>OZ020289.1:8614211-9364021 GCA_963971205.1 Aethes cnicana | reverse complement strand
TTTCGTACTCACCGGCCGAGTGCTCGAACTAGAGTTGGACACGAAACACGCGTTCACCATATACCGGGAAACCATAGAGTACATAAAGAGCATACACTCTATGCCGCAGAGGTTTCGAGCGTCGCCGCATTCGACGTTCAACAAACTGGATATTTTAAGGTAAGTTAAGCAGCATTTCCTTTCAATAAAAATAAGCAATAAACAAGTTGGGTGGAAGTCATGCCAGGTATAAGATGTCACTGATATATAAATCTTAGTTTATAGAGCAAATCTATATCCGAAAGTAGAAGTCTTAGGCTAAAAATAAGGAATTAAGTAACCATTTTCGGGAAGAACAAGGAAGATAAATGTCGAAAGTAAAAAAGTGGAATGGATAAAAAAACTTTCAATATTTACTACTTAGACAACAAAATTAAGGTTTAATATCAAACACTTTATCACTGTATTTTAATAAAGATACTACTTCAGCCTATTTGCGTCCCACTGCTGGGCACAGGCCTCCTCTCATCACGAGAGTGCGGATTGGGGACTTCACACACATCTTTGAATTACTTCGCAGATGAGTGCATGTTTCCTCACGATGTTTTCCTTCACCGAAAATCTCAATGGTAAATTCAAATTGAATTTCGCACATAAGTAAACTTAGAGGTGCGAGCCGGAATCGAACCCCCGACCCTCTGCATGAGAGGCGGTAGGTCGAACCACTAGGCCACCACGGCAATTTAATAAAGATAGCGTAGACAAAATTTCTTACTTCTAAAACTATCTTTGTGTCATTGTTTTAGCAAAATCTATGTAGACTCTTAAGCTTACTTATGTGCGAAATTCAATTTGAATTTACCACTGAGCTTTTCGGTGAAGGAAAACATCGTGAGGAAACCTGCACGCATCTGCGAAGTAATCAAAGATGTATGTGAAATCCCCAATCCGCACTGTGCCCGCGTGGGGACTATAGCCCAAACCCTCTCGTGATGAGAGGAGGCCTGTGCCCAGCAGTGGGACGCAAATTAGGCTGTAGTAGTATGTAGACGATGTTATTTTATAGTCTGGTGTAGCACCATAGAACTTAGAAGGCTCTCGGATTGAGCAATAATAGACTTTGTGTCAAGGCTTTTCGCCGCGCCCCTTCTAAGTTGGGTCGTGCTATAATCTCTGTATCAAACCGAAAAACCCAAAAATCTAGTAAGTAGCACAAATATATAACAGAAGTTTATTTTTTAGCTTACGAGTGCAAGCGCTGCTGTACCTTCGAATGTTCAAGATGTACAACCGCGAAGTGAAGGAGTACTACAAGATAGTGCAAGAGTACCAACAGAAGGTACAAACGTTGAATGTAAATCCTTGTTTTTTATTATTTTTCTGGTTTTAATTAAGTTTTATATTGTAGTTTAGTTAAGTCGGTGAAGCTAGAATGGTCTTGGGGTTTAGTAAAATTACATTTTACAATTGATTACGATGTGTTAATATAGTGATGTACTTGCAAGGTTGCATGTTTACATATTATATTCAAAAATCCTGTTATAACACCGTGTGTGTGTTGACGGCCGGATTGGTCCAGTTGGTAGTGACCCTGCCTTCTGTTCCGATGGTCGCGGGTTCGAGTCCCGCTCGGGGCAAACTTTGTGTGATGAACACGAATTATTGTACTCGAGTCATGGATGTTTAGTATTTATATATGTATGTATTTCTCTATATAAGTATTAATATCGTTGTCTAGCACCCATAGTTTTGCTTAGTTTGGGGCTAGGTCAATATGTGTGAAATGTCCCAAGATATATATTTATTTATAAATTCATTCAAAAACGAGCTTTTTTGTGATAGGTGTGGAGTTAAAGTCAGACAAGAAAAATTACTATTTTCGGTAAACTTTAACGCGATGGTTGCGAGCAGCACAAGACTGGTCTGTGTGGCGCGCCTTGGTGGAGGCCTATGTCCAGCATTGGACGTTTTTCGGCTGAAATGATAATGATGATGAGGTATCATAAATAATAGATTCATTTGAAATTAGCGTTGCGATCGACACTCGTGAGTCGTTTGACTGAACAATAAAATCTAACAAACTGTTTTTTCACTCCCCATATTCGAAGAGGAGTGTTTTGTTTCCCGTTTACAGGGGACAAAGTACGATTTAGCTCCCTGCTGCTACTGGTTTTTTCATAGGAGTGAAAAGTAGAGTGTACAACACGGTAGCAAAATTATTTACACCTTGGGTGACATAGCTTCTTGCTAGCTCCAGATTCCACGTTCCACCTATTCTAGAATCTTTCGTTTCGCTCTGGATTCAATTCATCACCCGCTGTAAAGTATACCGTCTTGCTCCCTATTGATACAATGTACTGTTTCAGCCCGCGTGCGCGGAGTCCGTGTCCCCCCTCTCCCCGACGCCCTCCCCCGGCGGCTCGGTGGGCTCGGCGGGCTCGGGCTCGGCGTCGGCGTCGTCGGGCTACTGCTCGCTGGCGCACTCGGTGCCGGCGCAGGCGCACAACGCGCTGCTGCAGCTCACCAAGTACTACACGTTCCTGTACGTCGCGCACGACCTCTGGGAGCAGGCGGACAGCCTCTGCCGGCTGAGGGCCAACCAAGGTATGTCCTACTTGTGTAGGGATCTTCTACTATCTAAAGTCCCGCGCCTTCACATTTCAAAACGCTTCAATTTTGTTTTTATTATTTAAAAAGCACCACCAGAGTGTTGGTGGTGCTTTTTAAATACAACGCATAGTTGATGGCTGTCTCAGCACGCACACATGTGTTGAGAGTGTTGGTGGTGCTTTTTAAATACATTGAAGCGTTTTGAAATGTGAAGGCGCGGGACTTTAGATAGTAGAAGATCTCTAACTACTAGAGGTGTAACGAATATTCGCACGTTTTTTGATACCCGTATTCGCATTCGCAAGAAAAGTGGCGAATATTTGGAGACTATAATTTGAAATATTACTGAGCCCTAAGTGTTGAAAATAAATGGTATCAACTCACTACATTTTGAAAATTCACAAAAGTCTACTCGAATGAGACATAATAATATTAAAAACCATGCCTAAAATTAGCAACAATTGATTTTAAATGTTTGAGAAATTGAGGAAAATGTGATCTAAAAATGTCTTCAAATTACATGCCTACATAAAGCTCATTAATATATAAAAACTTAATAAATATTCTTATTCGCATTCGTATTCGCGAATGTGCGAAATTCTATATTCACACACACCCCTAGTAACTACTACTACTACTACAGTCTATTTGCGTCCCACTCCTGGGCACTATAATCCCCACGCGGGCCCAGTGCGGATTGGGGACTTCACACACATCTTTGAAGTACTTCGCCGATGAGTGCAGGTTTCCTCACGATGTTTTTTCTTCACCGTAAAGCTCAGTGGTAAATTCAAATTGATTATTATAATTGAAATATTGTTAGTTATTGCAAAAGGTCTTCAGAGGTCTTTAAAATAAAAATGAATGAAACCGCTAAAGAAATATTAAATAGTTTCTATATTAAAAAAATATGCTAAAATAAACTGATTTTCATATTATCATTACATGCATAATGGTCTAAAAGTAGTCTCACATCAGTGCTACAGATTCTTATAGAATCCTTAAAGCCAAAACAAGCTCGAAAATATGTATCTACGACCTGAAAAAACTATACAATTATTTTCTTTTCAGATCTGTTCATAGCGGTGGACCGCAAATGCGGCCCTCTCACCCTATTCTCGACGTTCCGACACCTCGTCCAGTACGTGCGACACGCCATCTCGCTCCTGAAGCACGCGCCGCGCGACTGACCCCGCCTCCCGTAGTGCAACAACGACAAATCTCGTGTCAACTTGTCAATGAAACTGTCAAAGACGACTAACTAAAATCCGTGTTCGATGACAAACCTCTTAAGACTGTGGTGAAGCTGTGCAATCTATAACGAGCGAATCTATAGAGCGCGACCAAAACTGTGTTAGAAAATCTGGAAAAGTTGACTAAAATCAGTAGGGGCAAGCGCCAGGGTGGGGGTAAGTGCATCTACTATGAATATATCGATAGCTTTAGATCGACTAATGATCTTACGTCTAGAATAAAATACAAAGTAACCGCAATTCGGTATTAGGTTGAGAATCGAGTTAGACGCTCTTACCCCACAAGCGCAATTGCCCCGTCTCATCTTTTTTGAGTATAATCCATGATGCCACGTTCCGACTACAATACGCCTCTAAAACTGTGAAGAGATTTAATCCTCTATGTGGAAGCTAGCTCCGTAAACATTTTCGATGACAAACCTCTTAAACGGTGAACATAACATGTGTAAGCTTTTATGTATGCCATGTGAAACGTTGGGTTGATTTATGACGACAAGATGCCTCTAAAAACCCCAAATAAGTTAGAGTGTGACTTCATGTTTAAACGCTTGAAAACGCTTTCATTTTATATTGTAGCAATAATTAGACAGAAGTAAGATGTTACACAGTGACAAGGGATCATTTTGGCCCACTTCCCCCCAACAAGGCTTTGGTAATTACAAAATAGGTTTCAATATTTGTTTTGCAAGTGGGGCTAAGTGATGTATATGGTAATTTTGTAACACAAATAATATAAAATGTAAAAATGCCTAACATTGTGGTTGGGAAATCTTATTTGTAAAGTTTGTCAAACTCGACGGTTTCCTTTAAAAAAAAAAAACACGATTTTTTCTTAGTTAACCTTGGATAATTAAGTACATGGGGTAACATCGGTTCTTCGACATCTATGCTATGACATTGACAACTAAATATGACTTAAAAATAACCATGTCTACTCTATATGAATGTCAATTGTCAAAGGTACTAAGAGGAGTCATAAACTATTTTTTATGTGCATTCTCGTTTAAATTAATTTTTTATTACTAGATACATTTTTTATAAATTTATGCATAATAAATTAAATCCATGAAGCATAAAGAATTAAATCAAACTAGTTAATTATTATCTAATTTATTTTTAAATTATTATTATTTATTTCAATCTAAATGGTTTTTTTTAATCCAATTATAACTGAAAATTGCTTATAGAAGGGATAAAACTCAAGGCAGTGTTTACAACTTAACGAGGTTATTAACAGTAAGGTGCCCAAAAATCAAAAATAATACAGAAGAATACATCCCCCAAGACGACGACCAAAAATGTACAGAAAAAGCGCGGTTGCCTAGCAACGAACCTGGTTCGAAAATCGAACGTAAATTTAAGTGATAGAGTAATCATATCGTAAGTGTTTTTCGTTGTAATACCTTTCTTGTACACATGTACACGATACGATTTAGTTCGGGAATTATACGATATTTCTAGTGTGGGCCAATCGAGTATATTAATCTCACTATGCATGGGATCACTTCTCTAGTAGTGTTTCGCAATATTTTTTAACTGATTCTTATTCGCGTATATTTTCGCTTAACTGTGCGTGTGTTAGAATGAGAGCTTTAAACTAATTCGTATTTTAAGCGGTTTGGTTAGGGTTTATTGTCGTATGGACGTTTCATAGTCGGTATTGTATTGTGATTTCATTGGTCATTTTAGAAGCAAATCGGTTTTGAATATTCCTGATTTTTCGTAACATTTGAAAAAAATTAATAATTTGACGAATTTTGATGTCTTATCAGGAATCACGGGATATTAAATATTGTACATTCAAACTCCGCTAGCAGCGAACAATCTAATAAAATTACGTGCAAATGTTCCTATATAATGAAAAGCAACAGAACAAGGATTGAGCAAAGCAACTTCAGGTTTTTATCGTGGATCATATTTTCGTCTATACATATCAAGCGGTTCGGTGTCGATCGGCAGACGCGGTACGAAAGCAAAATGTTCGGAGCGACAATAAATAGCGCTAACACCGAAGACATGATCCACCCGTAAAAAGTCGCAATGCCAGAACAAAATCAACGCGATTCAAAAGAAAAGTGAATATTTTTTTAAAGGTACAATTGGACGCGAAAAACTTACATTGTATGATCAAAGACGACATTAACTACTCACTCGATTAAACGTCAGCTAGAGTTGTCTAAACTGTGAATAGTTCAAAAATGTTACTTTGAAACAACAACAAAAACTGTAACACCAATGATTATATTTCTCTCGGTTGTTTATCAAATTTATGTTGTGATTGTACATACATAATAATTATAATATTATACATTTTGTAATGAATATACATGTTAGTGACAGGTTTTTGTACGGCGTATACAGACAGGCGCACGGCGCGGCGGGACGTTGTATGTATGTGACAGACGAGACGATGCCTTGTACATAGATTAACTTAAGAACTGTGTAGTTTTCAATTTTGTTTTAATTTATATGTAAACTATATTTATATTTAAGCGGACAAGGATAACATAATAAAATCGGATTTAAGAAATTTATTATCAGCGTGGTTCGGACGTGTGAGCCTGGCGTGCGAGTTATTAAGACAATTTGTATATTTTTAAAGAGTGGATATTGTAAATGTATAGGAGCTTGCAGCGTCCGTAGTCTAGTTAGGCTAAGTTACCCCGCGAGTTACCGCGACCGCTGACCGTCGCTTCCCACGTACTTACCCGCACAAACTACGCATCATCTTTTATTTATTGAGCCATTATATAGTTTATTACTAAGCGAAGTTTACTTAAATGCAACCGAGTTGTGTGGAGAGCCTATTGTCGAGCAAATTGCGCTCAAGTGCCTTTAGTGGCTAGGACACGGGGCAAGTCTGTCTTTTTGTACAGAGCGCCTCCAAAAATCGCACGAGGTACGGAACACACAACCGACTTACAAAATCACAAATGTGTCAACACTCGCATTCTACGATTATGTACTTGGTTTTTTATTTTGTTATCGTTCTTAGTTCTTAATTATTTTTTTGAGCGGTGTAAATTTATTTGAATTGTTTTTTTTTTTATGTTGCTTGTTTAGTTTTAGGCTTCTTCGCGGACGAACGCTAAGATATTAACAAAATGTGCTTTTGAAGCCCTGACTTGCATTTTATGACATATAGGTAGTGACTATTTAAATAACTCGTGGACGTATTCAAGTCATACTTAAATACAAAAACATAATAATCCTACAATGACATAATATACACAGCCATCGCATAGTACCATCAGATCATCACATTTATAAATTTACCTACCTATAGTTTCGAGGATTTAAATTGAATAGTAACTAAGGCAATAATATTATTACGCATTGAAAAAAGCAATCTAGTGCTAAGTAACAAATTAGGTTCGATTTTGACAAACGAGTATACAATTACTAAAATCGCTCTGATTTACGCTGTGTTTTTTGTTCCCCAAAGGTATATATCCAAATTTCAGACTACCTTTTCATGGGTAACTGTCAAATGAATGAAAAATAAGAAACAAATGGAATATGTTAAAACACAAACTAAAGATATACATGTTTAGTTTTCGTTTTGATTCTGTGTATGACTTTTTTTATGCAATAGTTTCGCTTAATCTGCTTCTACTAGTGCGGTGCGACTTCGACGGTCGCAGGACAGTTTGTTAAAAAATCACAATGAACACTTAAAAAAGCCAAATTTTATTGTCATTTTTTATCTTAAGTCGAACAAGACGCCGCGTATGCGTCGGCGATTTGTTTTTTTAGGAAATTGTAAAATACTGTTTTCATATTATTCTAGCAATCTTATTGTGTTGATAGCATGATAATTTGTTTTTTTTATTATTATTATTATCGCGTTAAGATTATGTATAAATTTGTTTTCTCTTAATTTTATTATTTGTGTAACTGTACCTTATGTTATTGATGATAGAATACAATAATTTTTATGTATGATTTTTCTTTGTTTTTGTTTATTTTGCCTTTTCCTTTGGTTTTATATTGTTTTTTAGTGTCACTGTTATTTTAAAGTACAGGGGCACTTATCAGATTAAAATCTCGTTACGTTTGCATTGATATACTGTACTTTGTTACTTTGTACAGTGCTACTTATTCGATCGAAGATATAACATGCCCCCGCCCACAACTCAAGACAAGTCGAGACAACTCATCTCCAAAACTGTACAATTCATCCCTATAAAAAGTAATTCCCATAATTCGAACAGTGAACAGTTCTAGTACTTTTCATAAAGAAGATTTAAACAAGAGTACAATTCTAGAGGATACAGTTTTTGATATCGTAACCTGAGGAATGACTCATTTGTGTTATTTCAATTTAGACCTCGTGTGTAAATAAGGTCTTAATTGTAATGACACAAAATAAATAATTTGGAATTTTGGAACTGAATTATTACTCAGGTCAGCATATAGTTAATTGCCTTTGTCAATTTTCGCCTCTAGTATGCCAAATGCCCACCTGCTAGGACAAAATAGGCAGTATGCCGTATAACATTCAAAGTCCAGTGCAGGTCTCGTCAGTTGCCTTATAGCAAGTGTCTTTTACAGCTGCCATTTTAGAATAGTATAGAGAAATAAATAAAGTATTGCGGATTCTGTCTGATTCATCATCATCATCATCATCATCATCATCATCGCGCTCAGATTTACTTTAGCTTGGTTTTTTGTCATATATATGTGACATTAACAAACTGGCTATAATGTCAAGCCGTGGTGGCCTAGTGGTTCGACCTACCGCCTCTCATGCCGAGGGTCGGGGGTTCGATTCCGGCTCGCATCTCTAAGTTTACTTATGTGCGAAATTCAATTTGAATTTACCACTGAGCTTTTCGGTGAAGGAAAACATCGTGAGGAAACCTGCACGCATATGCGAAGTAATTCAAAGATGTGTGTGAAGTCCCCAATCCGCACTGGGCCCGCGTGGGGACTATAGCCCAAACCCTCTCGTGATGAGAGGAGGCCTGTGCCCAGCAGTGGGACGCAAATAGGCTGTAGTAGTATAATTTTAGAAACCGTTTTGTTAGTGACGAATATTTTAACAATTCAATAATTTACGAAGCCAATTCGCCACATTTGAGCATGTACACGTGAGATCTGAATTTAGCCAACGATTCTTAGAATCATTGCTTTAGAAGAAACGCCATCCATATTATTATTAATATTGTAAATGCGAAAGTAACTGTCTGTCTGTTACCTCTTCACGCTTCAACCGCTGGACCGATTGAGATGAAATTTGGCATGGAGGTAGTTGGGGTCCCGGGAAATGACATGAGCTACTTTTTATCCCGGAAAAACGCATAGTTCCCGCGGGAACGCGATAACCGAATTCCACGCGGGCGTAGCTGCGGGCAGAAGCTAGTTAAATATATAGCTGACGAAAATTACTTTTTAGAAAAAGAATAAGACACTGGAATAAGTCTGCTTTTTCCCCTATCTTATAATTGATCACAAAAGGTTCAGCGACCGGATTGGTCCAGTTGGTAGTGACCCTGCCTTCTGTTCCGACGGTCGCGGGTTCGAGTCCCGCTCGGGGCAAACTTTGTGCGATGAGCACGAGTGTTTGTACTCGAGTCATGGATGTTTAGTATTTTTAATATGTATGTATTTCTCTATTTAAGTATTTATATTGTTGTTTAACACCCATAATACAAGCGTCGCTCTGTTTGGGTTTGGGGCTAGGTCAATATGTGTGAAATGTCCCAAGATATTTATTTATTACTAGCTTCTGCCCGCATGGAATTCGATTATCGCGTTCCCGCGGGAACTATGCGTTTTTCCGGGATAAATAGTAGCCTATGTCCTTTCTCGGGACTCCAACTATCTCCGTGCCAAATTTCATCTCAATCGGTCCAGCGGTTGAAGCGTGAAGAGGTAACAGACAGACAGAAAAAGTTAATTTCGCTTTTATAATATTAATATGGATTTAAAAAGTCATACTCCAAAACATCGGTACAGAATCCGCAATCCATACAAACGCAATTTTATATCAATTAATAAACATTTACATGATTAATGTCGACGCAACTGTATCTTAACGCTGCAAGCTCGTTAGGCTTCTCGCACACGACGCGATTGTGAGCTCGTGTGTACCGACCCTTATTATATCGCCGCTTCTTACTCGTATCTGATGAAACAGTTTGCATGGGAACGTAGTCTTTGTGCTGTTCGAAATATGGCTGATTTTGGTATCAAATGCTTGAGTCAGATACGACGTTGAAGTTAAACGATGTGTAGACGCGCTCTGTATACGATTAGTAGTCAGGTTTATTTGACGCAAAAATATATTGCAGGAGTTTACAACGATTCGAGGAATACAGCTGTTATTTTTTGAAGTTAACTGTGCCTGGAAAATTAAAAAGTTGGAACACCAAATTTAAAACTGATTATGTAAAACGGAATCATTGTAGCTATCTAATAATGTTTCTTTACTTGAATGGCAATAATTTTGAGACACCAGTAAGCTTTGAGTTCAATCAAATCTTCTAGTTAAATTTACAGTAAGAAACAACGGTAAGTAACAGAATCTCATAAAAGGAACAACTCCAAATAAATTTAGTGTACATAAATTTAAAAGAACGAAATTCTAAATATGTCGCAATTCAAATTCTAAATGTAATCGCTTACATAATGAACAATAGTGTAGGTACATACATTGCAATAAGTGAATATTTTTACAATGCTTGTTATAATGTGTCCCGTAGATAAGTCTATCTTCTTGGCATTACTCAAAAGTTACGTCGGTGAATTTACTTGCATAGAGGTATTGCATAAAGTCTCCAATTCGCACTGGGCCCAAACCCTCTCGTGATGAGAGGAGGCATGTGCCCAGCAGTGGGACGCAAATAGGCTGTAGAGATCTTCTACTATCTAAAGTCCCGCGCCTTCACATTTCAAAACGCTTTTTTTTTATTATTATTATTTAAAAGGCACCACCAACTCTTTCAACGCATAGTTGATGGCTGTCTCAGCACGCACACATGTGTCGAGAGTGTTGGTGGTGCTTTTTAAATACATTGAAGCGTTTTGAAATGTGAAGGCGCGGGACTTTAGGTAGTAGAAGATCTCTAGTAGTAGTAGTATTTCATCTTGGCCCTTCGCAACGCATTCGGCATTTTACCATTTCTTATGTCCATGGGCCGCAGTGACCGCTTATCATCAGACGGTCTGTGTACTTGTTTGCGTATCAATAACATGAAAAAATTGCATTGAACAACAAACTTTCACCACACATAAGAAATCTTAGAGTAAAAGACGAAAGTTTTAACTTGTATGGTGGTGGTGTACGTGACTTTTGAGTGTTGCCCGCCTGTAGCAGTTATTTGTGTTGTTTCTAGTAGGCAACATTGCGGCTGGCACCTCACGACGTCACCGCCTACGGATCGATGGTTTGGATTCGTTCATTTAAGGATTAAATAAAGTTCAAAGTGAATAGTTAAATTGTGCCTTAGTGAGAAATGGTTTAACCTCCAATTTCGTTTGGACTCGAGCAACGTCGCGGTACCGAAATTTCTACTGTGCCTTCAACTAGCTTAGGAAGTCAGCGAAAACAAATGAGGAAGTTTTGGCGCAGACTTATTATTATTTAGTTAAAATATAAGAACTTTTGGTGTGTTTTTTTCGACATATTTTTGATGTTTCCGTTCGCGCAGTTGGAATTTCAACCGTCGATAATCATTACTTTGAATTATTAAGTGTGAACTCCAGTATTCCCCTATACACTGTAAACTACGCACTAAATGTAAAGAGATTATACAATTGTTTAACTAAAACCCCTTCTCAGTTGATAGGTGATCTAACGCAATAATATTAATGATGTTTGTTTCTATTCGATGTTGTAATTGATTATATTTACATTTATGTAAGGAACGTAGAACACTGTATGTCGTAGCAATAACTTAAGTGTGGCAATAAGTAATAGTGCATTTGCTTTATACTATAGGTCCGATATGCCTGTACACTGCTTCCCTTGTACGTACAATAAAATAAGTTGATCTCTACGTTTTCCTGATATATATTTTGTCGCGCGCGAGTTACTCCAGTAGGTTGGTGTGCATTACTTTTACGCTTCAAGCTTCACTCGTTTCATCTAGAAGCTATCTCAGTCTATCGTCACCCACTACTTTCTCCGAGCTTTACTTAACTAATAGAATCCAGACCAATGTTTCATTTTGGCTTCTCGAGTCAAGTAACAAATTATTAGTGTAAGACGAAGTGCCAAGTCGAATTCTTCTTTCCTAAGTGCAATTCCTTCTCAATTATTGTACCTTTTTATCGTATGTACGTGTATTCGTCGCGAGACCAGCGCAGTTCTAGCTTAGCCAGGCGTTTGTGTACATGATATCTTTATTTACATAATCTACATACATTTCCAGTCTGTAAGAAAATGTCTGTCATCATGAGATAAAAATATCACGTGAACACAAAGTTGAAAAAGTGTATAAAATACGAACGAAAACCGCGTAACGTTAACTAAAAATAATAACACCTAATGTTAAATAATATTCTAAATTTATGTTTTGTAGTGGATGTTTTATTAATAGAGTTAAAATGTGGGCGCGTTAGTGTCATTGTGTAAGGTCGGAAAAGGGCGGAATAACTTGTATCGTTACGTTAGTGGTAAAGCTTCTGTATGCAGCCGCTCGGGCGGCGTTCAGTAGACGCGTGCGAGTTAAGGGACAAACAAATTATAGTATAAAATTGTTTACCAAACGCCTACCGGGCGTTAGACGAAAATATTATTTTTCTTAGATCATTATATTGTAATAAAATGGTAAAGTATAGAAATATGCGGCGGCGGGGCGCGGGGAGTGGAGATAATAAAAAGTTATTTTTTTACGAACCGCGGCCGGCGCGCCGCCGCCGGAACGCATATTTGTTATGTTTAAGAGGAAATATCTATTGTCTATTCCAGCGGTTGAATAACTACCAACACTTTTTTATATTATAATAATTATAGAAATTATTATTGAACCTGTTGTTTGCTTTCAATTCATCCCACACTTTGTTTAGACTAGATATAATCTTTTATGATTGTCCTTTTTCATACAATTGACTTTAGTAGTTTTAGAAAAGACTAAGTATACTTATGTGCGAAATTCGATTTGAATTTACCACTGAACTTTTCGGTGAATGGAAACATTGTGATGAAACCTGCACGCATCTACGAAGTAATTCAAAGATGTGTTTGAAGTCCCCAATACGCACTGGGCCCGCGTTGGGACTATAACCCAAACCCTCTCGTGATGAGAGGAGTCCTGTGCCCAGCAGTGGGACGCAAAATAGGCTGTATAGTAGTAGTTATGTAATAATAAGACGTGTTACTTTTGCAAGGTTTATTTACACTTGTTGCCGGTTGTGTTTCTTCTTCTTCTTCTTGCTATTGTCTCGTTCTAGAAGCTCGTCTAGTTCTTTGCTGTCCTCGCCGAGTCGTTTCTCGCCGCTGTGGGTAACAAAAAAAATTGGTCAAAATCGGACTTCATTTTAAAAATAAATACCTCAAAATGTAATAATTAATAATGAAAATGGAGTTGATTAATACTTTTTTGAACCTCGCTTCAAAATACAAATGGCAAAAGTGAGTACATATTGCCGAAGTCGAACTGTAACCATCGTACTACTACGCTGATACTGACTCAATTTTTTCAAAACAGAACCGTCAAGCTAACAAAGTTACTTGTTTGCATATTTCTTAGTAAAAACAAAATAATTATGGAAATTGTGCGAACTTGCACTTTCAGTGAACATACCATAGAAAAATAGAATATACCAATTTGGACGAATCGAATCAGTTTATAAGTTTGGCAGCCACAGAGTTGAAATAAATTGCAAGAAACCTTAGTTTGGGTTGGGTACAGTACACAGCATCAAATGTCCATATCCTCTTCAAGCTCAAATCGCTGGACCGATTTAGATGGTTTTTTTATGGAGCTCGAGTTCAAGTTCCAGGTAAGGACAAAGGCTAATTTTTATCACAAAAAAAAAGCGGATTCCACGAGGGCGAAGTCGCGTGTAGAAGCTAGTCTATTACTAATAATAAGTCCGTAGAAGTCGCGTCTGAAACTTGAAAATTAAAAGAAACTATAAGTCGAGGGAACTAAATAAACGATAATGAACAACATAACGATTTAAAAAATCTGTATCTATGTATGTCCGGATTTAACTCGAAAACTACTGGACGGATTGCAACAAAATTTGGTATGGGGGTAGTTTATTATTATTTTGTTTTGTAGGCCATATGTGTGTCACCTCGACCATAGCTGATCTTTTGTGACGGCCCTTTTGTGTTTTGTTATAATTCACCTGTGATACCCGTTGAGTCCAGGAATTTCCAGATTCTTTGGGCGGTGATATTTTGTACCTCTTTTGGGTGCATTATATGCCTCCCTAGGTAGATACTACGCTTTTGCATGAAAGGTCCGCACTCACAGAGGATATGCAGGGGCGTTTCCTCTGCTTCGTGGCAGAATCTGCACGTTGTGCCTTCTTTCATTCCCATTTGGGCTAGGTGTTTGTTCAGTTTGCAGTGTCCAGTCAGGCTCCTGGTTACTGCACACGTTTTATATCTTTTGAGACGTAGTATCTCTTTAGATAGTTTTGTCGCATAGCCCTTAATTAGAGCTTTCGAGTGTCTTTGTCCAGGTACAGACTTCCACAGCTCGATAGCCTTCGATTTGTGTTCATTTTCGAGAATTTGGTAAGCTCCTTGTTTGGTCACACCACAGAAAGGTTCGGGGCCAACCTGGGGGTTGGGGGTAGTTTATAACACTAGTCAACATATAGGCTACTTTTTATCCCAGAAAAATGCATAGTTCCCGCGGGAATGCTACAAACGAAGGGCAGAAGCTATTGTGTAATAATTTACCTTTTTACGGACACGAGTGATTTGGCCTTAGTCGCCGCGAGCGCTTTCCCCCAGTCCATATCGGAGCCCTTAATTCTGTACTGAGCCAGGTCTTCGCCCATCAGCTTCGAAAGCTCTTTACGCTGCTTTCGCTCCAGTTCCTGAAAAACGAGTTAGGTTTTAAGTAATTAACTTGCATACATATATACGGTACAGGGTCAAATAAAACGTGACGATATTTTACCCACAGAATCAGCTATTGATTCTAAGCATGTTTTTAGGCCTTTATTTTTTTGGAATTGGTAAATAAATATTATATGGAATTCAGGTATCGCTCACACCATCAATCCCGTATTCCTGTACTGGGCCTTCCATTTTTTTTAACAGTTCCAAAAAAACCCCCTAAAAAACATGCTTAGAATCTATAGCTGATTCTGTGAGTAAAATATCGTCACGACGTTTTGCTTGATCCCGTATAACTCATGCCCGTTTACCATTTACTGGACTGACTGACTGGAAAATGAGCAGAAAGATCAAAGAAAAATAGATGTTAACGTTCAGCCAATTTTTAATTAAATTTTTATCCCGGAAAAACGAATTCCGCGAATGCAAAGTCGCGGGCAGAAGCTAGTTGTTGATATACTGAATAGAGCCCATAGATTTTACTCGAAACCGACGAGCTTTCATGAAGATAAATGTGGAGAAAGCGAGGAATCTATGCTTGGATAGAAGCAGATTTCGTTCTATGGTCTCTACCTACCCCAACGGGAAACAGGGCTTGAGTTTATGTAATAATAAGCCGC
Source organism: Aethes cnicana (assembly GCA_963971205.1). Lineage (NCBI taxonomy): Eukaryota > Metazoa > Arthropoda > Insecta > Lepidoptera > Tortricidae > Aethes > Aethes cnicana. The sequence continues at coordinate 9,348,530 of OZ020289.1, read as the reverse complement.
GGTGGCCTAGTGGTTCGACCTACCGCCTCTTATGCAGAGGGCTGGGGTTCCGATTCCAGCTCGCACCTCTAAGTTTACTTACGTGCGAAATTCAATTTGAATTTACCATGGGCTTTTCGGGGAAAGAAAACATCGCGAGGAAACCTGCACGCATCTGCGATGTAATTCAAAGATGTGTGTGAAGTCCCCAACCCGCACTGGGCCTGCGTGGGGACTATAACCCAAACCCTCTCATGATGAGGGGAGGCCTGTGCCCAGCAGTGGGACGCAAATAGGCTGTAGTAGTAGTTTACCATTAGGGCCTTTTTTATCGTGGGGAAATCCTCATGGAAACCACCCTGTTCTGTGGGGAGCGGGGTAAAGGAGGGTGTGTGAGGCGAGGGAACTTCCTGCACCTCCAACTCTCTCTTCATACAAGATCGTCGATTTCGAGTACTTTTAATTTGGCCTCTGTAGCTCTACAGTGTATCACCAATTTAGTCGATGTATCAGGCACGAAGCCATGGTGGCTTAGTGGTTCGAGCTCCGCCTCGCATGCAGAGGGTCGGGGGTTCGAATCCGGCTCGCACTTCTTAGTTTACCTTTGTGCAAAATTCAATTTGAATTTGGGGTTTTAGGTGAAGGAAGACATCGGAAGACAACCTGCACACACTGCGAAATTATTCAAGGATGTGTGTGAAGTTCCCTATCCGCACTGAGCCCGCGTATCGACTATAGCCTAAACCATCTCCTGATGAGAGGAGGCATGTGCCCAGCAATGGGCCGTAAATAGGCTTTTGTGGTGGTGGTGGATCACTTTGAAAAGAAATTTAAATGAGTAGTGAAACTAGGCTGTTTTTTTTTCAAAAACTATTTCTGTGAATGATAAAGTCTACTACAAGAAAAAAACCAATATAAAATTTATTCGCTTCATTAGTTTTATCTACAAACAAGAAATGAAAATGTATTTTTAATTTCGAAACAATCAAATCCACTTATCTTTTCACTATACTATAGTACTAATTTAAATTAAAAAAAAAAAAACATAACAAAGGAAAATAAACTCAAAGAAATCCTTCTAAAACCATTTATTCTTAAACTTGTACCACCAAAGAAGAATTAGAGAAACCCCAATTACCTTGGCCGCCTTGGTCAATTCTTCATTAAGACTCTGCTTCACCGGTCCAGTGCCGTCCACATCCGCCGTCATATCCTCAATGCCTATCTCCTTGGCCATAGAAGATTCTAGCACGGTGTTTATACTGCTGTTGATTTTCTTGCACGCTTCGTAGAATTTCGCTAGAATCTGTGAGCCCGGAAGGCCCAGCTCTGCTGCTATATCGTCTGGTTCCTTCATTTGGAAGCCCATTGCTACGAATATCACCTGAAAATTATTAACATTAAAATCTTAAGAGGGTTTATCCTGAAAGTTGGCATCGTCGCATATAGCTGTCAAATGTTTCACTGTTTTTAGTCATTTCTCAATATTACTGAATTAAAAATGAACTTCTCATTCTATGGTTGAATGACGCGTCTCGTTTTATATTTGTTGGTTAGGCATTCAAATGTTAAGATTACATTAAAATGCAATGAAAATGCGATGGAAACTTTTCAAAAGATAGTACTTCCATAATCCTAAAAGTTTCGTGTTCCTATGATAATTATTGCATTCCATAGTTAATGTTTTATTCAACCATAGAGCGATAATTCATGTTTTCATTCAGTAATATTCAGAAATTAATGAAAACAGCGAAATATTTGATAGCTATTTGCGACGTTGCCAACATTCGGAGTAAACCCTGTTAAGCGCTTCGATTCTTGCTTCATCATGCGAACAGCTAAGGAGTGGAATTCTCTACCGGCCGGTCTCTTCCCCGATAGTTATAACTTGGATCTTTTCAAGTCGAGAGTGAACAGGTACTATCTAAGTAAGCATGTAACACCTTCGACCGCATCGTCACTTACCATCAGGTGAGATCGTGCTTGCTTATAATATTTAAAAAAAGAAACTGGGATTTCATAAAGGGATCGGTCTGTATTTTATATTTCTTACTAGCATCTGCCCGCGACGTTGCCCGCGTGGAATTCGGTTATCGCGTTCCCGCGGTAACTATGCGTTTTTCCGGGATAAAAAGTAGCCTTAGCAACCTTAAGTGGTAGTCGATAAGACTAAGTAGTAGTTAGATGATTTTACCTGTTGGACAGCATCCAACTTGGCAAGTTTAGCGTGGAACACCAGGCTCGTCATAGGCGTGAGTAGTTCTGTGATGTAGTGGTAATAAGACGGCAGTATGACTGCAATCTTAAGTAGTATAGTTGGATGATTTTACCTGTTGGACGGCATCCAACTTGGCAAGTTTAGCGTGGAACACCAGGCTCGTCATAGGCGTGAGTAGTTCTGTGATGTAGTGGTAATAAGACGGCAGTACGGCAGACTGCAATCTTAAGTAGTATAGTTGGATGATTTTACCTGTTGGACGGCAAGAAACTTGGCAGCTTTAGCACGGAACAACAGTCTCGTAGGTCTGTGATGAGGTGGTATTCAGACGGCAGTATGACTGCAATCCTAAGTAGGTAGTAGTTGGTTAATTTTACCTGTTGGGCGGCATCCAACTTGGCTACTTTAGCGTGGAGCGACAGGCTCGCTATAGGCGAGAGTAGGTGGTATTCAGCCGACAGTATGACTGTAATCTTAAGTATTAGTCGGATGACTTTACCTGTTGGACGGCATCCAACTTGGCAACTTTAGCGTGGAATACCAGGCTCGCTATAGGCGAGAGTAAGTGGTTTTCAGCCGGCAGTATGACTGTAATCTTAAGTAGTAGTCGGATGAGTTTACCTGTTGGACGGCATCCAACTTGGCAACTTTAGCGTGGAACACCAGGCTCGCTATAGGCGTGAGTAGGTCTGTGATGAGACGGTAATCGGCCTGTTGTCTGCAGTACGACTCCAATCGCGCCAAGTCGTGGTTAGACAGGTGCTGGGATATCAACTCTTTAGTCAACGCTGCGGAGAGTACAAAACATGCTTAGTTAAATGACGTTTTTAATTAATACAAGCTTTTACCCGTGACTTCGTCTGCAGGAAATTTAACACTTCCAAAGCCCTTTTTCCAGGATAGTTTTAAAACCTTTTCCGGGATTCCGGGATTTGCGGGATTCCCGGAATTAAGGGATTTCTGGGATTTCCGGGATTTCTATCCAAATTCCTCTTCCGGGTCCTTCTAATGAGTTTCCGGGATTTTTCCGGGATTTTCAGGATAATAGGTATGTGTTACAAACTATCTGTATGCCAAATTTCATGCAAATTGATCGCGCCGTTTTACTATGATTGAGTAACAAACATCCAAACTATCTATATATATATATATATAGTACGACTATTTAACTATTTAATACACGAAGCTCTGGGTAGCCTAGTACTTTGTCCTACCGTCTATCATGCAGATAGTTGGGGTTCAAATCAAATCAAATTATTTATTCGGAAAATAGGCCACACCTGGGCAGGTTTATACAATTTACACTAAATATTTATTTTAAATTTACATAATATATTAGACACTAAATATAACTGAAAAATAATCTAAGTCTTTAGTACAAATCTCGGCTTGCATTTATGAGTTTACTTATAAATGCAAAATTCAATTTGAATTTAGTGAGTTTTTCGGTGAAGGAGAACATCACGAGGAAACCTGCACGCAGAATAATTCAAGGCTGTGTGTGAATTCCCCAATCCACACTAGGCCCCGCGTGGGGACTATAGCCCAAACCCTCTCGTGATGAGAGGAGGCCTGTACCCAGCAGTATAACAATAATAAATAAATATCTTGGGACATTTCACACATATTGACCTAGCCCCAAACTAAGCTTGTACTATGGGTGCTAGACAACGATATAAATACTTATATAGAGTAATACATACATATATAGATACTAAACATCCACGACTCGAGTACAAACATTCGTGTTCATCACACAAAGTTTGCCCCGAGCGGGACTCGAACCCGCGACCATCGGAACAGAAGGCAGGGTCACTACCAACTGGACCAATCCGGCCGTCAACACACACATGGTGTTATAACAGGATTTTTGAATATAATATGTAAACATGCAACCTTGCAAGTACATCACTACTCGTATATTAACACATCGTAATCAATTGTAAAATGCTGTTGTGTTTGGTATCAGGACTCACCAGGCTTGGGGACTTGTACACTCTCGTTCAGTAGCGTGGGCAGCGCCAGGGAAGCGGGCAAGCCCCTTAAGCTGCGGCCCAGCAAGCGCGCCAGCCTCTTCCGAAAGTCGGCGCTGTAGGCAGCCAACCAAGTGCTGTCAGTTAGCGCTCGCAGCATTATGCAGGAATGTTCGCCCGTTAACTCGTTCGCTTTCTGACTGTGGATCAAAATTGATGTGATTCAGATTCAGATTCAGATACTTTATTTATAAAATTGTACAATTTTACATGTCATTTAAAATTTATTTCTATAGCTTAAAGTAAATACGTATTAAAACTAGTTATAATTAATTGAGATTTTGAAGATATTGGCATACAATCATAAGTGGGTCAATCAACTATTTCTTGTTGTTATCCTGACACGTTTTCCAGGGGACAAAATGAGAGGGGTTTCTTAGAAAACCTGTTACAATATAGAATTCTAAGACGCTTAGAAAGTGATTAATTAGGGAAGGGATTGAAAATGGCAAAGAAACCCCACATTTAGTGTATTTAAACCCACAAAATAGCAGTTTTAAAAGTGGCCCAGGGGACAGTAACCATGGCAACTATTGACATAAAAAAGTTGATTCACCTAAGTACATCTCGTGTCCCCGAGTTAACCAAAGTAACGCCAGTTCTTCACGAGGACTTTAATACAACTGACATATAAAACGAACATCTCTATCAAACACATTGATCTATTATAAGTAAGGATTCACAATCAGTCGAAGAAAAATGGCCCGTCAAAACGGGTCGCCCAAACAACTCGGGCACTGTTTGGCGCTCAGTAAATTTGACACTTAAGTCTTATAGTTTTAGGTTTACTTTTGTATCAAATATTTATCTTGATTCTTTACACATATTATAAAGCGACATTAAGCTGTTTCGTTGCAATTTTCGCGGTTAACAACGTCAGTGTGCAAAACATTATTTGTAGCCGTGGTGGCCTAGTGGTTCGACCTACCGCCTCCCATGCAGAGGGTCGGGGGTTCGATTCCGGCTCGCACCTCTAAGTTTACTTATGTGCGAAATTCAATTTGAATTTACCACTGAGCTTTTCGGTGAAGAAAAACATCGTGGGGAAACCTGCACGCATCTGCGAAGTAATTCAAAGATGTGTGTGAAGTCCCCAATCCGCACTGAGCCCGTGTGGGGACTATAGCCCAAACCCTCTGGTGATGAGAGGAGGCCTGTGCCCAGCAGTGGGACGCAAATAGGCTGTAGTAGTAGTAGTAGTATTTTGTGATGCACACATAGACAATATCATTCACACATTCAATCCACTTGTGCCATGCTAGCATTAGTGAATCGACCTGAAACCACGTAATAGTACATTACAGACCTAGGGTGGAGAATTCGTAAATGTCCCAGATCGCAGGTTTCTGTGGCCCGAACCGAGGCCCATATGCGATCTGGGGGCTTTACGAATTACCACACGTGGTTTGTCAAAAGTTTTACGTCTTGCCTTGGCCAAGAAGTGAGATTTTCTCTCCGCGTAGCGGGCAGAAAATCCCACTTTATGGCCAAGGTTGATGTAAAATAAGTAAAACTCACCTCAAATAAACCGGCACGTATTTCTGCGATTTCCAGAACTTCAGTAGGTCCTCTGTCAAGCCGAAACTGGTGCCCAAATAGTCCAAATGCTCCGCGGGGACTTCTGACAGCCTCTTCAGTAATGTAGGCGGTTTCGCTCTAAGCAAAAACACATTTAAATATTAAAATCGGTTTCCAGTACAGTGCATTGCATTTTACATTGTAGTTTATAGTTTAACATCTACTTATACAAAGTTGTAAACATACGTAAATTATTTTAGACAAAAGTTAATTCAGAAACTTAATACCTATAGCTATAGGTACATCAATCGATGACGACAGGGTGAAGAAATCGAAATTCTAAATAGTCCGTCAGTCAGATGATAAAAAAATATTAGTCACGTATTTTTTCATTTTATCAAATTAACAAAGAATGACCAAGTTAAAACGCATTAAAGTCGTCATCTCTATTCCAGCGCTATCTACAAAATGAATAAGAAGAAGCGCCGAGAGAATCAAAATGTATTATTTAAAAAAAAACTTATTTAAATTACTCATTAAAAGAAGCTCTAAAATCTAAATAGCATGGAACCCGAAAGTCTGTGATGATTTAAATATTTCTTGGTATTTTTAAAACTACGTTTTAAATGAGCAAATTTATTATACTTTCGTTAAAAAAATACAAAAATCTTAACTAATCTGTCTTTGATTTTTTACTCTCGAATTAGCGAACCGAGTATAAAATTTACCTTTTTATGTTTCCTTACCTAGGCACAATGGTCTCTGTATGCAGAGTGTCCGTCCGTCTCTCTTGGACCTCGTCGTCTGAACCTTGCTCGTCGAGGCAGGGGATTTCACCCATGTAGTACGAAGATAGCTGCTGTAGCGCACGCTTTCCGTAGCCCATCTGAAATAGCCGATTATATGACTAGGGAGCAAAATGGTATATTTTACCGCGGGTGATAGATTGAATCCAGGGCGACGCGAAAGGTTCCAGAATAGGATCCCGAGCGGGGCGAGGTTTCTGATATGTCACGCAAGGTGTAAATATTTTTTCTACCGTGTTGTACACTCTGCTTTTCACTCCTATGAGAAAACTAGTAGCAAAAGGAAGCAAAATCACTTTCACTAAATATTAATTCTAAAATGCAGCAGGTTTTTAAGAGAGAAAAATATAGATTACGTTCGACTGCCAAGCGGCCGAATATAGGCTCCTGTCAAATTTAAGTGCTCTATGGTTATATGTTTATGAGCCCGATTATATAGAGATCAAAATCAGCCGGTCGAACGGTTACCACCGCGGCGCATCGAGTAAATAATTCATACTAATATTATAAATGCGAAAGTAACTCTGTCTGTCCTCTTCACGCTTCAACCGCTGGGCCGATTTAGATGAAATTTGGCATGTAGATAGTTGAGGACCCCGGAAAGGACTACGGGAACGCGATAACCGAATTCCACGCGGGCGAAGTTGCGGGCAGAAGCTAGTACAACATCATCATCATCATCATCATTTCAGCTAAAAGACGTCCACTGCTGGACATAGGCCTCCCCCAAGGCTCGCCACTCAGACCGGTCCTGTGCTACTTGCTTCCACCGGTTTCCCGCGACACAACAACATACGTTAGTACAACATACGTAAGTAAAAATAGGTAATCCATACTAATATTATAAATGAGTAAGTAACTCTGTCTTTCCGTCTGTCTGTTAACTCATTACGCTTCCACGCGGGCGAAGTCGCGGGCAGTAGCTATTAGTATAATAATACAAGTTAGTTTGGTTTGTTGTTTACATACCCCTTGGTAGGAGGGGTGGGTGGCTATCCGGACGACCCTAGCCCCGGATAACTTGGGAAAATCCCTATCTCCGTACTGCTCGCAGATATTCCAGGGGATAAGGTCGCCTGCCGCCTTCCGGCCGCGGCCTAGGTTGTCGCGCACTGATCTATACAAAAGAAAACTTTATTGTAACGGACTGCGCAATAGTACATTTTGATGCAAGTGCGAAAAGTTTGTCATTTTATCACGAGTCGCTAATTATGTTAGCGTGAGCGAAAGCGAGCGTTAACACTAGAGACGAGTGAAAATGACAATTTCGCACGTGTATAAAACGACATTTTTTTTTAAATTTTCGCAAAAACTAGAATATAGAAATAAATGAACAGGATGAAGCTCAAAAAACTTTACGCACTAGTTCGTAAAAAACAACTTTAGGCACGCTTACTAGCTGTCAAAAAACAAAAAACGCTCGCTAAACGGGTATCCATATGTTTACTTTTTGAGCAACTGTATTTAAAAAAACTTTATCGTAACGGACAGTGTGACAGTATTGTATGTATTAGATTGGTCTAAAATGTGCAGACTGAGGACGAAACGCCTCTACACATTCTGACTGAATGCCCTCCGCTGATGCGACGCCGTTAGAGATCTTCTACTATCTAAAGTCCCGCGCTTTCACATTTCAAAACGCTTCAATTTTTTATTATTATTTAAAAACCACCACCAACACTTTCAACGCATAGTTGACGGCTGTCTCAGCACGCATACATGTGTTGAGAGTGTTGGTGGTGCTTTTTAAATACATTGAAGCGTTTTAAAATGTGAAGGCGCGGGACTTTAGATAGTAGAAGATCTCTACCTCATACTGGGGAAGCATCAAATGCACCCAGAAAATATTCCAATTTCTTCCAGATAATCTTGACTGTGAACTGTAGTCTGTGGCGATGGCACTAGATCAGAAATAGTCGCAGTGATACTGGGCTCTATAGGCACACGGAGGACACGGCCTATAGGTAAAAGCACAATTTCGAACACAATTCGAATGAAGTATCAATGTTTGCGTGAGAGGACGTTTGTGTGCGTGTGAGGACGTCTACTACAACAGCCTATTTACGTCCCACTGCTGGGCACAGGCCTCCTTTCATCACGAGAGGGTCCGCGCCCGACGGCAGCATCCAGCATTCACACATACAACAAAGGACTGTGCAGGTAATATGTGACCACGGTAGAAACTAAAAACACACGGCGGACACGGCCTATAGAAGGACGATTTCGAACACAATTCGAATTAAGTGTCAATGTTTGCGTGCGAGGACGTCTGTACATTTGTAAATGTGTGTGTAAACTACGCGGGCCAACGATTCACTCTCCATCGCCGGATGAAACAGATGACGTTGAGGGCGAGTTGGGCGCGAGTTGCGCGCCGGCTAGATTCAGGCGGGTGATTCCGTGGCCATTCTGTATGTAGACGACAGGTTTGGCTCAGTGGTAGTGACCCTGCCCACTGTTCCGACTGTCGCGGGTTCGAATCCCGCTCGGGGCAAACTTTGTGTGATGAGCACAAATGTTTGTACTCCAGTCATGGATGTTTAGTATTTATATGTGTATGTATTTCTCTATATAAGTATTTATATCGTTGTCTAGCACCCATAGTACAAGCTTTGCTTAGTTTGGGGCTAGGTCAATTTGTGTGAAATGTCCGAAGATATTAATTTATTAATTTATTTATACTAATTACTTATTATTTGTACTTTGTAAATATTAATATTGCAGACGACCAACACGACAATACAACCGATTATCAAAATCTCTTGGCCTCACACGGTTTACTAGCGTCCCACAAACTTCCTACTAGGGGAGACAGTTGTTTGGACCACTGTTTTATTAAAACAAAACTTTCCAACACCACAATCGTTTGTGAATCCTCTTTAACAGATCATTCCTCTGTTATGTTAACTATAAGCAAAACCACAGCACAGAACTCTAATTTGACACGCATACGCAAAATAGTTGACTATCAAACTGTAATTGCTGAATTAAAAGAGATAAATTGGGTAAATGTATTAAAGGAATCTGATCCCAACGCAGCTACTGACTTGTTTATCTACTTGATTAATAGATCTATAAAAAATAATACTAAATACTTAAAAATCTCACGTAGGAAAAGCAATCTAAAACCGTGGATAACACCTGGACTAATTCGATGTCTCAGGCACAGGGACAAATTACACAAATCTCTAAATAAAAACCCTGATAATACCGTACTTCGTATAACTTATAAAAGATACAGAAACACTTGTAACAATATTTTAAAGAAACTTAAACGAACTTATCAGAGGTCTTTAATAAGAGAACACCAAAAGAATTTGAAAAAGCAATGGTCATTGATTAAACAGTTCTGTAATAATGAGGTAGCTTCTAATAATGACCAACATATTCTTACTATCAAATCCTCCCCTCAAGAGTCTCTTGATTACGCGAATGCTTTTTTTACTGGTGTTGGTAAACAATTGGCAGATGACATAATGAATACCTCACACATATCTGAAACTGAACTAGTGAACAATTTAAAGTCTAATAATACGCCATTACAATCGATGTTGTTGTTACCCACAGATGAACAAGAAATAAAAAGAATTATATTAAATCTCAAAAAAAGCGATTCAGCTGGATGGGATGGAATTTCTTCTTCGTTTTTAAAACTGGCTCAAGACACTCTGTCATTACCTATTTCTATAATATGCAATTCATGTTTTAATGTCGGGATATTTCCAAATGCCCTAAAACGATCACTTGTCATTCCTATCTACAAATCAGGGGACAGAGACTGTATGTCTAACTATAGACCGATTTCCTTACTACCAACTTTAGCTAAAATATTAGAAAAAGCTATGAACAGCCGATTGAAGAGTTATTTGGAGAAAAATTCTTTGATAAGCTCAAACCAGTTTGGTTTTAGAGAACGTAAATCGACAATAGACGCTGTACAGCAACTAACAGCGTTTATTGTTGATAAACTGGACAGTTGCAATAAAGCCTTAGGTATATTTCTCGATTTAAAGAAAGCGTTTGATACAGTCTCTGTCCCTCTACTCTTAAAGAAAATGGAAAATATAGGCATACGAGGCTTACCGTTGCTACTATTTCAGGATTACCTAAGAAATCGAAAGCAGTCAATTAAAGTTGGAGATTATTTCAGCTCTGAAGAAAACATATATTATGGCGTTCCTCAAGGTAGTGTCCTCGGGCCTACCCTGTTTCTCATTTATATCGATAATCTATGTCGCTTATCCCTCGCCGGTGCACAAATAATAACATTCGCTGATGACACTGTGATATTAGTAAAATCTAAAACCTGGACTGAAGTTAATGATATTGCTCAAAAACATTTCAACTCAGTGAATAAATGGCTAGGTGACAATTTACTGACACTTAATATAGGCAAAACGAAATTTATAACCTTTAGTATGAGAAACTCAACCCAACCAGCACCCAATACAATTACAATCAAGGCACATACGAATAACTGTCAAGAACTTAAGGAATGCCACTGCCAGATGATTGAAAACACTTCGTCAATTAGGTATTTGGGAGTCCAAGTCGACAAAAACCTAAATTGGCATGAACAAATCGGTATCTTGACTAGTAGAGTAAGAAAAATGATCTACATTTTCAAACACCTGAGACATGTCTGTGACAAAAAACTAGTTATTTCTATTTACTACGCTTTATGTCAATCAGTTATCAGTTACTGTATCACTGCTTGGGGTGGCGCATCAAAAACAGCAATGCTAAAACTTGAACGATCCCAGCGGGCTGTACTGAAAGTCATGACCTTCAAAAAATTCAGGTATGCTACTCAAACTCTTTATAGTGACACGTCAGTACTTACAGTCAGACAATTGTTCATTAAAAACCTATTGATGACGCAACACAAAAAACTGCCTGACTTCCCCGCTTCCAAACGGCGAAATGATATTGTATATTCTGTTCCACCTCGTAGGACCAAATACTCTGATAAATTTCTGAAAATACTGGGACCCTCTTTATACAATAGATTAAATAAAAACTTAAACCTCCGAGACAGTAACGCGTATTCCTGCAAGAAAAAAATTGAAGACCATCTAAAAACACTAAATTATGAAAGTACTGAAAAATTAATGAAATAAAAATGGCATATAAATACACTACATATTATTTGTATATACACGAATAAATATGATACAATACATACTTCAAAACACACATACACACACACACACACAAAAATGGCATATAAATACACTACATATTATTTGTATATACACGAATAAATATAATACAATACATACTTCAAAACACACACATACACACACACACAGAGATACACACATACATCCACAACTCACATACACGAACGTACGCACATGTTAGACACGCTTATTCTTATTACGAGTATTACGGATAGTGATACAACTAATTTCACATAAAATGATTAATCCCAAAAACACTCACACATCATCTACCAACTAGTATAATTAAGTTAGTATAACTTCAAACTTTAATATAAGGACAAAACTTTATGGTATATTAAAATGTCAAGTTAAAATTAATCTCATCGTTTTGCATATACTACTTGTTTACGAGTTAATCCGCACCTGCAAAAACTAAGTAAGTTTCTGTCTTAACTTACCCTCATGTTTATTGTCTCAAAATTTAACCACCTGTTTGTAGCTAAGAAAAGATCTATTGAAATAAATAAGAATAATCGAGGACGGTGAATCCTGTTCCACCGTAATACAGTTTATACTAGCACGGGGAACAGAGGGAACTTACACTCTTTTTGTTCACTACTACCATTCCAGGTACCAGTAAATAATACATCAGTTATACTTACCTACCTTACGTTATATTTTTATTTGTATTGCAATTTTTTTATTTGTATTAGTTAAGTATCAATAAGTCGCATAGGTATACCTAATAAATACCTGTTGATACATGTTAAATTAAGTAAGTGTTTTAGCTTAATGATACTTTCTAAATAAACGATTTTTATTTATTATTTTTATTTATTATTTATTTGTATACCTTTCAGCGAAAGTCTACAATGACCTAAATAAATTATTACTGATTTACCGACTTTCTTACCATGAATGTAAAAGTAGAATAACCAATTACCTACAAAACCTTACGTATCATGACACCGAATTAGTTCTTCATGGACCTGGTAATTTATTGTTATACTTATATTAGATTTAGTATAGATTTAGTTTACTTCAGTTCATGTAAATTAACCTAACCATTACTAAGTAAATTTAATATATAACAACTTAACATTTAACTCATTACTTATTATAAGATACTGTAACTTACTTTACTTAGTTATCTTGCTATTGAACATCGTATTCTTCTCCATCTACTGTAAACAACTGCGACACAGTTTTATACTAATGCAGTTGTTTATGAATTGTGTAATCATGCTCGTTTTCAAGTTCAATAAAAAAAATGATTATTATTACTACTTACTATTATTACTTATTATTATTACTTTATTTGTACTATGAATTATTCTGTGGTTGAACGTTACTTGTCGGAGATGTTGCCCTCGAGGCACAGCTGCAGCACGCACAGCACCTCGGGCAGGGCGGCGGCGCGCGGCGGCGTCGGCGCTAGGAGCACGAAGAGACAGTGCGCCGGCGCATCCGCCAATAGCTGCAGGTCGTTGGGACTGTTCTGGAGGGAAATAACTATTATTTCTTGAATACTTCTTTAAAAAAATAGTACATTATTGCCGTGGCCGGGAAAGTAGGTCTTTGCAGGCTGAGTACTGGCAAAGCTCGACCCTTTATGTACGAAGCCTGCAAAGCCTTTCACGTGCCGAGGCTTATATAGTGCTTTTCTCAAAAATGAAAAAAAACCTTGATATTAGGTATTCATAATACAGCATTGACACCCACGTAAAGATAGTCAAGTACTTACAACAAGTCCGACGGAACGCTAGTCTTACTTCGGTATTCACCGATATTTGACTTTAACAGACACACTAACACGCCAAGTTAAAAACTCGCATGTAGATTTCTCGTTTTTTGTAAAAATGAAAACCTTTTATTAATTTTTAAACCAAACTAGTAAACTAATTTCATGAAATTTAGCTAAATAAATCTGATACAAGACAAGAACTCCCGCTCTTTATGGATCGCTTTTTTTTTAAATTCCGTTCTGAAATAAATTGCGCTGTTTCAGACACGGATAAAAACGTTTCGTTTCGCGTCAATTGACAGATACAGAACATGCAGACTTGGCTGTTTGGGAATTCCTTCGCGTATTTATCAGTTTAAAAAAAAAAGTACCTGTACGATAATGAAATTTCATACAACATTCCCTGCGCTTATACCTGCCGCGGAAGTAACTTCATACAAATTTCCGGGGCATGCAGTTGAGTTTTTTTTTTTAATTTTTAACTGATCGTCAATGACGCACTTCGCGGTCTGATAGAAAGCAGACAATGACGAGTTTCCCGACCATTTTTGAGAAAATAATTATGTCATTGGTATAGGCAAACGAGCGCACAGCCCACATGATGGTAAGTGGTCACTGCGGCCCATGGACACCGAAATCCTATGATCCCCCATTAAGAAACCATAAGATCTCGAATGCGTTGCCTATCCTTAGGCCTAAGATGGAATGCGTCTGTGCCAGAAATTTCACCGGCTGCCTTAACCCCCTAACGGAACACAACAGTGCGAACATTGCTATTTGGCGGCAGGTTAGCGGAGTTAGTTGGACCTAGGCCCTACCAATATCAAAGCGGCAGGGGGTGGGGCCTTGCTCACATAACTGATGGTCGTTGGGGCAAAAAGGTCTCGAGGGGCGTCCGCGAACCGGGAGACGGTATATAGGTAGGCCTCCAACAAGATGGAGCGACGAAGTCAGCCTGTGAAGTTACCAGGTGGTAACTTCACCAGCACTCAAAAATAAAAATGAACACTTGCCAAAAAATCTATACTATAATAAAAAGGTATTTTTTCAGTGTCTTTCTTTATTTCTGTCTGCCTGTCTGTCTGTTTGTTAAAACTTAATATCCGGAACTACTGAACCGATTTGAAAGCAGTTTTCAAAGGTATAAATAGAGCATCATTCGAAGCTACATATAAACTATGTTTGATTAAAATCGGAGAGAAAAGATATCGGCAATTTAATATTCCACGCAGAAGAAGTCGCGGGGCACAACCAGTTACAAATATAAGTCAGAACAACCTCGTAGATAAATAGAAACGCCACAAAAACTAACCTTATAATGACTAGCGACGTAAATAGCCACCAGTCTATGCAGGAACGCTTCAGCCGCCTTGTGGTAGCAGAACAGAGCGTCGCGATTCACCCTGAAGAGGTCACAGGAGGCGGGAGAGGGGGCCCCCACCCCTATGGAAGGGGCGGGAGATTCTAGGCAGAGGAGTTGGTTCAACCAGGCCTCGATCGGGTCCCCGGAGCGGTAACGGATCGGCTCCTCGAGTTTGATCTGGAAGTACAGATTGATTTTAGCAAATGATGTTTCTGGATAGTTCTAGAAGGTTCTACAAATTCACCGGGGCCGGTGCGTCGTGTTTAGTCTGTAGCATCGCGAATAGCTTCAAAGAAAGCTCTCATTACATCCCCTCATAGCCCGGCACTAGTCACTAGATTATTCCAGATGTTTCTAGACAGTTCTAGAAGGTTCTACAAAGTTACCGGAGCTTGTGCGTCGTGTTTAGTCTGCAGCATCGCGAATAGATTCAGCGAAAGCGCTCGTCCTGTCCCCTCATAGCCCGGCACTAGACACTAGATTATTCCAGATGTTTCTAGATAGTTCTAGAAGGTTCTACAAACTTACCGGAGCTGGTGCGTCGTGTTTAGTCTGCAGCATTGCTAATAGCTTCAGCGAAAGCGCTCGTCCTGTCCCCTCATAGCCCGATACTAGTCACTAGAGGATTCCAGATGTTTCTAGATAGTTCTAGAAGGTTCTACAAACTCACCGGAGCTGGTGCGTCGTGTTTAGTCTGCAGCATCGCGAATAGATTCAGCGAAAGCGCTCGTCCTGTCCTCTCATAGCCCGGCACTAGACACTAGAGGATTCCAGATGTTTCTAGATAGTTCTAGAAGGTTCTACAAACTCACCGGAGCTGGTGCGTCGTGTTTAATCTCGAGCATAGCGAATAGCTTCAGCGAAAGCGCTCGTCCTGTCCCCTCATACCCCGATACTAGATACTAGAGTATTCCAGATGTTTCTAGATAGTTCTAGAAGGTTCTGCAAACTCACCGGAGCTGGTGCGTCGTGTTTAGTCTGCAGCATCCCGAATAGATTCAGCGAAAGCGCTCGTCCTGTCCCCTCATAGCCCGGCACTAGACACTAGATTATTCCAGATGTTTCTAGATAGTTCTAGAAGGTTCTACAAACTTACCGGAGCTGGTGCGTCGTGTTTAGTCTGCAGCATTGCGAATAGCTTCAGCGAAAGCGCTCGTCCTGTCCCCTCATAGCCCGATACTGTGGACGATAGCAGTGCCAAAGGCGCCTTAGTTGCGGCCGCTGACACATGGGTTATCGGTATGGCTGCTGCCTCGTCTACTAAGACCAAATCCGCGGCGCTTAGGAGGGAATGGTCGTCGGGGGTTATGTACTGAAAGGAAGAGTAAAGTTTAGGTAATTTCGATGAAGATAGAGTTAGATTAACATTTTTAACGCGAAAACCTAATGCTGTGCACTGCCTAGCCTAAATACCACACCAACGACACCTAAATTGTCTAAGCTAAGGTGTTATAGGGATGACGACAGGGTGAAGAAATCGAAATTCTAATTAGTCCGTCAGTCAAGTAATAAAAAAATATTAGACACGTATTTTTTGTTTTATCAATTAACAAAGAATGACTAAAACGCGTTAAAGTTGGAGAGTGGGGGCTAACTACGTCACCGTTAGGTATAAATCGTACCTAACCGTGACGTCACGCGACATTTCAGCTCAATATGTCTCCGTATAAGTTTTATTACGTGAAAAAATAAAAAATACGTGTCCAATACTTTTCAATAATCTTCCTGATTGACTAAGGAAAAAAACAAATCTACTTAAAATGTTCACCAAAAAAACACGTAAAAATTTGACAGCTGCAGTGTTTGGGTCAAGCGTTTGCAGCGCCATCTAAGTCGAGCTTTGCGTATTCTTGTCCATTTCGACTGTACGCGGCCGCCCTAAAATGGATAGAAAAAAAAAACTCCACTAACCTGAACAGTCTGCCTCGAATTCCTCGCCACATTTATCCTCACGATGGCCTTCTTGAAATCCGGGTTCGTCGACCTCAGTATATTATAGTCTATGTGCTCCTGATAGAGGCAGGCGTCGAGTCCTTTCAGCACGAACTCGAAGAGTGTGATCAAATTCTCCGGGTGGGGGGAGGTGACGTAAATATTTACATAGCCCAGCGCTACCGCGGCGGCGACGGCCAGGCCGAGGCAGGCTGACTTGCCTCGGCCTCGCGCTGCGGTTAGGCAGTGCGGAGGCCTAGAATGAGGAAGGAGGTTTTTGACACAGGGTAATGAAAAAAAAGTAATTATATAAAACGCATACCGTCTCGTGGGAGACTTAGCTAAAATGATGTAATGTTATCAGAAGGTATAGCGCTTCTCGCTTTTTCACGTGCTTTTGGACGCGCCTTGAACTACATAACTTACCATCAAGTGTAATTTTGGTTGAAACGCAAGCGCATTCAGAATAAAGTACCTGAGCGACCGAGCCTTGTTCCGAGTGAAAAGAGCTAAAAAATATTTTTTCCAGATAAGTATGAGACCTTGCTAGATCGTTTTGTCACCCCATATTTCACTTTTTATCGAAATCATTAGAGCCGTGTTTGAGAAAGTGAATACAAATATGTATATACATAATACAAATATTGCTCGCTTATTATTATAGGATAACAAAATATCCCGAGTTGCATCAAGAAAGTTAAAGTACGAGTACAGGCATCGGCTCGGCACGGATCTTGAGCGGTATGGCCCTCGATGCGCAGAAGTCGAAAATAAGTTCTCATAGGCAGAGGTGCGCGGGACGCAGCGGGCTCTATTTGCGCAGAAATCCCCTCTACTTTCGCTCACCGCTCAAGATGATATGCCGGGGCCCATAGATACTGCTCTATGACTCAATACTGTAACCTGTTTGTCAATAAAAAATTGAATATACCCTACTCACTTTATTGCCTGGAATTATGGAGTGTTGAAGTAAAGGAGCGCAATCTTTATAGTTCCAAAAGTGAACAAATCGGGTAGATTGGGGGCGCTGCGGTCGCCCCAAGTGTCAAGCTACCCAGGCGGATAGTCTGCAGTAGCGCCTTCAGATGGCGCTGCTGAGGCGAAAACGGTTGTGAGGAGAGTGTGTTTTGTTTTGTTGCTTATCAAATCCGCTGGACACGTTTTCAACTGTTTCGCCATATAAGATTGAGCTCCTTACCAAGATACATTCCACACTCCATACAGGTTTACACGAATTAGAAGGCGCGTGGATTAAGCAATAATAGGCTCTGCGTTGACGGCTTAAGTGCTTCGCTACGCGGCTTCTAAGTTGTGTCATGCAGGCCTGTCAATAATAGTAGATTGTGTAACTAGGGAGCAAAATGGCATATTTTACCGCGGGTGACGGATTTAATCCAGAGCGACGCGAATGATTTCAGAATAGCATCCCGAGCAGGGCGAGGGATTCTAACGTGGAATCTTGAGCTAGCGAGGGATTCTAGCTATGTCCCCCGAGGTTTAAATAATTTTGCTACCGTGTTGCACACTTTGTTTTTCACTCCTCCTATGAGAAAACCAGTAGCAGCAGGGAACAAAATCGTAATTTCCTCCCTAGAGAGCAAAATATTACTTTGCTCCCTGTTTGCGGGGCAGAAATGGAGGGGGAGCAAATTGCATTTTGCTCCCTCTAAACGGGGAACAAAGTACTCCTTTTCGAATAGGAGGACTGAAAAACATTGAATATACCCTATTCACTTTGTTACCTGGAAGTCTTAGAAGCCAGCGTGTCTATGATCGCAATGAGCGCGGTCGCCTGGTCGTAGGTGCGACAGAGAGCGACGAGCGGGCCGGCCGGCGGCGAGTCAGAGAGAGACGACACTAGTTCCGTCAGCTTCGGGTTCACCCGCTGAAAGTTCACTTCATTAAGAAGAGGAACATTCTAAACCATACATGCCCCAATTTCTTACATCTACACTCATATCATAAATTCAATTTGAATTTACCATGAGCTTTTCGGTGAAGGAAAACATCGTGAGGAAACCTGCACGCATCTGCGAAGTAATTCAAAGATGTGTGTGAAGTCCCCAATCCGCACTGGGCCCGCGTGGGGACTATAACCCAAATCCTCTCATGATGAGGGGAGGCGTGTGCCCAGCAGTGGGACGCACATAGGCTGTGCTGTAGTAGTAGTAGTATATCATAAATTCTCTATGATGCGTTCAAAATACGGTAGTAATGACATCAGGCAGAAAGCACAGACAAGCAGGAAGTTCTCGCTTCAGTCTATTTTACTGCAAGATCTGTTTCAGTGTTAAAAAGATTAACAAAATAAAATTATCGTTGAGATCCTCTAAATTTGTGAGTGAACACATACTTTTTTCATTTACTTGAATTTGAAACCAGATTACCAACATTCTTTCTTACTAACCTCAGGAGTAACATTAACAGGTTCAACTTGTGCAGTCTTCGAGGATATAGGAAGCACGGTCAGAGCATCATCAAGTATCAAACATCGAGAGTTATCAGCTAGGGATAGAAGGAACCGTTCGTTAAATCGGTTCACAACTGTGTCGTGAGCTTCCGTTTTGAACCTGGAGATTAAAATTGATATAGATAATACATTTTGGGTACATTTTGGGGGGGGATATCCATATATCCATACTAATATTATAAATGCGAAAGTAACTCTGTCTGTCTGTCTGTCTGTTACCTCTTCACGCTTCAACCGCTGGACCGATTGAGATGAAATTTGGCATGGAGATAGTTATGGTCCCGGGACCTTTCCCGGTAAACGGCTTTTCCTGGAATTAGTTTATCGCGTTCCCGCGGGAACTATTCGTTTTTCCGGGATAAAAAGTAGCATATGTCCTTACATAGGCTACTTTTTATCCCGGAAAAACGAATAGTTCCAATATTTATCAATATTTTCTCTGGACCCTTGGAGACATACATCTCTAAGATTTAACTAAAAACTCTTAGATTTAAGTTTAATAGGGTTTACTCTGAAAGTTGCTAACATTGCAAATAGCTGTCAAATATTTTGCTGTTTTCATTCATTTCTGAATATTACTGAATGAAAACATGAATTATCGCTCTATGGTTGAATAAAACATTAAGTATGGATTGCAACAGTTATCATAGGAATACGATGTTATTAGTATTATGGAAGTAATATCTTTTGAAAACTTTCCATCGCAGTTTCCATGCATTTTAATGTAATCTTATCATTTGAGTGCCTAACCAACAAATATAAAACGAGACGCGTTATTCAACCATAGAATGATATCTTCCTTTTTAATTCAACAATATTGAGAAATTAATAAAAACAGCTAAATATTTGACAGCTATATGCGACGTTGCCAAATTTCGGAACAGACCCTCTTAAGTTATCTATACATCCCTTAAATGTAATCTTAGTACGTACCTATTATGTGTATTTAATAAATAAAATAAAAATAAAATAAAATCTGCTAAGTTTGTTGCGGCGCTTCTTCACAAGCAATGGGTCTAGGAAGCGCTGGTAAATTCAAAGACTGTGAAAATTATATTCACCGTGAGTGTACATCCATGGTAATGGAATGTAGCTGCCGTAACGAGTCCATGGTCTTGAGAAGGAAGATGATGAGTCCACCACCTTCCACTGTCTCAACTGTACGAGCCATTAAATTTGGAGTAAGAGCTTCAAAGTCCTGGAAACACAGACAGGGACATCATAAGTAAAAATTTAATAAAGTTGTTTACACGGTGGATCAGAAAATATGGCAAATAATTAACCCACAGTATCGGCTATCGATTCTAAGTAAATTGAATAGGTCTTTAATTTTTTTTGAGTTGGTAAAAAGAAATATTGTATATGGGATTGGTTGTGTTAGCGACGCCTGAATCCTATAAAACTTTATTTTTTTTAAGCAACTCAAAAAAAATTAAAGACCTATACAATATACTTAGAATCAATAGCCGATACTGTGGGTTAATTATTTGCCATATTTTCTAACCCACCATGTATATGTTACACTTTAAAGAAGCTAACCATGTATATTTATTCAAACTATCTCAAACGGCTCTAATGATTTGGACAAAATTTGAAATACTTATAGGGGTTTAAGGGTGCGAAAAAACTATCTAAAAATGTATCTCTCTCTCATATGTGGGTTGAGACCACATTTTTATCTATTTTCTTCCAAGCAAAGCAAGGTAATAGATATTTCATGACTTACATAAATTAATGCAGTTTTTATAAATAAACTCATTCCTAAAAATACTGTTGCATTTTTTTATTTATTTATTTATTGACATGAGTTTAACAGTCATGTTCAATAACACAGATATAATTGTTTTACAAAAAAGATCAGGCCCGAAAGGACCCCATATTGTAAAACCTGTAATTGTGGTTGTTACCTGTAACACACACACTCCATACGTCTGACCAAGCATAGCATGACTTTCCGAATAGTATCTTCCGTGTATTGTGGTCGCAACTCTGAATGCATCAAATAGGGACTCCTCTGAGACTTCCAGTTTCCCAGCTGCTATCTTCTTAGCCCGTTTGCGACCATGGCTATAATAAATTTTTAAAAAAAAAACAGTTTTTTAAATTTATCAAATTGGATTTCAGATGCTTAGACTTTTCTATGATCATACACATTTCTATACTTGTGTACTTACTTGTTTATGTTATTATTATTATTATTAGGGTGTTGTAGGGCCATATATGTGTCACCTCGACCATTGCTGATCTATGTACTTGTTGTGTATGTAATATTTAGGTACTTACTTGCTTATAGCTTCATCTTTGTTTTTGTAGCACCAGAGGACAGTAGGTCGAGATTTCACGGTAGATTTCACTAGTATATCATATAAAATTGGTACCTAAAACAGAAAATATTTTTGACTGTCTGACCCGGCTTTGCACGGGTGTACTACGAACCTTCCCTGAACAACAAGCACAAGAAAAAAAGAATTAGTGAAATGGGTCCAGCAGTTCTCAAGTTTTAGCCGTGCCAACGATCTTCTAAATGTAGTCATGACCAATCTTTATTTATTCGCTCAGCTGGGCCAAGCCCTCCAAACAAAAATCTTGGGGCCAAGCCCCCCCCCCCCCCAACCCACACAAAACTCCTGGATCCTCCACTGCATGGCAATTGATATTTACACAGTTCATACATGTCTAGACTACAATAAATTATATAAATAGGGCCTGATAAATATATTTTTAATAAATAGACTTATAATAAGCTTTAATGATTCTGTATTACTTTTTCTGTTACACTAATGTGCAACGGCTAAATGATAAGTTCAGAAGCTAAAAAATCACCACATGATAGATGACTAAGAAGACCCATGCACATAAACTTGGAATATTCAATAATCAAGGATCTCCACAAATTTAATTGCAAACTGTTATGTTAAGTTGAATAACTGGATTTGGTTTTTCTTTAGGAAATTCTCTTCATTGCATTTATCCTTATTTTATCAACATATAAAAAAAAATTCTTAAAAAGTATTATATTTGAAACGAACTTACTTGGTCTCTACTCTTGTCACCGACTAACAAGAACATTGTACGGTGACCCAGTTTCACTCCATTTTCTATCATCACCCTGATCCGATTGTCTATCTTCTTTTTAACCATTTTAATTAAATTATATGAGTTTACAAACAAAACAACGTTTAAATCTAACCTCTAAGCTCCTACCACAATGACATTTGATATAACCTTAAAATATCGTTTCGATACTGCAAAGGAATTTTCGGTTCACAATTTCATCAACAAAAGGTTAAAAGGTTTAAAAAAAAATCTTGCATAATTTAATGAAGAACATGATTTATTGTAAAGAAATTGAACTTTTTGTGTAACACATCCACTTCCATTTCTAGTATAAAATCATGGCAAGTAAATATTGTATATGGCAAGCACGCATTCAGGAATAAGGGTATGTACACACGTGTACATTGCCGGTTTACCGTCACACTCGTACATCATTTTCTATAAATAGGAAATAGATAGATAGGGTATAGGAAGGCTCAAAGTCACCCAGAGGGCAATGGAGAGGGCTATGCTCTGGCTGGGTTTCTCTGCGTGATAAATGAGGATATCCGCAGTAGAACAAGGGTCACCGACATAGCCCGAAGAATTGCGAACCTTAAGTTGCAGTGGGCGGGGCACATTGCTCGCAGGACTGATGGCCGATGGGGCCGGAAAGTCCTAGAGTGGCGTCCGCGAACCAGTAGACGAGCTGTCGGTAGGCCTCCAACAAGATGGAGTGACTACCTTGTAAAGGTTGCGGGAACGCGGTGGATGCGAGTGGCACAGGACCGGTCTGAGTGGCGCGGAGTGGGTAGGGGGAGGCCTATGTCCAGCAGAGGACGACTATCGGCTAAAATGACGAGGAAATAGATCAAAATATAGATGTCATGGATATAAGTGGAATTTTGAATCAAAACTTAATGAAATCAAATATTCAATATTTTAAACACCTGCAGTATTAAAGCAGTCATGCTCCGAGCTCTCTAGCACTTTATTCCTACTTTGTTTTAAAAATATAAAAATGAAATTGTTTCCAGTCGAGGCCTCTGGGAACCAAAATGCTAGCCTCTACATTTTTCTATCTCGCACGGAGATTGAGCAGTGCCATACAACTTAGCAATGCTGACACCATGTCATGTAGTGTCTTTTAGATGGTCTTTAAGAATAAATAAGTATTGGGTAACTTTATTCATATTGTTGTATTTTCTTTGTTTAATAAACTGGTTTTACCTTTTGTAGCCCTTTCCCAATTAATATGGG
Organism: Aethes cnicana; assembly: GCA_963971205.1. Taxonomy (NCBI): domain Eukaryota; kingdom Metazoa; phylum Arthropoda; class Insecta; order Lepidoptera; family Tortricidae; genus Aethes; species Aethes cnicana. The sequence goes on along the minus strand of OZ020289.1, from coordinate 9,325,006 downwards.
AAAGGAAATGATGATGATGGATCAGGACGTACAGTAAACTCAATATGTTTAATATTGCACATGGTGACATCAAATAAAAAAGAAATACTTATTTTTACAAGTCCTTATTGTGTACTTTTTGTCGTGTGTTAGCACCTTAACTTAATATTGTCTATAGACAGGTGTACGCTATCTGTGCTCTCTCTGGTTTTGACATATAAAACTGTAAGTTGTGCTTTCCTTAAATAAATAATTACAATGCATCCAAGTGTGTTTGAATACTAAAACATGGCGCAGTCGCTATTCAAATATTAAAGTATACAAGTGATGACAAATGACAAAGTTTGAAAGTCTACGTAAATAAATCAAGATTTACAAATTTGGAAGTTTGATAAAGATGGCGGAGGGCTTGGTTAAGTTGCCTCCTAATTTTGATCTTCGGGGCGCAAATGCCGCTTCCGAGTGGGAAGTATGGTTCCAATGCTTCGAGGATTATCTGATCGGCATAGGCCAAGACATGTCTAATGACAAAGTCAAGTTGTCACTCCTACGCAACATGATGGGCACGGATTCTGCGCGTGTGCTGTTAACTTTACCTTTGAGTAAAGATGATTCAAAAGACTACAATAAAGTCATTGAAGCCATCCAACATTATGTGAACCCGAGAGTGAACGAGGTGTTCGAACGTTTTAAATTTAATGAACGTAAGCAGAAGATGGGAGAGAACTTTGATAATTTTTTAACCGATTGTAAAAGCCTAATAAAGAAATGCAACTACAACAGCAATACGGAACCAATCGAAGATCAATTGTTGAGGGACAAAATTGTACATGGAATATCGGACAAGGCTGTGCAAGAAAGCCTACTGAGGGTAGAAAATCTTACCTTACAAAAAGCTGCCAACCATGTCCGCACAAGTGAGCAGAGTAAGATCCAGGCTAAAGAAATGAACCCTGAGATAGAGGTGGACCGTGTAGTGCAAAAGGAGACGAAACAAAATCAGTCTATACCTATGAAGAAAAGTACTCATAAAAATAATAATCAGTTTTTGTGCTATAGGTGCAAAGAGGTTCACGGGGTACGCCAGTGCAAGGCATATGGTAAGAAATGCACAAGATGTGGATTGTTGAATCACTTTGCTATTGCCTGTAGAGTCCGAAATCGAGTACAAAATGTGGAAGTTGAGAAGGAGCAGGATTCAGACTCCTCGGAATCTATATTGTACTGCGGCAGGGTGAGAAGTGTCGACAAAGCAGACTGGACAGAGGATATATCAATTGAGGGCAAAAATATTAAGTGCAGACTCGATACAGGAGCAGATGTAAGTGTGATGTCTTTAAGTCATTTCAAGAGCTTAAACACCAAATTAAAATTAAGTGAAGTGGGTCTACAGTTAGAGTCCTTTCAGGGTAAAAAAGTTAAGCCATTAGGCATGGTAAATTTGAATTGTAAGTTTGGTGACACTGAATGCTATGAAAATTTCATGATAATTGAAAATGATTGTATGTTACTAGGTCTTCCAGGATGCTTGAAGCTAAATTTAGTCCGGAGAGTGTACAAAATCTCCAAAAATGTAAATGATGACCAGAAACAAAAATTTGTAACCGACAATGCAGACATATTCAAAGGACATGGTAAGTTTCCCAAGGCATGTAATATTCCGACAATACCACATAAACCTATCTGTCATCCAGCATCTAGAGTGCCTTTAAGTTTAATGGACCCATTAAAAAACGAATTAGACAGATTAATAAAAAGGGGTGCCATAGAGAAAGTTGATGAAATTGATTCTGAAGCATGTATAAATAAAATTGTCATAGTGGAGAAACCAAATAACAAAATTAGGCTGTGTTTAGACCCCACTGATCTCAATAACTACATAATAAGAAAACCAAATGTTCTACTTACTGTCGATGAGATCGCTTCTAGGCTAAGAAACAAAAAATATTTTTCTGTGTTTGACCTTTCAGAAGGTTTTCATCATGTTCCTTTAACAAATGAAGGTTCTTGGAAGTGCTGTTTTGCTACACCTTTTGGGGTGTATAAATACCTGGTTTTACCATATGGTCTTTCAAATGCTCCCGATGTTTTTCAAGATCAAATAGAAACCTATTTTGGAAGCATCCCTAATGTCATTTGTTGGTTTGATGACATATTGGTAATGGGAAATACAGAGAAGGAACATGATGAAGCCCTTGAGAAAGTAGTTGTGAAAGCTAGAGAAATTAAAGCTGTATTTAACAAAGAGAAATTACAATATAAGCAGAGTGAAGTAAAATATGTTGGTCAAATTTTTAATGGAGAAGGAATGAAAGTGGACAAGGCTAGAGTTGAATCTTTACTATTATTAAAGTCTCCAAGTAGTAAAGAGGAGCTGCAAAGAATCATAGGATCCTTCAACTATGTGAGACGGTATGTTCCAACTATGGCTGAACTATTAGCTCCTCTTTGCCAACTTTTGCGTAAAAATGTAGAATTTCAATGGCTTCCACACCATGAAGAAATTTTCAAGGAACTAAAAATGAAAATATCGGAAGCTCCAGCCTTGATCCCATTCAACCCAAAAGAAAATATTATATTACAGTGTGACAGCTCACAAAATGGAATAGGTTGCTGTTTATTTCAAAAAGATGCAAATGATGTATTAAAATTAGTTGCTTGTGTGTCGAGGTCAATGAATAGTGCAGAAATTCATTATAGCCAAACTGAAAAAGAGTTGTTAGCCATTCATTATGGTACTCAAAAGTTTCACAAGTATGTGTATGGCTCTAAGGCAGTGACTGTACAAACCGACCACAAGCCTCTTCTTTCTATTATGAGAAAGCCTATCAGCAAAGTGGGCTCTCCCAGACTGAGAAGACTTAGAATTAAATTGCTTAATTACCAGCTTAACCTCATATACATTCCTGGGAAGTCGATTCATTTTGCTGACATGCTGTCACGAAATAGTCGAAAACAGACTGAAAAAGATTATGAAATGTTAGAAATGGTACATACAGTGTCTACTCATTTACCCATGAGTATGGAAAGAAAGTCTGAATTCCGATTAGAGACAAGCAGGGACAGTTTATTAGCTGAAATATCAAAGTATTATTTTTTGGGTTGGCCAGAGGAACAGAAATTAACCAGTGAGTGTAAACCATTTTATAAATTAAAAGATGCAATTTATGTAGAGTGTGGTCTGGTGTTCCTAGAGAACAAAATATTGGTTCCTGAAAAATTAAAATCATATGTATTGGAATTGGTGCACCAGGGACACCCCGGTATTTCTAAAAGTATAAATAAAGCTAGACAACTATTTTATTGGCCAAAAATGTCTCAAGACATCCACAAATTTGTCATGCAATGTAGAACATGTGAAAAATACAGGCCTCATAATTGTCATCAACCGTTACTTCCCCATGATATACCAAAGTACAGGTACTATAAAGTAGGTACTGACATATTTGATCTAGCAGGAAAATCCTATTTAGTCATAATTGACTATTTTTCTCACTGGCTTGAAATAAAACCATTGAAATCCAAAACGTCTGAGTCAGTTATTGATGCTATGCAAGATGTATTTACTAGATTGGGTTATCCAGTAGAGATTGTTGCTGATAACAATCCATTCCTATCTGTACAATGTAGAGAATATTATCAATCTAAGGATATGCAAATTGTAACTAGTAGCCCACATTACCATCGAAGCAATGGACTAGCCGAGAAAGCTGTCAATATTAGTAAAAATTTAATAAAGAAATCTATTGATGATAATGCGGATTACCGTGAGTCACTGTTGCATTATAATAATACTCCACTGTCAGGCATGCAGATCTCTCCAGCCCAGATATTACATAGCAGACGCTTAAGAACTAATATACCTACTAATTTGGCATCCCTGGAACCTAGAGTGGAGAGAAATGTCTATCAAATGTTAAAGTTAAAGAAGTCTCTAACCAAGGAAGTTCATGATAGGAGGGCAAGGAGAAAGGAAGTGGATTTTGAGATAGGTGAGGAGATAGTATATAGAACGGGAAATGATAAGTATTGGAAGAAGGGTATTGTAAGTAAAAAATGTAAAGAACCCAGGTCTTACTTGATTGAAACTAATCAGAACTCTAAACCGTTAAGGCGAAGTACCCATCACATGAGAAAATCATTCTCAAAAATTCAAAAATCAAATAATAATGGGATTATTGATATTATATGTGATGATCAAAATGATAATGATGTATCTGAACTTTCACATAGTTCAAGTAAATGTCTAGTTCAGAGTCCAAATAGAAATGTAATTAATCATTCTGTATCTAATAATTTGAGTACTAATTTGTACCAAACACGGTCTGGTAGAACTGTTAAACCTAGAGATATTCTTGATTTGTAATGTAAGTAAATCCAATTAAAAATTGTAACATTGTGTCATCATGATCCATTAAGTTTAAGCGTGATCACTATATTATAAGAAGTCTTAAGGGGAAGGTGTCGTGTGTTAGCACCTTAACTTAATATTGTCTATAGACAGGTGTACGCTATCTGTGCTCTCTCTGGTTTTGACATATAAAACTGTAAGTTGTGCTTTCCTTAAATAAATAATTACAATGCATCCAAGTGTGTTTGAATACTAAAACACTTTTTATTGTTTGTTAAAATCACTTTAAAATCTTTACCAAAATATAAATGTGTTATTTGAATTGTATGTAAAAAAGAGGCTGACCAGAATTCAACAGACCCAATCCCCTCAGAACTAAAAATATGTCTATCATTCTCCACTTTTGAACTAAACCAGTATCAATAGACGTTTTGGTATTATTATTTACTATCATAGCCACTGCTAGTGCTGGGCAAAGGCCTACCCTCTTTTTATGCTACTCTGTTCTATTTTGTACAAGCTCCCTCCCACCAATCTGGGTCAAATGCGTCTAAGTTGTCCTGTCGTCTCCTGTCTGGATATATCTTTAGTAAAAACATTGTTATGGCCAAATATCCTTCAAGAAAAGTCTCAAACAAGAACTAAGTACTAAATATACGCTGGGGAAATTGAGCAATCGCCCTTTTGAAATACTTTGAAGCACACGTTCATATTTTGTTACTTTCCTTTGTTGTTTAGTAGTTCTCTGTCAATTCTACGTGTGTTTTATAGTATAAGTAGTATGGTGCGTTTACATAAACGGCGTTCAAAACGACATTCACGGGCCCATTCACAGGCACGGGTGTGTAAACAGGGTGATATTGAACGCGCTCGTGAACGTGAACGTGAGCGCCGTCGATCGGTCGGCTGGCGGTTTTTCGGCATCGCGTTAGTATCGCTTGCACCTTTGTGGCGTACGGACGATGACGACTTGCCGAATAAAATTAATTTAACAATGCCAATTTGTCGGAATGGTCAAACGACCAAAATTTTACATTTCCTGGGGTGTTACCAAGTAGGACCAATAATATGGACCCCCTCAAATAAGCAACATAAATTTAAAAAAATGTTGCAGATGCTTAGGAGAGGTCGACAAACTCATGAAGGAGTTCAAACGGAGAAAAGAAGTACTTACGGGCACACTATATCTCTTTTCCGTGAAAACTGTATCTTTCCGAAATAAAAAAAGCCTACCAAATATCTTGCAACCTTGCGTCCGCTTGCCCTGGCTATCAGATGATAAAAAGCGAATCACAAGGCACAATACTGAAACTTGGGCAACGAGCACTAAAAACAGATAATACCTCTTGCCCAGAAACTGAATGTTTACAGAAATATAACCAAAAGAAAGGTGTTGGAACGTCTGTGCTTTTCAGGAGGTGCAGGTCCTAAATGGAGGTAAATGAAACAGGTTAGTGTTTTATGGTATCTTTATTAACCTAGGCAGCTGTTGTGATTACATGTACAATGAGGTATACTAAATCCTAGTTCTTAAATGTGCTTCCAACACCAGGAACTCAAAAAGATATTCGTAAATTTAGCTCAGCAGGTATAGCGGTCGCTATGGGTCCTGTGTGGGATTTAGTATACAAATTTGTTCTAAGTCTTGTTAGTATCTATATTTTACAACCCCACTCCATGTATAAGCTTTATATTCAATCTTAAATCTTAATTCCCTATGTGATCCTTCGATCAGAATTAAATCCTAATTCCCTAATTTTCCAAAAAGGAGGTTGCCACCCACCTCGAAGAGTCCAGTTACTTATCCGTCACGATGAAGCTGACACTCCTGAGTTCTTCCCCAAGAAAGAGGCCACGGAACGTCCTCCAAGCAGAAATGTTCAAAACAGCAATTTAGTGAAGAGAGTTTCCATCCGGTGAGTGATGTGTCTCGAGATTATCCGAAAATGATCTTAATAGATGTTCACATCTACAATATTTTCACATCTTTCCAAAACCCTCTTCCAGCTGGAAAGGAATTACACAAAGGAAATAAGCATAAGCACAAGCCATGTGGTTGGATGTAACCAAAGAAATTAGCATGAGAGGATTCTTACCATTTAAGCTCACCAAGAATGGTTTATTGCTTTTTGCCAGAACCCACCACACCCTTTCGATCACCACCGATGCTGAAAGATAACCATATGGTTAAATGGAGAAGTCGGAAACGCGAAAGGCAGCAAAATTTTAACATAATGATTTTTACTCACGATCTTGCTCCTCCAAAATATAATTTAATTCTAGTTCTCCAGCGAGCCGAGCATCGTCTTGCTTCTGAAAAATATATCTCGGCCTTCCCTAAGCGCAGATGGACTTTGATGCGCTCACGGCCATCACCAAGGAAAAATAGGGCTCCACCCTGACGAGGCATCTTTCGAATTTGAAGACCCTTGTGTTTTACCAGATGTAAAACTAAGTTCCTACCATGGAGTTACCCTCCTGAGACTTTAGAATCAATTTAATTAAGAAATAACTTCATTCAAAGCTACGAAATATAGTAGTAATTATCTTTTTAAGTAATTGTAAATATTTAAATTTAATTCTTATTTTTAAGTAATATTTGTAAAATATTGAATAAATGTTATTTCCTAATCTGTTGTCATAATTATCTACCAAACTACCCATATTATCACCTTAGCAACATTCATCCTTTTGACATATGTAATGTTGCCGTGATACGAAATCTAAAGCAACTATTCGAGTTAACGATAAAAACGATTTCCGACAAATCATAAAAATATCAAAATGTACAACGTTACAATCTCCATATCAAATTTCATTGAAATCGGTGCAGAGATTTAAACGTGAAGAGGTAACAGACAGACAGAATGCGAAAGTAACTGTAATTTCGCATTCATAACATTAGTAAGGGTGAATTTAGACGCAAACTGAAAAAAAAAACACTATCGTCATCATTTTGTTTCTTTTTCCTATAAAAGTAAATGAAACCCAGTAGTAGATATTAACCAAAATAAATATGGGACCAAAGGGCCTGGTTCCTTTTTTGACGCCTAAAAATATGTTTGAGGTACTTTTGGTCTATACTTTACTGATTTCTTCGTTGATTTTTAATCAAACATTATAATATACAATTTTTATGTTGTACGTTTGTTCATTGCTCATTTAGATATTGGGGCATTAGAAATGAATACGGTGTGTACACACCCTTACCCTAACTCAGCTCACTCGCTCAGCTCGGCTGTCAAACGCTCTATAAAACGGACGGGAATAAAATTTGCTTGTATCAATGTTTTTGGATTTCTTTTGTATTTTGAATTAATTTCTAGTTATTTTGTATTCATTTAGTTAATATGTGATACACTCACGTTTTATCACTATCTATGTGGCTGTGTGCTAAGTGTTAGTGTGTGAAAGAAGCGTTATTCGGTAATTCGTATACCGCTATTATTAGACTCAAAAATGTCTAAATCACAAATAAATACTAAATCTAGCACCTACCTCAAGGATAAGGAGGCATTCCTGAAAGAACTGAAGCAGTTTAATGATAGTAAAGGGTGAGACTATGAAAATGAACTTGATTTATTTATGTTACCATTTTCTATGATGCTTTCGTAGTTTCCCTGCTTATTAGATTGAATATCGTAAATGTATCATCAATAACTATAGTAAAATTAGTTGTTGTATCGTATTAAAGCGTAATTAAATTATAAATTTAAGTTTTTTCTAAAACTAACCTATACACAAAATGTAAAAAGTAAACTTTCTATATTTCAGCATACCATATAAGATTCCTTCGGTAAATGGAGTTGATATAGATCTGTATCTATTCTACACGTTGGTACAACAGAGAGGAGGTCTAAGCAAGGTATGTTTATCTACTAGCAATTTAAAGTAATGTTATTTGACATCTTTGGTAACGGTCAACATATTAACAAACATAACCCTTCATTCAACTGGCAGATTTTGAACTTTATATAATCACGCCTTTATATATACTTAGCCACAGAGAACATTGTAGACAGAAGCTGGGAAGGGATAAGTTTGCATTGTATGTAGTTGTAGAAAAGTTGTAAAGAAGAAAAATGTTGCAAACTCCTTAGCCCTTTAACATTCTTCTAGCTTTGAATTTTGATATGTTTCTCATTGTTTTTCTATTAGTCAGTGTGACAGAGAAAAAATACATGGTTTTGTGATTCGGATTTGAGTTTAACGTCGTAGATTTTCACCGTTTTTCGCCCATTTCATCACATTTTCCACTGCCCTCCATCGACAATTGTTACAAAAAACATCCATGTTCTTGTAATGTACAGTTTTTTTTGTTAAACAGGTAAACTTTTACGATGTCTGGGATACTTTTCTGCGTCCATTGCGGCTTCCACACCCCTGCGTCAATGGATCCACACTGCTGCGGAGAATATATGGAATGTATCTTGAAAAGTAAGTGTTTTAAATCTTCTATTTAAAAACACCTTTACTGTCAGAAATTGTACAAGTATTATGTTATGTCAAGTAGAATTTGCAAATTTGAACTTTGTTGTCATGCCAAAAAGTAAATAAATGTTTGGCATAGTTGATCTACACTGTGTATGCCATCCGTGCCAGTCTAGGACTTTTCAATAGAATGTCAAAGTCATTTTTGGGTTTGTCCGTCTGTCTGTGTTGTCCATCTGTCACCAGGCTGTATCATGAACCATGATAGTTAGAAAGTTGGTATTATAAATATTTAAGGGGGCTCCCATACTATAAACGTGTTTTTCACCTCACTGGCTCGAAAGTGGTCGTTTTGCAGCTTGATATCCGAGCGCAAAAGTTGTTTTTATCCGCTAGCGTGGAAAGTGTTTTTGAAATTCGAACGACGCATGACGCCACTGTCACAATAAAAAAACAACGATACGTTCTGAAACGCAATTCGTCGTGAGAGTTTTATTAAAGTAAAGGTTCAATTTACTTAATATCATCATTAATAAAATTATATTAATAATACACCGTTTCAGATGCATTTCATTATTTCACTATGTTTTATCACAAAAATACTTAAATATGTGTATATTTTAACTGTATTCAATGAATAATTGAATCTTGAAGTACGAGTAAGAGTGGAACGCAACCTCCGGAAAAAAAACATTAAAAAAAATAATTAAAAAAAAGTTTTAGATTGCTGGTTTTGTAATTTAGAATACCTATACGAAGTAATAAAGAAAATATGAGCGATTCTAGCGATGACGATACGAATATAACTCCTCCAGAGTTAGCACAAACTGTACGTGACGCCGAACTAAATCTTCTTCCCGAAAAATCGCGCGTGAGGTGAAAAATTTTGTGTTGCGCTCAGCAGCAAAGTCGTTTGCGGTCTCGTGCCTTGAAACCCTCGTTACACTCAGGATTCTATATTTGAACCACTCGCTTCGCTCGTGGTTCAACCCTAGAATCCTTCGTTCACTCGGGTCTCAATCACGCACTCACAGCAAACAACAACTTTGCAGCCTTGCATAACAAATAACTATTTTTTGCTCCTTTTTCTAGAAAATGTTATGGAACCCTTCGTGCTCGATTTTAATTCTCATTCATTCTCTGTTTGTTAGGTATGAGAAAGCCAAAGGTCCACCCAGCAGAGATGATGACAATGACTTGGACGAAGACCTGAGGTCCACTCGAGGCCGGGGGAGAGACGCTCCGAGAACTCCATATGGAGGGGGCACTTATTACACAGGTAACTGTCTTATGGATTGTTATTTTAAATCCACAACAACATACAAAACCATCTATAACATGGGTTTTTTATAACAAGCCAAGTGTCACATCTTACTACTACAACCTACTTACATCCCACTGCTGGGCACAGGCCTCCTCTCATCACGAGAGGGTTTGGGCTATAGTCCCCACGCGGGCCCAGTGCGAAGAGAAAAGAGGGCAACATTGACGTTATTTTACCATTGTGAAAACTATTACGAGCCTGCATTCTGTGTTATTCTATGTATAGGATCAATGTCTTGTTAGCATGTTTGTCAAGTATACACTTACGCAAGAAAATCTTAACAGCTGTTCATTCGCTTCCTCATTTCCACAGCGTCAGGCGAGCCCCTCCGCACGCCCCAGACGCGGGTCGCGGGGCCATCGGAGCGCCTCGCCCTGTCTCTGCTCTCCCCGATGCCAAACGAGCAAGACTTCGCTGTCAACGTCTGCACAGTGCTTGCTGCTGACCACTCCAACCGAATGCCACTGGGGACCACTCCGCACATATTGGACTTTCTGCTGGCGCACGCTGGGGTTTATAACCACTGTGAGTTAGTTTGTAACTTAGATTATTGAAATCTTGATATCTTATTATTACCATAGAAGAAGTAGGTAAACGTAGAATGACAACCTTCAAACAAATGTGTTACATGCGATAATAAATGTCGCTGCCTCTGTAGCTTGAATATAAATTTGAACTCCATGAACAACATCTAGATGGTGCTGTACAGGCGAAGTATGAAAAGTTGAAGCGCCTGGCTATTTCCGATGTACGCCGTAATGTAAGGAGATTGACAGTCTTATATAATTACATTGTCTCTTTTATTACGTATGTGATGCGCATAACGTGTAAAATCCCATTATTTCCTGTTCCCTTTGGAATTTCAGGAAATTCTCTCTTAGCTTTCCCCTAGCACTCCTCAAGGAACCTACTTGACAAATTTCAGCTTTCTACAGCACAACAGTAGTTTCGGCTTTACGTTGCCAAGTTGCCATCGGTCAGTCCGAAATGGAAGTTTTTTAGAAACATGTTTGAAAACAGATCTATTTAATGCAATACTGGATTACACTTATAAAACAAATTGCTCATCTTAGTTATCTTTCTTTAATCAATTTCAAATTACACTTTACATTTGAAGACGTCGTCCATTTGCTAGATTTAAAAAAACGTGTACGCAACGCAACCTTTTTTAATCCCGCAAATGACACTAGTTTCATAACCCTTGTCTTTTTGACGCATTTAGGTATGGTCTTAATAAACTGTGTGGCTGATATATGCTCACATAAAATAATTCGTGTGCATAGTGTCTCACCCCCCTCTTTTGCCAATAGTAGTTCTACTTTTGCCGATATTCTAGTCCTCTTACGTGACTTCATCTACCTTCTTCCCGTCTTCACAGTCAGCCTCCGCGACACAATAGGCCGCTCGTACTTCGAGGCTCGCGGCCGCTATCCGCATGAGTTCTGGAGCCTCCGAGCCGGCGGCGGCGGCGCCAAGGAGCTAGCTGACGAAACCAAGTTCGCTCAGTTCAGCGGAGATCAACCCGAGCTCATGGTGCAAGCTCTTGCTGCACAAAACACACTGACGGACTGTCTCATGAATGAGTGCGGCGGGGAAGAGCTGGTTGAGAAGATTCTAGAAGAGGTAAGTGAATACACTAGGTATGTAGCTCAGTGGAGAGCAGCCAGAGCTTCTGGTGCAAGGTATCCTTGCACAAAAAACACTGACGGACTGTCTCATGAATGAGTGCGGCAGGGGAGAGCAGGTTGAGAAGATTCTAGAAGAGGTAAGTGAATACACCAGGTCTGTAGCTCAGCGGAGAGCAGGGAGAGCTTCTGGTGCAAGGTATCCTTGCACAAAAAACACTGACGGACTGTCTCATGAATGAGTGCGGCAGGGGAGAGCTGGTTGAGAAGATTCTAGAAGAGGTAAGTGAATACACCAGGTCTGTAGCTCAGCGGAGAGCAGCCAGAGCTTCTGGTGCAAAGTCTCCCTGCACAAAGAACACTGACGGACTGTCTCAGGAATGAATGCGGAGGGGAGGAGCTGGTTGAGAAGATTCTAGAAGAGGTAAGTGAATACACCAGGTCTGTAGCTCAGCGGAGAGCAGGGAGAGCTTCTGGTGCAAGGTATCCTTGCACAAAAAACACTGACGGACTGTCTCATGAATGAGTGCGGCAGGGGAGAGCTGGTTGAGAAGATTCTAGAAGAGGTAAGTGAATACACCAGGTCTGTAGCTCAGCGGAGAGCAGCCAGAGCTTCTGGTGCAAGGTCTCCCTGCACAAAGAACACTGACGGACTGTCTCAGGAATGAATGCGGAGGGGAGGAGCTGGTTGAGAAGATTCTAGAAGAGGTAAGTGAATACACCAGGTCTGTAGCTCAGCGGAGAGCAGGGAGAGCTTCTGGTGCAAGGTATCCTTGCACAAAAAACACTGACGGACTGTCTCATGAATGAGTGCGGCAGGGGAGAGCTGGTTGAGAAGATTCTAGAAGAGGTAAGTGAATACACCAGGTCTGTAGCTCAGCGGAGAGCAGCCAGAGCTTCTGGTGCAAGGTCTCCCTGCACAAAACACTCTGACGGACTGTCTCATGAATGAGTGCGGCGGGGAAGAGCTGGTTGAGAAGATTCTAGAAGAGGTAAGTGAATACACTAGGTATGTAGCTCAGTGGAGAGCAGCCAGAGCTTCTGGTGCAAGGTATCCTTGCACAAAAAACACTGACGGACTGTCTCATGAATGAGTGCGGGGGGGAGGAGCTGGTTGAGAAGATTCTAGAAGAGGTAAGTGAATACACCAGGTCTGTAGCTCAGTGGAGAGCAGCCAGAGCTTCTGGTGCAAGGTCTCCTTGCATAAAACACACTGACTGACTGTCTCATGAATGAGTGTAGCGAGGAGGAGCTGGTTGAGAAGATTCTAGAAGAGGTAAGTGAATACACCAGGTCTGTAGCTCAGCGGAGAGCAGGGAGAGCTTCTGGTGCAAGGTCTCCCTGCACAAAACACTCTGACGGACTGTCTAATGAATGAGTGCGGCAAGGAAGAGCTGGTTGAGAAGATTCTAGAAGAGGTAAGTGAATACACCAGGTCTGTAGCTCAGCGCAGAGTAACCTGAGCTCATGGTGCAAGCTCTCGCTGCACAAAACACACTGACGGACTGTCTCATGAATGAGTGCGGCGGGGAAGAGCTGGTTGAGAAGATTCTAGAAGAGGTAAGTGAATACACTAGGTATGTAGCTCAGTGGAGAGCAGCCAGAGCTTCTGGTGCAAGGTATCCTTGCACAAAAAACACTGACGGACTGTCTCATGAATGAGTGCGGCAGGGGAGAGCTGGTTGAGAAGATTCTAGAAGAGGTAAGTGAATACACCAGGTCTGTAGCTCAGCGCTGAGTAACCTGAGCTCATGGTGCAAGCTCTCGCTGCACAAAACACACTGACGGACTGTCTCATGAATGAGTGCGGCGGGGAGGAGCTGGTTGAGAAGATTCTAGAAGAGGTAAGTGAATACACCAGGTCTGTAGCTCAGTGGAGAGTAACCTGAGCTCATGGTGCAAGCTCTCGCTGCACAAAATACACTGACGGACTGTCTAATGAATGAGTGCGGCAAGGAAGAGCTGGTTGAGAAGATTCTAGAAGAAGTAAGTGAATACACCAGGTCTGTAGCTCAGTGGAGAGTAACCTGAGCTCATGATGCAAGCTCTCGCTGCACAAAACACACTGACGGACTGTCTCATGAATGAGTGCGGCGGGGAGGAGCTGGTTGAGAAGATTCTAGAAGAGGTAAGTGAATACACCAGGTCTGTAGCTCAGTGGAGAGTAACCTGAGCTCATGGTGCAAGCTCTCGCTGCACAAAATACACTGACGGACTGTCTAATGAATGAGTGCGGCAAGGAAGAGCTGGTTGAGAAGATTCTAGAAGAAGTAAGTGAATACACCAGGTCTGTAGCTCAGTGGAGAGTAACCTGAGCTCATGATGCAAGCTCTCGCTGCACAAAATACACTGACGGACTGTCTAATGAATGAGTGCGGCAAGGAAGAGCTGGTTGAGAAGATTCTAGAAGAAGTAAGTGAATACACCAGGTCTGTAGCTCAGTGGAGAGTAACCTGAGCTCATGATGCAAGCTCTCGCTGCACAAAATACACTGACGGACTGTCTAATGAATGAGTGCGGCAAGGAAGAGCTGGTTGAGAAGATTCTAGAAGAAGTAAGTGAATACACCAGGTCTGTAGCTCAGTGGAGAGTAACCTGAGCTCATGATGCAAGCTCTCGCTGCACAAAATACACTGACGGACTGTCTCATGAATGAGTGCAGCAGGGAAGAGCTGGTTGAGAAAATTCTAGAAGAGGTAAGTTAATAGACCAAGTTAGTAGCTCATCAGAGGCAATAATTATTTCCAACGCATTTCTCTCAGTCAAAAACTGTTTAAGTTCCACTGAATTTTAGGTAACTAGCGAAGAGAAAGTAAATGTGTCATTTTTATAATTTAAAATCTAATGACGCTGCTGCTGGAGGCGACTTTTAATTGAGTATCACCTACCACTATATTTTACTTTGATTTGTTATTAGCTCATTATATTCTGTCTTACGTCATCTGTCTACACGAACCAGAATAAGTTCATTCTCCCTTCTCCGTATTTACACAGTAGCTCACCAAATTCTGTACCCTCAGGAAGCCAACGAAGACTGGGTAACGGAGCCTTCAGAAGACGATCAGCTCTTCGCTCCAGAACTCCAAGGCGGTGCCTGCTGTGTCTACACCCAACGAGTCTTGCAGATCGCATCTATCGTGCGATCCCTGTCATTCCACGATGAAAACGTCCAGTACTTGGCTAAGAATACGACGCTCATTCGGTTTTTGCTGCTCTGTGCTAACTGCTGGGTTGGAAGTCTGAGGCAGTCTGGACTGGATGCGCTGGGGAATATTTCTACTGAGCTTATTATTAAGGTATGTAATGGATATATTTTACTTAGCAAATTAATGCTAGAAGCGATGCTAGCAAGGGTACATATTTGTGATAGTTAAATCGTAGCCTTTGGGTAGCCAGTTATTATTATGGTATTAAAAATCAACTTTGCTCTAAATCGTTTTCATTTCTATTTCTTCATCCATCATTTTACCTTCTAAGACTGATCCAATCTACTTTTTCCGAAATACTCTGTAGTGTCCCCTGTACATTTGGTGAGTTTGGCTATTACCAATAATCTTGACATGGTTTGTGATCTTTATCAACAAATCTTGTTTATTTGTTATGTTATGTATGACAGCTGTGAGTCACACTCCATGAATATCATGGCATCAACCTTGACACAATACCCCGGCCCTGCTGAAAATCTTATCACCCTTGGTGATGAAGCCATCAACTGGCTGTGATCTCATAATTTAAATTTATAATCTCTGTACTGTAGAGGTCCGCGCCGCAGTCCAAAATGCCGGCGGCGGCGCGCCGGTATTTAGACCCGGCGCGGCGCGGCGTCGCCGGCGTGAAGGTTTTTTTTTCAAGGGGTTCGGTTTCGGAAAAAGAAGTCCTCCAAAAGTATGAATTAAGTTTATATTTTAACATGTTTGTTGTTGTTTTTGACTCATATCGTTTTATTATGATATTTTCCGAGACTGTTTCACGTCAAGACTAATCCAGCACGAAAGTTATATTAAATTTAGTTTGAAATTTCGTTGTTGGCGCGACATTTTGGACTACCCGGCGGCGGCGGCGGCGCGCTGGCGTGGCGTGGACCTCTACTCTGTAGCCATACGATTAAATAATAAATAATGGAAGTTCAAAAGAGATACAGCACGACCCAACTTAGAAGGCGCGCGGCGAAGCACTTAAGCCGTTGAAACAGTGTATATTTTTGCTTAATCCACGCGCCTTCTAAGTTGTGTAAACCTGTACCAACATTCTAACGGCGCGACTCCCCAATTTCGGCTGGGAATACTATAGTAAAATAGTTAAAAATACCATTACGGACGGCCGGATTGGTCCAGTTGGTAGTGACCCTGCCTTCTGTTCCGATGGTCGCGGGTTCGAGTCCCGCTCGGGGTGAACTTTGTGTGATGAACACGAATGTTTCTACTCGAGTCATGGATGTTTAGTATTTATATATGTATGTATTTCTCTATATAAGTATTTATATCGTTGTCTAGCACCCATAGTACAAGCTTTGCTTAGTTTGGGGCTAGGTCAATATGTGTAAAATGTCCCAAGATATTTATTTATTTTATTTATTTATTAAAATTAACACAAGATATTTTCCCCCAGGACCCAGCGACGTGTCTCATATCACGTCACATTCTGTCCACAATCCAAGCGGCTTTGGTGTCGAACGATCGCGCGCGAGTGTTAGCTGCGCTCGAGTTGTTGAACAAACTGGCCCAAAATGAGGCGAATGAGGAAGCACTGCTAAGGTCGTTGGAGGCCAAGGTATGGATGATGATATTTACTCCTCGTAAAGGTCGCGGGAATCCGGTGGAAACAAGTAGCACAAGACCGGTCTGAGTGGCGAGCAGTGGACGTCTTTCAGAATCGTCATTAAGAATGTGTTGCCAACTTTAATGAGAGCCACCGTATTTCTGCTCACTAGGTGGCGCCACTATCTGCAAAGTGGTGGCTGTCAATGTCAACGTGACATTTGACGTTTGGAAGACCTCAGTGTTGCCAATTGGCAACATTGCACTTCGGAGGACAGCGAGCGCCTCTAGCGGCAGATTCACTCGCGGTGACCATGATACAATAATATTATGGAGGGTTGAAGTAAAGGAGCGCAATCTTTATAGTTCCAAAAGTGGACACCAAATTCGGAAGGTTGCGGTCGCCACTCCAGTCAAGCCGACTAGGCGAATAGTCTGCAGTAGCGCCTTCAGATGGCGCTGCTGAGGCGAAAACGGTTGTGAGGAGAGTGTGTTTTGTTTTGTTGCTTATTAAATCCACCGGACACATTTTCAACAGTTTCGCCATATAAGATTGTGCTCCTTACGAAGATACATTCCACACTCCATAAATAATATACTTCGCCAGGTATGACAGTCCGGTATTCTGTAGTAGTGTGGGTGTTACCCTAACGTCATTCGCACTGCTGTTGTGTTGCAAGTGGTGTATTAAAATAATCCCCAACCCTCTTGTACGCTGTGAGTGTTTCTTTAAATTATTACGTTCATTTGTTTTTAAATTGTCCCATTTTAGTGCGTTTAGACAAGTAAATGACAATTGTTATGCGCAAATAAATTATTTTGCATTATAACGGCAGAAAACATTTCCTCCATTTTTGTTTTATTGCAATAAAGTGGCAACTCGACTTTGACGTTACGGTGACACGTCACCCGGATCGGCAGACCTTGGTTTCTTAGACCATGGCGGTGATCCTCATTGTAATTTCCTTGTCCACAGGTGTACAGCGACGTTTGCGCCCTACTAACCCTTCGCGATATAATGGTGCTTGTATGCACTTTAGAGTGCGTATACGCCCTTACGTCGCTCGGCGATCGCGCCGGGGAGTGCGTAGCCCGTTTACCGGGGCTGGTCGCGACACTCGTGTCACTTGTAACTGTAGAGGTAACTAGAATATCCTTTGTAAGCTAAGAGAAAAAGCAGGGAAAGTAAGGCTGTCAGGGAGAGTCAGTAAACTCATAATTGCTCTTTGAGAAGCTACAATATAATAGCTCAAAGTGGCTTAGGGAAGTCAGTGAGATCATGGATACTAGCATAGAGAAATGATACAAAAAAAAAATTTAAATAAAAAAATAAAAACCGCCTTCAAACTCCGACAGACTGCGAAGTCAATGTCAAGTTCACAATATGATTATCATTTCTTTGGGTCGGTTCACTTGACACCGACTTCGCAGTCTGTCGGAGTTTGAAGGCGGTTTTTATTTTTTTATTTAAAAATTTTTTTCGGCAACAGTTTCCAGACATTACTATAGAAGTACATAAGTAACTGAAATCCTCGAAATTGACACCAAAATCATCTACGTGCTAGCAAATTTCGAGGAGTTCCCTCATTTTCTCATGGATCCCATCATCAGAACTGAACCAAATTAATATGGGACCAACTTGGAAGTACCACCTTTCGAACAAAAAAAGAATCATCGAAATCGGTTTACGTTTACTATTTATTTTTGGTGAACATACATAAAAAAAAAAAAAAAAAAAAAAAGATTCCGACGAATTGAGAACCTCCTCCTTTTTTTGAAGTCGGTTAAAAAGAGTGGCAGAGCCCCTTACTGTAGTGCGTGCTCCGAAACCCGGGTTACACCTAGATCGACATCTAGCGTCCAGTGGCTGAACCTCGATTACCCGAACGTATAGCAGTTGCTATCGCTACTTGAAGCTAGTTGACGAGCCGAAAGCGAAGCATATTTTATTGCTTAACAGTTTACAACTTACAACCCGAAGTCTTTGTGTAATAAGAGGATTTCAAAAAAAGAGTTCTAGTTATAGTATTAGTTGTAAATTGTTTAGAAATACACTTTGCGTTCGGCTCGCCATCTAGCTTCAAGTAGCGGAGCAACTGCTAAACGGTCGGGTAATCGGGGTTCAGCCACTGGACGCTAGATGTCGATCTAGTGTTAACCCGGGTTTCGGAGCACGCACAACAGTATGGGCTCTGCCACTCTTCTTGCATCATTTCTCTATGATACTAGCTAGAAAGTTAAGATAGCACACTGTAAGGTGGGTACTGACCAACGTTACGAGGTGTAATGTAACATGTTACATAGCGAGCATTCGTGTAGTCAGTACGTCGTGTTCGCGCGAACACGACGTACTGACTACACGAATGCTCGCTATGTAACATGTTATATTACACCTCGTAACGTTGGTCAGTACCCACCTGTAAAATCATGGGTGCAAATTAAAACGTCAAGACCTAAACCATAGGTAGTTAAGTTTTTGTTTATACCAATTACTATTGGGTTACCAATGTTGGGGATTTGCAAGGTTGATCAAAGTACTAAGTACTGTTGTATTGTACAATACTCTTTATTGAACACCACACAATAGAGAAAAAAAGGACAGAACAAAAAGATCAGGAAAACATGTTGTTAGGTATACAGCAGGCGGTCTTATCGCTAATAGAGCGATCTCTCCCAGACAACCTTTGGGTAGTGGATATCAAGTAAAAGAGATAAGTTGAAGAGTTGTACTTCACGGTTGTTTTCTGAGTTTTTTTTTATGAACATAATGATTGATCTGAACCTGACGATTTTCTGCTCTACGATTACATTTTAATACAAGCAGTGCATAATAGAAAAAAATCTGAATTGCATTTAATTTTTTTGCAGGCGCAAAGTTACGGGCCTCGGGCGTGTATCTTAATGAGAGTGGTAGAAACTGTGAGCGGGCCGAGCGCTATAGCCGCGACCGCCGAGAGGGAGCAGGAAAGACACAACCCGCCACAACAGCAGGTTGGTTAATACACAGACCATAGTCATCTAAGGGCCAAAGCTACTACGGTGTATATCCTAATAGGGATGACGACAGGGTGAAGAAATTGAAATTCTAATTAGTCCGTCAGGCAGGTAATAAAAAAATATTAGACACGTATTTTTTGTTTTATCAAATTAACAAAGAATGACTAAGTTAAAACGCATTAAAGTTGGAGAGTGGAGGCTAACTACGTCACCGTTAGGTGTAAATCGTACCTAACCGTGACGTCACGCGACATTTCAACTCAATATATCTCCGTATAAGTTTTGATTACGTTGAAATAGAAAAAATACGTGTCCAATACTTTTCATTAATCTTCCTGATTGACTAAGAAAAAAAAGTTGTCGTCTCCCCTATTAGCCCAGTCTAAGTCTACGAGACTGGGTCAATTTTCTTACCTCTTAATATAGATATGTGTATACAGATTTACACAACTTAGAAGGCGCGTGATTCAAGCAATAAAACACTCTGCGTCAACGGCCTAAGTGCTTCGCCGCGAGCCTTTCACTAAGTTGTGTCGTGCTGTAGGTACTAATTTTGAGTTTTTGTCAATGGCAGCAACAACAGGCGCCGCCCAAACCGGCCGCGGAGGCAGCGCCGGCGCCCGCCGCGCCCGTCGGCAGCATCCAGCATTCACACTTACAACAGAGGACTGTGCAGGTATGTGTTGCAGGCATCGGAGCTTGAGCGGTATCCTTCGATGCGCAGAAGTCGAAAATAAGGTCTCATCGGCAGAGGGGCGCGGGACGCAGCGGGCGCTGTGCCGTGCGCGCACGCCTATTGGCCCTTCAGTCGTAGACATACGCAGAAATCCCCTCTACTTTCGCTCACCGCTCAAGATCCATGCCGCGACCAGTACTGACTGAACTTACACCCTTTACACTTTTACCCTTTTGTCGTTTTACAGACTGTGACATGTTGCTGTTTTACTTACACCTGTTATTATAGTGTGACTTGCAATAAACGTTTTGAGTTTGAGTTTAGGTGACTAAACACCCATGAGAAAGGGCTGACACGGCCTATAAAAGCACGATTTCGAACACAAATCGAATGAAGTGTCAATGTTTGCGTGCGAGGACGTCTGCGTGCATGCGAGGACGTCTCTACACTTGTAAATGTGTGTGTACCACTACGCAGGCCAATGATTCACTCTCCATCTCCGGATGAAACAAATGACGGTAAGGGCGAGTTGGGCGCGAGTTGCGCGCCAGCTAGATTCCGACAGGTGATTCCGTGGCCATTCTGTATGTAGTACTATTAAATATTCTGTGCTAATAACTGGAACTGCCTCTTTAATAGAATTTTGGGCCACCGCGCGGAGGTGAGGGGTGTAAAAAGCTTCTATCTCTCTTTATCTAACCTTATAACGAGAACTAAATGATCAGGGTCAAACGCAACCCAATGGGGACTATCGTTTCTTTGCTCACCAGTTGGCGCCACTGTTGACTAAGGTCCAGAGGTATAGCTGTCGGCCTTTCCGCTTAAATAATACATAATATGATCCGACTGACGCTATACTATATTATGATACCTGAGTTCAATGTCTAAGGATTAAATAATGCATATGTGATAGGAATTAGAGAGACCTACGTCGAGAGGTCAATAAAGCTTCCACAAGCTTATCCAACGGGTGAGGTCCGTGCTGCCAACGTGAATAGGATCGAGAGCCACTCATCGTGGTAAATCCTCTCTTATGTGATCCAATTCCTTGTCATCACGGATTCTCCTTGCTCATCTCCAACTGCGGGACCAGTAGGTCCCTGGAGGGTCCTCCACCTTCCCCATAGACCTTCCCATTCCACCGTCATTAACGTTACTCTTACTTAACCTCGCAACGTATTTCTCTCGTATAGAAAACATAAGCACTCACCGGGGGAGTCTTCTAATTACCTCTTTCTAGCCTCTCATACACTCATACCCTGAAAACAGTCTCGTTTACTTCGCTTAGTAAGTATCGACTTCTAAGACACGTTCCCTCCGTGCCTGTCAAAAATCATAGAGTTTTCCCGCCCAAGTTCTGTCATTCGTAATACCAGTACAAAATATCGTTAAGTCTCGTTTACACTCACCTCGATATAGAAATCGCTATAATTAGCGACACTCCGGAGGGCGAGCACTAAGAACAAGGGCAGCAAGCAGACGAGTGCACTCTGCGATCTTTTACCTCGCTTTTATCGCAGCGGCTCGTCTCTCGGTTCCAGGTGTATAAGTCTCTCCATCTTCTTCGATAGATCTGGTCCCAGTTGTCTCTTCACAAGTGGGTACATTATCACTCTCAATCTCTTCAACATCTATTGGAGCCACCGAGTTACTGGCTTCACTGTCCATGTTCTCTTCATCAACTGTGACTCTTCGGTTCTCTTCTTATCAAAGTATATTTCGATTTCCCGGCTCTGTTATGTGATCGGTTTTGTGGAGATCGGACACATGGATCTTTAGACAGCCGAATCGTGTAAGCTCTCATCAACTAAATCTATCTTGGAATTTCTCCCCAAGGTAGAGTCTCGCTCTTCAAGTAGCAACGGGTTAAAGTATCTAATTGATACAGTGACCACACTGTCTCCAACCTGACATTGGGCTACTCATTGATGTCCATTAGAATCAAACTCTTTAATAAGTTTGATGTTTCTACCGACCGTCCAAGTGGCTGGGTTCCTCTATTCGACCTCGATTTGGACGGGATCTCCAATGGATCGCGCTTGTGTGACTACCTAACAGCAATTTGGGTGAAGGTTGGTACCAATCCCTTAGACTCGTTGGTTATTGATTGACAAACATGTTCTTAAAATGTTCTGGCCTTGTTTCCAACATTCAAGTAGATTCCTCTCTGTTGAACTATTTATTTGGTCTGTGTTGCAATCATCTGACATCTCTAGGTTTGAACATAAATATAAGTCCGAAGCTCTGAGAACTAGTTCAACCTCAGTTCTTTCCTATTCGAGTCACTGGTCTAAGGTTCTTTACGTACAGTGTTGTACTACAACCACGACTCTCTCGTATAAACCTCGCCACGGAGCAAGTTGCGCTATGAACTTCCATGTTATCTTATTTCTGATGCATTATTCGTCATTGAGCACTTCAGCACTCAGCTTTACTTCAGCATATAGTGCGTTATCTGAGATGACTGTTGCCGTTGCCTGTTGCCGACATGCGATTTGATATGAATCTTCTTAAAGCAATTTATACATTCGTCAGCAGTCAAATTCTGAACTGCCTCTAGGCTAGGTGTATTGCTCTCACCGCTAAACACGTGAAAAGAAATCCACGTCTTTTGATGCTCGTTATCTGTATCTCCATATAATGGACAGTCCGTATGTGTAAACGGTGTGCTGTAGTTTCCTCTCTCTCTCTCTCTCTCTTGGTAAAGCTCCTCTTAGTACTCTCTCTATTATGGACCGAGCCGTAGGTATCCAGTATTGTTGACGAATGTGTACATCTTTTATGACATTTCTCGTGAAACCAGTCTCTGGGCAAGAGAATAATGTGTGACATGTTATATGATCAGTCAGTCTGCTTCATTCAATCTCTACTTCTCAGTAGGCCGTCTACGTCTGTGAATAATTCCAAGTTGCGAGCGAGGTTCATCTCATTACCTCTGATCTACTCTGGAGAGTAAGTCTCTTGCAAGTTCCTTATAATTTGGACTTGGGAATTCATATGACTTTACTTTGGCGCTGTTACTGTATTGATGTAAGGCTCAGGAGCCAAGGTATGTAACATAATCTGGAGACTGTGTCTCCAGACCCTCCGCCTATAAGGCGGCAAACAACTGGCCTTAGTGGTTTCTCTGGTGGATATCTGCAGGCCACGTCTTCTATCCCTGGACAGGAAGTTGGGGCCATCTATTCATAATTGTTTCTTCTGAGACCATCTTGCGGCTGTATCTGCTGGATTCTCTCTTGAGTTACGCTTCCACTACAGTATTCTGCCTGTTCTCCTTTATTTGATTCACTACAAAAGGTAGTAGTTACTTATCTGGATAATCTAGCTAAGTACGATTAAACTGGCTGTCCCTATGGACAGAGTACCTATGTACTGCTTGGCTCTTTATAGTTTCAGATGGTATTTCAAGTAGGACAACAGACAATAGTTACCAATAACACAGCCTTGCTATGGGATTGTGAGGATCTTCCTTTTATTCGCATATACCTGCATTTTCGTACACTTTCCGTTTCTTTCAAATAGGACAAGTCTACTCTTTGCCCTCAAAACAGCAGTCTTTACATCGTGATAAGTGCTGATTCGCAGGTATACAACCGCTGTGTGTGAGTATTTTGAGGCATCGGTGAAACAATGCAGTTCATATTCTACTGTCCCCTTCAGGCTCGTTTCTACATATTGTGGAACTCTAACTTCTCTGATTCTGGTTTGCTGAAGATGGTTATAATAGTCTCATATTTCTTGATCAACTCTTCAAATATGATTCCTTCTCACTTGTAGCTCTTTCCTACAATTTCCATAGAAACAGCTGAACCTGTAGAATGATCGGAGACACAATACCGCAGTGTCTTTAGAGCTCCTTTCTTTGTAACTCTCGATAATCATTAGTAAACAACGCTTCTTTCGTATTTATTGTCAGTACATCTTCACTGATATCCCATAGGAATTTTATTGTTCTGGTATCTCTCACACAAACAAGTTCTTTGATGACCAGACTCATCAACTCAGATTCATGGATAGTTCTTCAAATGTATCTGTATAATCTGAAGTTTAGAAGTAACGCAGTCATTAAGACTCTTCTGCTCTCTTTTTCTGCTGAAGCATCTCAAACCATGCGTCTACCTCTTCAATGATGGTAACATCTCATTGCTCCATTAGATCATCACCATGGTCTTGTATGGTGAACTAGTCAATTCACTGCTCTTTCGTAGCATAGACTAACTAATTAGTTGGAATGGAAGGTCAAGAAGGTGCGTCTACGTTAATTTTACAAGGTATCATCCATTATGGTAATCTACGGTCTCATTAAAACATTGGACTGCCTCTTCTTCTCTATTGGCTTTTACAGAATCTGTTGTAACAACGTTTCCAAGACTATACAATGTTTTCAGGAAAGCACAAGCACATATGGCTGTTCTGGTGGCAGGTCACTCCTACTGTCAATGTATTCATATTAATTGCCTTTGTCTACATTGCCTGATACACACAATCCATCCAAAGTCAGTATCTACTAAAGCCTTTTGGTCAATCTTAACTATAATAAAGAAGAAGTAGTAGTCACTTCCAATGACAATATCTTCTCATATCTACCTTTGTAGAGTGATTCATCATCTGCCTATAAATCAACCAAACTCTTTGGGAAGTAGAACTTGGTAGCCCATTCATAATACAGGGTATAAAATTGACATGTTGCTTCCTCACTCACTAAACCTTCTTCCAATCCTTATTGTGATGTTCAAGCATGGGCTTGGTGTCTCAGGAGAATAATTTGAGACCCAAAAGTATAGATATAAATTATAGGTGTCAATCCAAGGGGTTCTTGACAAGTCCGCTTCTAAAAGTAGTTTCTTTTGGCTGAAAATGCCAATGCTCTTTAATGCCAAAATCCATGGTTGTCTTGTCTGTTAACTAGATCTAAATTCTCATGGAACTCTTTTTCTGGTGCATGAGCACACTTCAGGACTTTATTCAGCGTTTCACAGTGAGAATCAAGTTCCTTTATTCTGTTTCAATACTTGGCCTTCATGGTGTCCTTTTCTTTGGTGACACTTAAACCGTCAAGGATTTCCTTGGCTGTTCCTTCCCTTGGTATACAGGAAGGGCTCGAACCTGTCCCTCAAGAACTGTTCCATAGTAGCGGCACCGTGTATTGATGCTGTCTGTAAACGAAATGGTCGCTTGAAATACACGGTACTGTAAGCGCCTGTAATTCGCCTATGTATTTATTGCACTATAATGTTCCATATGAAATGTATATCGCGTATTTCGCTTCACGAAAAATTATGGTTTCCTTAAGGCTTACATAAGGTAAGGAAATGCGATTATGCCATTTCATGGTTCATGTTTGCGTTGGCGTTCCTTCACAACTACAGTAATTATTAATTCAATGTATCACCGAAATACTCACAATCGATTTCACTGTATGCACTGATTTGAAACACTTCACGAATTAACACAGTACCTTTACTCTGCACTTCACTTTCACACAAGTTACTATTAAGTTGAACTTGAATTACTCGAACTTGAAAAGAAGAAGAACTACTTTGAGATAACTTTGAATAAAATTCATAAACTTCTAAAGCCGGTAAGTGATCATAATAAACAAATAGATTCACAACACGGTCTGTTCTTAATTGCCATATATGTACGTAGTTCAATTATTACTCTTGTTCAAGTCTCGCGCTTATCCAATAGAAAAATTCGATGCATTTGCAAATCTGCAGTGCCAAGATTCTGACCAATAGGAGCGCTTGTTTTCGTTCACTGCATGTAAAACAGAACAGTGAGAACTGTCGTACTAAATGTTGCCAGATGAAACTCGATATGACTCGAATGAAAGTCGCTGTCATGATCCGCTTTCCACTCGATAAATCATTTTTAGTCAAATCAACTGAGTGTCAGTTGAATGTGATTGAATTAATCGATTTTATAATATCGATTTATTGTTGGGAACCTCAACCAATTTTTACTTGATTTATCTTTTACATCGTACACTTATCGCTACCACCGCACACCGCCCGGCCTACAGGCCAATCACTTGACAGTCTTGACACTGGCAAAATTGTCCCGCACATAGACAGAAGCCAGTATTTAAAAAGAAGTCAAATCGACTATTTGACAGATTTATTTGACGTTGAATACTCATTCAAATTTGCCACTATAAATAAAACCATTTTATACCATTATAATTTTAACCATTTCTAAATTCGTGTCCATCATTCTAATGAAAATCGGTACTGAATACTTATTTTACCAATTGAAAAAGGAAAGACCCGAGTATTAATAACAGTCGGTACTTACTACGTGGTCTAGTCGTCATCGGGCGACATGCACAACATTTCTTTTATCGCGTCCACAACACAGATGCCACCGCGATCATGTTCTATCGTTCTGTATCGGTGACTAAGAAAATTCTGCCTTGTAAACATCTAATTTCTCACCACTATGCTCAGTGCATCTCACTCGCATGTCGTGTACGAGTGAGACACACGACAGTGTCGTCCGGCCTATCATCGCACAGCCTCATTCATTTCACTTGAAATGACATAACACCTAAATATTGTTACTCACGGAATACTCTGTATCTGGGTTTAAATATTAGGGTGGCTATACCAAACGAAGCGTACAATCAGATTCAGGTTCAAATGTAATAGCTTGTCTCTCTCTTTGTCCAACGCTATGACGATAGACAAGGACAAGAAAAGGCAAAAGCCAAAACTTGGGCCCATTTTTCAATGGTGAACGAAAACGACCTTACATAATTATCTAAACTTAATTTCCATCGTTTCGAAACTAACACGTCTCGCTCCGGACGTACTCCTACGAGCTATTTCCATTTTGTCATCGCATCGCCGCGGTGAATGAATGAATCGAATAAATAGAACCATCAGAATAATCGATTAATCGACTTGGTGTCACTCGGATTTGGTTATGGCAACTTTTTTATAACTGTCATTTAACTTTTATGTAAATAATCGCTTTTTATTTGTACATTTCTAAAACATGCCGAAATTTATAAAATTGGACGTAATTTTCTTAGTATTATGGATTATTACCATAAGGAAGAGAACAATGAACACATATGGACCAGCATACTTCAGTTTCTTCTAGAAAATATGCTTACTTTTGGTTGATAACTTTTACAGCTTGTTCAAGGGAAAAAACTTCTACCTGTTCTTGTTACTGAGACTTAATTTGTACTGCACTAACTTATCAATGAATGAGCACTTGGGCTCTCATGCTAGCTTTAGCATTTCATTACAAAGTTTACTTACATGAAACTTATTATATTTTTTGTCATAACTCTTCAAGTTACTCATTGCCACTAAGGGGGCACTACTGACACTAATGCTCTTGAACACTAACATTTTCATGGTACTTATATAGGCTCTTGGGATGCAATGCTTTGGTGAGGTTTCTCAAAATATAAATTTAGGATCTGACATTTGTTATGCATACTCACTGAACAGTGAACACTTAAAGATCTGATTCTTTAACTCTGCCTACTACAGGCTTACAGCTACACACATCAGTTGTCTCTACTCTCTATACTCCAAGGTGCTGTGTCTACAGTGATACCCAGGCTCTCGGGTAATGATATCTCAACAAAGACTCTACTATGGTGCCTACCCAGGCTCTTGGGTGCTGATTGCTCAGCGGTCTACTCTCTTAGACAAAGACAAACATGCTGTAACAACCGTGGTGCCTACCCAGGCTCTTGGGCGCTGATTTCTTAGTGGAATCTACTCTCATAGACAAAGACAAACATACTGTAACGGCCGTGGTGCCTACCCAGGCTCTTGGGCGCTGATTACTCACACTCTCAGACAAATGACCAAACATGCTGTAACAACAGCGATGCCTATCCAGGCTCTTGGGACGGATTGCTCAGACTCTCTCAGACAAACAACAAACATGCTGTAACAACAGCGGTGCCTATCCAGGCTCTTGGGACTGATTGCTCAGACTCTCTGACAAACGACAAACATGCTGTAACAACAGCGGTGCCTATCCAGGCTCTTGGGACTGATTGCTCAGACTCTCTGACAAACGACAAACATGCTGTAACAACAGCGGTGCCTACCCAAGCTCTTGGGCGCTGATTGCTGAAACTCTCTCAGACTAAAGACAAACATGCTGTAATGCTAGTGGTGCCTACCCAGGCTCTTGGGACAGATTTCTCACACTTAGTTATCCAACAGGACTCTTTAACAGCTATTTGCTACTACCTCAACTGTACCTAATGCAAGGTTCTTATAATTTCCAAACTTTGTCTTATCCAACACAGGACTCTTCACTTACTAGTACTTCCGGGGTACCTACCTACTACAAGGTTCTTATAATTGCCAGACATTGTCTTATCCAATATAGGACTCTTTAATTGCTAGTAATTCATCGGTACCTATTACAAGGTTCTTATAATTGCCAAACATTGTCTTATCCAATACAGGACTCTTTAATTGCTAGTAATTCATCTGCACCTATTACAAGGTTCTTATAATTGCCAGACATTGTCTTATCCAATATAGGACTCTTTAATTGCTAGTAATTCATCGGTACCTATTACAAGGTTCTTATAATTGCCAAACATTGTCTTATCCAATACAGGACTCTTTAATTGCTAGTAATTCATCTGCACCTATTACAAGGTTCTTATAATTGCCAGACATCGTCTTATCCAATACAGGACTCTTTAATTGCTAGTAATTCATCTGCACCTATTACAAGGTTCTTATAATTGCCAAACATTGTCTTATCCAATACAGGACTCTTTAATTGCTAGTAATTCATCTGCACCTATTACAAGGTTCTTATAATTGCCAAACATTGTCTTATCCAACACAGGACTCTTACTAATACTTCCGCGGTACCTATGGCAAGGTTCTCATGTTTGGCAAACACTGGCTCATCCAATACAGGACTTTTAAATTGCTACTCTTTTAGCGGTACCTAATGCAAGGTTCTTATGTTTGGCAAACACTGGCTCATCCAATACAGGACTTTTAAATTGCTACTCTTTTAGCGGTACCTAATGCAAGGTTCTTATGTTTGGCAAACACTGGCTCATCCAATACAGGACTTTTAAATTGCTACTCTTTTAGCGGTACCTAATGCAAGGTTCTTATGTTTGGCAAACACTGGCTCATCCAATACAGGACTCTTAAATTGTTGTTACTTCAGCAGTACCTAATGCAAGGTTCTTAACAATTCATAACACTGGTTTATCCAATACAGGACTCTTGGTTGTTGCTTAATCGGTATTACAATTTAAATTTTATTTATTTTATTCTATTTATTTATTTTTAGTCAGGCAGCAATTTGCCGATGCGTCTAAATCCTATCTTCACTTTTAGAGTTTAGTATTATAAAATTAATCCCAGCATTTCTTCACCATTTTGTCGGCCTTTCCGCTTAAATAATACATAATATGATCCGACTGACGCTATACTATATTATGATACCTGAGTTCAATGTCTAAGGATTAAATAATGCATATGTGATAGGAATTAGAGAGACCTACGTCGAGAGGTCAATAAAGCTTCCACAAGCTTATCCAACGGGTGAGGTCCGTGCTGCCAACGTGAATAGGATCGAGAGCCACTCATCGTGGTAAATCCTCTCTTATGTGATCCAATTCCTTGTCATCACGGATTCTCCTTGCTCATCTCCAACTGCGGGACCAGTAGGTCCCTGGAGGGTCCTCCACCTTCCCCATAGACCTTCCCATTCCACCGTCATTAACGTTACTCTTACTTAACCTCGCAACGTATTTCTCTCGTATAGAAAACATAAGCACTCACCGGGGGAGTCTTCTAATTACCTCTTTCTAGCCTCTCATACACTCATACCCTGAAAACAGTCTCGTTTACTTCGCTTAGTAAGTATCGACTTCTAAGACACGTTCCCTCCGTGCCTGTCAAAAATCATAGAGTTTTCCCGCCCAAGTTCTGTCATTCGTAATACCAGTACAAAATATCGTTAAGTCTCGTTTACACTCACCTCGATATAGAAATCGCTATAATTAGCGACAATAGCTGTCAAAGGCGACTTTATAAGATCGGCGCCGAAACAAAGTTTTCAATCTTGAATCTCATTAAGTTTATTAATTATAAATAACTATCATCATATCAAGTAGCTATGTCGCAATGTTGTGCAGTTCAGTTTTGTTTGGAATTTTTTTTTTCAAAGCGTTTACATTTATAGCCAAATAATCCATATTTGCGATAATTTCACGAAGGAGATCACATTTCAACAGGTAAATTAAAGGAATTATGATTTATATTACGGAGCCCGCCAAAACCAGTGAAAACTGAATGTTATTGGACCTCACGCGACACTAGCGCCTCTAGTGGCAAATCCACACGCGATAGTCCCCATTTGTAATGAATAAACAATAAAAGATAACGTAATTTGGGCACGTTTTGTATTGCGAACGAAAGCGACCCTCGGGCTCACAACCTTAAGCTCAATTTTTATTGTCTCGAAATCGACCCTACTCGTTCTCAATGTACTCCAGGTTTGTGACAATCCATACTACTACTACTACAGCCTATTTGCGTCCCACTGCTGGGCACAGGCCTCCTCTCATCACGAGAGGGTTTGGGCTATAGTCCCCACGCGGGCCCAGTGCGTATCGGGGACTTCACACGCATCTTTGAATTACTTCGCAGACAATCCATACAAAGGGAACTAAAGCTGCACACTAAATATTACGTTGTACATATACCAAATCATTCCTTTCAGGAGAACGAGAGCTTCGCTCAAGCGTGGCTGCGATCCTCGTACGAGGCTCTGCCCGTCGGCGATAACAGCGTGTGTGACGCCACTGAACTCCATCGGCAGTACTTGGCTTGCTGCGCGAAACTGAACAGGAAGGGGCTGGTGCCGGTAGCCAGTCTGTCGCGACTTGTCAGGTATGTGTTAGTCTGACAAAATATGTCACGAAACTGGCAACATCCTAACGGGCTATCTAGACTATGGAGTGTGGAATGTGTCTTGGTAAGGAGCGTAATCTTATATGGCGAAACAGTTGAAAACGTGTCCAGCGGATTTGATTCCTCACAACCGTTTTCGCCTCAGCAGCGCCATCTGAAGGCGCTACTGCAGACTATCCGCCTAGGTGGCTTGACAGGAGTGGCGACCGCAGCGCCCCCAACCTACCCGATTTGGTGTCCACTTTTGGAACTATAAAGATTGCGCTCCTTTACTTCAACCCTCCATAATCTAAACGCTGACATGACTGAGCGGTGAGGTTCCATCACTCCATGATATTTTTTAATACAATTGTTCAAAATTTTATACATTTCTATACCTCTTACTTAAACAAATATTGCTTTATGCTTTTTAAACGTGTTTTTTTTACTTTTATTAGAATTTTCACGTAGATGTTGTTATGAACATCCTTTTATACATTTGCGAAATTGTCGTTTCCACTCTAACGTTAATCCATACTTTCAATTTGAAAAAAAAATAGTTTCGTGTTTATTGAAATTTATTTATGAAAGTACTAGCGACCCGACCTGGCTTTGCACGGGTAGTAGAGCAAGTTATACACCCAAACCTTCCTCGTGAATCGCTCTATTTATCGGTGAAAACCGCATGAAAATCCGTCCAGTAGTTTTTTGTGTTTATCGCGAAAAGACGGGAACATAGTCGCGATGAGAGACTTTATTTAATAACATGTAGTAATAGTGATATTATAAGATAATAAATAAATGGGTTGAGAGCACTTTTATCTCGTAACACCTGCATTAGATCAGTCCCCTCTTACAAATACATAGTACGACGACACAACTTAGAAGGCGCGCGGCGAAGCTCTAAAGCCGTTGACGCAGAGTATATTATTGCTAAATCCACGCGCCACCTAAGGGTGAGTTGTTTCAAACCGTCCGTTAAAGTTAACGTTAAATATTTTACTATAGGATAAAATGTGGCCGTCCATGCCTAAAGGGTCCTTATGGCAGGTATTGAGTTAAGTATAGATCCTAAATCTACGTTTAATGAGCTGTCTAATACAAAAAGAATCATGACCCTAAGTCTTATATTTTTTTTTTTAAAAAACATCAGACCTACACATGTTAAAATTGCACTTTTGAGAAATTGTTAAAAGAAGTTTGAAACTAATTTTAAGTATGTTCCTATTGGAAGTTACATAGATGATGATTGATTATGTATCTCGAGGTATTATTCTTTGAATTTAAGTTAAGGTGTATTTAATTTGACTTCCAGGTCGTGAAAAATCTGCCTTTGATTAGAGCAAGTCGCTTATAAGAAAGAAATTAAGAAAAAATATTTTTTCGGAATGTTCTTTAATAAGTTGTAGTTTGAACCATACTATATATTTAGGTATATTGGAACTCACATCTTAGGATAGAAATAAAACCACAAGGTATAGAATTATGATTTTTAAAATTAAAATGTCATAATGATTATAATTTTTCATCTTCTTCTATAACAATAACAATTATTGTACAGTGACTTCAAAATTATATTTATTCAGTCTATAGAAGTATCACAAAAGCGTTATTATTATTCTACAAGTTTCATTTTGCTAGTTATAGACGATTTCAGTTACATAAAAATCACAAATTCACTCCCATACATTTGGGAAAAGGGTCCTTATGACCAATCACAGGCAAAAATATTGATAATTACAGTATAGCACTATATTAACACTATTTATTTACTAATCTTGTATTAAAATATAATACCGAAGAAAAAGTGTTATCATAAGTTTACTCAAAATCTTGAGTAACACAAATTATATTCAAGTAATCATAAGAGTAATTCTCATAAGGACCCTTTTCCCAAACGTATGGGACACTTGGGAAAAGGGTCCTTATGGCCAATCACAAGCAAAAATTATTGATAATTACAGTATAGCACTATATTAACACTATTTATTTACTAATCTTGTATTAAAACATAATACCGAAGAAAAAATCAGCGAAAAAATTTTGTACCTACCCGTAAAATAAAGTATACCTAGTACGTATATAAATTAAACATGCTTATAAGAAACAGTTACAACTACATTTTTATTAAACAATTTTATTTTTATCAACAAATTCATCATTCTTGTATATGGTCTGCCATAAGGACCCTTTTCTACTAAACTTTGAACCCAGTTTTAATATAGAAATACTCAACGTACACTAGTGAAACCTAGCTACAAATATACGTCTATCTGTATATTTTACTATTTTACATAAAACAAAAAAACGATAATTTTGAAGCATTTTACAAAAGCGTCAATATCTCCGTAACTAGAAACTGCCATAAGGACCCTTTTGTTATGGACGGTCACAAATGACGTTTATGACTGGTCATATTTAACGACCAGGAGTCAACTATGCAAAGAAGCCGTGGTGGCCTAGTGGTTCGACCTGCCGCCTCTCATGCAGAGGGTCGGGGGTTCGATTCCGGCTCGCACCTCGAAATATACTTATGTGCGAAATTCAATTTGAATTTACCACTGAGCTTTTCGGTGAAGGAAAACATCGTGAGGAAACTGCACGCATCTGCGAAGTAATTTAAAGATGTGTCTGAAGTCCCCAATCCGCACTGGGCCCGCGTGGGGACTATAGCCCAACCCTCTCGTGATGAGAGGAGGCCTGTGCCCAGCAGTGGGACGCAAATAGGCTGTAGTAGTAGTAGTCAACTATGCATGAATCAATTCACCCTAAGTTGTGTAAACCTGTAAAACAGATTTAGGCCAACGTAACTAGAGACTCCTCATGACGATTTTTCTCACTTGTAGAAAAATTTAACATTTCAGGACGGTTTTCGGCGGAACGGTGGGCCCTAACACGGTGACCCTGCCGTCAGGAGAGACGCAACAAGTGTACATTGGAATCAGGGCTAAGAATCCACAGAATAGAACTAGTTCACCTGCCGGTAAGTCAGTACGGTAATAAATAAAGAGACAATATTGAGTTTCTAAACAATTCAAAAGCTTACATAGCTGGAAAAAAAATCGGTTGAAACAGTCATTGAGATGAAGCCAAGTTACTGTCTATTTAATATGTGCATTATGTTTAAAAGTAAATGGTTGTTTGATTAAAAAAAAAAGGAAAATACTTCAAGTTTCTCTTTATAAGTCTAAATTACAATAAAATTTTACTGTCTTAGGTCCAGCTTCCCCAATACTGAAGGCTCAGCTAACGAACAAAACTGCCACCGTCGAAGTAAAAACTGTAGTTACTCAACCACAGGTAAGTACTGTTTGTTGTTTTAATACAACGTATAACATAACTTACATAACCCACTGAAAACTTTAAAAAATGTTAAGAATCAAGAGTAGAATCGATTGCACTATCTTTTAATGCAGGTCGTATTTTTTTTCACTCCTATTCGAAAAGGATTATTTTGTTCCCCGTTTAGAAGGAGCAAAATGCTCCCTCTCCATGCCTGCCTCGCAAACAGGGAGCAAAGTAATATTTTGCTCTCTAGGCAGCAAAGTACGATTTTGTTCCCTGCTGCTGGTTTTCTCATAGGAGGAGTGAAAAACAGAGTGTGCAACACGGTAGAAAAAATATTTAAACCTTGGGTGACATAGCTTGAATCCCTCGCTATCTCAAGATTCCACGTTAGAATCCCTCGCTCCGCTCGGGTTTCTATTCTGGAATCTTTCGCGTCGCTCTGGATTTAATCCGTCACCCGCGGTAAAATATACCATTTTGCTCCCTAGTCACACAATAAATAAATATAAATATAAATATCTTGGGACATTTCACACATATTGACCTAGCCCCAAACTAAGCAAAGCTTGTACTATGGATGCTAGACAACGATATAAATACTTATATAGAGAAATACATACATATATAAATACTAAACATCCATGACTCGAGTACAAACATTCGTGTTCATCACACAAAGTTTGCCCCGAGCGGGACTCGAACCCGCGACCTTCGGAACAGAAGGCAGGGTCACTACCAACTGGACCAATCCGGCCGTCAAACTACCCAACCAACCAACTACTACTACTACTAATCTACTATTTCATTTCCCTTTTTTGTTGCGTTTTGTAAAAGTACCAAATGTAACAATTGCGTGTCATTCGAAACGACACTGAGTATCTGACAGAAGGTAAACGATGCAGAGTTACAAATCAAATAAAACTGACAAAAGTGAATGTCTATTGTTAAATTATTCGGGGGGTAAGTTTTTCAGCGGGTTGTGTTACACGTTGTTTTTATCTTAAGTCGCAAGCTATGATGATGTCACTGGGTTGTTAATTGCCTATTAGACTAGGTCACAAGAAATAAAATGACCAATTTTTGAAGTGTCATGCCCTCCACAATGGGGGCTATCGCGTGTGAATTTGCCACTAGAGGCGCTAATGTCGCGTGAGGTCCAATAACATTAACTTTTCACTGGTTTTGGCGGGCTTCGTGGCATAAATTATAGTTTCTTTAATTTACCCGTTGAAAAGTGATCTCCTTCGTGAAATTATCGAAATATGGATTTATTTGGCGATGAATGTGAACGCTTTGAAATAAAATAAAATAAATCCGAACAAAACGGAACTGCACAACATTGCGGCATAGCTACTCGATATGATGATAGTTATTTATAATTAATAAACTTAATGAGATTCAAGATTTCAAACTTTGTTTCGGCGCCGATCTTATAAAGTCGCCTTTGACAGCTACCTCTGGACCTTAGTCAACAGTAGCGCCAACTGGTGAGCAAATAAACGATAGTCCCCATTGAGACCGTGATGGACGTTTTCCGAAGGCTACCAACTGCGCCTATAAATCAATTTCTTGGTGTTGTTCTGTCCCGTTTGTCATGTGACCAAAAGAAGAGCTTATTAAAAAAATGGAGTTTTGAAGAACAAAAAAACCCTTCTGTATACAAACTTTTGATATACCTGGGTTGCTCTAACAATAAAGACGAATTTGACTACTACTACACCTCAGGTTAAAATCCATCAAGCCATTTAGGCTACAAGCGTGCCAAAGAAATATACAACCAAAAAAGAAGTAAGGTAAACTTAGAATGACAACCTTCAAACAAATCAGCGTACGCCCGGAATAAGTGTTACATGCGATAATAGATGGCGCTGTCTAAGTAGCCTGCATAAAAATTTGAACTCTAAGAGCTACATCTAGATGGCGCTGTGCAGGCGAAGTATGAAAATTTGAAGCTCCCTGACTATTTACAATATACGCTGTAATGTAAGGACTGTCAGTCTTATATAATTGCATTGTCTCTGATACTACATACATTGTATGCTTATTAATAATAAATAATAGTACATTACATACCTAGGGCGGTCAAGTAAAGAAAGTCTCAGATCGCGGGTAATTGAGGCCCGAGCCGGAGGCGAGGGCTATAATCTAGCGGTCTGAGGATTTCTTTACGACCGCCCGTGGTTAGTATACGATTTTACGTCACCACCTGGCCGTGAAGAGGGATGTTTCGTAGCGCCCAAGGGCGGTAAATCCCGCTTTTCGGCCTGGTGTGACGTAAATAATATTAATAATCGGGTAAAAATTTGATCCATCCATTTATTTTAGCCTGAATTTGTTCCAAGCCGCAGCCTCAACCGTCGCACCCGCACCTGTCGCTCGCGCTGGAGTCGAGCGCGACGAACACGACGCTGATCAAGCATCTCCTCGCCAACAAAGTAAGCCCCGCCCTACAAGCGCAGGCGCAAGTAAGTCCGCATTAACAATACTAACACGAATGGCCGAGTAGCGGAACCACGCGAACTAGTCAAAGTCAGAGTTGAAAGCTTTATTGCGCTCATTTTGTTACATTAGGTGTTACATAAGGTATAATGTAAATAACCACAGATATAATTGCGGACACACTTATGTATTTACCTACTACTACAGCCTATTTGCGTCCCACTGCTGGACACAGCGTACAGGTTTCCTCACGATGTTTTATTTCACTGAAAATCTCATGGTAAATTCAAAATGAATTTCGCACATAAGTAAACTAGAGGTGCGAGCCGGAATCGAACCCCCGACCCCTCGGCATGAGAGGCGGCAGGTCGAACCACTATGCCACCATGGCTTTGCATCATTATTTTTATTCACCGACCTTTTAAAGCCAATTTTGCAATTTCTTTGTGAAATAATTAGGTAAATTGTGAGTTATGTTACATATTGAATTTCAACGTTATTTTCCTTTTCATGTTCGCGTGGTTCCGAGTTTTTAGAGTGAGAGTACTCCCGCTACATTTATTTCTCAATCTCTTTCTAGATGTTTTCCTTTATATTACTTTAAATGTAGCGGGGGTATGTTATTGGGTGTTTTTTTCTAGATGGTTGTACTGTGTAAAAAATGTATGGGGGAATGTTGGAAGATTGGGGAAGCTTATTTTGTCAATTTTTTGTTTTGAATTTCCTCATGTCATTTTTTACTTTTATATCCCATTAAAGACATTTTGTTTTCAGTTTATTTTCTGTTATAATTTTAGAAAAGATGTGTGAGAGCGGTCTTTAAATCCGGTAAAATAGTCAGATTGATCAAACTGACGCGTCCTTTTAAAAAATTGCATGGGTTTAAAGTTTTGTGTGTGAGTGCTATGTTTTTATAAAGTTGCGTTAGAACTTTGTAAAATAAATTATTTTGCACGGTCGTTGGTTGCTTAGTTATATCAGTAAATCTTTCTCTTGATTGATATTTTTGGAAAAAGAAATAGTAATTGTAATTTTGTACAGAGCAGTACGTAACAAAGGCATTTACATACGTTCATTTTCTGTCATTACTTTATGAACGGAATTTAGAAATTGTGAAAATCTCTTTAGATCTTTTGCAATATCAGTGTTGAAAAAATCTGATCTGAATCCTATGCTTAACCCTTCGTCTGTGTCTAAAAAAAAGTCTGAATTCGCGTCTCCACGGGTTGACAGTACTAATAAAAAGAACACAAAAAAAATATATGCAAAAGGCATGTCAAAATTTTAGTCAGGATCCTTATCAAACGCAGACGAAGGGTTAATAATACTTTACAAAAACACAAATACTCTAATAATAAACAAGATGGTGTTATTTTAATTTTATAAATTACATTATTTGTATTGAATTATTAATCACTTTGGAGAGATTATAAATGCCTTTTGGTACGTCCTGGTAGGATCTTAGAAACCGTAGTGTTGATAAGCATGCCAATAATAACAGGTGAACTAACAACTGAACAGATTTGTTGGCATGGAGTGTGGGACAGCTTTGAGCATGAAAAAATATGAAAATCGAGTATAAAAGATTAACTCTTTGAGTTTTTAATGTGAATATAAAATGAAAACTAGTTTGAACAGATATGATCACGTGTATTTCTAAAAAAAAAATCCTTGCTCGAGATCTTTGCAGGTTTTTTCTGATAGTTACAGTAAAGATAAAATGCAATGCATCCATATAAAAAATGAAATGTGGTGCGAAGAATCCCAAGAACAACTAAAAATGCACTAAAATATACATTCTCACTATGTAGTTTCTGTAAGACACGAAATTCAAGTTGAAATGTAAGATCACTTTGAAAGTATTAATAGAAATAGAATTTTTTTTATTTAGTGAAACAAAAAATATGGAATACAAAATTGAACACAGTTAATAGAACACAATATGGATAGTACAGTCAGCAGCAGAAGTAGATAAGCTGTCCAGGTGTTCAAAATGACCTACACACGCCCTTAACGTCTTAAGAATAAGGTCGTGTGTAGGTCATTTTGAATACCTGGACAGCTTATCTACTTCTGCTGCTGACTGTACTTACATTAACCTTAAATTCACATTTCCGATATATCATGGTTGTTTTGATCGTGTAGGTTGCCCAGAGACAGCAAAATCAACAGCGAATTGTCGCCCCGTCTAGTGGCGTTCTGCAAAGTAACCAATCGGTGAGTTAAACTACCAAAAACATAAACCTCCTTCTGGTGCAGTCGGGTAAATATTAAAATGTAACTGTAAAATGCAAGCTTATTTCAAGACCATCGTTATTGTTGTTTTTCTTAGCCCCACTTGCATTAAGCCGCTAACCTTGGGTTAATCGCTTAACTCAGATTTATTTGTATGAATAGGGCTGACAACAGGGTGAAGAAATCGAAATTCTAATTAGTCCGTCAGTCAGGTAATAAAAAAATATTAGACACGTATTTTTTGTTTTATCAAATTAACAAAGAATGACCAAGTTAAAACGCATTAAAGTTGGAGAGTGGGGGCTAACTGCGTCACCGTTAGGTATAAATAGTACCTAACCGTGACCTCACGCGACATTTCAACTCAATATATCTCCGTATAAGTTTGATTACGTGTAAAAAGAAAAAATACGTGTCCAATACTTTTCAATAATCTTCCTGATAGACTAAGGAAAAAAAAGTTGTCGTCATCCTCATTGACGTGGGTTAAGAGGCTAACCCGAGGTTAGCGGCCTGGTGCAAGTGGGGCTTATTATCTTATATTAACTTAGGTTAAGCGTTATTTACAAAAGAAATGATTTTCTAGGGTATGGACGTGGATCCGGAGGCCCTTATAAAGTGTACCACGATAACGTCTGGTGGTGTTGCCAGCAGCACTACTATTCAGGGTGACAAGGTAAAAAGAAATGACAAACATCCATTTTAATATTATAAATGCGAAAGCAACTCTGTCTGTCTGTGTCTCTCTGTCCGTCTGTTGCGTCTTCACGCTTCAACCGCTTGACCGATTTGGATGAAATTTGACCTGGAGATAGTTGAAGACCCGGGAAAGGACATAGGCTACTTTTTATCCCGAAAAAACGCATAGTACTTGCGGGTGCGCGATAACCGATTTCCACGCGGGCGAAGTCGCGGGCAGAAGCTAGTAAATAATAAATATATCTTTTATTTTATCGGTTATCAAACGAGCACACGGGCCGCCTGATGGTAAGAGGTCTCGGCGGCCGAGTAATATTAAGAAATCATAAGATTTTGAATGGGTTGCAAACCGTGAGGCCTAAGATGGAATGCCTCTATGCCAGTAATTTCACCGGCTGCCTTACCCCCTTACCGGAACGTAACAGTGCGAGCACCGCTATTTGGCGGCAGATTAACGAGCAAGACGGTTGTAGCTATCCGGACGGACATTGCACTTGGTCCTCCACCAGCAAATTTTTAATTCGAAGACATTGAAAATAGCTGAAGAAAAGTTCGTGATCATTTTTGATTCGGGCGCCATTCTAGAACTTTCTGGGCCCACCGGCTATTAGTTCTGCAAGCAAATTAGACAATTAAGTATCAAGTTTCGCTTTATTTACTCGCAGCCCTTTGTTTGAGCTGGATCTTTGTTATAAATCCAAAGAAAAGTTAATCCACCACCTTTGAGAAAATGTAAATAATGTATATTCTATTGTCCACAGGTTTTGATCAAAGAAGAAATGACAGGTAATATTTGTTCTGTATACCAACGAGTGATATAGAGACCGAGATGTACATTTCTTAACTTTCAATTACGTTTTCAATTACAGCTATAAAAGAAGAGCCAGTGCAAATACAGATGGACGAACAAACACAACTTACAATCGTACGTATTAATTGTTTATGTATGAAGGAAAAAGGCTTATTGCAGAGCAAAATATTATTTTTAAATACAGCTGCTCAAAAAGTAAACATTTCGATACCTGTTTAACGTGCCAAAAGTTTGTCATATCCGAACGAACGCTTTTTGTTTTTTGACAGCTAGTAAGCGTGCCTAAAGTTGTTTTTTACGAACTAGTGTGTAAAGTTTTTTGGGCTTCATCCTGTTCATTTATATTTTTATTCCTTTTTTCGCAAATGTATTAAAAATGTCGTTTGATACACGTGCGAAACGTTTGTTATTTTCACTCGCCCCTAAAGTTAACGCTCGCTTTCGCTCGCGCTAACATAACTAGGGACTCGTGGTAAAATGACGTGTTCTTTTCTTACGCTACAACAATTTCAGCTGGTTTAATTGGAATGATTTAGATAATGCCTTATGGTATTAAGTTTGCCTTTAGTATTAGTTTTTACTAATGTGCAATAAAGTTTAAATGAATAAATTAATAAATACAACATTAACTTTCATCATAACACAAACTTCACAGAAATCAGCCCAAAACAAAATGCTAGCGGACTTACTTGAGAAGAAATCCAACCCGCCCGTCCAAGTCGTCCAAATGTCGCCCCAAATGAACGCGCCCACCATTCAGATCACGGAAACTGGACAGATCGTCCAAGTAAAGCCAGACGCTAACCCTGTCATACAGTTCAACGAGAACATCGTTCAAGGAAGTCAGTATTTCCAGATCAAGAACGATCAAGGCCAATTGATACAGATAAAAAACGAACAGGGACAGATTATACAACTGAAGACGGATCAATTGCAAAATCCGTTGCTGCAGTTCAAAAACGATCAAGGGCAGGTGATACAAGCGTCACAGATTATGCAGAGCGTCATACAGAATCAAGTTAAAATGGAGAAGGAGGACGAATACAATGAACCGCCGGCGAAGAGGGTGAAAGTCGAAGAAAAAAGAGAGGTTGGTATCAGAGACAAAGGTAGTTTTATAGACTGACAAACTACTTACATTGCGGCGTACATCGGTAAAGCTATGTATGCTAGCAGATAGGATATCCAGGGGTGCTTAAAAATTTGATAAAGGCTACCTAAGCAGCGACATCTGTTATCGCATTTAACACTTATTTCGGGCGCACGCTGATTTGTGAGAAGGTTGTCATTCTAAGTTTACTTTACTTTTTCTATGTTCGTATCGAGCCAATTTAGAAAAAGTATCCTATGGTGATCGAACATTGGTAAGTAAGGTTAATACGATTCGTGTTCAATATTCAGTGTAACATCACATTAAATTATTTGTATTTTTATCATTTTTTCCATTTCCAATGTAATTATTTTTCAATCTGTTTATTAAACTATTAGGCTAGCATTTATCGATATCGATCATCGCAAACGCGCATGTGTCTACGATTTTTTATATGTTGCTAGTAAATTGAGAATAGTTTATATTTATACCTACCGAAGTTTGCAACTTTAAGGGCAGGCACGGTTAATTTTGACAGTTACTGTTGATTATAACAAAACTTTATGGTCATTTATTAAGACACCTACCGTCATAACTAATGCTCCTATAGAAAAAGTCATCAAACTAGCTCAATAGGGTGTTACACCATTTTTTGAAATGTGGTTTAAGAGGGTTTATCCCGAAAGCTGGCGACGTCGCATATAGCTGTCATATGTTTCGCTGAATTTATTAATTTCTCAATATTACTGAATTAAAAGAGAAGTTATCATTCTATGGTTGAATGACGCGTCTCGTTTTATATTTGTTGGTTAGGCGTTCAAATTATAAGATTACATTAAAATGCATGGAAAATACGATGGAAAGTTTTCAAAAGATAGTACTTCCATAATCCAAAAAATTTCGTGTTCCTATGATAATTGTTGCAATCCATACTTAATGTTTTATTCAACCATAGAGCGATAATTCATGTTTTCATTCAGTAATATTCAGAAATTAATGAAAACAGCGAAATATTTGACAGGTATTTGCGACGTTGCCAACTTTCGGAGTAAACCCTCCTAAAACGATCCTTATGTCGGATTGAATCACAAGATTTTTTATTTCGATTTTCTGAATGGGATAAATACCTTAAAAAGTAAATTTTCATTTTCAGTTTTCGCGCTAAAAAGCTAGCCGCCATGTTAGCTTGGTCTGCACGTCTGTGTCGTCACTAGGATAGTAAATAAGTACATAGTGAAAGATATAAACTGAACTGTTCGTTTATACTTTTATTTTAGTAAATCACATTAATCACAACGGAGCAATACTTAAACAGCAACCAAGCCAACTGCCATCTTTTATTGACCACAGACTGTCCAATCTTGTCGGGCAGCGCGATACTCTATGATATCATTCAACGTGGTGTAGTATGGTGTGGTGTAGATCCTTTTTCAGCTAACAATAGTAACCAAACAAATGAAAACTTAAAACGGTTAT
Organism: Aethes cnicana; assembly: GCA_963971205.1. NCBI lineage: Eukaryota > Metazoa > Arthropoda > Insecta > Lepidoptera > Tortricidae > Aethes > Aethes cnicana. The sequence goes on along the minus strand of OZ020289.1, from coordinate 9,281,915 downwards.
TTGTAACGCTTTGTTTACAGTACAAGTGACGTCACAGCAGCTAACAACATAGCGCCTACCGTTTTGGGACAGATTAGAAAACATACATACATACATAATATCACGCCTTTTCTCTTAGGGGTAGGCAGAGACCGCTGTCAGTCTAATCTCATTCATCCTTTCCGTATCACCATCATCATCATTTCAGCCGATAGACGTCCACTGCTGGACATAGGCCTCCCCCAAGGTGCGCCACTCAGACCGGTCTTGTGCCACTCGCATCCACCGCGTTCCCGCGACCTTTACAAGTCGTACTTCGTCGCTCCATCTTGTTGGAGGCCTACCGACAGCACGTCTACCTTTTCGCGGACGCCACTCCAGAACTTTCTGGCCACATCGGCCATCAGTCCTGCGAGCAATGTGCCCGCCCACTGCCACTTAAGGTGCGCAATTCTTCGGGCAATATCGGTGACCCTAGTTCTACTGCGGATATCCGCATTTCTGATTCTTTCACGCAGAGAAACCCCGAGCTTTTTCTATTTTTGTCACTACATCCTCTTTATCACCACACCGCCCCCTTATCACGCTATCGCGCTGTATAAAATCACGTATAAAAAACACCAATTTATAGATGTAATTATAAAATTATTTATGCATTTTTATGATTAAAAGTCGATGTTTTGGATAGCATTTTGATATAATCTATCATAAATCAGTACTTCCCGATTTTTCCTTGAATGGCGAATAATACCCTATTTTTAAAGAAATTAAGCTTTAATATATACGTATATAGAGAGAACAACATGTAAAAATCGTAGATACCTACATGCGCGTTTGCGACGTTTGCTGTTCTTAGTGTCGATTAATACTGAATCATATTTTATTCGTTTATACATGGACTCTTGTGTCAATTGCATACCCATTGCATGGTATCGAAACTATGCTAGTACCTGTAGAGGCCTTAAATGTTTAGTTCTTAAATCATCTAGGGGAAGGTAGGTTTTTCCGCCAGTTTTCGCGGGTCCCGTTCTCTTGTAAGGTCGCATATTTTTCAGAATCCACCACAAGAAAGTGTATCGAAGACCGCCGCGAATTTATACGCGGCACTCGCCGCCTCGGCTTTGGAGGACGAAGACGATTTGGTAAGTGGTCATAACGAGGGCCGTATTCCTGCTCACCAGATGGCGCCACTGTTGTGTGAGGTTAAGATGGCAACGTCAAAGGCTATCAATACATACAGTAGCGTCAATGACACTGTGACATTTGAAGTTTCAAAGGCCTCAGTGTTGCCAATTTAGCGTATGACATGACGTACAATGTGCTAAAATAGCAACACTGCATCTCACACGACACAAGCGCCTCTATACTGCGTATTCATACGCGATAGCCCTCTAGGAAGACTGGCGCAAAGACAAAACCCTCTTTACTGTAGGAAAATGGTGATGACGCGTGAAGTTTTAAAGCATAGATACTTAACCTAACTCGATTACAACAAAAATTACAACGTAATCTAAAATTTTCTTGACTTTTTTTCAACAGTAATTTCAATCTATAACGTGAGGTTGTTGATACACACTAAATTTTTGACTTCGCTTCGTCCTCGCCGCTAATAGGGATGACGACAACTTTTTATTCCTTAGTCTATCAGGGAGATTATTGAAAAGTATTGGACGCGTATTTTTTCTTTTTTCACGTAATCAAACTTATACGGAGATATATTGAGTTGAAATGTCGCGCGACGTCACCTAAGTACGATTTATACCTAACGGTGACGTAGTTAGCCCCCCACTCTCCAACTTTAATGCGTTTTAACTTAGTCATTCTTTGTTAATTTGATAAAACAAAAAATACGTGTCTAATATTTTTTTATTACCTGACTGACGGACTAATTAGAATTTCGATTTCTTCACCCTGTCGTCATCCCTATTACAGGCAGTGTTTAACTGTCTACTGATGATTTGTTTCATGTCTGTACATAGCAACGTCATCGAGGAATCATTTTGACAGGAGCGCTACGCACCAAGGTGTTTGCTCGCAAATTGATGTTGTTATTGAGTTAAATATACCAGTGGATGTCTAGTACATGTCTCGGATAGAGTGTTCAATGTTTCACCCCCTTCCCATGCGAAATAGACTGCATGCTCCAAATTTTATAATGATAAAGTTCCATAGATATTTAGTACATTGAAGATAAATACAGACAGTGTACAGATTTGCCTGTATTTCAGTCACAATTACAATCACGTCTATTTCACCTCTATTTTGAGGAATTTCACCTCTAAATCTTACTCTTACAATAATAATATTTTTTTTTCATCTAAATTGCAGCTTTTAGTAACCTTTCTACATTTCTGAAGATATTTTCTGATACGCGAACACCGGATGCTTAGAAACGGTTGAACCATTTTAAATACATGTTTTCGTTCTGTCTAATTCTTGCCTGATTTTGTATTTTTAGTAGAATTTACTAGAACGTGTCAACTTTTCTTTTAAACAAATGTTATATTTAGGTGCCCGTGAAACAAGAATCTGTTGATGTAATTCAACCACCGGTGATGGTCTCAAGTGGGGGTGATAACCCATCCGTTATCATACAGGAGCCGATATTACAGGTAATCCATATCCATATTAATATTATGAATCCGAAAGTGTCTCTGTCTGTCTGTCTGTCTGTTATCTCTTCACGCTTCAACCGCTGGACCGATTTAGATGAAAATTGGTATGGAGATAGTTGGAGTCCCCTTCGTGCGCGAGTCCCACTCGCACTTGGCTGGATTTTTTGCTATATTATACTTATCTATTCTTATGATAAGTTTATTATAAAAAAAAAACTATTGTCAATGTAGGTTCAACAACCAACTATGCAAGTCCAGCAGCCAACGATGCAAGTGCAGCAACCAACATTGCAAATGCAAGCACCGTTGCAGGTATGATGATTTTAAACCTTTTCGCCGTCATTATTATTATTATTATTTGTTTTGTTGGTACATTTACTTGTCACGGTCCCATGGGGACCCGGTCATTAAGCATTCATGAGGCCGAAGCCAACATGAAGAGGCTATTGGTACCTTTTACTAGAAATGTGAGATGGCCGCAACTGTGGAGATCTGTCCTTTTATTATTGGGGTGTTGTAGGACCATTTACGTGTCACCTCGACCATTGCTGATCTATTGTGTCAGCCCTTTGTGTTATTACAGTTCTCCAGAAATACCCGTTGAGTCTAAAAAGTTCCAGACTCTTTGGGCGGTGATGCTTTGTATCTCTTCCGGGTGTAAAATGTGACCTCCTTCGCGGTCATTAACTTGTGATATAATAACGTCATTACTTCATATCAAGTGGAGGTTTTGGTCGGGTTTACTTAGGCTGCGTTCCGAATCGCGCTTAGAGCACTCACAGCACCTTGCATTCTTTTTCCTCTTACGACTCGACTTTCAAGAGGAAAAGAGATGCAAGGTGCTGTGAGCGGTCTGAGCGCGTTTCGGAACGCAGCCTTACTTCATTATCATAGCCCCGAAAAGGTTATAGACCGGAAGATGCTGACATAGAATTCCGAACCATTTGTACCAGGCTGGCGAGTCTACAGGGGTATAATTACGTAATGACGAAAAGGAAAATCATGGTCATAGCGCCAGTACCGGGGGCCCAATCGCGTGAGCGTTAATCGAACGTGTCGCATAAATTACGAAAGTCGAGCGATTTGTACCACAAAAAATCTTGTATTTTCCGATAGTCGATGAAAAACGAAGTAGGCGATCACGTAATGCCATACTTCTCCGGCGCGGCCTACATCCCGCCATACCGACGAAAACATGTTAATTAAAAACCAAAAATTGAACCATTTGTACCAGGCTAATTTTTGCACGGATAATCATCGTCGACTAGCCATTCACGAAAATCACTATGCCATACTTTTTCGACGGGGCCAAATAGCCGCCATACCGCTCCAAAGATGTAATTTTTTTTTATTTTGCAGAACGATTTGTACCACCTATATATTTTTTTAGTCGTTCTTTGTATGATCATAAATAGAAGTCTGATAATGCCATACCTGTAGGAGGCGGCCTGCGTGTACAATAATTTTTAGAAAATGTAAGATTTAATGGGTAATTCGAACGATTTGTACCAGTATGGCACTATTATTTCCCGTAAGTGTGAGGTTCAAAGAACATAAATACAAAATTTCAAACACGTATGTGGCGGCCTTGTTGTTCGGAATTCAGTGTCAGCATCTCCCGGCCTATTAATCAACAGCGTACGAGGTACCTTCATGGTGAATTTTAAATAACGTTCAAACAAAATAAATCGATATCTTGAGTCACATCACATTTTTCATTAGGTATTTATTTTCAAGCCAACGAAGCGTGCCGTAACAACGTTATTTTTTCATTATTTACGCATTCTACTCGCTGGTAAATTCATTTCTGATGTGTAAAAGTGCCCCCGTGTGGCTAATTTGCTAAATAAATGAATGAATTTGAATTCATCTTCTTCTTATATATAAAATTCTCGTGTCACAGTGTTTGTAACCAAACTCCTCCGAAACGGCTCGAACATAGACATAAATAATACTTCGTATGAACACGGCCTAACGTAGATACATGTCATGTTTCCCCACTTCATTGGTGTCCAATCCAAAGTTAAACTTATATCGTGACACTAAAGCTGGGTCACATTTTTCCAACAACGAGACGAGTTTTTAGATACTGAGAAACAGTTTCGAAAAAAGTTTTTTTAAGAACGCTTATTGTCACGCACGCTCGGTGACAGAACTTTGGATTGGACACCGTGAAAGTGGGGACATATTACGTGTACGTAAGACCGGGTCTATATTATTTACGTCTATGGGCTCGAACGATTCTTATGACATTTGGTAAACATACACATACACATGTTTAGTAGACTGAGAATAGGACGTAAGCTATTTTTCATTTTTTTTTCTAGCCTATTTAAATGCCCCACTGCTGGGCAAAGGCCTCTCCCGTGACCTTCCAACTCCCTCTATCCTCGGCCATTGTAGAACAGTTGTTGTTGAACGTGTCCAGGTCGTCCCGCCACCTCCGCCTGGGCCTGCCGCGCCGTCGCTGATCGTTCTGTGGCACCCAATACGTAGCAATATGAGCCCACCTTTCTGGGTGCATACGACAAACGTGTCCGGCCCAGTCCCACTAGAGCTTGGCGGTTTTGTGGCCTTTTTCATAGCAAAAAAAAAAAATCTAATGCGGTACGAAGTCCGCTGGTTCAGCTAGTATTTCTATGGATTTATGTAAGTTGTCATTTTGTTTTTGCAGATGCAACCATCTCTACAAGTGCAACAACCAATGTTGCAAGTGCAGCCGATGGACGTTCAAAATATAATAGCGTCCCAATCCGGGCAGCTTATTCTCCAAGGTATTTTAATTGTCTATTTTCATTTTACAATGCTGTAACATAAATCATTATTCATTGTAAGTGATAGTTTTTCCAAAGAAAAAAATATTTTTTAGTTATTGTGGTGGCCATATTATTATAAATATACTACTACTACTACTACTACAGCCTATTTGCGTCCCACTGCTGGGCACAGGCCTCCTCTCATCACGAGAGGGCTTTGGGCTATAGTCAGGCTATAATAAATATAGTCTCATTTTATTTTAAACTAGCTTCTGCCCGCGACTTCGCCCGCGTGGAATAAGGTTATAGCGTTCCCGCGGTTCAACAAATATATACGAAAACCTTCCTCTGGAATAAAAAATACCGCATCAAAATCCGTTGCGTAGTTTTAAAGATCTAAGCATACATAGGGATAGACAGACAGCGAAGCGACTTTGTTTTATACTATGTAGTGATTAGTCCATTGCTATTTCTTTATAAAATTACTAGCTTCTGTCAGCGACTTCGCCCGCGTGGAATTCGGTTATCGCGCTCCCGCGGGAACTATGCGTTTTTCCGGTATAAAAAGTAGCCTATGTCCTTTCCCGGGACTCCAACTATCTCCATGTCAAATTTCACCTCAATCGGTCCAGCGGTTGAAGCGTGAATAGGTAACAGACAGAGTTACTTTCTCATTTATAATATTAGTACACTGACAATCTTCTTACATTGTTCGTACATGGCTGAATCAACTTTTTTATGTCAATAGTTGCCATGGTTACTGTCACCTGGGCCACTTTTAAAACTGCTATTCTGTGGGTTTAAATACACTAAATGTGGGGTTTCCTTGCCATTTTCAATCCCTTCCCTAATGAATCACTTTCTAAGCGTCTTAGAATTCTATATTGTAACAGGTTTTCTAAGAAACCCCTCTCATTTTGTCCCCTGGAAAACAGGGCAGAATAACAACAAGAAATAGTTGATTGACCCAGATTGTAAAAGCTGTGTATACGAGCAATATAATACGACCAGGGGCGTTTCAAATTTTCGTACAGGCTACCTAGGCAGCGACATCTATTATCGCATTTAACAATTATTTCGGGCGTACGCTGATTTGTATGGAGGTCGTCATTCTACATAGGTTTACCTTACCTTATTTTTTCTATGTTCTTACAGAGAAAACTTTAAACCAACAACCGACCCAGTATGTCCAGCAGCCAATGCAAATCATCGCCACCCCGGGAACTTCCCAAGGTAACTTTTTTCATTACAAGCTTTTATTTAGTTTCGCCTGTCCCGACGTTTGGTTGTCTGTAATCAAATCTTGCAAGTTAAAATTTGATGCACTTCCCGGTTACCGATTGAGCTGAAATTTTGCATGCATGGATAAATCGGATGACAATGCAGAATTATTATGAGATAGAGCTGATCTGATGATGGAACCGGAAGGTGGCCATGGGAACTTGGTAGTTCAACGACACAACCCCATCGAGTTTGGACTCGTTTGATCCGTCTTGACGAGTACTTTAATAAAATACTTGTTTTAAAAAGTTTCTTTAACTTTATACCTTGTTTTATTACCCAACTGCGCTAGAAGGAGGGTTATGTTTTTCGAGTGTATGTATGTATGTATGTATATTTCTTTGGCACGCTCTGTAGCATTGACCTATAATAACATGGACGAACAGTGCCTAACAGAATATATAAAAATATATGGAGCAAACTGACATTAGAAAATACGCTCCAATATGCTAATAACGCTTCTTTATAATATGTGTCAAGACAAATATTTTATACAAAAGTAAACCTTACACTATAAGACTTTAGTGTATTTTTTTCAAAAATCGAGTTATTTCTACAGGACTTAGCTACATTACGCAAAATATGCCCGGAAATATGATGCAGAAAACCATCATTATAGTACAAGGGCCCACTGGAGGTGGTCCCTTAACTCTTACGGTAAGCCATCTTTACAATTTATTGGAAACGACCTTTTACCCACAGGGAATTTAACACTATATTTCCAAAGCCCTTTTTCCAGGATACTTTTAAAATCTTTGCCGGGATTACGGGATTTGTGGGATTCCGGGGATTTCTATTGAAAGTCCTCTTCCCCCCTTTAATGACTTTCCGGGATTTCCCGGGATTTCCGGGATTTCCTATAGCTTATTCCAGGTTACAAACTATCTGTTTGCCAAACTTCATGCAAATTGGTTGAGCCGTTTTAGCGTTATTGAGCAACAAACATCCAAACATCTAAACATCCAAACACAAACTTTCAGGCTGAAAGCTTTTGTGTTTGGATGTTTAGATGTTTGGATTTCAGCTTTATTATATTTAGTAAGATATCCAATTTATATTCATGTAAGGTGAAGGCACCAGTAATGGACAGTAAGCCAATGATGTACAATTACTTAGTTATTTTTAAATATAAACGTAACTTAGTCTCATACAATTATTGCGTACCCATCAATATACAACCGTATCAATTTAGAATAGGGATGACGACAACCTTTTTTTTCTTAGTCTATCAGGAAGATTATTGAAAAGTATTGGACACGTATTTTTTCTTTTTTCACGTAATCAAACTTAAACGGAGATATATTGAGTTGAAATGTCGCGTGACGTCACGGTTAGGTACGATTTGTACCTAACGGTGACGTAGTTAGCCCCCACTCTCCAACTTTAATGCGTTTTAACTTAGTCATTCTTTGTTAATTTGATAAAACAAAAAATACGCGTCTTATATTTTTCTATTACCTGACTGACGGACTAATTAGAATTTCGATTTCTTCACCCTGTCGTCATCCCTATTAAGATTGAAGTGTTCATTACTGGTGCTTGTCAGCTTAAAGTGTCCAACTCTGGCGCCTTCACCGTATTGTAAAGAGTATTGTGATGTAAATATACTAAGGCCTAATTGCAACCAAGTTGTTAACTTCGGGTTAACCTCTTAAATCGGGATTAGTTATATCAACTTAACTTTCCCTAATGTATTGGTAAAAAATTTTGAAACACCATTTAAAAACCGTTCTGCAAAATGTATCCTGATTGTGTACAATACATATTTTGGACATGATTAGTTTATTTTTGTATAAAATATAATTTAACCTTTTGAAATTATATATCGTTCACTTTGCAAAAAAGGTTAACAACCCCGGCGGTCTGGACGAGGCGACGCTAAACAGCCTTATTACCCAGGCCACAGAGGCGATAACGCAACAGCAAATCATACAGGTTAAAAGCTACCAACTGGCTTCTGTCACTAAATCACTAATCATTATGTCACTATGTTCGGTTGGGCTTTTTTCGTTATTGTATGGGACGGTATCGGATTATGTAATTTTCTAATTAGATTAGGACAAAGGAAATTAGAGGTAGTCTTATTTCTCTCTTACTTTACTCTTTTGTAATAGATAGGAAAGCGTCAAGGCAGAATGAAGATAGATATTTGAACTATTTTAACCGCAAGTCCGTACGTTCACACATCAAATAAAAAGCAAATCTACTTTTTGACACGTTTTATTATTGTTTCTAAAAACTAATTACTGAGAAAACCTCCCATACAATAATCTTTTTAATTCGTCGTTTCAGCACCAGATTATTTATTTGGCTCACGTTCGTTTTTTTTTCACTGTCACCATCGCGTCTTTTTTGTCGCTTGGGTTTTCTTTATTAATTAAAATTAATACGTCTTAAGAACAGAATGTTTCGACTTTTTGGATCGCTATCATTTTGTGGAAGGGAAGAGAGAGGGTGTACAGTCAAGGGCATTAATATGTATACACTTTTGCACCCTGTTCCGTTGTGTTAAGGTCCAAAGGTGTATACATATTAATGCCCTTGACTGTACAATGTAAACAAAGTCGAGACAATTTGTGCCAACTGTTCCTCACATTTATTTTGGCAAGTAACGCTATAAATCACTTTCATTTATTATTTTTTACTAACACGTTACATGGACTGTTTACGTCTATTGTACATTACTACATCATATTATAATGGCTTGTATGGAGTTATCACCAGAGCCTGGAATTTTCACGGCAAAACAATAGTACATTACAGACCTAGGGTGGTAAATTCGTAAATGTCCCAGATCGCAGGTTTCTGTGCCATCTGTCGCCATAAATATGCGATTGGGGGCTTTACGAATTACCGCCCGTGGTTTGTCAAAAAAATTACATCTTGCCTTGGCCAAGAAGTGAGATTTTCTCTCCGCGTAGCGGGCAGAAAATCCCACTTTACGGCCAAGGGTGATGTAAAATACACTAGTAACTTTGCAATAGTCTTTTGATAGCCGTGAAAATTCCGGGCTCTGGTTGCCTTTTCAATTCCTGTTTTCGCGAAATTATTTTTCTTAAAATACCAAGTTTCTCAATCTTCGTTATTTTTGTGTTTATTGCCTTATGTACTGTTGCAATTTTTATATCAAAATGGTATAAACAACACCGGCTCATATTTATTTTAATAGCTAAGTATAATACTTGGTTAAAAAAAAAAAGTATAGGATTCAGGCGTCGCTCACACAACCAATCCCATATACAATATTTTTTTTACCAACTCAAAAAAAATTAAAGACCTATACAATATACTTAGAATCGATAGCCGATACTGTGGGTTAATTATTTGCCATATTTTCTGACCCACCGTGTATATATTCCATACTTACATCTGCTTAACCACTGGGCCATTCCTTTCTTTTCTTTGGAAGGTGTACGAATAAGGGTCGAATGAATTCACCGCTAGAGGCGCTTGAGACGCATGAGGTGTTGTGTTGCCAGTTTAGCATATTATAATAATGCCATAGTACTAAATTGTACCATGCTCGGGGTTTCTCTGCGTGATAGAATCAGAAGTATGCAAGAGTCGTAGCAAATGGAAAGAAGTGGTCTCTGCCTACCCCTATGGGAAAAAGGCGTGATATTATGTATGTATGTATGTATAGAATCAGAAATGAGGATATCCGCAGTAGAACTAGGGTCACCGACATAGCCTGAAGTATTGTGAGCCTTAAGTGGCAGTGGGCGGGGCACATTGCTCGCAGGACTGATGGCCGATGGGGCCGGAAAGTTCTCGAGTGGCACCCGCGAACCGGGAGACGAGCTATCGGACGACCTCGTGAAGGTCGCGGGAAACTGGTGGAAGCAAGTAGCACAGAACCGGCCTGAGTGGCGAGCCTTGGGGGAGGCCAATGTACAGCAGTGGACGTCTTTCGGCTGGAATGATGATGATGACTAAATTGGCAACACTGAGTCTCTGAAACTTGAAATGTCACATTGACATTATTGTAGGGAATGACAACTGACATTGACGGCCGGTGGCGAGCAGGAATACGGTGGCTCTCATTGCACACGAACTCACAATTTCTTAGCTATTGCAATTTTTTTTACTGTACAATTTTATTTGTCTACTCACGCTTCTACTCAAAGGTTAGCTGGAAGAAATCCCTTGCAGGGATTAGCTCGCTTTTGTACATTTTTCCCTTTTCTGTTTTGTGTTTTTGTACAATAAAGTGTTACTTTCTATTTATTTTGAAATTTATTGAATTTTCATTTGCTTAATTATCTCCATACAGCCCGTTACAAGTGGTAAGTAAACCCTATTCCCTAAACGTATAAGTGTGATTGTACAGAACTCGGGCGTGATACAGTCGACCCAGAGAGTGATAGTCAGTCAGCCGACGCTAGTGAGCACATCACAGCCTATCACGGTCGTGAAGACCGCCCTAGCGCAGGTTCACCATCATTGTATTAAGCACTTACAATACGTTTGATTTGTTAATAATCATTGGACACCGTACGACCTATAATTAACAATTTTTATTGACACGACTATTTTATTAGCTAGTTAGAAAGTAGGGAAAAATTAAATACACGTTTTTTTTTCGTGAGTCGTCAATATCATGCATAAAATTAATATTAAAAAGCGTGTCATTCTAAAAGGGCGTAAGTCAAAAATGACGTCGTACCAATGTCTGCGCATAGATATAGTTCTGTGCGTAGCATCCGCTGCTTAGCGACAGTGAGTGAATTGAGTGAGATGACGTCACGCACTAGTTATCACGAAAACACGATTTTCTCTAAAAGTAATGAACGATAAAATCTGTTTTTTTTTTTATTTTGAATTCTTTGTGTAGAGATACCGAATAAATTTTGAAATATTATCATAGTCTTTAAATATATTGTGACAGCTCAAGTCCCTATTTTAAATGGATTTTTTATTATTATGTTATGTGAAGTCATCTTGAAGTTTGTCTAGAGAAAAAAACTCGTTTAAAATAGGTTGTCTTTAAGAAGTGGCTTAGGTAGATAGATAGATTGTTCTGAACAAATCTTCAAGCCACATTTTTTTATGGAAAACGGCATGCGAATCGCCAGCCTTGGAGTTCCTCGGCTTGACAATATTTTTTTCCATCTTATACCCTATCTCCTATACATTTGTAGTTTCAAAAAAAACACTGTATTGTGATTATTAGGAGCAACTTTGTCTTTCGATGATTATTAATAAATTTTACGTATTGTACGCTTCATGGTTGGTTGTAGTAGATAATTTATATTAGATTAAAATAATAGGTCTTAGACTGATAGTGTTCAAATACATGATTACTAGATAACGCTACCGTAGACGAATGTTTATGAGCATGATTAATTTGATTATATCTAATGAATGAAAATAGTTATAATACTCGTATTATTGGAATTAGACGTAGATTTTAAACTAATGTAACGAAATTATCGAATACACTTAATAATTAATTTAAATAAATCAAGGCTAGCGCAAATGCATGACTTCGATAGTTTTGTACCAAAAAAAAAAAACATTTATACGCGTAATTAATAGTCTTTCCAGCCATTAAACAAACATTTTAGTGTATGAAAGCTTTTCTTTTACCTACAGAGTAATTTCATGGTTTTTGGGAGTATTCTTTAGAGGTTTTGGTCGCATGGAATCCATATACATTTTCATCAGGGAATTCGTGCATAAATCATTGAATAGAAATCATCGGTAGTGGCTTTGTAGTTATTATCCTATTTTATCCCTCAAATTTTAAACTCATTTTAATTTCCACAGAACGCCCCACAGTTAACAGCAAGTCAGCAACCAATTATAACCACACAACCGCAACCACATAAGGCCCAAATTGTCAATCAACCTATGGTGGTGACACAAAAACAACCACCGGCGCTCATAAGTACATCAAACAGCAGCTCTATGGTTACTGGGCCGCAAATAATACCGGGAAACCAGCAGATCATAGCGGTGTCCAACAACCAGCAGATTATAATGAACACACCGATGAAACCAGGGCATAGGGTTGTGCAGCAACCGCAAAGGCCTCAAGTGGTTTCTAACGTAAACCAGCCACCCCAAGAGGACAACAAAAATAGTGTTATCAAAACTACTATGGTTACGGTGCGTATGTATGCGTAATTTTGAATTGAAAAGTTAAACTTTTTTTAATGCAGAATTGCTCGAAAAGTATAACATTTAGATAGCTGTTTAGCGTGCAAAAAGTTCGTCATTTTGGAACGAGCGCTTTTTGTTTTTGCGTAAAAGTTTTTTGCGCTCAGAACTTCATCCTGTTCTTATTTTATTTTATTATAGTTTTTGCGCAAATGTATTAAAAATGTCGTTTGATACACGTGCGAAATTGACATTTTAACCTCACGCCAACAACTAGGGACTCGTGATAAAATGACAAACTTTTTGCACTTTCATCAATATGTACTATTTCCCTAGGCTCCCCAACAGCCTCAGATGCGTCAAGTGATCACGCGGCAACCGGTTATGGTCGGAAACACCAAGATAGGCGATCGGGAAATGGTGGTCAACCAGCCTGTCACCCCGGAGGTAATATACAAATTTAATGAAATAGGAATGAGTAAATCATTCACCAAAAATGTTGTTGTTGTTGTTGTTGTTGTTGTTGTTGTTGTTGATGATGATGATGATGATGATGATGATGATTTGTACCTTCATCATCATCACCAAATTCATTCACCAAATTTCATCCAAATTAGTTTAGGTACTTATTTTAGCATGATTGTCTCACAAAAATTCAAACATCCAATCTTTATAACATAAATAAAAATTAGTAGAATAAAAAACATGTCGTTTCAGAAGTCCCCAGCCCCGCCGGTGCCCAAGCCGTCGGCGACCCCACCGCCCACGCCCGGCCAGTCACAATCCACCCCCATTCCCACAGCTGGACAGGAAGACACCCCGTGGATTTGTCATTGGAGGGGCTGTGGCAAGTAAGTGGCTTACGTTATATTTAAATTGAGTTATAACATAGAATAAGTAAGGTAAACCTAGAATGACAATCTTGATACAAACCGCTGTCCTATTTTTCCCGTTCTTGTAGGAATTTCGGGAAATCCTCTTAGCCCCCCGCTCCCCTACATGCCAAATTTCACCTCACAATTTCTAGTCGCTTACATTACATTTTTTTTTAATTAAAGTGACTAGAAATTATTTACACATTTTTATAACGAAGTCGATTTGCTTTTCTCTGTTTTTCTTTATCTTACATTATGCTCCGTTTCAAAATAGAATCGTTTCTGTTGTCACATTTAAGTCAAAACGTAATGTTAAGTGACCAGTGTGACCACCTTTATAGACTCCTTGGGTTGGAACAATGCTTGAGAACATACCTATGGTATTTATTGAGATAATTTGATAAATCAAATTTCCCATTATTCCATTTTAACAAGCTTAAAGCAGTTTAAACACTTTTCCTAGCCTCCTAATATAGGTCTAACGCACCTAAAGGGAAGTATCAACTTCTCAACCACGTTGTATGTAGAGATCTTCTACTATCTAAAGTCCCGCGCCTTCACATTTCAAAACGCTTCATTGTATTTAAAAAGCACCACCAACACGCTCAACACATGTGTGCGTGCTGAGACAGCCATCAACTATGCGTTGAGAGTGTTGATGATGCTTTTAAAATGATAAAAAAATTAAGCGTTTTGAAATGTGAAGGCGCGGGACTTTAGATAGTAGAAGATCTCTACCTACGGTTAAATGTAAACTTTATTATTATTCCAGAACATTCGCCAGCGCGGCGGAAGTGTTCGCACACGCGGCGCACGCGCACGCCACGGGCGGCGCGAGCGGCGAGACGCCGTGCCTGTGGCTCGACTGTGACCGTGTGCCGCGCCGGACCTTCGCGCTGCTCAACCACCTCACCGACAAGCACTGCTCGCCGCAGGTATTAATCATAATCAGAATTCCCAGCATCAATGTCAACAAGCTACAATAAATAACATTAAAAGACAAGCTTATACTCTTCAAGACGGATCAAACGAGTCCAAACTCGATGGGGTTGTGTCGTTTAACTACCGAGTTGCTATGGCCTTCCGGTTCCATCATCAGATCAGCTCCGTGGCATAATAATGGTATGAGAGGGTTTGGGCTATAGGTACAGCCCAAACACTATAGGCATACGGCGGACACGGCCCATAAAAACACGATATCGAACACAATTCGAATGAAGTGTCAATTTTTGCGTGCGAGGACGTCTGTACATGTAAATGTGTTTTTACCAGTACGCGGGCTAACGATTCACTCGCCATCTCCGGATGACGGTAAAGCGAGTTGGGCGCGGGCTAGACTCATGCGGGTGATTACGCGGCCATTCTGTATGTAGTACTATTAAATATTCTGTGATCTTAAATAATCTTACCACATTTTCACAGGCTTTGAAAGCGTTGTTCAACTCACGGCGGCACGCGGCAGCCGAGTCGGAAGCGAGTAAACCTGTGGTTTTGGGATATCCTCCCAACGCCGCCCTGGCGGCTTTGAACAAGCACGCTGCCGACATGTTCAACCCTAGGGAGCTCATGGTAAGACCTAAATCTATGATACTACACACTACAACAATGGAGCAAAAGTCCATATATTATTGTCAAAGCTGGAAAGTAAACATTTGCAGACTGAGTATTGCAGTTACAAAACCGAGCGCTGAACAAATAAGAAATCTGCAAAGCCTTTCCCGTTTACTAGCAGTTGAAGACTTTAAAAGCAAATATTAGCTCTTATTATTTTGAGCCTAGAGAATAAGAAATTTTGAGCTCTGTCACTGCTTGAAAAAACTCTTACAGGGTATCATAATATGTGAAACTCCTTGAAATAAGATCATCTGTATATGATTGCAATAAAAATTGAATTGAATTGCTTTAGCTACGTTTTCTACTGACAAAATGACAATACAAACTAAATGAATCTGGAAATCTTTAACAAAATGTGTTTTAGGCCTTGCTTTAGACTCTAACAGGGCTAAATTGTCAAATGAAACGTTCAAACATGAGTTTTATTTTCATATCACACAAAATGCACCGCTTTTATCACCAGTTTAGACAGCGAAGTGGCCTTGCAAGCAAACTAGTAATTTTAACTTGTTTAAACGACTCGTAAGTCCTTATACATAATTTAACAGAAAATTTATTTTGGAGTTTACAGTTCTTGTATGTGATAAATTCAATTTGCCAACTTTGGGACTTGCGAGGAAGAGTGAAGTTTCATATAAAATACTGGACGTTTGGACAAGGTCGTGGCCAAAATTAGTTAGGAAAAATTATTGAAATCAAAATTAGGGAAGATAAATAACGAGTTCTCAGAATATCGTACGATCTTAGAACAAAATGTTGCAATGTTAACCTTTTCGACACTTTTATATTTGAGTGAAATGTTCAGTTAGGCGCCAAGCATGTGAATATAACGTAAGATTTGAATCAATAAAAACTTAACTAGAAAGAGTCAATATATGACGACAGGTTTGGCTCAGTTGGTAGTGACCCTGCCCACTGTTCCGACTATCGCGGGTTCGAATCCCGGTAGGGGCAAACATTGTGTGATGAGCACAAATGTTTGTACTCGAGTCATGGATGTTTAGTATTTATATATGTATGTCATCATCATCATTTCAGCCGATAGACGTCCACTGCTGGACACAGGCCTCGCCCAAGGCTCGCCACTTAGATACTTTATATATGTATGTATTTCTCTGTACATATTTATATAGTTGTCTAGCACCCATAAGTACAAGCTTCACTCTGTTTGGGGCTAGTAAATTAGTGTGAAATGTTCCAAGATTTATTTATTATTTATTTATTTATTATACATTATATTAATGATATAAGTACACCTTAAATTAGACACATTTAGGTGTCGTTGGCGTGGTGAGCAAGGTACGGAATTGCAACTTTAGGTGTTCTTCGCGTTGAAATAAAAAAGTTCGTAACTAAACCGAACAAGAAATCCGATGTCTCTTCTTTTGATCGCGACCTTGTCCCGTGTGACGTCACTAACGAAACCACCCCTTTCCGTCTAGCACCGGGCGGTCAGTCGCACACCGGAGCAACTGGTGAGCACATTAACACTCTGTCTGTCCGTCGTTGTGTGTGTTCTGTCGCCATAGAAAGTCCTTCAACTTTAGCTTCCATCCTGGTTCGAACTGTAGACCTCCGAATGATGACCTGTGGGTAAATTGCGAATTACACTCGGTTTACATATTGTCCCGGACCCAAAGTGTCATTTTTGTTATTTACGAAATTCGGTACTTGACGAGGCCAATCAATAAAATAAGACCTGCGACTGCGACGCGTTTGTGTTCGACCGTCAAAGGAAGAAGCATCTCTTTGTTATTTAACCGACTTCAAAAATAGGAGGTTCTCAATTTTGTCGGAATCGACAGGGTCAAGTAAAACGTTGTGACGATATTTTACCCAGAGTACAGTCAGCAGCAGAAGTAGATAAGCTGTCCGGGTATCCAAAATGATCTACACACGCCCTTAACGTCTTAAGAATAAGGTCGTGTGTAGGTCATTTTGAACACCTGGACAGCTTATCTACTTCTGCTGCTGACTGTACTACAGCTATCGATTCTAAGCATGTTTTTTTTTGGGATGAGTAAAAAAAAATTTAGTATGGGCCAGTATGGGATTGATTGTATTGTAAGCATTGGGTGTGAGCGATACTTGCTTCCCATACGAAAAATTTTTTTTTCACCAACCTAAAAATACCTAAAAACGTGCTTAGTATCGACAGGTGATAATGTGGGTGACATATCGTCACATCGTTTTGTCTGACCTATATATATTTCGTGTAAATAATAATTCTGTACAGTGTTTATTGTTTATTAACTTATCAGGCCCAGTCTTCTAAATTATCATATTGAATTTTCTGTCTATCAATAATCCTTCTGATTCACTAGATTTTCCTTTCTCTTTAAATGTTGGAGTGCCTTGGCGTCCCCATAGAACCATAAAGTTGAATCGTAAGGTTTAATTTCGTAACGAACAAAAATGACTGTTTGAGGCCTCATGCAATAGTGCGAGCCTTGGGGAGGCCTATATATAATGTCCAGCAGTCGGTCTTTCGACTGACCCTGATTCATACAAGTGGGTGGGAAAAAATTGGTGGACGACTTTCTTGATCGTTGTTGGTAGATTCGTCGATCCATTGGTTTTTTGTAGTTGGTTTAAAAAATAATGTTGTACAGTCGAGTTCTCCAATATATATACACACTTTTACACCTTGCTCCCTTGTAATAAGGTCCAAAAGTGATCGTATATTAATGAACTCGACTGTACGTATTGCCGCGAGTGTTGAAGTTTGAAGTTACTCACACAACAAGATGTCATGTAATAATGCCACCGACGTTTTGAATTTTTTGTTTTTTTTTTGGTACCGATAGCCGTTTTCTATGTAGCGTAGTGTGTTATCATTTACCTCAACTCTAGTGGCGATACCTTGAATGAATTGGTTCATTTCATTGTTCAAAATTGTTTTGTTTATCATTTGTTGTGTTAACGTTTGTAATACTCGATGTTGGTGTAGTTGTTTTGCAATTGTGTTTGTGTGTGTGTTTAATGGGTGATTTTGAAATTATACCACTCAATAATAAATAGTAGAAGTAAATAATTAATTTCAACTAGTAGACTTCATTCTCTTTCTATCGTACATAAAAAAAAAAATGGTGAAAGAATTGTGGTGTAATGTCTAAATTATTCTAAAATTGTGTGTAGCTTAGCTATAGTCGCTTATTAGTCGTCTGCTACGTGTTGCATGCTATTGAAAATGATATTGACATCACTGAATATTGTTCAGTCGACTAATATATTTACTCTTTTTTACAAACTGATAGAGTAAAAATAATGTAGTAAAAAAATATCATTGACGTCAACCAAATTCAAATTCAATCATTTATTCAGCAAATTGGCTACATAGGGGCACTTTTACACGCCAGAAAAAGAATTTACCAGCGCTTCCTAGACCCATTGTTTGAGAAGAAAACCGGGTCTTATTGTACTCGCTTTGACATTGACACTGATTTTGACAGGATGAAAACGAGGGACCAGTCACGAAGAGCATAAGATTGACAGCAGCTCTGATCCTGAGGAATATTGTCATCTACTCTAATACTGGCAGACGGTAATTTCATTTATTTTTTACTAGCTTCTGCCACGACTTCACCTGCGTGGAATTCAGTTATCGCGCTCCCTTGGGAACTATGCGCTTTTCCGGGACAAAAAAATTGCCTATGTCCTTTCCCGGGACCCCAACTATCTCCATGCCAAATTTCATCTCAATCGGTCCAGCGGTTGAAGCGTGAAGAGGTAACAGACAGACAAGAGTTACTTTCGCATTTATAATATTACTAGCTTCTGCCCGCGACTTCGCCTGCGTGGAATTAGGTTATCGCGCTCCCTTGGGAACTATGCGCTTTTCCGGGACAAAAAGTAGCCTATGTCCTTTCCCGGGACCCCAACTATCTCCATGCCAAATTTCATCTCAATCGGTCCAGCGCTTGAAGCGTGAAGAGGTAACAGACAGAGTTACTTTCGCATTTATAATATTGGTATGGATAGCTTCTGCCCGCGTGGAATTCGGCATCTGCTATCCTGCGGGAACTGTGCGCTATAAAAAGTATTCTATATCCTATACGGGTCAACACCCGTGTTATATTATAATAAGATTGCAATCTACCCCCACACCAAATTTTGTGGCAATCTTGCCAGTAGTTTTCGAGTTCTGACGCTTCAGCCGCAGGACCGATTTGGATGAAATTTGGTATCGAGATAGTCCCAGAATAGGACATGGCTACTCTTTATACCGGGAAAACGCATAGTTCCTGCAAGAGAACGGGCAGAAGCTTGTGTTAGAACAACAAGGTAAAGTTATCATCCTTTGAGTACGGTGTATAAATGTATCTATTTGTATGGATGGATTTGTTTCTGGGACCAACGTTAATCTTGGGAAACATGAAAACAGTACATTCGAGTTCCCCAATATGTACACTGTATGTATGTGCTCGTATTGGCAGAATGTCATAGCGAACCATAGAGTACCTAAATATTGCTTGTAGCTTTTTTTAAATGGCAGAATGCCAAGATGCTGTGTCACAAATATATCAAATGGAAATTTAAAAAAAAGCGAGTTGCCGGCCTAGGCCTGCAACGTTTGTATGAAATTTCATTATAGACCAATTGTATAGCCGCGCCTGAAACGTGATACTTCCCAGGCTAATAAGAATAACATAATATCAATATTTCATTGCATGTTTGAGAAATAAACATTTTTGTCCACAGCCAACTGCGTTCGTACGAAGCGCACTTAGCGACAATCGCGCTCAGCAGCGTAGAAGCCTCTAGAACGATCGCCCAAGTATTATACGACATGAACAATATCTGAGAATCGTAACGGGGTCCTAACCCCACTTGAAAAACTATAAACTTCAATATATACAAGCAATGGAAAGACTTAGTGTTTACATCCTTTGACTGCCGTATAAATTGGAAACGTAGCGTGAAGTTACAAGAACATTCTACGGTGTAATTCATGTCTATGCCGTCTGTGCCGTTCACGTGCTCAAATGGCTATTGATGTTGTCCATTTTGTAAGAAGATCAGGGATGTTAGGCACTGAGAGCGTTACATAACCATTTTTCACCCAGTTGAAAGTTTTACGTTTTCTCTAGGGTATTTACAGTGATGATTTTCATGTCTTCAATATGATATGGGTACAATGGCATTTTTATAGGATAATTTGTTTTCTAACTTAGTGGACATATAAGCGGTATTTTTGCTTGAAGCGATAATAAATATAAATTATCAATGTATCCGTATCAAATTTTATATAAATAATCTCCCGTTCTCTCTATATAATAAAATAGATTCAAGAAAGACCACGAACAATGTGAGTGCTGCGGATTTACATATGAAGCATTTATGTAAAATGATCTGTAAATTCAAATTTTGTAGTACTCGTCGACGGCTAGGAGTAATTGTAAATTTTCTTAGAAATTTCGTAGCGTCCGTTGCGGGATTCCGTCACGGAATTCCGACTGTATTGTATGTGGTGGGCCTAAGGCCTCAGGGTGGGCAACGCTTTCGTGATTTTATGTTCATGGGCCACAAATACCACTTACCATCAGGTAGAGATCTTCTATTATCTAAAGTCCCGCGCCTTTACATTTCAAAACGCTTCAATGTATTTATAAAGCACCACCAACACTCTCAACACATGTGTGCGTGCTGAGACCGCCATCAACTATGCATTGAGAGCGTTGGTGGTGCTTTTTAAATAATAATAAAAAGATGGAAGCGTTTTGAAATGTGTAGCCGCGGAACGAAAATGCGTAATTGACAACATTTAAATTTTTACTAAGGCGTAATTCAAAAATTTTTGGGTATGTATGTTTAAGGCATTAATTAAAAAAAGTACCGTTTTTTTTTGTTCATTACTTTTACAGAAAGTCGTGTTTTAGTGTAAACGTAGACATGACGTCATTGCTATGATGATATTCTATATTCTACTCTATTAAATGCGCAGAACGGGTCAGGACGTCATTTTTGACTTACGCCCTTTTAGAATGAGAAGTTTACGACTTACAGATAAAATATAGGTACGTTTCCTTTTTGACATATTTTCTAACTAGCTAACAAAATAGACTTGAAATGTTGTCAATTATAACTAGGGTGTTTTTATCTATTGGACATAATATTTTATCAAAGTAAAAAGAAAATGCATTTTCCAACGTACAAGAGTCCGTTATTGATATAGTTTTGATTTCTATTTGTTTTAATAATTGAAGATTGTTTTATTAGAATCAATACGGAGGTGTGATGTTTTTTTAAAAGATCGTGTTTATTTAACGTGAAATCTCAATAGGTAATTTAAATTGGCGAGATGGTTGCAGATTATTTGTATGAATGATTCTTTAATATACAAATAATATTGATTTTTAATTTCAAGTTCGTTACTGTTGTTTAATTAATCGTAAAAACTACATAGGATTGACATACTTATTGATTATAATGATTATATATAGATATGTATAGAATTAAATGAGTTTCGGAAGCTAAGAGTAAATAGTATTAAGATTTTATGTGTGATGATATGAAACATAATTTAAGGTGTAAATGGAGTACTTCCTAAATGAAAATAAATAATTGTACTAAACTGTATTTGTCTCTATTACTAAATATTCCTACCTTCCACAACTGAACAGCTCATTTTAATACTACATGTTAACAGGCTTTAACCCGACTGCGTCATCATCATCATTTCAGCCGAAGGACGTCCACTGCTGGACATAGGCCTCCCCCAAGGCTCGCCACTCAGACCGGTCCTGTGCTAACTTGCTTCCACCGGTTTCCCGTGACCTTCACGAGGTCGTCGCTCCATCTTGTCGCTTTTCGACTGTATGAGTGTAATATGTATGTAAATATTTCTTTCGCACGCTCTGTAGCCTAAACGAACTACTTAATGGAATGCGAATGCGTTGCCCCGAGGACCAAGATTGAATGCATCTATGCTTTTCGATGTAGAGTCAACATATTAGGTTATTTGATATCGGGTTATGTAATTAAAAAATCTGTTTATAATTATTTAACTATTTTTCGAATTAAGTCGCGCGGTGAATGCGGCTGCCCTATACATAAATCAAGTAACTCAGTTTCGACTTATACAATAGAGTGGAAAAACTTTTTCACCTCACTGGCTCGAAAGTGGTCGTTTTGCAGCTTGATATCTGAGCGCAAAAGTTGTTTTTATCCGCTAGCGTGGAAAGTGTTTTTGAAATTCGAACGACGCATGACGCCACTGTCACAATAAAAAAACAACGATACGTTCTGAAACGCAATTCGTCGTGAGACTTTTATTAAAATAAAGGTTCAATTTACTTAATATCATCATTCATAAAATTATATTAATAATACACCGTTTCAGATGTATTTCATTATTTCACTATGTTTTATCACAAAAATACTTAAATATGTGTATATTTTAACTGTATTCAAAGAAAAATTGAATCTTGAAGTACAAGTAGGAGTGATTTGGAACGCAACCTCCGGAAAAAAAAATATTAAAAAAATAAATTAAAAAAAGTTTTAGATTGCTGGTTTTGTAATTTAGAATACCTATACGAAGTAATAAAGAAAATATGAGCGATTCTAGCGATGAAGATACGAATTTAACTCCTCCAGAGTTAGCACAAACTGTACGTGACGCCGAACTAAGTCTTCTTCCCGAAAAATCGCGCGTGAGGTGAAAAATTTTGTGTTGCGCTCAGCAGCAAAGTCGTTTGCTGTCTCGTGCCTTGAAACCCTCGTTACACTCAGGATTCTATATTTGAACCACTCGCTTCGCTCGTGGTTCAACCCTAGAATCCTTCGTTCACTCGGGTCTCAATCACGCACTCACAGCAAACAACAACTTTGCAGCCTTGCATAACAAATAACTATTTTCACCCCTCCTATTCGAAAAGAAGTGTTTTGTTGCCCGTTTAGAGGGAGCAAAATGCGATTTTGCTCCCTCTTCGCTTTTTTTTTAATTTTTTTCATTTCTGCCCCGCTAACAGGGAGCAAAATACGTTTTAGCAGTGCGTTCACGGAGCTGCGGAGACTGTAAAAAGTTGTATTCAAAAATTGTATCTTTTTCGTATTTAGAATTTTATATATCCGCGTTTTACATAAATACTTTAATGCACATACTAAAAATCCATAAATTCATAAATATATACTTACTTTTGATAAATTATTTTCTATTATCTTTTATTTTCAATTTGGCTGAATGGTGCAGGCCAATGCCGTAGCATTCCTCGCAAACTCGTCGTGTGATCGAATTAAAAAAAAACTCGAACCCGCGAATTTCGTGTGCGCTCATTTCCTTGCCGTATTATTTTACACTTAATTTCCAAAATAAAACGTACTTTATTTAGTGTTATGAATAATTTCGTAGAGAATGAATGAAATCAAAGAGTGATTTAGGTGATCAATGTATTGGGATCAACACCTCTGAGAATTCCAAAGGAATATTATATAAGTACGTAATATGAATTGCACTGCCCTTTTTTCATTTTATCGCAAATGTATTAAAAAACTTTGATACATGAGCGAAATTGTCATAAAATGTATTTTTTTCACATTTGTTAAAATTTACCTTTTATTATGAACGCAACGCATGCGAGCATGACAGAATATAAATACAATGAAGTAGTTAGAGATTCTTCAATATGGAAGCCATTTTTGCCTTCTGCCCACTGATTTAAATGTTACACTAGATAGGTACCAACCTTGACAAAACGGTGACACTGAAAGTACGCCCCGGGGCGTACTTCTGAAGTTCCTCAAGTCAGTAGCCAATCAGACGCCGGCCGCGTGACAAGGCGCGAAATACAAATTTCAGTCAGTAATAATGGGCAAATACGCAGTAAAATGTTGCAGCATTCGATTCCATAATCAAAATAAGTCCATTGGGGACACGTTTCACAGTAGAGTTTTAATTTTAATATCATATTATTTTTATTAACACTAAATCAAAATTTCATTACGAAGGGTTTTCAATTGTTCACATTTTAAGCCCAATGTTGCAAGGTAATCATGGTTCAAAATTAACCACATTTCAGGGAAATTGTTAGACAAACCGTATAGTTTTCAGTGATCTAATAATATATTGATATTATTAGATCACAGATTAGTTATTTACATTGGTAAATAATGGCGTTTTGATATTATATATATATTGAATTAGATAATGATAATAAATAATAATTACAAGATATTTTATTACAGATATTTGGTGTAGGTACTCGTAGTAAGAAATTAAAATTAACATTAGTCAAAATATGAACTAACTTCATTTCAATATTTACCATGGATAGGGCCTAATACTTAAAACAATTCATACTCTGAATGTTTCCCGTTTATAATCTTGTTTAAATAAAATGTTGACAATATAAAAGCAAAATAAGATGTTGAACGACCTTTAATATTAACTCATTGAAAAAAAAAACTTTGGGGTAAATTTCCCGACACTGGTATCACTACCCGTTTGACAACCCTTTGACAGCCATGAATATTGCTATCTTTGTCTAGCGTCGATTCGGCGTATTCGTAGCATACAAGTAGGAAAGAGATAGACACAGTTTTACTACAACTTTTCGTAGTTTTCAGAGTTACGACTCGATTTTCAAGTTTTGACACGTTTCTTCGAGATGTTTTATAGGAAGCTTCGTCTCTAGTAATGTACCTCAGTGCTTCTGCCTATGAATTTATGATAGGCGCGCGAAACACACGTTCTTTTTAACATTATTTGTTTCTAAATGTATTATTTTTTTGTTTTACTTAATTTAATGACAATGATGAACGAATGATCTTATTATTTTCTCATAGGAGGGGTGAAAAGCAGAGTGTACATCACGGTAGCAAACTTATTTATGCCTTGGGTGACAAAGCTTGAATCCTTCGCTAGCTCAAGATTCCACGCTAGAATCCCTCGCTTACGCTCGGGATTCTATTCTGGAATCTTTCGCGTCGCTCTGGATTCAATCCGTCACCCGCGGTAAAATATACCATTTTGCTCCCTAGTCATACAATCTACTATTTTTTTAACTTTTCATTATGACATAGTGAAAAATTAAAATAAATCATTTAAAATAGCTGTATTTTCATAATGTGAGATATCATTAACCATATACTTTTTTATATAATTATGGGTACACTCATTTTAAAATGCAAAAATTGTTTTCTGCTTAATGCAGCAAGATAATTTAAAAGGTTTTCTACATAAAAACAAGTATCTTGAGATGCTTTGGTACTTTATTCATCATAACTTCATAAATACAAGTATGTCATGCTACAGTCAGCAGCAGAAGTAGATAAGCTGTTCAGGTGTTCAAAATGACCTACACACGACCTTATTCTTAAGACGTTAAGGGCGTGTGTAGGTCATTTTGAACACCTGGACAGCTTATCTACTTCTGCTGCTGAGTATACATTGTAGATTGTAGGAAGTAAATTTCGAGATACTGATTTCTGCGTAGGGCAGCCGAATGGCTCACATTGTTCACGTGATTGTAAAGACCGTTGATAATGAAACGCGTCATCGCAAACGCGTGATCTTCCTATGTCTAGAAGGCGATAATTTCTTGAGTATCGATTATCGTCTATTTAAATAGACGTTACTTATTTGATTAGATATAGCTAGGTGATTATTACGGATAGTATTTAAAACCTAGAGCGATAAATACCTACTTCGATCATTCGTTTATTACTTTACTAGGATTAATTTATTAGGAAATTAAATATTCGGCCATGTGCTGATTATAAGTAAGGATTCGCAATCAGCCGAAGAAAAATGGCCCGTCAGTTTAACCGTTTGGCGCTCAGTAAATTTGACACTTAAGTCTTAAAATGTTAGGTTTACTTTTGTATAAAATATTCATCTTGGCACATACTAATAAAGAGGCGTTATTAGCATATTGGAACGTATTTTCTAATGTCAGTTTGCTCCATATATTTTGACGTATTCTGTTAGGTACTGTAGAGTTAGTATAGCCCTCGCTATACTAACTCGTTAGGAGCGTAGTTTACTACTGATTATTAGAATATTAAAAAGAAAACCATTCTAGAACGTCTAGTATTAGTCTGAAGCTCGAGGTAGCAACATGTAAACGTAGGCCCCATTTTAACACGAATATAAAGTATACTTATATCTCTTTTTTATTTAACTTCAAGGAGTACCTCGCACTACCATCTGACGATCCCCCAGTTTCTTGTCACAGTACCTACTGTTCGTCCATATATTATTATATTAGGTCTATGGCCGTGACATGCTGCGATCGTTTTCGTACCGACCAATGACTTTGCACACTACTACTACAGCCTATTTACGTCCCACTGCTGGGCACAGGCCTCCCCACATCATGAGAGGGTTCGGGCTATAGTCCCCCACGCGGGCCCAGTGCGGATTGGGGATTTCACACACATCTTTGAATTACTTCGCAGATGCGTGCAGGTTTCCTTACGATGTTTTCCTTCACCGAAAAGCTGAAATTGAAATTGAATTTCGCACGTAAGTAAACTTAGAGATGAGAGCCGGAATCGAACCCCCGACCCTCGGCATGAGAGGCGGTAGGTCGAACCACTAGGCCACTACGGCTTTCAACACGACTTTGCACACAGCGAATTCAAATCCCATCGATAATTTACCGCTGCGTCAGCTCATCTCATCTTGAAAGGTCGTTACAGGTTTCCACAACTTGGAAGGCGCATGGATTAAGCAAAAATAGACTCTGCGTCAACTGCTTAAGTGCTTCACCGCGCGCCTTCTAAGTTGTGTCGTGCTGTAGTCGTAAGCTACAAATCAGTTGTGTTTTAAACGGTTTTTGACGTTTAATATTAATCGCAAAGCTATTTTCACGAATCGAAAATAAATGGATACTTACCAAGTCCATCCCGTTCGACTGTAAACTGTAAAATAAAAATCTCTGTTTTTGACGAGGTCTTTTCGATATTTTTTTCTCTGCTATGAAAGTTGTCCATTCACAAAAGTAATCCAAAAAAATATTTTCAAAGATATGAAAAATACAATAAAAAAAATCTCTTTTTCTTATGTACTAATACCAGTATAGGTAAAAAAGTCACCTGTTGTATGTAGTAGTAACCTGTCTGTATACGAAAGTTGACGTTCCATATTTTAAATTTTCCTCGAATTTTCATATCATTTTTCAAAGTCAAAGCGTTTATTTGTAAACATAGGTATACATATAATTTTGGTGGTACAAATAATAATGAGCGCTATGTTTTGCCAAAGGGCATACAAAAACAAGATAATTAAATCTAAAATTAAAAGCTAATAGTAGGGACTTACATAGAAAATGTAAACTGGACAATAATGTTTTTTTAAGGACAATTAAGCATTATGCAGAAATTCGTTTAAGGTGTAAAAACATTTGCTAATTAAGAATGCCATAAGTTGCCGTTTAAACTCATCTATTTTTGGAACACAACTACATACAACAGGTGACTTACTTAAGTTTTTTACCTATACTTGCCACTCTTCAGGCATGTTTACATTTCCTGCAAATTTTAGTTGTGAAATCTTGTGAATAAGCATACCTACAAATTTCATGTCCCAAAGTGGCTTATAAAGTCAGTGACTGACTATAGCGCATGCAAAATTCTTTCTTGTTTTTAGGTAGTCCACTATACTAATAGTAGTTTCATATCACGACTGCGGGTCAAAACACTTCAATGTATTTAAAAAGCACCACTAAAACTCTCAACACATGTGTGCGTGCGTGCTGAGACAGCGTCAACTATGCGTTGAGAGCGTTTTGAAATGTGAAGGCGCAGGACTTTAGATACGTAGTAGAAGATCTCTAGTGTGAGTGGATACACATATACCGCTTCACACGCGTCACCACACAACCATGGCTCGCCCGCAGTCGTGAGATGAAACCACTATAATATGTATACATAGTTACACAGTATATAATTATAGGGCCAAGCAAAACGTTGTGATGATCTGATGATAAACCCACAGTATCAGCCACAGACTTACCTTTTTATGTATCAGCTATCGATTCTGCATGTTTTTTAGGTTTCTTTTTCGGGATGATAAAAAAAGTGTATGGAATTGATGTATCGCTAACGACAATTGTTTGGTTCTAAAAGTGGTCAAACGATCGCTGGACCGTGCGCCGTAACTCCACGAACTTTCTACCCCGGCTACTTAATGGCGTTAAAATTTCATTTCACTGTTAACCCATGGTCAAAACGGTCTAACTCCAGCATACCTCGAAATGCAACTATCAAGCCTATCGTTTACGTACAAAGTTTTAATTTCTCCGAGTGAGAACATACACACGGCTGTATCGCAACTTTCAGCGACCACACTCGGTGGTTTTTAACTCGAAATAAAATCGCTTTTCACTTGAATTTTAAGGCCTTTCGTTTTATTTAAGCCTCGCTTTTGGTTTCGCCGTTTGTTGGGAACGTTTTTCGTTACACTTTGTGTACAGTTACCAAAAAGATATGATGGAAAAATAATTCAAAAACATGTGAGATGTTAATGCTTCTATAGCGTAAAGTGATGGTAGCGTGATATTTTTTGTGGATGTAGGCACCTACATATATACACTATGGCACGAGTACACAGTACACTAATTAAGCTGTTATTTTTTGAAAAATGTCCTCAAGCGTACCTATATGTATTTGTACTGTGTGTGTACGACTCATAAGTATTAATTGACAACGTATTCTTCAAAACAAAACCATAACTAGGTACGTAATCGTAAGTCCAGAATCCGGGGTAAGTATATCCCGACTAAGAAAAGCTTTTGGCGGTGATCGAAGACGCCATCCGTCTTCATTGTCGCGCGCAATTATACAGAACTAATACGTATAGAGTTACCCCATAAATGGCTTCTATGATTACGTAATGGAATCGGAAATAGGTAGGTAACTTGTAAAGAAAACAATTTATCTGAAAAACGGTGTAGCTGCTTACCGGACCTAAAACCTAGTTTTCTCAGATATGAAACCTAGCTAGAGTAACCCTTATATTCAAAATTTCGTCCAAATCGTTAACTACGCCGTTTCTGAGATCACTTGGATAAATAATAAAACAGAAAAACTATGCAACTTGAATTATTACCTATCGGATTTCCATATCTATTCTATAATAAAAGAGCAGAACCCGGCGTGTCTGTACATGGAAAGAAGGGTTCAAAAAAAGGAACGGGGGTGTCTAAAGATGTATGGTAGACAACAAAACAGCGACTTTTAGAAATCTTTTCTGTCTGTCTGATTGTTAGAGTTAATCTCCGAAACTACTGAACCGATTTGAATGCAGTTTTCAAGGGTAGATAGAGCAGCATTTGGAGCAACATTTAGGCTATGTTTGATTAAAATCGGATGTCGGAAAGAAAAGTTATCGGCAATTTGATATTCCACGCAGACGAAGTTAGTCAGAAGCTAGTACATAATATACATGAATAAATTATTTTCAACCGTAAAAAAATCAGAGAAATATCAAGATTAGCGCGTTTAAAGTATAAGATACCCCAGTTTTCATAAACATGGATGTATGTAAGAAAGTTTTTTTTTATTTTTATTTATTTATTATTATTTATTTATTTATTTAGTTCAAGCATCATGATCACGTTAGCTGAAACACTTACAGTTGACTTACTCGCGAGCCTTGGGGAGGCCTATTGTCCAGCAGTGGACATCTTTTGGCTGAAATGAAGATGACTTTGAACAACGACATAATCTTACAACTTTTGTATTATTTCACAGATTATTACTTTCATAAATACGATTATTTCAGTGCCATATTCAATCACCTCACCACAAGAACAACCATTAGTATAAAAACCAAGCTGTAGCAAACTTAAACCTATTATATAATGCCGCTGAAACTTTTCCACTCAAGAAAATGCGTCCGTCTCACTGCAGATATTTTTTAATGAGAGGAAACTCTAATTATTCCAGATTGCTCATACTAATGGGGCCGCCTGCCTCAAATGCCCGCGGCTGCGTTCTAATAAATCTTCTACCTAAGTGAAACCTAGGTATTTTAGCACTTACTACTACAGCCTATTTACGTCCCACTGCTGGGCACAGGCCTCCTCTCATCACGAGAGGGTTTGGGCTATAGTCCCCACGCGGGCCCAGTGCGGATTGGGGACTTCACACACATCTTTGAATTACTTCGCAGATTTTAGCACTTAGGGCTCTAGGAAATCATTTAAAGCGTCAATGCTAATTGAACAGTGCTAAAAAGACAGGGCGTTTATTCGAAAAGAACCTAAAGAACGAATCACTTCATTTTATAAAACAAAACCCGGGGCCTTATTCGGGAAGCAAAGGCAGGTATAGTGGTACAGTGTTCCATTTTCTTTCTCATCAAATCTTCATCAGATAGCATGTCATGACGTTCAACAAATGCCTAAGCGCATGTACCTAACGATGATAAACAGCTGGTCATTTATTATACGATGTCATACTTCGCACTGTCAGTGTTGTGCCGTATGTAACGGAATGTAACCTTGTTATGGGGGCGAGATACGGAGCAACGTCGTTAATAACTGTAAAAACCATCTAGCGCGTACATTTTTCGGTAGGTATGAGACTAAACCTTGAGACCTTGTAAAGGTCGCGGGAACGCGGTGGATGCGAGTGGCACAGGACCGGTCTGAGTGGCGCACCTTGGGGGAGGCCTATGTCCAGCAGTGCACGTCTATCGGCTGAAATGATGATGATGATGATGATGAGACTAAAGTAGTCATCTCAACTTTGATTTTGAGGTAAATGGTTGAGTTTTTTTTTAATATGTGTTTTCGTCGATATGGCGGATTGTAGGTACCTAAGTCTCGCCGGGGAAGAATGGCATTACACTACTGCGGACTTCTGCAAATAGGTGACATCGAAATATACCGGACATTTATAAAGAAGTCTTCCTTCCTTAAGTTCCAGTATGTAACGAAACTGGGTTCCAGTTTCCGTTAGTCCTTTATGGCCTCAAGTAAATGTAAATAACAGTATATTTTATATCTGCCGTCCATACGAGGGGTGATCCAAAAGTAATGATAATCAGTATGAAAGACACATAAAATGTTTAATAAAATAATTTATTTTTCTACGTTATCTCCTTCCAAGTCTACACACTTAGACCATCGTTTCTCCAGACCACGAATTCCTTTAAAAAAATATCATTTTTCTTGACCCTCCAAAAATGCCTCCACAGCGGCCATTACCTCGTCATCATTTAAAAAAATGTTGCCTCTAAGATCTTCCTTCAGCCGTGGAAAGAGATAAAAGTCGCTGGGGGCTAGATCTGGCGAATATGGGGGGTGTTCCAGCAATTCGAACCCTGAACCACGGATGGCAGCCATCGCAACGCCGGCCTTATGGGGCGGTGCATTGTCCTGGTGAAACAGGATGCCAGCTTGAAGTTTACCCCGCCGCTTTTCTTTGATTGCCTCTCTCAATCTGCGTATTTGGTCAGCGTAGTAGGAGCCCGTAAAAGTGGTTCCCTTTTCCAGGTATTCGATCATTATGACTCCCTCAGCATCCCAAAACACTGAAGCCATGACCTTACCAGCGGAGCTCGCTACCTTGAATTTCTTCGGTGTAGGGGAAGACGCTCGCTTCCAGGTCATGGATTGCTGTTTGGTCTCAGGATCGAAATGGTGGATCCAAGACTCGTCCATGGTTACAAACCGACGCAAAAATGTTTCGGGATCAGTTTGATATTTGTCAAGATTAGACTTCGAAATCTCACATAGCATTTTCTTTTGTTCAGCCGTTAACATTCTAGGCACCCAACGAGCGGAGACTTTTTTCATGTGGAGTTCATCAGTTAAGATTCTTTGAATGCTGCCATACGAGATGCCTGTGAGCTCAACTAGATGCCTGAACTATCAGGCAAAAAATTCATGATCTCGTTTTAACAGATAGAAGGATGACTACATCCTTCTATCTGTTAAAACGAGATCATGAATTTTTTCGACGTTTTCTCCAGTAATGGCGTCAGATGGACGGATGTTCATCTTGAGTGGATGTTCTTCCCAAGTTAAACTCCTTTGACCACCGTGCCACTATGGAATACGGTGGAGCGGACTCGCCCAGTGTTCCCATTAATTCAGCGTATATATCTTTAGTACACATTTTTTTCAAACAGAAGTATTTAATAACCGCTCTCACCTCAGTTTTCTCCATTTTTGCGTTATTGTTCAGACGGTTCGTGAAACAACAGCTGCAACTCTCTGACAGATACATATTTTTATTTTTTTATATTTTTATTTACTAAGGAGTCTTTATGGCCAGTAACGGCATACCTATTTATTTTAATCCGATTCAATAAATATTCAGTTATCATTACTCTGGATCACCCCTCGTAAGTAAGTTAAGTACCTATGTTTTATCTTTATCGTGACATGCCATTTAAGGCCTCATGTCAGGTAGTAGGTAATAAAATAAAAACGTTTATGACGATCCCTTCTGAGATATAATTCATAAGTCCCGAGAGGGCAAGTATAGGTTCAACTGTAAAAGGTATCACACTGTTAAATTGATAATGGAAGTGGATATTAAGGTAGGCACTTTTTGAAGTAGAGGTACTTAGGTGTGCTTTTTTTGAATTAACGAAGTTTAGCCTTTTAAGATGTAGGTACTTATAGTTTGTTGTGAACGTGTTAAGAAAATCACACACACTAGTTTCCTAAAAAGCAGGTTCATTAAAAAATAAAACCTTTGAATCACGCGTTTTCGGATAATATCCCCCATTAGCTTTGATTCTCACTCCAGTTGAGAGCAAAATTCGCACATGCGTTCGCATCCTCTATTACTTTAACAAGCTGTCAAGAACAGCCCAATGAAACTGGCCTCGCTTAAAATAAACACATGGCATATTTTCACGGTATTTTGCTGTTTATTCAGCTAGATAATTTTTTTGGGCGACAATTTGTTTAAATATTGGTAAGTACGCTTCAGTTACTTCGTGAATAATTAAGGTTATTGCGGATTAAGGCTTGTTTCACACGTACCACAACCACACGCCAACCACAACCACATCACAACGACAACACGTGGTCGGGCGCATATTTTGTATTGAAAATTAATAGTACAATTCACACGTACCTACCACCGCGTACCTACGTGATGAGAGGAGGCCTGTGCCCAGCAGTGGGACGCAAATAGTCTGTAGTAGTAGTAGTAGTAGTACCTACCACATGACGGCAAAATGTGATGTCGCTGTGGTGTGATAGTGGTACGTGTGGAACAAGTCTAAATGAAATTAATCATTAAATGTTGCCTTTAAAATTATTTTCTCCTGCAAAACGTGCTTCAGGATATCTAAATATATAAAACTCAAAGGTGGCTGACTGGCTGGCTGACATAATGATCTATCAACGAACAGCCCAAACCACTGGACGGATTGGGCTGAAATTTGGCATACAGGTAGATGTTATGACGTAGGCATCCGCTAAGAAAGGATTTTGCAAAATTCCCACGGGAACGGCAAAAATCGGGATTTTACTTTTTAATATTTCTGCGCATACGAAGTTGCGGGGAAAAAATAGTGGTCCATAAAAGTCAAGAAAATTCAACCGGTGCTTAGCAGTCTCCGACCGCATTATTACCCGATTACCAGTTTATTTACTTAGTTAAGTTTTATTATTATTTTCCGAAGAGCATGTATGGTATGCGGAATGAAAGTTGAAGAAGTGAGAGAAGTATATAAGAGTGCAAATGGAAGGAAGTGGTTGCTGCCTACCCCTATGGGAAAAAGGCGTGATATTATGTATGTATGTACCAGTTTATTGAATATGTCATTTTTAGTTTGTAAAGAGCCACGCCACATGTTCTTTAACATAAGTAATCAACGTGTTTCATTGGAAGGTTTCTTTTTTGCTTTTATTTCTCGAGAACATGCTTTTTTAATACAAATAGGAGAAATTTGAACTAATACTAAAAACCCTGATACTAAGCCAAATTGACGTAAGGAACTTAACTCTAACATAGGTAAGTACCTATGCAAAACTTTCTCATTAGCTTCACCGACAACATTATCGGCAATCGGAAAGCAAAATCCCGAAATCCAAGTAAAGTACCTAGATAAAACGAATCCAATTATTAGTACAAACTCATATACCCAAAAGGGTCACAGATGGACTTTCTTCGCAGGAGAACTTGAAAAATGGTACATTACAGACCTAGGGTGGTGAATTCGTAAATGTCCCAGATCGCAGGTTTCTGTAAAATATCTTTACGTCACACCAGGCCGAAAAGCGGGATTTACCGCCCTTGGGCGCTACGAAAAATCCCTCTTCACGGCCAGGTGGTGACGTAAAATCGTATACTAACCACGGGCGGTCGTAAAGCAATCCTCAGACCGCTAGATTATAGCCCTCGCCTCCGGGTCGGGCCTCAATTACCCGCGATCTGAGACTTTCTTTACTTGACCGCCCTAGGTGTGTAATGTACTATTACATCACCCTTGGCTGTAAAGTGGGATTTTCTGCCCGCTACGCGGAGAGAAAATCTCACTTCTTGGCCAAGGCAAGACGTAAAACTTTTGACAAACCACGGGCGGTAATTCGTAAAGCCCCAGATCGTATATTTATGGCCCTCACCTTTCGGTTCGGGCCACAGAAACCTGCGATCTGGGACATTTACGAATTCACCACCCTAGGTCTGTAATGTACTATTAAAAGATGCCCGCATTCTTGTTCCCGAGGCCGGTGAAACAAGTTCAAACAGCGTTAACACCTTAAACCGAGTTAAAGTTTAATTACGCCTCATCACAGTTCCAGTTTTAACGGCCGTTAGTCGGAAACTTCCGTCGATTATAAAGTTGAACCTCGATTTCTGTCTTTGCTCATCAAGAATGAAATATTAACGTTCATTTTTTTTTAAACTTAATTCCGTATATGTCTGGCGTAGAATTTTATACTAAACTTTCACATCTTTTTCGGAGTTTAAAGTATCCTATGCCTCATTGCAGGCTAAAATGTTTAGCCATATATTTATTGGTTTAGCCAGTTTAGTGTTATCGAACTGAGTGAATAAATATTTAGGCAAAGATCCAAACTTTCATATCTTATTCTGCATATCAAAATTTATATCCATAGGTTTCTAAATATGTTTGCATTTCAGAATTTTAGTTTTAGCCACATCTTTATTGGTTTAGCCAGTTTAGTGTTATTGAACTGAGTGAATAAATATTTAGCCAAAAATCTAAACTGTCTTATTCTGCATATCATAATTTAAGTTATTTAAATTTAATTTACATCACCCTTGGCCGTAAAGTGGGATTTTCTGCCCGCTACGCGGAGAGAAAATCTCACTTCCTGGCCAAGGCAAGACGTAAAACTTTTGACAAACCACGGGCGGTAATTCGTAAAGCCCCAGATCGCCTATTCCAGAAACCTGCGATCTGGGACATTTACGAATTCACCACCCTAGGTCTGTAATGTACTATTATATCCATAAGAGTAGGTTCCTAAGTAAGTATGTTTGTATGTTAGAATTTTCGTTTTATCCAAGAAATGAAGATGAGATGAAATTAACCTAAAACATTGAGAGAGGATTTACAATTTTTTTGTCAATATACTAGGTATTGCAGCCACGATTGTCAAATACCTTATATAACATATCAACAGAATTGAAATGCAAGTTTATAAAATGAACAATATACCTGTCAATTTAAGCCCTTCACTAGGTCACTGTGTCAGCGCAGCGATTTATCGCCCACGTCGCTCGCTGTCGCAACAAATTGTCGCTCTACGTGATGTGAAACTATCAGTGCCATCCACGCCTTAATTCTTGTTCAGCAAAATAATGTATATTTATTTATAGGGTCCGTTTCGTTGTTTCAAACCGTTAGTCAAAGAAGCTGCGCTACAAATCCATATTAATATTGTAAATGCAAAAGTAACTCTGTCTGTCTGTCTCTCTGTTTGTTACCTCTTCACGCTTCTACCACTGGACCGATTGAGATGAAGTTTGGCATGGAGATACACTCAACAGCAATGCACTCAGCAGCGTTGCTGTTGAGTATAGTTGGGGTCCCGGAAAAGGACACAGGCTACTTTTTATCCCGGAAAAACGCATAGTTCCCGCGGGAACGCGATAAACGAATTTCACGCGGGCGAAGTCGCGGGCAGAAGCTAGTGTATTCATAAAATTTACACTCTTAGATAAGATTAGGTACGTTTGTGTATAAAAGTTCAGCTTATAGCGGTAAATTTGACGAATATTTCAAAGGTTGATTCAAGGCAACTCAACCTTAACGTTGACAGTTTCGCACGTGTACCAAAATGTATTACAAAAATGTAATACATTTGCGTAAAATAAAACGAAGTATTAAAACAAACAGGGACACGATCGAAAAGTAAACAGCACGAGCTCGCAAAAAACTTTTACGCACGCCCACCTAGAGGTGTCATTAAGCAAAAAGAACTCGTTCGGAAATTACAGTTTTCACATTCTGCACAGGTATCGAATTTACCTACGTGCCCCTTCAAAAATCATCTTCTTATTCCTGAGGGCTTTTTAGAAATGCCTAACAAACCTACTAGCCGTTTTACTTTCTTCAGTGAATATTTTTACAAGACACCCGAAAAATACCTATTGTGTAAAGTTAGGCACGCTTCATTCGTAGGTACAATCAAGTTCGCCAATATATACACTTTTGCACCTTACCACGTTGTAATAAGGTTCAAAAGTGTACACATATTAATGAACTCGACTGTATCTTGCCTAATCCGTTCTCTACAGCCTTATACACTGTAACACGGCCACATAATATTTAATAGTACCACGTACAGAATGGCCACGGTATTACCCGCCTGAATCTAGCCGGCGCGCAACTCGCGCCCAACTCGCCTTACCGTCATTTGTTTCATCCGGAGATAGTGAGTGAATCGTATGCCCGCGCAGCCCGCGTAGTGGTACACACACACATTTACAAGTGTACAGACAGACGTCCTCGCACGCAAATATAGACACCTCATTCGAATTGTGTTCGAAATCGTGCTTTTATGGGCCGTGTCCATCGTGTGACACGGCAAAAAATTGGCTTATCTTTAGGAAAGCCTTTTTCAACCCTACATTCTTACCGCTTGGTCCAAATTACATCACTCGAGTTTTTTACAATATTCGATATGAGAGCAGCATAAAGTTTGTATCATCACGTAGAATCAATTCATCAGTAAACATGATGGATCATGCTTCGGTGAAATTTGGCATCTGCAGTGCGTAAGAAAACTAAGAAATAAGACGTGATTCTGCAGGATTCACTAGTGAAATAATAATATTAAAAGGAAGTTTATGGTGTTCTGATGTACGAAATAAGCGTAGAGTAAAATATATGTAGATCGATAAAAAAAACATTTCTTATTTAGAGGTGGAATCCACATCAATAAGTAAGTCCCTCTTATGTCTGGCTTATAAGAGCCTGGGCTCCATTGAGTTGGAGTCCAGATATGATTATTAATCTAAACAAAATAAAAAGTATTAATTGAGAAAAGTTAACATCTTTATAGTCGTCCAACTACACAATTTACCACCATATAATTGCATAATTTTGTTATTATATTATAGCTTACAATACAAATTAACATAGGCCGACTCAATAAACAACATCTAAATCCTCAATGTACCATTAATGGGAACAGTCACCATAGTCTTGTTTAGATATACGTAGTACACGCGGATAAAGTGGCTCCGGTATATTAAAGACGTCTATATGATGCCGCAAATCATCTTAAGGTATTTGGGACTCTGTCCGCGTTTTTGTACATCTGATGGCGAGTGTGCTATTAATGTATACACGGGATTAGACTGTTAAAAACGTCAACACTTGCTCCCTCCGCCACCGCCCGAACCGGCGAATTTCATGGCTGGTATTTCTGGTGGGGGCTTCTTATCCAGTTTGGCTATGAGCCGCTTCAGTTTCGAAATCTGTTTCGCCGGGTTCAAGCCCTTCGGACAGCATACTGTGCAATTCATAATGGTGTGGCATCGGAACGCTCTGAAATCGTCTTTGAGGTCGGCGAGGCGACGCTCCGTGTCCTCGTCTCTGGAGTCGATGATCCACCTGTACGCGTGGAGCAGAGAAGCGGGGCCGAGAAACCGACGGCCGTTCCACCAGTAGCTAGGACATGACGTCGCACAGCACGCACAAAGCACGCACTCATACAAACCGATCATCTTCTTGTTGTCATTCTCGCTCTGCGCTAGCTGTGTCTGCCCTATATTCGGCATATCACTTCGTATCAGATACGGTCGAATGCTGTTGTACCCATTGAAAAAGTGCGTCATATCCACCACCAAATCTCTGATCACGTACATGTGCGGTATAGGCAACACAGTGATCGTTTTATCCTTTGGTATAGGCGTGATACAAGCCAAGCAGTTCGATCCCTGAAGACAGACGGCACATGATCCACAGATACCCTCGCGACAAGACCTCCTGAAGGTAAACGATGGGTCCATATCCTTGATTTTGATCAGGGCGTCGAGCACCATGCCGCCTATTTTCGACCGGTCCAAGTTAAAACTCTGTATTTTCGGCTTATCGTTCGCCTTGATGCCTCCAAAACGATACACTTTGAAAGTCCGCGGGTCTGGAGGTTGCGTGTCATCAGAATAATCTCTCATTGAACCGCATCTAAAGTAAAATATACGGTTACTTTTTCTACTGTTTAGCACACTGAGAAGTTTATTTGTTAAAAACTTGGACATGGTGGATTGAATGCGTTGTAAAGTAAATTAAAATTATATAAATATAAAAAGTCAAGAATGTTTTGTGATCATAAACTGGCATACACAATCAGATTTACGAGTGATGCTGTCAACGGGGAGTGTTAACATATATCAGTTTTGTAAAAAGTCTTGGGGATTCTCAATGGCCGTCGCCCAAGATGGACGTTGACGTTTGTTGAGTCTCTCCAATTTTATTTTATTAACCATTTACACCGTACATTTACCTTTATTACCGAACAACTTGCAGGCCTGTGGCCCTTACTTTGATATTGGCGAAGTGTCCAAGACAGAAGCCATTAATTTATATAGAATAGAATAAAAAGTCTTGCACTGTCATAAACGAAATACATGGAAGCAATGCAGAGTGTGGAGTGGAAAGGGTAGGGCAGTGACCAGTATATCGACATCGATCATAGTAAACGGGGATGTTTCCACGATTTTTTTAATATGTTGTTAGTTATTATACTGAATTAATAGGTAGGTATTCATTATTATTATTTTTATAGTTTATCCATTTAAATAAGTACATAAATAGAGGATTAATATATGTACAATATTTAAATGAATAAACTATAAATAGATATACAATATCGTGAGTGGCACCGACACATCTTTACAGTATTTTAAATTTAATCATTACAACTCGTTTTTATATAAGTACCATTTTCAAATCGACAAGATGGGAGGGATGGAGCGACGACGTCCTCGAGGTCCCGGGAATCCGGTGGAAGCGAGTAGTATGGGACCGGTTCGAGTGGCGAGCCTTGGCCATAGTCCTTCCTATGTACGGCATTGGACGTCTCTCGGCTGAATTTATGATGACGATGAAATTTTCTAAAGTTGAGGACAGCGACGCGAGGCAAATTATCAGGTCCGTCCGTGGCAAAGCCGTGGGTAAGCCGTGGTGGCATAGTGGTTCGACCTACCGCCTCTCATGCAGAGGGTTGGGGGTTCGATTCCGGCTAGCACCTCTAAGATTACTTATGTGCGAAATTCAATTTGAATTTACCACTGAGCTTTTCGGTGAAACCTCTCGTGATGAGAGGAGGCCTGTGCCCAGCAGTGGGACGCAAATGGGCTGTAGTAGTAGTAGTAGTAGAAGTCCGTCCGGGGTGGTACTGGTACCACCTACCCCACTAACCTAAGACCCGGATCATAAGATTTCGGTGTCCATGGGCTGCAGTGACCACTTACCATTAGGTGGGCTGTGCGCTCGTATCCCTATACCAATAACAAAAAAAAAAAAAAAAAAAAAACAATATGAACCCATTTGCTGAACTATTTACCGTCTTCCCTATAATGTAGGTATTCGAGCGACCCCATAACGCAGTCTATTACGCAATACCGCTGGCTTTATTGGAATTGAATGAATGTTGTCATTATAAGGGTTGTATCATAATGTACCTCATTTTCCCATCATCGTGGTTAATACTTTCATCCGGTAGCGGTCGAGTATTTTAAGAAAATGCTTCAAGAAAATCAACAAAAGGGTTAAACTTATAAACATGGAAAAAGCAAAAATACCCGACGGTGGGAATAAGTGAATGAGCGCCCATGGAAGTAGCAACTCACAAGTCAAATAGCTGTGCCCGCAACTTCGTCCACGTGGAATTTCGATTATGGAAACAAAGGAATTTCACAGAACCTTGAATTGGTTAATGTTCAATTTCTAGAGGGACATTGTGTACTAATAAGTAAATTATTATAATAATAATGTTTTTTTAGTAGGTGAATTAAATAACGCGGCACTTCTTCTCAAGCAATGGGTCTAGGAAGCGCTGGTAATTTTTTTTTGCCACTATGTGCCCAATTTGCTGCATAAATAGGTATTGGATTAAACATCCATTCCACCACACACACCACCATCCACATTATTATTATAATAATTTACTTATTAGTACACAATGTCCCTCTATACTGTCAAATTGCTAATGTAATTGATGAATCTGCAGTCCAGATAAACCGCAAGGTTTCCGTACTGCATTTTTGTAAAAACCTCTGTAATTTAACTGTTAAAAATAAATTTAAAGAAAAATGATTGGATTTTGAATTTAATTTTTGAATTTTTTGAACTGAGCCTCTCTGTTACCTACATTATCAGTCACGTTTTTGGGGCAGGGACGTATAGGTTGTTCGCTTCTCTTACAAATTCGTGAAAGTTCTCTGCTGTCCGTGGGAGAAATAGAAAGCACGGAGGTTCACGGCAAGGGATGCGCAGCGTCTGCCCTTGTTCCTTATTTATGGTCATCGCGAATAAAAACATTTTTATTCTGTTTTTTTGCAGGCCTGTTAGATACGAACTGTGAAACGAAGCAATAAATAAATTATATAATAAATATCAGACGCGGAAACCCATTTTATTAAACCCAGCATAGTACGTACAAAGGCAATAAACCCATTCAGTTCTGCGCTATCTGAAATACGATTGAATCATTGATTTTTAGCTATCGATTCATTAGTTCATTGTTGATAAGGATCTATATCAATAATAATGGATCGCACTTTTATCATGTGGCA
The DNA here is from genome assembly GCA_963971205.1 of Aethes cnicana. NCBI lineage: Eukaryota > Metazoa > Arthropoda > Insecta > Lepidoptera > Tortricidae > Aethes > Aethes cnicana. Next base: position 9,240,503 of record OZ020289.1, on the reverse strand, counting down.
ATTTTATCTACTTAGCTAGTTTTAGGGTTTTCAAATTACATGTCTTTCAGTTAAGACAGACAGTTTTTTTAAAAATACTATCCTTTGCCTGCGACTTCTTCAGCATGAAATTTCATACAAAAATTACACCCCCTTCTCACCCCCCCATGGAATGGTTTTTATAGAATGAATAAAAACACTTTACAAACACTTCCCCGGAATTCAAACTGAAGTTACTTCATCCCAAATTACATCTATCAGTTCAGCGGGTTAAGCGCGAAGAGGTAACAGATAGACAGACAAGAGTTACTTTCGCATTTATAATATTAGTAGGTATGGATAATAATGATTTCTAATCATTCTATCGTGAAACGTGCTTAGTTAGCACTTTTAGGGTTCCCTAGCCAAATGGCAAAAATGGAACCCATATAATTTTGTCACGTCCGTCTGCCTGTCCATCCGGATGTCACAGACATTTTTCTCGGGGATTACGGATATAATGTATTTAGGTGAAATTTGGAAGGTAAATAATTGTGTTTTATAAACCGCTACACAAAAATGCAGTATGATTTTGAGTATACAAATTATTAAGGGTGGCCTTCCATAGGTACTTATATGTAACTGGGGGATTAAAAAATAAAAAAATAGAAACGACTTCAAACTCCGACAGCCTGTGAAGTTGGTGTCAAGTTCACTATAAGATAGCCATAGCTTTGGGGCGGTTCACTTGACACCAACTTCACAGGCTGTTGGAGTTTAAAGTCGGTTCTATTTTTTCATTAAAAATTTTTTTTCGGCTATAGTTTCCAAGCATGTGTACGATGGGAGTGGGACGTAAGTCTGTAGTCTTTGAAATTGATGCTAAAATCATACACGTGCTAACAAATCTTGAGGAGTTTCCTCATTTTTTCATGGATCCCATCATCAGAACTAAACCAAATTAAAATGGGACCAATTCGGAGGTACCACTTTTCGATTGAAAAAAGAATAATTGAAATCGGTTTATATTTGACGATATTATGCGTGGTCATACATAAAAATATATATATATGTGCGTCGACTTGAGAACCTCCTCCTTTTTTTTTCGTCAGTTGAAAAACAATTTCACAGTGCATAGCCGTTTGGGGATCATTATTTGGATAGGTATTTTAGACTCTTAGAGGTTTCTTAGTAAGTTTTTTACTTATGAAAAAATTTTGTGAAAAAATCGATTCTTAAATGGAAAAAAGTGTGCCCCAGTTAGAAACTTTGAAGTATGAAGTGAAAAACTGTAAAAAAAAGTGGAAATATAGAATCCAAATGAACTAAGATCGAAAAATAGTTAGAACAAAATCGGTCACGTAGTTTTGTTCACAAAGAATGTAATATTTTTAGTCACGGAACCCTTCACAAGTGAGTCCGACTCGCTCATGGCCGGTTTTTTATTAGTTGGTAAAGTATGCTATAATGTGGATAATTTTATCGATTTCTATTATCTTTACTACAAATTTAAACACGTGTATAGTACGATACTACTTAGAAGGCGCACGGATTAAGCAATAATATACTCTGCGTCAACGGGTTAAGTGCTTCGCTGTGCGCATTCTAAGTTGTGCCGTGCTGTACGAGTGAATACGTGTATTTCAGCTCTAGAATCCATACTAATCTTATAAATGCGAAAGTAACTCTGTCTGTCTGTCTGTCAGTTACTTCTTCACGCTTCAATCGCTGGACCGATTGAGTTGAAATTTGGCATGGAGATAGTTGGGGTCCCGGGAAAGGACATATGTTACTTTTTGTCCCGGAAAAACGCATAGTTCCCGCGGGAACGCGATAACCGAATTCCACGCGGGCGAAGTCGCGGGCAGAAGCTAGTAATATTATAAATGCGAAAGTAACTCTGTCTGTCTGTTACCTCTTCACGCTTTAACCGCTGGACCGATTGAGTTGAAATTTGGCATGGAGATAGTTGGAGTCCCGGGAAAGGACATATGCTACTTTTTGTCCCGGAAAAACGCATAGTTCCCGCGGGAACGCGATAACCGAATTCCACGCGGGCGAAGTCGCGGGCAGTAGCTAGTAATATTATAAATGCGAAAGTAACTCTGTCTGTCTGTCTGTCTGTCTGTTACCTCTTCACGCTTTAACCGCTGGACCGATTGAGATGAAATTTGGCATGGAGATAGTTGGGGTCCCGGGAAAGGACATAGGCTACTTTTTGTCCCGGAAAAAAGCATAGTTCCCGCGGGAACGCGATAACCGAATTCCACGCGGGCGAAGTCGCGGGCAGAAGCTAGTGTTTCATATTTGCTGAAAAAATACCACATACAATTTAAGCTCGGATCTCATGAATAATTTATAATCAAACGGAAACAATGATGTGAACATATGTTCAAACATCCTGGTAATACCATTCGCTTTAGGTAATAGACGTGACGAAGAGGAATTAAATTTTACATTATATTTGGAAAGAAAACATCTGTTTATATATACCTACTAATTTACATAGAAACAATGCGGATAGAAACATATAAAAACGAAATCAGATACCAAATTGGTTATTGGGTCTTATCTAATTGGCAACGTGAGATAAAATCTGAACGGAGTGGATAAAAGGGAATTAGTTGATATTTTTCGACCAGTAACGTCTACGATGAAGGTACTGGTAGTCTTGGGTGCGTTAATATGCGCGGGCGCAAGCTTCGCTGCATCCATTAAACATGGTAAGTCATCACTTTACTGCAGTAGCAGTACATTTACCCATTCGTTTGCAGAATTTGTTCATGTCCATAACTGTAATATCTCCACTCCATCCAATAATAATCTCTACTACTACTACTACTACAGCCTATTTGCGTCCCACTGCTGAGCACAGGCCTCCTCTCATCACGAGAGGGTTTGGGCTATAGTCCCCACGCGGGCCCAGTGCGGATTGGGGACTTCACACACATCTTTGAATTACTTCTCAGACGCGTGCAGGTTACCCCACGATGTTTTCCTTCACCGAAAAGCTCAGTGGTTAATTCAAATTGAACTTCGCACATAAGTAAACATAGAGGTGCGAGCCGGAATCGAACCCCCGACCCTCGCCATGAGAGGCGGTAGTTCGAACCACTAGGCCACCTCGGCTTCAAAATAATAATCTCTATCTACAGGATCATCAAGCTTTGCGGTCTTCTGCTACTATGGCTCCTGGGCTAATGGAAGGACGGGAGCTGGTCGTTTCGGCGTCAGCGACCTTCCTCTAGACCTCTGCACCCACATCGTCTACTCCTTCCTGGGGCTCGATGGAAACGGAAGCCTTACTTTCTCCGCTGAAGAGACCCTGGAAGGCAAAAGCAGTAAGTTTCAAATGTCGACTTCGAAAAAAGGAGGAAGTTCTCAATTCGTCTGTATATGTTTTTTTTTGTTATGTATGTTCCGCGATAACTCCGTCAATGATTCTTTTTTTAATAGAAAGGCCAATTTAGTTTGGTTCAGTTCTGATGATGGGATCCATGAGAAAATGAGGGAACTACTCAAAATTTGTTAGCACGTGTATGATTTTGGCAACAATTTCAAAGACTACAGTAAGACTTACGTTCCATTTTACCCATGTTCTGAAACTGTAGCCGAAAAAAAATAAAATAAAAAAATAGAAACCGAATTCAAACTCCGACAGCCTGCAAAGTCGGTGTCAAGTGAATCGACCCAAAGCTGATGACAATCTTATAGTGAACTTGACACCGACTTTTGTTGGCTGTCGGAGTTTGAAGTATTATTTTATTTAAAATCTTATAGTTTCAACTGACGCAGATTATCACCCTGGTTTTGAAAAAATATCTCCCTCTCTCTCTCGCTCTCTACACTCTTATTATTATAATCTTTTTGTACGACACAACTTAGAAGGTGCGCGGCGAAGCACTTAAATCCTTCTAAGTTGGGCCGTGCTACTCGTATACCCGGGCCTCTAGCAGAATCTCGGATTATGTCTTGAAATATCAGTTAAAAACTCATATATCATTACTAGCCTTTCCCCGCAACTTCGTATGCGCAGAAATATTAAAATGTAAAATTCCGTTTTTTTTCCGTTTCCGTGGGAAATTCGAGAAATCCTATCTTAGTGCTCCCCTACGTTCCCTAAGGAACCTACATGCCAAATTTCAGCTCGCTACGACCAGTAGTTTTGGCTCTGCGTTGATCGATCAGTCAGTCAGTCAGTCACTTTCTTGTTATATATAGATTATCAGTGTCATATGAAATTTTCCAAGTTTAGAGTGCAAAAGATCACAGAAGATGGTGATCTTCACTGATAATTATGATTTTGATGATAATGGTGATATTAGAGTTAAGTAGATAATAAAAATCTAAATCAAGATCGAGATAATATCATCGACAGGTACAACAAATCCGGTGCACTGCAATATTATATTGCAGCGACAATATTATATTATATATATTATTAAATATTCCCGCGATATTTTTTTTTTTTTTAGATTCTATTGCTGACCTCCTGGCACTGAAAAAATCCAACTCTTCTTTGAAGATTTTACCAGCTATCGGAGGATGGAGCGAAGGTTCAGAGAATTTCTCAGCTGTAAGAGCAAATCCTTTACTACTTAATACCATGCCTCTACATATTCTGACTGAATGTCCTACGCTGATGCACAGAATATTTAATAGTACTACATACAGAATGGCCACGGAATCACCGGCCTGAATCTAGCCGGCGCGTAACTCGCGCCCAACTCGCCCTTACCATTTGTTCCATCTAGAGATGGTGAGTGGATTATTGTTCCGCGTAGTGGTACACACTCATTTACAAGTGTACAGACATCCTCGCACGCAAACATTGACACTTCATTCTAATTGTGTTCGAAATCGTGCTTTTATAGGCCGTGTCCGCCGTCTGGCTGATGCATCGCCGTCATCTCATACTGGAGAAACCTCAAATGTACCCAGAAGAAGTCAAAGCCCTCACGGCCAAGAAACTACTGCAATTTCTTGCAGAAGCTAATCTTGACTCTGAACTTGTGGCGATCACAATAAATCAGAAATTGTCGCATTGATACTGGCCTCTCATATATAGCCCTCATCATCATTTCAGCCGATAGACGTCCACTGCTGGATATTAGGCCTCCCCCAAGGCGCGCCACTCAAACCGGCCTATAGCCCTGTAAAGTTCAATTGTTATTATACTTAATATTCAATTCAAGCCTTAAGTTTCCGATATGATAAAACGATTGTTTTGACAGGTGGTCAACAACGATACCTTGAGGGCTGCTTTCGTATCCAATCTCTACAACTACGTTGACTCTAATGGATTTGATGGTTTGGACCTCGACTGGGAGTACCCCGCGCAGAGAGGCGGCATTGACTCTGACAAGGTAAGTGTAAAGGAATTATGCACAAGGATTCATCAGCTCTGAATGTCTTTTACACCGAGAAAGTTCTTTAACCTTTTCAACACCATGTCAAATACAAAAGCCGTCAATCACACGCCGAGGTTGGCTGACGTCTAAAGCGAATTATGGATCTTACGCATAAGTATTAAACTACCTTATTCGTTGGACGTCATGACGCATATATAGATTGTTGGTGTTGAACCTAAGGTGCCGAAATATACATCATGGCGTTAAAAAGGTTAAAATGCTCAATTAAACCTTCTATATAAATCATCATTTTAGAATTCGCATCCCTTAATAAACATCCTCTTTTATACAACCCATCCATACGAGTACTTTCTTTGGTCTAGCAGTATCATGGCTGGCTCATCTTTTCGATATGCATGTTCACGTGTTTAGCGAAGTCGATATGTACAGTGAGTAAGTGAAGTGGCAAGTTCTCACTATACGTATTGACTTCGTTATACACAATGATAAAAAATCGGGCCTTACTCTACAATTTGTCTGCCAATGTATTAATCTGAGACTTCCCACCCGTTTTGAAAGTAACGAATTTTGTACAACTTTAGGAACAGTTCGTGGTTCTGGTGAAAGAACTTAAAAAGAAGTTCACTCCGAAAGGCTACCTTTTGACGTCAGCCGTCGCAGTCACCCAGGCTAATATTGACCTGTCGTACAACGTCACTGAACTCAACAAGTAAGTCCTATTTATGGCGGAATATCTTTTAGAAAGCAAGGGTCACAACTCAGCACCACCGCGCCTTACGTGGTTAGCATTCTTTGTCTGAAAGGCGAGGCGGTTCTGAGTTGACGTAGCGAGCTGTAAGCAGATGAGAACTTGGATAAACTTGCTCTGGATTAAGGTTTCCTTTGCTAACGCAGACATAGATAGTTAAAATCCATCAGTCCTATTCCGAAGACTGGTATGGAAATGGACTGGTAATCATCATCATGATATGACTAACCGTGAATGCTTTAAGGACGCTTTTCTGGACTTTTCGATATTTTCTAATCTACAGATACTTGGACTTCTTTAACCTGATGCTGTACGACTTCCACGGTACCTGGGACACGGTGACAGGCGTCAACGCTCCCCTCTACCCTCAACTGACAGACCCCAGCGCCACCCTCAACGGAGTGAGTTGACTTTAAATTGTTTTATTACATGAGCAGAAATTATCCTTCATCTCATATTAGGCGAGATAGCCAACGACCTCCTATCCTTACATCCCTGCATCCCCATAATACCCATTTTCCCCAACCAATTTAAAGGCCAGAAGCGCACTGGTGAGTCAACTGGAGTTTGCGCAAAACGCAGAAATTACTTCAAACAGGTGCTGGTCTACTAAATAAGCCACGTCTTCTTGTCCCATAGAACCATTCTGTCAACGTATGGATCGAGAACGGCGCTAGTCCATCAAAGCTGGTCTTCGGTCTCCCCGCGTACGGAAAGACCTTCAATCTAACGAGCCTGAACAACACTTCAACTGGAGCGCCCTTCACTGGCGCTGGACAGGCCGGGCCCTACTTGGGTGAAGCTGGCAATTACGCTTACTACGAGGTAAACAATGAACCATCAGCCTCTTTATGGCTATTATCGTCTTCTTCTTCTTTTGAATAATGGCTCCTTCTAATTGAAAAGTCAATTTGCTGGGTACATCTTTCAAATGACGGAAGACATCCATGTATTGACCGGTTTTTCATAATACTGACCGGTTTTCATTTCAGATCTGTGAAGACCAGCAGGCCAACCCTGCTTTATGGAACATCACCGAAGTGACCGGGAACTACGTTTATGCCAACAAAGGCCTGTTCTGGGTCGGATATGACAATCCCAACACTATTTACGCTAAGGTAAGATGGATTAGAATTCTTCTTAAATTCGTTATGTCTTCATTCATCATTTCAACCAAAAGATGTCCAGTGCTAGACTAGGCCTCCCCAAGGCTCGCCACTCATACTGGTTCTGCGCAATCTTCACGGTTTGTCTTACAATCTGCGAATACTAGATTTATATTTTTTCCATGACTATAGATAGTCAAAAATCTTCATCATTAGTCAAAAACTGGGACTATCAGATTTTCAATACATACAGAGACCTATTCTTGCGACATTTCCCAATCAAATTTGAACTTTAGTTCTGTCTGACCCAGTGCCCGTGCCAGATTTACCACTGAAATTTTCGGTAAAGGAAAACATCATGAGGAAACCTTGCGAGAAGTAATTCAAGGACATGTGTGAGGTCCACAATCTGCAATGAGGGGAGAGCGGTGGGACGTAAATAGGCTGTAGTGGGCGATCGTGGTAATTTTATTATCATATAGACACTTAATTCTTATTCTAGCCCGCATTTCAAATTGTCTTAATAAAGATATCTAGGCGACTAAGAATGATTGTTTTTCCAGGCACAATACGCGAAGCAAAAGGGCCTCGGGGGCATCATGTACTGGGCTATAGACCTGGATGACTTCAACGGTATCTGTGGCACAAAGTACCCGCTCATCCGCCAAGGCATCGCCGGCTTCAAGTCCGGCTAAGCTAGAACTAGGCAGAAGAAAAATCTCAGAAAATACCAATGGATGTTACTCCTGACTTGTTGATTAAGTAATAAAGATTTCTAATAAATTGTAATACAGAAATCATTCGCACCAAATGGTAGTTTCCGATGCAATCAAAATAGAAGGTGTATTCTTATTATTTGCGTGTATGTTTTCTTTCTTTCCTTATCCGTTTTGAATCACTCAAATATCGTTTCACAACTGTTTTATTGTAATAAAAGTTTACGAAAAAGCATTGCTTGTTTTTGGTATCGCGTCACCTCATGCCACACTGGTGTGAAGACACAACTTATGCCAAGTAAGTAAGTACAAGGGTCCTAAAACAATATTGACTAGCGACCCCTGACGTAATGTACAGGTTTACACAACTTAGAAGGCGCGTAGATTTAGCAATAATAGTCTCTGCGTCAACGGCTTAAGTGCTTCGCCGCGCGCCTTCTAAGTTGTGTCGTGCCATAAGTAACTGGGGTATCGCGTTTAACGTGAGACAGTCATAAATCACCGGGTGAATGACGTACGAAACACGATAGGTAACTAAATAAAATTATATTACACTACGAGTAGCTTATGTCCGCGACTTCGTCCGCATGAAAATCGGTTGTTGCGTTCCCCCGGGAACTGTGAATAATCCGGGATAAAAGGACCATCGAAGCCATGGTGGCGTAGTGGTTCGATCTACCGCCTCTCATGCAGAGGGTCGTGGGTTCGATTCCGATTTGAATTTACCACTGAGCTTTTCGTCCCCAATCCGCACTGGGCCCGCGTGGGGACTATTATATAGCCCAAACCCTCTCGTGATGAGAGGAGGCCTGTGCCCAGCAGTGGGACGCAAACAGGCTGTAGTAGTAGTAGTAGTAGTAAAGGAGCATCTCCGTGAGCCTAACTGTCTCTATACAAAATTTCATCCAAATAGGTCATCCATATAGAGGTTTAAGAGTGAAGAGGTAACCGTCAGGTAGACAGACAGATAAATTTACTTTCGCATTTATAAATATTAGTATGGATATTGGATAGCTAGGCTAGGAAGAGTCTAATTTAAGATGATAACGCCTAACACATACGAGTACCTAAGGCTTTTATGCCATTAGATTAATTTGCAAGCCACACAAGCCACCTGATGATAAGTGCACTTTACGGCCCATGGAGGGGAGTAATAATATTCGGGTTATTTATTCTCTTAAATCCATACAAAATGTCATTAAGTAATACCTGTTATCGTTTATTACGCTTAAATAGATTTCGGTTATGGAACAAGTTGAAGTCACGAGAAATAATTTAGGATAGTTTTTATTCTTGTCAGTGAATACTCATGTATGTTTTAATTAAACTCTTGCGACGATACTGATAAAGTTTTAATCAGTATAATTATATCAAATTTCGGTTCTCTTTTGATGATATCCAACCGATATTTTTATATTTTTCTTCATCGGGAAAACCTACCAGTTCAAATTAATTATAATTAACATCACATATTGCAAAAGTTTCAGGAGGCATTTCTTTCGTTAATTAATCAAAGTTTCAGATTTAATAAATCTTCATCATATCGGAAAGAGTGAAGGTTTCCCTTCACTCACCAATAAAAATTGAGCATTTTCAGGATTCCAATTAAACTATTATTTCAAGTAATCGAAAGTATTTAAGTAAAATACAACAAACTATTTTTAACACATGTCTCTATGTAATCAACGCTTAACCACGAGTTCTATAATTTCTTATTAATTATTCGTCAGCATCATTCCAGCCGAAAGATTTTATGTCCCTTCCGGAGTTAGGGACATATTTTTTGTGTAAGTATCGCTTAATGGCTTTCATAATTGCACCGCTACAACAATTTCTGCTTTGCCCAAAAGTTTAACTGGTAGATAATGCTTTATGGCATTAAGTTCGCCTTTTGTATTCGTTTTACTAATGTGCAATAAAGTTTAAAATAATAAAATAGCGCTGTAGTTACCGATTTGTAACCGATTTTTACCCTCAAATTGTATTTAAACATTGATGAGTTTTGTTAAATTGCTTTACAGTGTATGACAATTGTAGTTAGGTATAATAACTAGTTCGGAATGAGAATGACGAATCTTTACTCCACCGTGATACAGTTTTCAACTAGTACCTACGGGGAGTAAAGCACATCATAATACTCATCGTACGTAATACCTACAACGTACCATAATACTATTATTAGGTACATTTCGCTAAACCTGTATTTTGTACTTGTTGGTTAAATAAAATAAAAAAAATTAGGTCTCGGTCCTGGACATCGATCGGTCCCGGGCCTCAGGCATCTATCGGACTCCGTTGACATCCTACCCAGGTCGCTGTTCCAACCTAGGTCGTCGCTCCATCTTGTTGGAGCCTTATTCCGGTTCCGGCGGATGCTATTCGTAAACTTTCTGACTTTCTGACCCCACATGGCCGTCTAAATCAAGTTGTTATGATTTTAAATAAATTATGAAATCTCTTCATTCCTTTGAAAATAACTCGACCAATTTTTATTACTCTCATAATCAAGACGAATCTAATGAAACCACGCAAGAACACGCGAGCTAAAATCCATCAAACCGTTTAGCCTACAGAGCGTGCCAAAGAAATATCCAATCATAACATACACTCGAAAAAGGTAGCCCTCTTTCTGGAGCAGTCGGGTAAAAAACGAATGATTAGAAATCACATAAACTCGAATAAAACGTCAAAGCTCAGTACCGTACGTTCCATTAGAAATTCGAAGAAAAGGAAGGTGAGAGCGGCTTTTGAATATAAAACATGTCGCCGACATATTGCAGCGAATCTGAGTGCACCCCGAGACCCCGACTACCTTGTGTCGCAGTAAACCATAACTGACCTGATATTTGTAATAAAGCCATATATCGACGATATATAATTATCAGAAAATAATAGATAGCTTTCTAACCACTGAAAAGATACTCAGCCGTCTAACAAAAAAAAAACGATTGAAATCGGTTCATATATTGCACGAGGCTATAGAGCGGCTTCTCTTTTGTGTAAGTTATAAGTTCGCCTTGATCGACTCTTTTTTCAAGGAAATAGCGGTACAGTACGTATTATAGAAGATAAAATGGAAAGACTCACTGTGGAAGAGAAAGAGTGGGTAGACGTAAGTATAGAGCAAGTGCCAACGTATTAGCAATATCGAATTTTGTAGCCATCGATCAGTAGTTCTCGAGTTAAAACCGGACATACAAAACATATGGTCACGTGACTTTTATTAGTATATTATATCTACTCGTGATTATGACGACGATGGTGATGATGATGATGTTAAAGCCGTTCCCTGACCCAGCATCGTCAAATTGCTCATTTAAGGTCATACTTTTCTACGAAATGTTAAAAGTTAAAATAAAAAATAAAACATGTTATACGAGTATTTGCCTACTTTCATAGCATAATGTCATACGGAATCTTACTTTGGGGTAAAGCCGCTGATATAAAAGTAATTTTTGTTTTACAAAAAAGAGCAGTACGAGCAATTTATAACATGGGTTCACGTGAATCTCTAAGGGAACTTTTTCCAAAGATTGGCATACTAACTGTGGCCTCACAATATATTTACGAAACCATTATCTATGCCGTAAAAAATATGAATTCCTTTAAAAAGATGATCAACACCAGACATAAACATAAAATAGCAGTACCAAAATTTCGTGTGAGAAAAGTTTTTAGATCATTTATGGGTCAATGTATTCTTTATTACAATAAACTACCCCGAGAAGCCATGAACCTGCCCCTCCTGGAACTTAAAAAATATTTAAAAAGTGCTCTGCTGCGCAAAGGTTACTATTGTGTAGAAGATTATTTAAGTGACAAGAATGCCTGGCCTGAATTGGAGTAATAAATATGTGTGCGCTTAAGGACTTAGTAAAAATTCGATATAGTGCGTGTGATTAAAAAAAAAAGTGTGATACAAAAAAAAGGGTGATAGAAGATGTAGGTACCTAAATCAATGACGAAGCTTGCAGCGGATAACGGTATGTTTTTAATGATAACTACATCAAACTGTACATAATGACGATGCAAAAGTGATTGTAAAATCCTATTTGAATAAATGGTTTTTATCTTTATCTTTATCTTTATCTTTATCTTTGATTATATAATCCTTACATTGACAGCTTTCGTTACACGTTTCATGAAACTTCGCTCGATACAATTTAATTTCAAGTAACCTCTAACTCGGACCTTTAATCCAACTTTACTCCAGTTTATTATATCAAACAGTGTAAAACTAAATATAACAGAAAAAATATCCATATTATATGCATACATTGACAGCTTTGTAAATGCCATGTTTTTAGACGGTATTTTTATAGAAATTAAAACGCGTTAAATACTAACTAAATCGGGCGTTCTGTGCGTAGCGCTTTCTCTTTCACTCGTTGCACGAGTGACAGTGACGGCTGACCTGAGTATAGGAACGGCCGTAATGACGATGGTGACATATAGTAACTCTCCCTCACATCACGACGCGCGACGTCCTATATATTTTGTGCAGAGTTTTCTTTTTGATTTTGCCAAAATAATACAGTAAGAGCCAAATAATAATCACAGCGTCTACAGATTTGCAAAACACTGACGACTTCCAGTGCAGCGTGGCGGCAAGCGCTGCGTGGGTCGAACGGGTATCTTGCCGAGCCTTGGAGGCAGCCTATGTCCAGAAGTGGACATTCGGCTGAAATGGTGATGATGATATGAGCGAGCGAGAGGGCGGCTTGTTTTCGAACTGTTTCGAGTCTCCGCGCTGCGACCAAGTGAAATATGTTTGAAATGATATTCTTAGGTTACTTTGTCGTTTGTACTGTACAATATTTCGTTTTGCCGCAGCACTGCACTGTAGCGTCAGGTTTCATGTGTTATTTGTTTCGCTCATGTTCATTCTTTCGTAGAAAATAGCTCTTTGAAGAAAGACTGTTTGTGATTTAGTTTGTTATACCTACTGGAGGTGTAAAACGGTGTTTCTCAAGGAAAACTTGATTCAACGAGTTACATTACTGATTCAAAGTAGATTATTAGAAATAATGATTTCCAGTGCTATTCAATACCAGTAGTTACACAATGAACGGCTTGTGTTCTAGCTCAAGCACCATTGTGGATCCATACTATCCAAGTACCCATACTAATATTATAAAGGTGAAAGTATATGTTTGTTTGTTGTTTGTCCTTCCTTCACGTTGAAACTACTTGACCAATTTGAAATGGTATGGAGATACTTTGAGACCCTGGGAATAAAATAGGGTACTTTTTATCCGGATATTTTCACGAGAACGGGGTTTCCACGATCAAACCAATGTTTCACTATTTCCATAACTATACAACTACTTATCTATGTATAGTATCATCGGGTACCCAAATTCTAAGTCTACGCGAGACGAAGTCGCAGGCAACGGCTAGTCGTACATACACCTACATGAACTATACTCAATTACCGTCTGTATGTCCGTCAGCCACTTGAATCTGGCACGGTACGACACAACTAACATAGCACTTTGTGAAGCCCTCACGCTGTCGATGCGGAGTCTATTATTCGAAAACCGTGTGGTATATTAATTTTGTCTGTAACTGGATACTCCAATTTCCTGACAGCCTGCCCCAGTTAGTGGAAACTGCAGCCCTCCGATGAGAGTTTGAGTTGTTTCATAATTATGAGCGTACTAGCTTGTGCCCGCGACTTCGTCTGCGCAGGATTAGTATTTCGAGTAGCTTATATATACAATATTTTTATAAATTGTAGCCTATGTGCTATTCTGATGTATAAGCTATATAATTGTAAAGTTCCATTAAAATCCATTCAGTAGTTTTTACGTGAAAGAGTAACAAACATCCATCCATACTTACAAACTTTCGCGTTTATAATATTAGTAGGATTGTCCTTAAGTTAGATTCCGGATGAATAATACACTCAACAGCAATGAATTCGGGTCACTTTGTGTAGCATTTTCCATGAAAAGTGACCTGAATTCATTTCTGTTGAGTGTAGATGCTACATGGCATGTGGAATATTTGCTGTTTTAAAGAAATAATTTGAATAGAATTTGAATATTTAAAATTGTAAGAACAATCTCTAATATGTAAAATTCTCGTGTCACAGTGTTTGTAACCAAACTCCTCAGAAACGGCTCGACCGATTCTTATGAAATTTGAAGTGTATGTTCAGGAGGTCTGAGAATAGGACGTAAGCTATTTTTCATACTAAAAAAATCCAAGGCGGTACGAAGTCCGCGGGGTCAGCTAGTATTCATATAAAATTGATCATCTACAAGTATATTTAGAACAAGAGACTAACTGATTATCGATCAATCAATGCACTGCCGGAACTACTGGTCGTAAATAGAAAGCTGTTTAGAACTAAGCACCGAGGGAGTATTTCCCGAAATTCCTACGGGGTCGGGAAAAAAATGCGGACAATTCTCATAATCACACACCCATATTAATATTTTTTGTACAAGTCTACAGACTATAAGAGCTCTATTTTAAGATGGGTAAGTAAATTGAATCATCATCGTCATCATATCAGCCGATAGACGTCCACTGCTGAACATAGGCCACTCCGACCGGTCCTGTACCGCCCGCGTCCACCGAGTTCCCGCGACCTTCACCAGGTCATCGCACAATTGAATATTTCAGTAAATGCCTTGTATCACCTATCAATATTATCATGGAAGAGTGTGATTAACATTTACATCATAAATTATTTATTCCACCATCACCACCACAGCCTATTTACGGCCTCCAGTACAGGCCTCCTCTCATCATGAGAGGGTTTGGGCTAGTCCCAATGGGGAGTTCACACACATCCTTGGATTATTCTTTTTTTTTCTCTAGCCTGTTTGAATGTCCCACTGTTGGGCAAAGGCCTCTCCCAAGTTTTTCCAATTCCCTCTATCTTCGGCTATTGTTGGCCTGCAGTCACTGGAGAACATGACCAGGTCATCCCGACATTCATTACAGGCTTTTATTTACAAGCTTTTATTTAGTTTCACCTGTCCCGATGTTTTTAGGGTTCCGAAGTCCACAAGGAACCCTTATAGTTTCGCCATGTCCGTCCGTCCGTCTGTCCGCACTATTGCTCGGAGATGCTTAGATCTAGAAAGCTGATATTTGGCATGAATATACATATTAGTTACGCTGACAAAGTGGTACAATAATATTTTGAAATATATTTTTTTATAGGGTACCTCCACTACTCGTAAAGTGGGGATGTAATTTTTTTTTCTTGCGTATTCCATAGTGCGGCATATCGTTGAATAGGTCTTACAAAAACATTTGGGTTTGTTATAACCATTTTTTGATTAAGTGACGCGTTTGTGAAATATTAAGCTTTAAAGTGCTATTGCCCCTTGTTAGTGCCCCCCTGCCAGCTAAATGGTGGTATTTGGATGGCTGAAAAAAATCACGGTTATGGCATATATAACGTAGTTGAAAGGAAAACTATCACAGCTAAGTAGGCTGTACAAACTTACGAGTCATAGTCGACCAACTTATCGGTAGTAACGACACAATCCCATCGAGTTTGGACTCGTTTGATCCATCTTGACGAGTATAAATACTTACATTAATAAAAGCTTGGTTCTCCTTTTCAGTTAATAGGTAACTACTTAATAGTACATTACTACAGAGGCCGGGAAGGAGGAGTTGCAGGCCGAGTATTATATACGAGTTACGAGGCCGACAACTTCCGTTCCCCGCCGATGTATGTATAGTGCTTTTCTCAAACATGCAATGAAATACATAAATAAATAAAAATCTGTAAATCAAAATAATGTTTTATATATACCTAATATATTTTATCTTTTTTACATAAATAAAACTGCGATACCTATGTAGCAAATGGTTCATGTTTTTTTAATAGCTGTATTGGCAGAATGTCATAGCGAACCATAGAGTAAATATTGCTGGTAGCTTTTTTTAAATAGCGGAATGCCAAGATGCTGTGTCACAAATATATCAAATGGAAATAAAAAAAAAGTGAGTTACCGGCCTAGGCCTGCAACTTGATACTTCCCAGGCTAATAAGAAGAACATAATATCAATATTTCATTGCATGTTTGAGAAAAAGATATTTTTTGTCACAGGTAAAAACATTCAATAATGATTTAAATTCCTCTGTAACATTACAAATCCATTCGTAGTTCTATTCATTCCAAAGTATTCGAGGAACTCGTGAATTTAGTTACATCTTCGAGTTGAAAGCAAAATGGACATTGCTGGTACGACGTGAATGCAACGTTCACTCTAGATGCACAAAGTTCAAAATCACTTGCACACACGTCGATACAATATTGAACATCAGTTGAAGATGGGACCAGCCTCCATTAGAGCGGCGTCGTATATTTTTAAAATCGAATTCCCGACGATATTTCACTTAATCTTTCATTTCCTGGAATTTTCTAGAATTTCCATTAGTTTAAGGCACCTAATGTCGTTTAAACCGTGTTGAAGTATTTTTAACATTCATAAATTCAACATTATGACTTCGTGGCTCTATCTCTATTAATCTGTAGTATTATTTGTTACTAGCTTCTGTTATCGCGTTTCCGCGGGAACTGTGCGTTTTTCCGGGACAATAAATAGCCTCTGTCCTTTCTCGGGACTTCAACTATCTCCATACCAAATGTCATCCAAATCGGTCCAGCGGTTGAAGCGTGAAGAGGTAACAAACAGACAGACAGACAGAGTTACTTTCACATTTATAATATTACTAGCTTCTGCCCGCGACTTCCCCCGCGTGGAATTCGGTTATCGCGTTCCCGCGGGAACTGTGCGTTTTTGCGAGATAAAAAGTAGCTTTGGTCTTCCCCGGGACGCGAACTATCTTCATGCCAAATTTCATCTCAATCTATTCAGCGGTTGAAGCGTTAAGAGGTAACAGACAAACATTTATAATATTAGTATGGATTAAAGAGGAAGGAAAGTTTGTTTTTAAACTATACCGAACCGATCAAGAAAACATTTTATTAACAGAAAACTATTTTAGTCTTGTCCTGAGTTACATAAAGATCAATGATTGTACCGCAGGAGACGGCTCATGGTAAATACAGTCAGTTAACTAATAAATATATAAGAATTGCGAACCTTAAGTGGCAGTGGGCGGGGCACATTGCTCGCAGGACTGATGGCCGATGGGGCCAGAAAGTTCTGGAGTGGCGTCCGCGAAAAGGTAGACGAGCTGTCGGTAGGCCTCCAACAAGATGGAGTGACGACCTTGTAAAGGTCGCGGGAACGCGGTGGATGCGAGTGGCACAGGACCGGTCTGAGTGGCGCGCCTTTGGGGAGGCCTATGTCCAGCAGTGGGCGTCTATCGGCTGAAATGATGAACTAAAGACAATCCCATCAGGCAAAGGCAAAGGCCTAAGCCATGCAGCCACAGTTAAATCGTTCCCGCGCTTTTTCTTTTAAATTAACTAAATATATCTTTAAATGTACCTAGGTTTGGAAGCGAGGTGTTCGAGCCAGTTACACCACTGATTCTCCAGTTCCTGTACACTGTACTGTATGTAGCACACGGCCTATAATAACACGATTTCGAACACAATTCGAATGAAGTGTCAATGTTCTGTACATTTGTAAATGTGTGTGTACCACTACGCGGGCCAATGATTCACTCTCCATCTCCTGATGAAACAATTGCGCGCCGGCTAGATTCAGGCGGGTGCTTCCGTGGCCATTCTGTATGTAGAGTACTATTAAAATACTAGCTTCTGCCCGCGACTTCGCCCGCGTGGAATTCGGTCATCGCGTTCCCGCGGGAACTATGCGTTTTTCCGGGATAAAAAGTAGCCTATGTCCTTTCCCGGCACCCCAACTATTTCTATGCCAAATTTCATCTCAATCGGTCTAGCGGTTGAAGCGTGAAGAGGACAGACAGACAGACAGACAGAGTTACTTTCGCATTTATAATATTAATATGGATTCTGTGACTGTAGGCTAATTTTCTATTGTACAATAAAGTGTTATTTACTTTACTTTCCTTTAACAATCTGTAGCTCTTAAGTCGTAACCAATATTCAAAACTACACGGAAAGCACAAAGTCCATCCGGGGGGTACCACCGTCTTTCCTCGCCAACGCTAACCTGCCGCCAAATAGCAGTTCGCACTGTTGTGTTCCGGTAGGGGGTTAAGGCAGCCGGTGAAATTTCTGGCACAGAGGCATTCTATCTTAGGCCTCAGGGTAGGCAACGCATTCGAGGCCTTACGGTTTCTTACTGCGGATCATAGGATTTCAGCGTCCATGGGCCGCAGTGACCATTTACCATCAGGTGGGCTGTGCGCTCGTTTGCCTATACCATTGGTGTAGGTAAAAAAAAAGAAAAAAAAGGTTCTAAGCCGCCAGCATCTACCATCTCACGTCTTGGAATAAAAAAACCGACCTCATTCGTGTTCCTACTACTTAGAAGTAGGTAAGTACCCGCCAGGCCAACGATTCGAATACATGCTTCAATTAGTAGCTGACTCGAAGCAGTAACGGCCACTCAAGCATTTGAAAATAGAATGCAGACGGAAGGTTGTTAGTCGACTTCGGAGCGCGTTCGGTTTTTGAATTGCAAACTAATTTGAGGTTAGCTTTGCTATTTAAATCGAAGTTTTCAGCAGTAACTGGGCGTTTCCATTTAAAGTCGTCCCTTTTATGATTTTGAGAATCGTGAAAATATTTTATGATTTTGGCAAGTTTTATATGTTTATCTAAGGGCTAATATGTTCTATTTTGTTAATATGTAAAGAGGCACGCATTATTTTAAGTAAAAACCAAGAAAAAAAATATTTAGTAAAATAAGGATGGTATTTTCACGTCCATTTGGTAACTTAATTCTCCTCACGTAGGAAATAACATAAGGGTTCAAAGCGAATGTTTGCATTTTTATTTAATATATGTACTATCTAAAAATTTAATTAGCAACATAAATCGTAAATTTTTACGTAATTTTTTTTATTAAAAATACTTAAATGCCATTTGGTAACGGTATAGGCCCAATTTCTTACTTATATTTGCTTTTATCACTTATCTACCTTTCCTTAGGCTATGTAACATACAAAAATAAATACAACTAACAAATCTTCTTATTATTTTGATAAAAAGTATTAAATATATCTTCAAAATATATTAAAATTAACAAAAAATAGTTTTAAAATCGTGAGGACAGTTTCCAAATGGACACTCATGTTACTTAACAGACAACATAAAGATGAGATCACAATAATTCACAAAGTGCAAAATCCTTTTTAATATAAAAATATTCATTATTTAATATGAGATCACTAAGGATAAGTTGATTTCTAAATTAAGGTGGACAATATATGAAAAGTACAAGCAAATAACATCT
This sequence comes from Aethes cnicana, assembly GCA_963971205.1. Classification (NCBI taxonomy): domain Eukaryota; kingdom Metazoa; phylum Arthropoda; class Insecta; order Lepidoptera; family Tortricidae; genus Aethes; species Aethes cnicana. The sequence goes on along the minus strand of OZ020289.1, from coordinate 9,221,275 downwards.
ACCGCGAATTTTTTGAAAATGACATTTTAGTCATTGCAAAATCTCAACACATTGAACTCTTTATATGGACACTTAAATCTCGCATAAAAAACATTAATACACTTATAGATTTATAAAAAGACATTAAATAATATGAATATCTTCAAAACTGTACCTACTCCAATGTTAACCATCAACAAAGACATTTATCAAACTACTATCTGAAAAGTTCATCCAAACGTGGCAATAATATTCCACCATTCCCTTCCAAGCCATATGAAACAATATATGCGGACAAAGTCACGGTAAAACACTAGTATTACTCAATGTGAATGCGACTTTACGCATCCATTTGTTAACATTTTTCGGTCCGGCTTATATGTAACACTTCCAAATGATAACAAACGGACGTTACAATTTTGCCGATCTAGAATAAAATCTCTTTAATTGAATAGAAATCAAATAGCAACCTTTACGCGTTAAATTCAACAACGTACTGCATAAGACACAGTTCTTTTTGATAAACATAGCATTTAAATTACTATCTATTCAAGCAGCATAAACCGTTGTACAATATGGACAAAAATTGTGTTAAACTTAGCTGACAAGCACAGCACGTTACGGTGATCGCATTTTGACCGATTTAAATCGTAATATGACGTTTAATCGTATTTTGTCTATGGTCACAGAATTGTCAGGAATCAAATAAACTTATGAAGTACATAGATATTCTTTTTCTAAGAGGTGAAATTAGCGTTACTACACCGGACCATGTCCGAACCGCGATTTCGCGGAGACAACATTAAAATAAATATATCTTTAATAATATTCGGTTTAAGGACGTATTTTCCTTGCCATGACATTTTTGAACATTAAAACTATTTAAAAATTGCTTTACTTGGTGTTGCTCTGTGGAAATAATATGGAAAAATCGCGTTCAAAAGTTGGACTCTGTGGAGGGGACAGTACTGGGAGGTGATTATACCGTATTTTAAAACTGGTTTTTATATAAGAAATAACTGTTTTTTCATACATATTAATATAAAATTGACTATGTAAAACACTACTTAATCCAAAAATAATACATTCATCTGCTTGAAAAAATCATATCACGAGATAAATGCAAAAAATGCAAGTGGACATTCGAAAATCTCGAGGGACGACTTTAAATGGAAATGCCCAACTACCAAATGATACTTAATAAGAAACTTTGCTCTGGGTCAAGGCGTTATGGGCTTTCTTTGTATGGAATTGTATTGCTAGCTAGAGGGAAGACCTATTTGACGGAATGTCATGTGCAACATCATGCGTTATCTTGGATTTGTATTGTTGGATAACGTGAGTCTTTGCGACATTTAAGACGGAGGTGGTAGCTATCCAGGCCTAATAGTCGCCTTGTGGTCGCCTCGCCTTATAGGTACAACATGCCGCTCAGTCTGTGGGAAAAGGTATTCCGTCTGCGTTACCTTCTTCGATGAAGTGTGGTGAGGGTGAGAGATAGTAGAAGCCTGCTGGGGTAAAACGTAACGCGTCTTCTTCGATTGTAGGTACTCCTGTTGTTCGAGAACTTTCTGTATATCGTTTTCAACGACAGAAATCATCATTTTCTGATTCTATCACGCAGATAAACCCGGAGCGAAAGTGACCCCACCTGCCCTTTGCGTGAACTTAAAGAAAAAAAAAGATAATTGGATAAAGTAATAAAGAAGCAATACTTCGCACCAATTCGAGACCAGACCGTAAAATTGTAATTGAGTTTAAGACCATCAGAAAAAAGAGTGTAAAAGTGAAATTATTTTGCGACAACCTAGTGAAAGTAAGATTTGTGCGGGTTCCGTACTAGATGGTACAAATACAGATACTTTATTGATAACTCCCAAGTTACATGTCGTTTTTGTTTTAATTTCTATTTATAACATTTGCAAATACAAATTATTTTATAATATTTTTTAAATTTTAAAATACCTATACAATTTAAATTTTAGTAAATTTTAACAATTAACAAAATTCAGGTAATTCAAAATATTCCTTAATACTATAAAAGGCTTGTTTTAATAGTCATTGTTTTAGTCGAAGTTTAAATATACCTATTAGTGGAAGTTGCATCTCGAATGGAGTCACGCAGTCTGTTATATACGGACAGTCTCTCGGACTTTATTAAGTTATGCTGGGGTATTACCAGGTAATAGTACATTACAGACCTAGGGTGGTGAATTCGTAAATGTCCCAGATCGCAGGTTTCTGTGGCCCGAACCGGAGGTGAGGGCCATAAATATGCGATCTGGGGCTTTACGAATTACCGCCCGTGGTTTGTCAAAAGTATTACGTCTTGCCTTGGCCAAGAAGTGAGATTTTCTCTCCGCGTAGCAGGCCGAAAATCCCACTTTACGGCCAAGGGTGATGTAAAACTCATTACCTACTGGTTGGTAAACCCATCATGATTCGTTATGATTTCAGGTCTAACCATGAATCGTCAAGGTTAGTGGGAAAGATGCACATTATAAGAATCACGTCATCATCATACTTTAGCCGAAAGACGTCCACTGTTGGACATTTGTGCCCCACGCATGCACCGTGTTCTCGAGACCTGCACGAGGTCGTCGCTCCATCTCGTTGAGGACCTACCGACAGCCAGGGCTTGAAACCGGTTTATGCCCCCATACAAATAAACCGGTTTGCTTATCGTTCTTTCGTTTATTATTTCATGTTTAATCCTTACTTCCTTACTAATATTATAAAGGCGAAAGTTTGTTTGGATGGATGTATGGATGGATGTTTGTTCCTCTTTCACGCAAAAACTACTAAACGGATTTTAATGAAACTTTACAGTAATGTAGCTTATAGATCAGAATAACACATAGGCTACTTTTTATCCTGGAAAAACGTATAGTTCCCGCGGGAACGCGATAACCGAATTCCACGCGGGCGAAGTCGCGGGCAGAAGCTAGTAAGGCTATAAAATAATACGAAGTAATAACCTAAATACACTATGGAGTTCCACTTAAAGAGTATAAAATAATTCTAAATATTTGGCTATTTCGGGGTTTTTTGAATTAACCGGTTACAAGCCCTGCCGACAGCTCGTCTCCCGGTTCGCGGACGCCACTCGAGAACTTTCCAGCCCCATCGGCCATCAGTTTGCGAGTAAATAATAAACGTATATTTTTTATTTACAAAAAGAACTTTCAAGGGTTTTATGGATCCCCAAAGTGTCTCAATAGAAATTTAAGCCACTTAGCGTGGAAAAAGATGAAAAAGATATTACCGATCAGCGGCCAGACATATCGAAGGACGGATATTGAATTCTTATCATCTATTACGGTTTATGATTACGCTGAGATGTGCTCGGGTTCTATTTCGGCGAATTCTGGAAAACCCCAATGGATGAATAAAAACAGCGAAACATTTGACAGCTATATGCGACGTTGCCAACTTTCGGGATAAACCCTCTTAAGCTTATATTATAGCAGTTTGTTGCAAAAGTGATGAAAGTCTGCTAAAAACTTGTGTGTTAATTTATATGTATTGATCGAACGAGGTTCCCGAGGCATACCTACATAATATTATTTTCGGCTGTCTGACAATTTCGTCTCAAGGACCCCAGTAAATTATTCGTCTAAGAACGTATCAATAGTAAAGTCTTGGAACTTGATGCGATGATAAGATAACTGCTATTTTGTGGCATCTGGCAAATTCACCACACAAAGGATCTCAGTAAATTCCTCGTCCTCGTGAAATATAAAGGACGATAACTTTTCTTAACCATGTTTATACTGCTTCTTGAGACTTGTTATTACTGTATATTTAATGTGCGGAATATATATATTTATTAATCAGTAGCCACCACGGCCTAGTGGTTCGACCTACCGCCTCTCATGCAGAGGGTCGGGGGTTCGATTCCGGCTCGCACCTCTAAGTTTACTTACGTGCGAAATTCAATTTGAATTTACCACTAAGCTTTTCGGTGAAGGAAAACATCGTGAGGAAACCTGCACGCATCTGCGCAGTAATTCAAGGATGTGTGTGAAGTCCCCAATCCGCACTGGGCCCGCGTGGGGACTATAGCCCAACCCTCTCGTGAAGAGAGGAGGCCTGTGCCCAGCAGTGGGCCGTAAATAGGCTGTTGTAGTAGTAGTAGTAATATATAGGCTCCGAATGACGGTCTATTCTACATTAGAAATGGCATGAATCATCGGTTCAGCAGTTCCGGATATTAATTGACAAAGAGACAGGACAGACAAAAAAACCGGCCAAGTGCGAGTCGGACTCGCGCACCGAGGGTTCCGTACAAACCTGTAAGGTTTACAAAGTTCGTTCTTTACGACAATCGAGTCATAACTATGGTATTTTTATTGCAAAATGAAATTCATAACATTACAATGGGGAAAGATGGAGTAGCATAAATTTAAGACAAAGATCTTAAAAAATATATATTTTGTAATGTAACTAAAAATTTAAGGTTTTCGGAATTTTTCCTTTATGTGTGCTATAAAACGTTGCTTCATGCCAAATTTCAAGATTCTAGGTCGACTGGAAGTACCCTTTAGGTTTTGATTCCCTTGCGAGTACTTGCGAGTTTCAAAATATGCAGCTTAAATTGCTGTTTCTTTTGATTGCGTTGACATAGAAGTTTGATTTTGTTACAGCTTAAAGGTATTATAGACCTGAGTATTTGGTATGAATTTCAATTTAATACCTCTACGCGTTTATGAGGAAAAGGGTAGTAAGGTTAAAATTATTAAAAAAATATATATTATGTGATGTAACTAAAAATTTATGGTTTTCGTAATTTTTCCTTTATCTATGCTATAAGACGTTGCTTCGTACCAAATTTCAAGATTCTGAGTTCACGGGAAGCACCCTGTAGGTTTTGATTCCCTTGCAAGTGTCGAAAATTTGCGGCATAAACGGCTGTATCTTTTGATTGCGTTGGCTTAGAAGTTTGATTTTTTCACAGCTTCAAGGGACAGTAGACCTGAGTAATTGATATAAATTTCAGCTTCATACCTCCACGCGTTCCTGAGAAAAAGGGTCTTGACAGACGGACGGACAGACGGACAACAAAGTGATCCTATAAGGGTTCCGTTTTTTCCTTTTGAGGTACGGAACCCTAAAAATTACTAATTATGAGTGATACTCCAAGTTGGGAGCGTGATCAATTATTTCTCAATCGGAAACTCAGCGGAATAAATTAACTGGAATTAGTTACTTTTAATTGCATCAAGTTGGAGCCTTCCGGATGAATTTTGAATGAATCCGGTCCGATTATAGCCCAGGAGTCCGAGACTTGAATATTCAATGTGTGACGTATATGTTGCCACGATACCAAAAATAATGTAAAAATAACATTCTTGTCAAATACACCTCTTCTAAAAAACTAGCTGAATTCGTTTCACTTAAATTAGCTCGAGGATCCCTGCTAAGGTCTTCCACACAATGCATTTGTAGGTCACGGATCTTTGTGATTTCTCTGTCTAAAGTCTTCGACCAGTATGTGTTGCCAGTGATGACTTATGGTTTCGAGAACTGTGTTTCGCTAACGATGGGCTTGATAAGAAGGCTCAAGGTCACGCAAAGGTTTCTCTGCGGGATAGAATCAGAAATATCTGCACTAGAACTAGGGTCACCGACATAGCCCGAAGAATTGCGAGCCTTAAGTGGCAGTGGGCGGGGCACATTGCTCGCAGGACTGATGGCCGATGGGGTCGGAAAGTTCTCGAGTGGCGTCCGCGAACCGGGAGACGAGCTGTCGGTAGGCCTCCAACAAGATGGAGCGACGACCTCGTGAAGGTCGCGGGAAACCGGTGGAAGTAAGTAGCACAGGGCCGGTCTGTGTGGCGAGCCTTGGTGAAGGCCTATGTCCAGCAGTGAACGTCTTTCGGCTGAAATGATGATGATGATGAGCACTGCACTGGGAAAAACTATGGGGAACCATTTTTGGCATCGGATTTGCCTTCTTTCATTACTAATCTATACTTACTTATTTCTTTATCAAGTACTAGCTTCTACCCGCGACTTTTCCAGCGTGGAATTCGGTTATCGCGTTCGCGCGGGAAGTATTCGTTTTTTCCGGGATAAAAAGTAACCTATGTCCTTTCAGGGGCTTCAACTATCGCCATGCCAAGTTTCATCCAAATCGGTCCGGCGGTTGAAGCGAGAAGAGGTAACAGACAGACAGACAGAGTTATTTTCGCATTTATAATATTCATCTATCCATACTAAATTATAAATGCGAAAATAACTCTGTCTGTCTGTCTGTCTGTGTTTGAGACACTTCGGGATATTCTTGGTGCAAGAGGAAGGAAAACCAGCTCGTTGTTTTGAGTTGTTTATTGTCAACTGGCGTTCTGACGGCAGTTTTTTAATCATATCTTATGACACTCAAAGGAGGTTAAACATACCGCCCGCCAAAGTGTATCGCACTTTAAAATTATAACCTGTTTGTTTTAACAATTACAGAAATAAATCATGAATTCTCTACAGGTTATGGCGATACCACTAATGAAATTATAATCTAAGCTAGTATAACACCAATTCTGATGTGAACCACATTAATAATACAGATAACAAACATAAAAGTTATTCGATAAGTTCCTAACTTCTCTTCAGTGGATTGTATAAATTAACTTAAAATGATATAGAGGTATCGAAAACAATCTATACTAACTTTATCTGTACTAACCAACAGAATAGTACACATCATGTAACACTAATACGTAATTAAACAAATCCTTGAAATTGTAAATAAACCTAACACTCCAAAATACAATAAGACTTAAACTATCTACTAAGTACCTAATCTACTCGTACATCACCACGATACAACGTAAGTCAAATCAAACCGCCCGCCATAGTCTAACCATTTGATAAATTACTCGTCAGGCTGTGTTGGCAATAATATTAATTTATTCAATGGCCTCTTCATGACGTGGTTACCCTTACACTGTACTGTAACTACTCGAACCAACTGATCTGAACCAGGATGTAAATTAATAACTTTACCCAAGAGCCACTTTGCAGGAGGCAAATCATCTTCTTTGATAATCACTATGTCACCTATTATTGGTGATTGAACAGTTTTATGCCACTTATACTTCTGCTGCAATGTGTTGAGATACTCGGACTTCCATCTCTTCCAGAAGTCTTGCATCCTGTTCTGTACCAGTTGCCATCTATTCAATAAATTTATGTTTCTATCTACATAGTTGCTGTCGGGAACGTTCATAACTGGTTCGCCGATTAGAAAATGTCCTGGCGTTAGTGGATCTAGTGTATCCAGTGTCTGGTCTAAGCGACAAAGAGGACGAGAATTCAGACATGCTTCGATCTGGGCAAGAAGTGTCGCGATTTCTTCAAAAGTTAATTTGGTGGTTTCGGTGATTCTTGACAGATGTTTCTTAGCTGATCGGACGCCAGCCTCCCAAATTCCACCGAAATTTGCTGCTCTTGAAGGTATGAAGTGCCATGTTGTACCATCATTAGCCAGAAGTTCAGCTATCTCTTTGTTCACTTTAGCCTTACTTTGTACAAACATTTGCTTAAGCTCCTTATTAGCACCAACGAAGTTGGTTCCATTATCGCTCCATAAATCCGAGCAGTGACCTCTTCTAGCAACAAATCTTCTAAAAGCTGCTATGAATGCTTGCGACGTGAGATCAGTTACGGCTTCTAGATGAATGGCGCGTGTTGACATGCAGACAAATAAGCAAATGTAACCCTTCGTACATTTATATCCACGTCCCTTTGACGTTCTCAACTGAATTGGACCAGCGTAGTCCACTCCGCTGTTAAAGAATGGTCTTTGAGGTGTCACGCGTTGAGCAGGTAACTGACCCATTAACTGCTGCTTAATCTTTGCTTTGTCCCTTATGCATACTCTGCATTTATGGGTGCAATTTCTGACAGCCGATTTCAAACCAATGATCCAGTATTTAGTACGAATGTAACACATCATCTGTTGTATATCTCCATGAAGTGTCCTTGTATGTGCTTCTCGAATTAACAGCTTCGTGATGTGTTGTTTTCCTGGTATAATTATTGGATGTTTTTCACTTTCAGACAAATTAGCCTTACTCAACCTCCCGCCCACTCTCAACAAACCGTTTTCATCTAAATACGGGTTGAGACTTATCAAAGAGCTTCTAGTGCTAACCCTTCCATTTCTTAAAAGATCCTCCAACTCCTTTTCGTAAACAAGTCCTTGGTAGTACTTTATACAATTCTCTTCTACTTTGTCGAGTTCTTCAGCATTTAAAATATCTTCTCTGTTCTTATTCTTAAAATCAATAAATCTTCTACATCGAGCTATAACTCTCTTCAACCTGGACATAGAAGAAAATCTTTCCCATATTGGTGTTTGTTCCACGATGCAGTGGAAAACCTTCTTTTCTTCTAAATCTGTCTTTAAGATAGATGTCCTGGAAAATTCTAAGTCCTTCTCTTTCAGCCAGTCCGGTCCCGTCCACCATAATTCGCTATTTGCTATGTCGCACGCTTTCATACCTCTGGACGCGAGATCCGCAGGATTATTAGCTGACTGAACGTGCCTCCACCTGTCGTTGTCTATTTGCTGAATTATTTCAGACACTCGATTGCCAACGAACACTTGCCAGCGACTTGGTTGTGACTGTAGCCAAGACAACACTACCATGGAATCCGTCCAAGCATAAATTCTTTGCATTGGAATCTCCAGTAATTCAGCTAACTCTCTCAAAAGCTTAGCTGCCAAAACTGCACCACAGAGTTCTAATCGTGGAATGGTTAATTGCTTTAATGGCGCCACCTTGGTCTTAGCCGCTAGCATGGTGACATGAACCATTCCATCTTCATCCACTACTCTCAGGTAAGCTACAGCTGCGTATGCTACTGAAGATGCGTCTGCAAACCCGTGTAGCTGGACATCTTTGCAGCTGGACATCATTTTGATCCATCTTGGAATTTCTACAGTCTTGAGCTCATTAAGATCTTCCCGGTAAGTCATCCATTCTTCTACCAACTCTGCAGGCAATTCATCATCCCACCCTAGGCTAAAAAGCCATAGCTTTTGTATCATAACCTTGGCTGTGATAACAACAGGTGACAACCAACCGAAGGGGTCGAATAAACTAGCAACTTCAGATATTATCGACCTCTTAGTGGCAGGATTCTTGAATTCTGGTAAGTTGACTGTGATTTTGAATGTATCATCCTGTCTATCCCAGGTAAGTCCCAATATCTTAATGACCTTGTCCAATTTTATTTCCATTTTACTTTCAGCTTCTTGTGTTTTTCCATCTTGAAGAGTCATCAGTAATTCTTCTGAATTGCTCGACCACTTTTGTAACTCGAATCCACCTGACTTCAACATTTCTCTAATGTCATGACAAAGTATTTTTGCTTCGTTTTCGTCTTCATGACCTATCATCAAATCGTCCATATAGAAACTGTTCTTCACAACTGCTGCTGCGCGAGGATACTTGCGGACTTCATCGTCAGCTATTCTATTGAGCGTCTTCACTGCTAGGTACGGTGCAGCAGCTGTTCCGAAAGTGACTGTGAGTAACTTGAAACTTTCCAATTTTTCAGAAGGCTCGTCTCGCCACACTATTCGCTGTAAATCCGTGTGTTGCTCTGTTATCCATACTTGACGGTACATCTTAACAACGTCAGCAACCACACAGATTTTGTGGGCTCTCCAACGAATTATGAGGCTTCGAAGACCTGGCTGTAGAGTGGGACCTATCATCATGACGTTGTTCAGGGAATGACCATTGGAACCCTTTGCGGAGGCGTCGAAAACTACGCGGACCTTGGTTGTATCTCTGTCTTCTCGAACGACGGCATGATGTGGCAAATATATAGCATTGTCTTCTTTTTCATTCTCGGCTTTCTTCATATGTCCCAACTCCAGGTATTCGTGTATTACCTTGATGTATTCTTTCTTTAACTTTTTATTCCTATCAAACCTTCTTTCTAACTGCTTGAATCTTACAATGGCCTGTTGCTTGGTATCTCCGCATAACTTCACTGTCTCTTCGATACTTTGCTTCAACGGTAAGTGTACTATGTATCTTCCAGTACTGTCTCTTGTCGTTGTGTTGTTGTAAGATTCTTCACAATTCTCTTCCTCCTTGGTCCAAGTTTTCTTGTCTGTGTAAAATTCCGCTTCAACTTCCCAGAATTTTCTCAAAAGATCATTGTCTTCTTCTACCTCCCTTGTGACATTAAAGATTGGTCGAGTTACTGAAGTTAGATAAAACACCAATCTGCGGGACAATTTCAGGAGTCGGTGAAGGTAACAACGTAGCCATTAACAACAAGGTGGATTTACAAATCAAGTTGAGGCCAGAGATAACCTTGAATTTCCCTAGAAGGCAATGTACGTGTTAAAGACTTCAAAACATAAGCATTTACCGTTAAAGAGAAATCGTTCTCATACCTCGACGAGATTTGTAAATCCACCTTGTTGTTAATGGCTACGTTGTTACCTTCACCGACTCCTGAAATTGTCCCGCAGATTGGTGTTTTATCTAACTTCAGTACCTCGACCAATCGCGCTGTGACAAATGAGGCTTCGGACCCCTGGTCAAGTAAGGCACGGCAGACATGTGACTCTCCAGATCTTGACTTAATGCCCACCAGTGCTGTAGCCAATAAAACATTTTGGCCTCCTTCTTCTTTCCTTGACCTGACGTGTGCCACCAGTTTTGTTTCCTCCTTTTTTGTAGTTGCTGGTTTGTAGTCTTTCTCTTCTTCCTCTCGTTTCGTTACCCGGTGCAACAGTGAATGATGACGTTTCTTGCATACTTGACATGTAGACTTCTGCCTGCAGTGAAAAACTCTATGGTTGGGTATAAGACAATTGAAACATAAGTTGTTTTCTTGCACAAAGTTGTATCTATCTTCTACTGATTTTTTAGCAAATTGTTTGCAACTGAAGATGTGATGGTTGTCCTTGCATAGTGCGCATTGAATGTCTTGACTGGTGTTAGCGGTGACATGAAAGATCTTCGGATTGGCTGATTTGTAATTCTTGTTGACAGGCTCTACCATCTCTAAGGTACGAAATCGGGTCTCCAAGAATGATTTCAACTTTTCAAAACCAGGCAGTTCCTCAGAATTGTCGTCGCTGATGACTTCCTCCCAATGTCTATGACTTCCAGGATCCAGTTTTGACACTATGATGTAGTTAACGATAGCATCCCATTGCGTTGTTGGCAGCCCTAGGTTCTTTAGTGCATTCATACATTCGACAGATGTATCTAGTAGCTGTCTCAAGGCGGTGGCTGATTCTTGCACTAAAGTTTTCTGGCCAAAGAATTTCTTAAAAATGCTATTCGCAATGAACCTCTTGTTGTCGTAACGTCGCTTTAGAACAGACCATGCTTCTGTGTAATTGTCTCCAGTAATGGCAAACTGACGTAACAGTACCTCGGCATCACCTTTCAAATTGGCTTTCAGGTAATGTAATTTCTGTACATCTTCCAATGTTTGATTTTTATGAACGAGAGCCAAAAACAAGTCGTGAAAAGATTGCCACTCTGTATAATTTCCGCTAAATGACGGAATCGTGATATGCGGCAATCTAATCTCGCTACTCATGCCTGAAGATGTTGACTGACTTTGCTCACCCTGTACTGATTGACTAACTCTCTTTGTGGCACAACATAACTTTCGTAGAGTATCTTTTAACTCACCTTTGTACAGGTAGTATCGTTCCTCCAAGCAATCATACACATCGTCGGTAAAATATGGTAGTGACTTACGCTCATCTTTGGATACTGCTACCATTATTTGGTCATGAGAGTTTTTGAAGCTTGTCCAATACGATTCTAAACTTTCCAACCGCCCTTCTACATACCCAACGGTCATTCTGTCTTTCGGCGACTTTTTAAAATTTACGTGGGCCCTTTCGACATTTTCCAAAATTATATCTTGCAACTGTATTGTTTTAGCGATGTTTTCCATGATTATTCTGGTAAATAGTCGAAATGAATGTAAAATTTCTTTGTTTTATATTTTGTTTCGTAGTGTCAAAATGAAAAGTCGTAGTATGAATTTTGAATTTTTCACTATAAAATCACGATTTTTCACTGTGCACTGTATTTAAACTAATAGCGCGGCACTTTTTTAATAATATCGCGGTCGTTGGACCATGTTTGAGACACTTCGGGATATTCTTGGTGCAAGAGGAAGGAAAACCAGCTCGTTGTTTTGAGTTGTTTATTGTCAACTGGCGTTCTGACGGCAGTTTTTTAATCATATCTTATGACACTCAAAGGAGGTTAAACAGTCTGTATTTAGTTGGATAGTTATACAATACGTTTAAGGTTTAGGCACTAGGCGGACAAAGCCTATAAAAACGCGATCTCGAGCACAATTCGAATGAAGTGTCAATGTTTGCGTGCAAGGACGTCTATGTGCGGACGTCTGTACACTTGTAAATGTGTGCCAACGATTCCCGCACCTTCTCCGGATGATAAAAATGACGGTAAGGCGAGTTGATTCCGTGGGCATTCTGTTAAATATTCTGTGGTTTAGAGAACTGTCACGATAAGACACAAGTATGTTTTTCGCAGTCATGGAGGGTCTTTTATATAATTTTTTTTCAAAACAAAAAAAAGTTTCTGTTGTAAAACAATAGAGTGCTTTGCAAGTACCAATATCATGTATCATAATTTCTATATTCCAGAAAAATCGCCTGATATACTTATTTATAGCCTACAAAAATATTAAGTCTTTCATAAAACATTTCGTCGAATGAATGGTATGATAAAAAACGCCTGATTTGCATTCTGAAGGTTTCCCATGTTACACGTAAGATAAGCACACGGGTAAGTCACTTCTCAGATTTAGCGTAGAACATTAAACTACAGTAAGTCGACACCGTGAAGCCGTGGTGGCCTGGTGGTTCGACCTACCGCCTCTCATGGAGAGGGTCGGGGTTGGATTCCTGCTCGCACCTCTAAGTTTACTTACGTGCGAAATTCAATTGGAATTTACCACTGAGCTTTTCGGTGAAGGAAGAACATCGTGAGGAAACCTGCACGCATCTGCGTAGTCATTCAAAGATGTGTGGGAAGTCTTGAATCCGCACTGGGCCCGCGTGGGGACTATAGCCCAAACCCTCTCGTGATGAGAGGAGGCCTGTGCCCAGTAGTGGGACGCACATAGGCTGTAGTAGTAGTAGGTCGACACGCACTGAAAAAAAGGATAAGTCGAACTAGTTGAGTTAAATCAAAAACATGCAAACTTTCGTTACAAATAGATAAAACTTGGTAAAAACTTACAAAACCAATTCAGTACTTACTACTAAGACTTGTTGATTACTATAATAAGACATAGTTCGTAAGTCACTTTTTTTGTGAAAGCACTTAAGCAGTAATCAAACTTTGGTTATAATTAAGTAAATATTTGGTAGTCCTTTTTTTTTCAGTGCGTTTGATCTCGTGAAAGTTGCCGCCCGCGGGGCAAGAGCGGAAAGCGCCTATACCTACTGAGTAGGTATAGTGGCGAATATCGTATGCAGCTCGAGACAGCTGTTCGTAAAGACAGTCGTCGACCCACTGTATGTTCGTGTTACAATGTGGTCTCACAGGGTTTTATATTCTCAAACAAAATGAAACTTAAATCGTGCAGAATAGGGATTCTTATGGCATCTCAAGATTAGGAGCTCCATTTAGAACGATGAATTTGCGTTTTTTTTTAGAATAATAATGTTGAGCATGAAAAATACAGCGTGAAAAATGTTTTGGTACATAACAAAAAATCACTGTTTAATATTAATAAAGGGTCATCATTATCATGCCAGCCGATATACGTCCACTGCTGGACAGTTGTCCAGCAGTGGACGTATATCAGTTGCCACTGCTGGACATCTGCCCACAGCTGGGCCTCTCCCAAGGCTCGCCACTCCATACAATCCTGTGCCGCTCACATCTCAATTTTTAACAGGGTGTCGATCCATACTAATGTTACAAATGCGAAAGTAACTCTGTCTTTCTATCTGTCTGTCTGTTACCTCTTCACGCTTCAACTGCCGGACCGCTTAAGATGAATTTTGGTATGGAGATAGTTGGAGTCCCGGAGAAGGACATAGGCTACTTTTATCTCGGAAAAACGCATAGTTCCCGCGGAAAAGCCATTACCTAGGGAATTCCACACGGACGAAGTCGCGGGCAGAAGCTAGTTTAAACTATTTTAAGGTCCCCTCTTCAATATAAAAAGATAGTATAAAAAGCTCAGTTAATAGATAGGTATCTGAAAAAAGAAAATATGTACACGAAAGCTTTATGCCAACTCCAACTCCGTCATTTCACGTTACAAGCTCAACAGTTTCAATTCTAACAAAAGGACATGTGTCCTTTTGTTAGAATGTGTTAGCTTTTTCAGCACAATTTAGAAAACCAGTTGATTTATTTCGTTCAAGAACTTAACCTGTCTGTTGGTTGGAGTGACGCCGAGTCACCACAATCGGGTGAGACGGATTTATAGCTGAAAGCCGAGGAAGGAAACAATTTCAATTAAAATCACCGTTTATTGTTTGAGTGAAAGATTGCGGAAAATAGGTAAGTCATCATCATCATCATCATCATTTCAGTCGAAAGACGTCCACTGCTGGACATAGGCCTCCCCCAAGGCTCGCCACTCAGACCGGTCCTGTGCTACTTGCTTCCGCCGGTTTCCCGCGACCTTCACGAGGTCGTCGCTCCATCTTGTTGGAGGCCTACCGACAGCTCGTCTCCCGGAGAAAGAGGTAAGTAGGTAGATGAATTAGGGATCAAAACTTGAGACGTAATAAGCTAGCTTACGGTCGACATCCATATTATAAATGCGAAAGTAACTCTGTCTGTCTGTCTGTTACCTCTTCACGCTTCAACCGCTGGACCGATTGAGATGAAATTTGGCATAGAGATAGTTGAGGACCCGGGAAAGGACAATGGCTACTTTTTATCCCGGAAAAGGCATAGTTTCCGCGGGAACGTGATAACCGAATTCCACGCGGGCGAAGTCGCTGGCAGAAGCTAGTTACTATTATAAATGCGAAAGTAACTCTGTCTGTCTGTTACCTCTTCACGCTTCAACCGCTGGACCGATTGTTGCGATGAAATTTGGCATAGAGATAGTTGGGACCCGGGAAAGGACATAGGCTACTTTTTATCCCGGAAAACGCTTACTTCCCGAGGGAACGCGATAACCGAATTCCACGCGGGCGAAGTCGCTGGCAGAAGCTAGTTACTATTATAAATGCGAAAGTAACTCTGTCTGTCTGTTACCTCTTCACGCTTCAACCGCTGGACCGATTGTTGCGATGAAATTTGGCATAGAGATAGTTGGGACCCGGGAAAGGACATAGGCTACTTTTTATCCCGGAAAACGCTTACTTCCCGAGGGAACGCGATAACCGAATTCCACGCGGGCGAAGTCGCTGGCAGAAGCTAGTAATATAATTAACGCGAAAGTAACTGTCTGTAACGATTTCACGGCATAACCGCTGAATCGATATTGGTTGATACACACATTTGTACCTTACTTCGTTTTTATAAAGTCAAGTAATGCTCACATATTAATGAACTCTATGTACGATTATATTTACGGGGAAGGACAGAGTCACTTTTTTACCCCGGAAAAACATAGTTCCTGCGGGAACATTAGGAATTCTACGCCAATGAAGTCGCAGAAGCCAATTCAATATAAATATTTAACCACCATGGTAAAGCAATAAACAATAGAGAGCATATAAAAGAAGTTTTCTCAAACATGCTCGGAAATGTTCGTGTTACTTTCAAAAAAAGAAGACGCGAGGCTGTCCATTGCCGGTCTTGGCCAGAAAAAACATTATTGTCGTGTGTCTGTTTTTTTTAATTCGCTTGCTATTTGAGACACCTCTGTAGAGAAACTGACAAATCCATATGGAGGTAATAAGTACAACTTCCATGGCCAAATCATCCACGATCATGGAAGTAGTAAATACTGATGTGGGGTAAGTGCGCCTAAATTTATTTCGCTCCTATGCCTTGTAAAAAGCCAACTACTAGTTGAGTAATATTTATAGGTTTCGATATATTTCTGTCAGGCGCACTTACCCCATCCTGGCGCACTTGCCCCGAAACTGACAAAACCATGGAGGTAATAAGTACAACTTCCATGGCCAAATCATCCACGATCATTGAAGTAGTAAATAGTGATGTGGGGTAAGTGCGCCTAAATTTATTTCGCCCCTATGCCTTGTAAACAGCCAACTACTAGTTGAGTAATATTTATAGGTTTCGATATATTTATGTTAGGCGCACCCATCCCATACCCACCCCCCCCCATACCCATCCCGTACCCATCCTGGCGCACTTGCCCCGACTGACCTTACGTATTTCCTCGCTGTTTGAGAAAAGCATTATATATACCTCGGCCGCAATTGCGATTGCCGGACTCGTACAAATAGAAGGCTTCGCTTCGCTCAGCCTTCTAACTGACTCGTCCGGCAATGCGCTACTTGGCGGCCTCTGCAATAATGTACTAAACCTTTAGTGGCCGTTATGACAAACGAGTTTCTGATGGATCCTCAAAAAACAATAGAATCCCAAATCATAACAATCCCAACATCATAAATTTCACTTTTAAGTTCGTGAAAGGTTTCAAATGAAGTTAATGGACCTTAGAGACGGACGCAATGTAAACCTTATGGCAAGGACGTAAGGTGGCAGGATTTACATATTTGTGCCGTTGACTACACTTACAGTCAGTCATTTTTCATTTTCCATGACAATGGGTGAAGTAAACCTGGCCGTAATTTCGAACAATGTCAAGCATGTCAAGGTTGTTTAGTAATTGCCACCTTTGTTCACTTTTATAGTATAAAATCTTTTACATCACCCTTAGCCGTAAAGTGAGATTTTCTGCCCGCTACGCGGAGAGAAAATCTCACTTCTTGGCCAAGGCAAGACGTAAAACTTTTGACAAACCACGGGAGGTAATTCGTAAAGCCCCAGATCGCATATTTATCGCACACAGAGACCTGCGATCTGGGACATTTACGAATTCACCACCCTAGGTCTGTAATGTACTATTACGTCTTGGCTTGGCCAAGAAGTGAGATTTTCTCTCTGCGTAGCGGGCAGAAAATCCCACTTTCTGGCCAAGGGTGATGTAAAATCTTTTAATCCTATGTTTTTATAGTAGCTTCTGCCCGCGACTTCGTCCGCGTGGAATTTCGGGATAAAAAGCAGCCTGTCCTTTCTCGGGACTCCAATTATCTTCATACCAAATTTGATTAAAATCGGTGCAGTAGTTTTCACGTGTTGCGCGGTCAAATAAACAGATAAACAGACAAAAAAATCTAAAAACTGTTGGAATGTGTTCTGTTATCGATTCTAAGTATCCCCAGCCAACTTTTTTTTAAATATCTCCTATGTACTGACTTTCGACCCTCTTTAGCTTTATTAAATGTATACCTACTACAACAGCCTATTTACGGCCCACTGCTGGGCACAGGCCTCCTCTCATCACGAGAGGGTTTGGGCTATAGTCCCCACGCGGGCCCAGTGCGGATTGTGGACTTCACACACATCTTTGAATTACTTCGCAGGTGCGTGCAGGTTTCCTCACGATGTTTTCCTTCACCGAAAAGCTCAGTGGTAAATTCAAATTGAATTTATTAAATGTATAATAGATAGAAAATAGATTATTATGTTATAGAATATTTAGAGCACTTTTCGTTCCAAGGACTTAAATTGTTTTCCTTAGCCAAGCTTTCCAGACCAAATTTCATCCAAATCAGTCCCGTTGTTATGACGTGAACGAAAGAGAAACAAACAAACACACTTTCACATTAGTATGGATTACCCATAGCTAAAGCTTCGTTCGCTAAGTTTTGAGATTACGTCGTTTGTATACATATGTCTGAATATATTTATTTATAGGAACAGTGAATATTTTACCAGAGAAGTAAATAAAGAAAATTTACCTGTAATATCAACTAGATCTCTTCACGACTTCACAAAAATCGAGTTCAACATAAAAAAAGGTTCCAGTCATTATTGGCTACGCCATTGCCGCCTTCGTCAAGTATTGTGTAAAGGATGTGTAAGGGTCATAATTGAATGTTCATCGACAAAGGCTCGGAGAGCTCAAATACAACTAACGACCAATTTCCGTCAAACGTACAACAGCGCACGGGCTGCAGTAAGTTAAAATTGGTTTAACTTGGATTTTGCTTTATGACGTTTAAACAGAAAGTTGCTTTGACACTCAGTTCATAGATGGATTTTTGTGCCTTAACGTGAGGCACAGAATATTTAATAGTAATACATACAGAATGGCCACGGAATCACCCGCCTGAATCTAGCGGGCGCGCAACTCGCGCCCAACTCGCCCTTACCGTCATTTGTGTCATCCGGAGATGGAGAGTGGATCATTGGCCCACGTAAGATTTGACGAAGCCGTGGTGGCCTAGTGTTTGACCTGCCATGCAGAGGGTCGCGGGTTCAAATCCGGCTCGCACCTCTGAAATTATTTATGTGCGAAATTCAATTTGAATTTACCACTGAGCTTTTCGGTGAAGGAAAACATCGTGAGGAAACCTGCACGCATCTGCAATTCCAGGATGTGTGTAAATTCCCCAATCCGCACTGGGCCGCGTGGGGACTATAGCCCAAACCCTCTCATGACGAGGGGAGGCCTGTGCCCAGCAGTGGAACGCAAATAGGCTGTAGTAGTAGTAGTAGTAGTAGGATTTGACGGCGACTGTACCTAAGTAGTAGTAGTAGGAATGGGATCCTACTCGTAGATCATTTCAGCTGCCACTACTGGGATTCAGCCTCCTGTGTGTCACTTCTCCAATATCCGGTCGATTGCGTTCTTTATGTGCTTCCTCCATAACACAAATAGCTAAACGCCAGCTAGTGACTGAAAGAGAATCGCGGACCGGAAAGTAAAGGAAAATATGGCAGTTTCGATTTTAAAAGGTCGAAAAGCGCCAATGAGGGGCGGATAAGGTTTCTAAGGACTGCACGGACGGATGAACTTGAAGCAGGAAAGGGTCTTCACGATAATGGAGGGCAATTTGAATAGTACGGTGGCCGATTCTGTGTAGGTAGATAGCAGTTTTCTCTAGTTAAAAATAAATAGATCAAACCATTCCATACTTCATCATCATCATTTCAGCCGAAAGTCGTCCACTGCAAGAAACAGGCTCCCCAAGTCTCGCCACTCAGACCGGTGCTGTGTTACTCGTTTCCACCGTCTTCCCGCGATCTTGACGCTCTCTAACTTGATGGAGGCCTGCCGACAGCTTGTCTCCCGGTTCGCGGACGCCACTCGAGAACTTTCCGGCCCCATGGCCATCAGTCCTGCGAGCAATGTGCCCCGCCCACTGCCGCTTAAGGCTCGCCATTCTTCGGGCTATGTCTGTGAACCTAGTTCTACTGCGGATATTGTCATTTCTAATTCTATCACGAGAAAAAACCCGCAGCAAATCCCTTTCCATTGCCATCTCATTTCATACTTATCAAGTAAAGTCTTGGGCCAAGAGGTTCAGCCAAAGCGTCAAAATATGTATAGGCACACGGCGGACACGGCCTATAAAAGCACGATTTCGAACATAATTCTAATGAACTGTTAATGTTTGCGTACGAGGACGTCTGTAGGTAACACTTGTAAATGTGTACGTGTAACTACGCGGGCCAACAATTCACTCTCCATCTCCGGATCCGGATGAAACAAATGACGGAAGGGGCATGTGGGGCGCTACTAGCAGGCGGGTGATTCCATGGCCACTCTAGTATATGTTCATATGTACTGTACATAAGTTCCTAGTACTTACTATTAAATATTCTGTGGTATAGGTACAACGACTCTATTGCTATTCCATTACCCGTTTAAGTAGGTCCCGATCACTCGTGTTGATGTCACATGATGTCACTCAGAAATGATTTAATTTTTTACTAGTTACATAAGTGAAAGAGTTTTTAAAAGCAGTGAGTTTTGTAACACGTTTCATCAATAATTAACTAAAGACACCTTGCTAACTCTTTGCCTATGAGGGTCTTTATAGTTCCAAAAGTGGACAGCAAATCGGGTAGATTGGGGCCGCTGCGGTCGCCACTCCAGTCAAGCCACCTAGGCGAATAGTCTGCAGTAGCGCCTTCAGATGGCACTGCTGAGGCGAAAACGCAGCGAAAACGGTTGTGAGGAGAGTGTGTTTAGTTTTGTTGCTTATCAAACCCACTGGACACGTTTTCAACTGTTTCGCCATATAAGATTGCGCTCCTTACCAGGACACATTCCACACTCCATAATTCTTTGCCATTGCGACCCAACCTTTAGTGTAGAAACGAGTAAGATTCCTTCGTAATTAAAAGTTATTTCATCCGGGTAATCCGCAGCTCAGAACCAGGCCGTATCTCAGAACTTCGTTCATTACCGGTTATGAAATAATAGCGCGAATCGCAGCTCGGAACTTTGGCACGTGACCGAAACTAGAGAATGTTTTATTATATGTGTACGGAAGATAATAAAAGAAAATATATTGATAAATAGTAAGTATATACCACTAACTTCTGCCCGCGAGGGATTCAGTTATCGCATTCCCGCGGGACCTATGCGTTTCACCGGATTAAAAAGTAGCCTTATATTCTTTCCCGGAACTTCAATAATCACCATACTGACGTATCTCAATCGGTCCAGCGGTTTAATCGTAAAAAGGTTACCTACATAGACATAGTTGTTACATTCGCATTTCTAATATTAGTATAGATTTGTTACTGGGATCTCGTCTTTTTTATATACAACGCAATAAGCCAATTCAAAATAAATGTACCTAGGGGTCTCGGATGGTATGCCTCTATGCTAGTAATTTCGACGGCCGCCTTACTTCTTTACTAGAGAACACAACCCTGCGAGCACTGCTATTTGGTGGCAGGGTAGCGGGAATGACGGTGGTAGTCATCCGGACGTACCCTGCGGGAAAACGGAACAAACAGACGGGCCAAGTTACTTAAAGTTTGAATATATACTAGTTTTTGCTTGTGACTTCGTATGCGCATAAACATTAACATTTAAAATCCCGTTTTTTCCCGTTCTGGTGGTAAGTTCGGGATATCCTCTATTAGTGCTCCCCTACACTCCCCAAGGAATCGACATGTCAAATTTTAGCTCTCTCCGTTCAATAGTTACGGCTATGCGTTGTCATTAGTTAGTCAATCATTCTGTCATTCAACCACTATCGGAAGAGTTAAATACACTCAACTGTAAAGAATTCGGGTCACTTTGTATGGAAAATGCTATGCCCGAATTCATTATTGTTGAGTGTATTAATTTATTGATTATGAAAAGGCACGTCGCAAATATGAAATTATTCTATGGATAAGTATAAAAATCGAAAATACATAGGTACAATTATGATTTTGTATTAAGTGCCTCCCGGTATTTTTAATTAACCTTTGTTCCCGTTGTTCTAATGATATTATAAACTAATTAAATCCACAGATTTTAAACATGGCTTCAATGGGAAATAGAATCAAAGAAATCTTATCAAACACAATGAAAAGTCAATTTGAGTTGGAAACAAACAAAATGGGGCAATCCTACCATGAAATTTTATCTGGAACAAAATTGATTGTTAAAGAATAACTTTGTTTCGTTTCGCAATGTATACTCGGGAGTTATGGATGGTGTGGTTTTTAGGGTCCTGTAATAAAATAAGCCCTACCCTATTAAAAAAAATGTCTTACTGTGTTTCAGACGTTCCAAGCCGCAATAGTACATTTTCAGGAATTGTAAGGGCCTGTTGCATCGAACAATTTTGAAGGTATCGTTAAATTTAAATATGGCCTCCGAGCTATCCATATCATATACAATTCAATTCTATCATTTATTCAGCAAATTGGCCACATAAGGGCACTTTTCCTACACGTCGGAAAAATAATTTACTAGCGCTTCAATTTCTTTATGCTACATACGGAAACAAAAACAACATCTTCTCAATAGTTAGAAATTTTACAGCGTAATGAAGGCCAGTTTTCAAACAACTGCTACTTAAATTTACTTGTATAAAATTGACCTATATTAACATATTGACGAACAGTGCCTAACAGAATATGTCAAAATATATGGAGCAAACTGACATTAGAAAATACGTTCCAATATGCTAATAACGCCTCTTTATAATGAATGTGTCAAGATAAATATTTTATACAAAAGTAAACCTAACACTATAAGACTTAAGTGTCAAATTTACTGAGCGCCAAACGGGTGCCCGATTTGTTCGGGCACCCGTTTTGACGGGCCATTTTTCTGCGGCTGATTGTGAATCCTTACTTATAATAGATCAATGATAAAAATGCCAATTCACCAACCCGCTTCATTTCGTCCGTAGCATTTTTACAGTCCAATAAAATGGCCATTCCCGAGAACCCATTCGATACAAAGTATTTTTAAAACCTTCTGAGCTTGATCGAACATTTAATTGGAAGCGCTTCAGTAGGTTCCCTTCAACAAAGTCAATAGATTATTTATTACTAGCTCCTGCCCGCGACTTCGTCCGCGCGGAATTCGGTCATCACGTTCCCGCGGGAACTATGCGTTTTTTCGGGATAAAAAGTAGCTTATACTTACTTATGTCTTTTCTTGGGACTCCAACTTTCTTCATATTAAATTTCATCAAAATCGGTCCAGTACTTTTTACGTGATGCGCGGTTAAATAAACAGACAAACAGACAAACATTCTAAAAACTGTCGGAATGTGTTCCGTTATCGTTTCTTAGTATCTCCAGACAACTTTTTTTTTCGAATATCTCCCATGTACAGACTTTCGACCCTCTTTAGCTTTACTATATGTTTATGTTTATGTATGTATAGATAGAAGATATCGGCTTTACCTACTCGTCCGGCCCGTTAGAAGTTTTAACACATTTACTGTTCGACATCTCGAATGGTTAACGGGAAAATCTTTGATGAAAAACAATCTCTTTAAAGGCTGTTTTCACACCTCCGCCGCGGATTTGAAACAGCGGTACCGCTGAACATTTGCCATCGTTTGTCCAGTATACAGATCCTTGACGCCGTTCACATCTCCGCCGCGGAACTGAAATAGCGGTTTGAACGCGGATATGTGAACGGCGTCAAGGATGTGTATAATGGACAAACAAGCGATCACAAATGTTCAGCGGTACCGCTATTTCCAATCCGCGGCGGAGGTGTGAAAACAGCATTAAGATAAATAGATTATCGTGTCATTAAACTGGCAGTGGATCACTGATTGACGTGAGCCATAATGAGCCTCCTGTTTTTATATGTGAAGAATCTTGCACCTATGAATTTATGTATGTATGTGCGAAATTCAATTTGAATTTACCTCTAAGCTTTTCGGTGAAGGAAAACATCGTGAGGAGACCTGCATGCATCTGCGAAGTAATCAAAGATGGGTGTGAAGTCCCCAATCCGCACTGGGCCCGCGTGGGGACTATAGCCCAACCCCTCTCGTGATGAGAGGAGGCCTGTGCCCAGCAGTGGGCCGTAAATAGGCTTTTGTGGTGGTGGGGGATGTGAAGGATTTACCAAGACAGGTTTCATATATGTGAAGGCTTTATATACCTATATGTATTTCTATTGGTTCCTATTGTATGTCACAAAAGTTATTACGTTATGTTACGTTACTAGTATATATAATTATTATTTACCATTTTCACATTTCAATCTTACTTTGAGATAAATTTAATAACGTCTGCACAGATCATGAAGAATCTTCAAAAGTTGCTTATGAAGCCAACTAAATTCCACAGGAATAATTTTACCTACCCACTTTGCTAAATCATAAGTACACTAATGTAGTCAATAGACTACAGAAAGACAACAACATGAATATACACGGTACATACAATAATTAGACGATTTTGACGCAACCCTTGCCACGGTTACTGTGCGCGACAGACCATTTTTACATGCTTTTTATTATTTTTCTAGAAGTGTTTTTTTACACTTTGACACTTGCTTAAAATTCAATCTTCTAATTACACGTTTTCGGAACTGAACTATGGTTTTATTTAATAAGAAGCCTCAAATGAATCTAATTTAATACAGAAAAGTAACGGGCACCATCCCGGTGCTCAATAGTTACGATGATAGAACCAAACTCAATGTTTCATGCTGTCACGAACAAATAACATTGTATCGTAGCGCTCAAAATACCATTATGAAAGATTATTATCTCGTCTGGAGAACATTTTCTTCACTTACTTCTACTTGAAGATGACACATCGTCGGTTAATATCAAAGCATCATCCATTTCCCCAACTGGTGCACAGTTTCCCCAAAAATCTCATACAATGCCATAAATTTGGCCGTCTGAAACAGAGTTTGCTTACGTAGGCACTTAATCTGAAATAGTGGAAGTAAATAAGGGTTGATTTATAAAGACAGACTGCTATTTAGTGTCGGTCATTCATTAGACGCGGAATCGTAATGTAAAACTCAAGTGTGAAGCGGGAGCGATTTTAAATAGGTACCCTACTTAGTACTTATGTATCCGAGTTGTAGAGATAATCTACTATAGAAGAAGAAGAAAAATAAGGAGAAGAAAAAGAAGAAGAAAAAGAAGAAGAAGAAATACACTTATTTATAACGGTTTACATAATTATAATAACAATACCGAAGACCACCGAGAGCACCGGGAAGCCGTGGTGGCCTAGGAAGCCGTGGTGGTCTAGTGGTTCGACCTACCGCCTCTCGTGGAGAGGGTCGGGGGTTCGATTCTGGCTCGCACCTCTAAATTAATTTATGTTCGAAATTCAATTTGAATTTACCACTGAGCTTTTCGGTGAAGGAAAACATCGTGAGAAAACCTGCACACATCTGCGAAGCAATTCAAAGATGTGTGTGTAAAGTCCCCAATCCACACTGGGCCCGCGTGGGGACTATAGCCATGGAAGTCATAGAAGGCCACGCAAGACAGAACAACAAGATATAAACAACAATAAAAATAAATGTCATAGGAAGTCCCGCGCCTCCATAATTCCAAACGCTTCAAAGTATTTAAAGCACCACCAACACTCTCAACACATGTTTAGCGGCTGTCTCAGCACGCACATATGCATTGCAGTGCAGTGTTGGTGTGCTTTTTAAATACTTTCCAAATACATTGAAGCGAAAGCGAAATAAATAAATATTGGAAAACTAGCTGAAGTATCTAACTTATTAGACATTCTTGTGCCAAATAGTGTTGGGTGAAATCACTTAACACTTTCCACTTTCAATCTGAAACGCATAAAATTGATTGATAGACATTTAGACATTTTCTGGCACCATCGTTCATCAGTGCTGCAGGCAATGTGCCCCGCTCACTGTCACTTTACTTTGTCAATTCTTCGGGATATAACTGGGGACTTTATCTAAATCTACTACTACTACTACTACTGCAGCCTATTTGCGTCCCACTGCTGGGCACGGGACGCCTCTCATCACGAGAGGGTTTAGGCTATAGTCCCCACGCGGGCCCAGCCTCTTATCACTTAAACCGTAGTATAACCAGCCTTCACAAAGGACGTGTCGTCGAGGACTGAAAGACGAGGGCCCACAGAATATGTGGTCACTCAAACGTTAACATGGGTAGCGTTAGTTGACGTTCCACGGTGTACCGCCCTCAAATGGAGGCATTAATCCTCGCACGAATTATGTTACGCTTTGCTGTGTATTTATCTCACAATGAGTATAACGGCTTTTGTGGTGTTTCGCTGGGAAACGATCAAAGGGAAAGTTCAAGACGTGGAGAGCTACAAATGTTGGTTGAATGGCTTCATTTATTTAAAAGGCTTTTGGTAAGTAAACCACAACTGTAACAGCATATTTACTTACCACTGCTGGGCACAAATCTCCTCTCATTACGATAGAGTTTGGCTTACAGGCCCAATGCAGATTGGGGACTTCACACAGTTTGATTAAGATGAAATAATAATCATTCCACCACCACCACCATCACAACAGCCTATTTACGGCCCAATGCTGGGCACAGGCCTCCTCTCATCACGAGAGGGGCTATAGTCCCCACGCGAGCCCAGTGCGGATTGGCGACTTCACACACATCCGTGAATTACTTTGCAGATGCGTGCAGGTTTCCTCACGATGTTTTCCTTTACCAAAAAGCGCGCGCTGTGGCGAATTCAAATTGAAACAGGTGCGAGCCGGCTTCGAACCCCCGAACCTCTGCATGAGAGGCGGTAGGTCAAACCACTAGGCTACCAATATATATAATAATTATAATAATTTCGCTTGACGACGACGATGAAACGTGTTTTAATTTAAGTTGTATTTTTTAATAAGTTAGACAATGACATCGCCAGCATATCCTAATATCTTAAGATCGATTAATTTATAATCCATCTAGTGCGTTTGAAGAGCATGTCGCTGAATTGTTTTGTATGTCGTGTTTCAATGAATACAAACACAATAAGTAACTTTGGGTACTTCTTAAACGAAAACCATTTAATATAAACGTGGAGGCAATGAAATTTATTTCGTATTGGCAAAATATCAAAACCTACAGGAACATTCGACGAACACGGCACAGCCAAAACTCGAACCGAATGTCACATCCAACTTTCAGACGAAACACAGGTACAACGAGCCTTTTGAGACGGAGTATTACTGGTTATTCTTTGTTCTGTGAAGTTTTTAAAGGTGAAATTTAGAAAGAAACTGTTTCACGGACGGCATAGTGAACTTTGTTACGTAACCGTTTTGTTTGGAGAGATGCCAAACGTTGTGAGGTAAACAGAGGGTCTTTAAGGGTAAAGATGGCTGCCCGAGCCGTTAGGTCTTTAATTTAACAAATAGGTATCGGTACTTTTATGAGTATCAAATTAAAACTTAATTTAGGTAACCTGTTTTGACTTACATTGGTGTTAGAAACTAGCATTGCGTCAAAAACCAATGAGTTGTGTTAGCAAAATCTCTTATTTCACGAGTACCTAAGACAAGGCTACATTGTATTTGAATATATACGTATACGTAAGTACCTAACTTCTACTACTACAGCCTTTTTGCGTCCCACTGCTGGGCACAGGCCTTCTCTCATCACGAGAGGGTTTGGGTAGTAGAGTCCCCACGTGGGCCCAGTGCGGATTGGGGACCTCACACACATCTTTGAATTACCTGGTACCTATTATACGCGTTTTTTTAGATGAAGGTTACGATTTTCAATTTCGATGTAAGTGGATCACAAAATAGCCACGGAAATGGGTCCTACCAAAGTAAATTTATTTCGTGGTTCATTTAAACATGAACGTTATACATATTATTTGTGTAGCAATAAAATTACTCTACTTAATTATGATAAATGCCAATTCAAGTCGGGGTATTTTGAATTTCAAGCTTTTCGTAAGTACAAGTTAAAATAAAGAAGAATACTTCAAAATTTTCCGTGACTCACAAATATCTGCACGTCGGGTAGGCAGGTTTTAGCATCCTTTTATTACGGGGTTAAGAGTAAAATATAATAATATAATTTTACATTTTCTCGGAGTAATTTTGTCATAAAGCCACGTAATTTCAAGCCACATAAACTGAGCTTATATAAAAGAAATGCTTAAACACTCTCTTTTTGGGGTTAAATTTTTATTAGCACGACACCTGGCGCCTTCTGTACCTAATAAAAGTAAATGAAAGAAATGCTGTCAGTCTGTTTTGAGGAAATGTAAATTTTCATGCAAGTTATTATACTCGGAGAGTACACAGAGAGAGAGGATGAAACTCAGTTGCAGTGTTCAAATTTAAAATAATCCTGATTTCGATACTATTGTACAAGAAATCTGCATAATTTGGCCACTAGGAGCGCTGCAATCGCTTGACCCAAACCATCTGTCAATTACATAAAGAAATGTTTGTTGTTATTGGTTTTACTTAAATTATTAAAAAATGCCGCGCTGTGCAGTTCCAGGATGCAATGAGAACGGACGACACGATTTCCGAAAGACTTGGTATGTATTTGGGGCAGGTATAATTGCGTTGGAATGTCTTCATTTTCATCACAAATAACTGAACCAAAATTAAAATCTACTTAAAATTTCAACAAAAAACCCGTAAAAATTTGACAGCTGCAGTGTTTAGGTTTTGGTTTCGGTCAAGCGTTTGCAGCGCCATCTAAGTCGAGCTTTGCGTATTCTTGTGCATTGATACACACACAACAGAAAATAATTATAAAATTGTGCCAATATGACCGCTTACTTAAAAAGCTCTACTGTAGGTAATAAAACATTGCAAAGATATTCCGGTCCATAATACATTTATTTATTATGATTTATGTAAAGACATCAATAATTTCAACTGTACGGCGCTTATCCAAGAAGCACTTCAGAGCCTACCGACCCGTAGTGGAGCCCATTTTGTATGCAGTAAGCGGAGGCTGGCACTGAGCGTGGCCTTTTTTGATCGACTTAACTCGCTCAACGTCTAGATTCGAACACATCGGGATAATCATCAATCAATCTATAAAAATATTCGAGGCTAGCTTCTGCCCGCGACTTCATCCGCGTGGAATTCGGTAATAGCGTTCCCGCGGGAACTATGCGTTTTTTCGGGATAAAAAGTAGCCTATATGTTGACCACTGTTATAAACTATTCTCATAACAAATTGGTGTGCAATCGGACTAGTAGTTTTTGAGTTAAATCCGGACATACTCGTACATACAGTATTTTTTTCTAAAATGCGTTTTTTTGTGTTCAGTACCTATCGTTTATATAGTCCCCTCGACTCGATAGTTTCTTTTAATTTACAAAGTTACAGACGCGACTTGTTCTGCAGACTTATTATAAGTAGGTATACAGAAGAATCCATAGCTTGTTACTGCAAAAATGTTAGATCCCGTGCTTTTAACTTGAAACAGTAATATGTCCTTGACACAGTAAGTATTCGAAAACAAATATTTTCATTTTTATTTACAACTAGCTTCTGCCCGCGACTTCTTCTGCGTGGAATTCAGTTATAGCTTTCCCGCAGGAACTAAGCATATTTCCGGGACAAAATACTTTTAGTAGGACATAGGCTACTGTGCCTATGTCCTTCCCCGGGACTCGAACTATCTCCAAACCATAATCTAAATCACTACAGCGCGTGCAGCGGTTGAAGCGACAGACAGAGTTACTTTCAGATTTATAATATTAGTATGGATTAATTAATAGTAATTGACTGTCTCCAATTAAATAACAAACAGATCTGTTTACCGGTAACAATATACCTACTCTTTAATTAAAATGTTTGCAGCGTTGTTTACGGCTAAAAGAAGGCGGGTTTTTTTCATAACAAGGCTAAGCCTGTCCTAAGCAGGACGTAATGAAACGCGTAATCCAGGGTTAATGAAGTTTTTAATTTTAAAGAGAAGGGCACAAGGGTCTTTTGGACGTAAATAACTCGATTCTTGGGAAAAAAAAAAAAAAAAACACCGATTACGTGCCAGCTTTTGATATACATACCCATTGTTACTCTCGCAATCAAGACGAATCTAACGACTGCACCAGAAGTAAGGGTTTTCGAGTGTTTTGTAACGTATGTGGAAATAAGTGTTAAATGCGATAATAGATGGCGCTGCCTAGGTAGCCTGCATACAATTTTGAGCTCCATGAGCAACATCTAAATGGCGCTGTGCAGGCGAAGTATGAAAATCTGAAGCTTCCTGGCTATTCCCGATGTACGCCGTAATGTAAGGAGGTTGACAGTCTTATATTATAATTACATTGTCTTTGGTATTAATAGCCCAAACCTTGTGATGAAGAGGTCTGTGGCTAGTGATGCAAAGTAGATAATACTGTTATGGTGTGGTTGTGATAATTGATTATCCATATCCATATTCCATATCCATATTATAATATTATAAATGCGAAAGTAATCCTGTCTGTTTGTCCGTCTGTCTGTCTGTTACCTCTTCACGCTTCAACAGTTGGACCGATTAAAAAGTAATTTGGTATGGAGATAGTTGGAGTCCCGGGAAAGGACAT
The DNA here is from genome assembly GCA_963971205.1 of Aethes cnicana. Lineage (NCBI taxonomy): Eukaryota > Metazoa > Arthropoda > Insecta > Lepidoptera > Tortricidae > Aethes > Aethes cnicana. Next base: position 9,191,341 of record OZ020289.1, on the reverse strand, counting down.
AGGCTACAGTTCCCTCGGGAGCGCGATTACCGAATTCCACGCGGGCGAAGTCGCTAGTTAATATTATAAATGAGAAAGTAACTCTGTCTGTCTGTTCAATGGCTTGACCGATTTACATGAAATTTGGCATGCAGGTGGTTGAAGTCCCGGGAAAGGACTTAGACTACTTTCTATCCCGGAAAAGCGCGTAGTTCCCGCGGGAGCGCGATAACCGACTTCCACGCGGACGAAGTCGCGGGCAGAAGCTAGTACAACTATAGTAAATGGTATAGCCCAGGAACTTTTCCCAAGAGGCAGGACATAAAAAAGTAAAGACTTATTAAATTCGGTTGAAATATCTTATCCCTGCAGACAAAACCCAGAATTTCCTCCCCGGCCTGTTCTAACCTTATTATGTATTTTTGCACCGGCCTTGTAGAATATTTTATCCCGGTAACATTCCTGTTGCTCATAAACTCTACTCTCGTAAGTTTTATGGAGGTGCATTGTAATTTCATTTGCTTTGGACCTTCTTTGAAAACAAAGGATTATCCTGGCGTGTTTATTTTGTTTGTTGGTGGGAATTTATTTTGACATAATTTTTATGAGTATGAAGCCTGATTATAGAACGGCGGGTAATTTAGTCGTAAATGGTTCGGTGTGAAAGTTCAAGAAAGTCGATGTTAAAAAATCTTTTGCAATGACGATTTTTTTTTAATCTAAACCCGCGACATCAATGTCCTGCGTTGTGTACATGATGATGATAATATTAACAAAGAAGACAGCGTAGATAAACAAAACTGACATGCAATTAAATTAAAGCTTTTTAGGGTTCCGAAGTCCACAAGGAACCCTTATAGTTTCGCCATGTCCGTCCGTCTGTCCGCACTATTGCTCGGAGATGCTTAGGTCTAGAGAGCTGTAATTTGGCATGAATATGCATATTAGTTACGCTGACAAAGTGGTACAATAAAATATTGAAATATATATTTTTATAGGGTACCTCCCCTACTCGTAAAGTGGGGATGTATTTTTTTTTCTTAGGTACCCCATTGTGCGGCATATCGTTGAATAGGTCTTAAAGAAATATTGTGGGTTTGTTAAAACCATTTTTTGATTAAGTGATGCGTTTGTGAAATATTAAGCTTTAAAGTGCTATTTTTTGTTAGAGTCACGTGTCCCCCCCCCCTGCCAGCTAAATGGTGGTATTTGGATGGCTGAAAAAAATCACGGTTGTGGCATATATAACGTAGTTGAAAGGAAAACTATCAGAGCTAAGTAGGCTGTACAAACTTACGAGTAATAGTCGACCAACTTATAATGATGATTTTTCCTGAGCGGCAGGGGCGTCGGGCGGGCACGTCATACCACAGGCTAGCTAGATGCTAATAAGTCTTAGAAAGGTACTGTGGGCATCCTCAACTTCGGAACCCTATAATTTGCGCGTGGCCCGACACGCACTTGGCCGGTTTTTTTTTATGTTTTGGAATTCTAAGAATGGCAACTCAGCTTGTATAAATTTCTTGATCCGAGCAACATCCTTCAACATCAAACTGCCTTTCTTTTCCTTAAGCAGGGATTCCAAATTCATACCGGGGCTCTATTCGAAGTGTTACATAGGGAAGGGGAGATTTCCAATCCCTGCACTCACGCGTCGAGGCGCAATTTAAGCAGCTACATTTAAAGTTCAATTTGAGCGCGCCGTGACGCTTATTCAATTCAATTCAATTTAATCATTTATTCAGCAAATTGGCCACATAGCGGCACTTTTACACGTCAGAAAAAGAATTTACCAGCGCTTCCTAGACCCATTGCTTGAGAAGAAGCGCCGCAACAAACTCAAGCAGAAGGCCTTTTTTCAAAATTTACAAAATTATATTACATGTATAAAATATACATATAGGTACGTACTAAAATTACATTGAAGGGATGTATAGTCCCTAACTTAAACTTAAATCTAAGATCTTAGAGATGTATAGTCTCCAAGGGTCCAGAAAAAATATATATATAAAAAATTATGGAGATGGCCTCCATTGTCAAATAAATATAAATTCCATAGATGTCGACAGTCTCAAAATGTCAATAAATAATGAAATACATCATGTATAAAAGAGTTCATTAATACTTAGCGCAGTGATTGAGAATCTCCCGTTTCCCTATGTAGCACTTCGAATAGAGCCCCAGTAAAACATCAATTTAGTAATTCAACGTAAGGAATCCGAGAAATATCTCGACAAAAATTCCCCTCATAGATTAACACAGAAGTTTTACTCGCAAGGTGGTGCTGATTTTTCATTGCGATCGCTTTGAAATTGATTTAGGGTTTTTTCTTCATAATTACGAGTATTTGACCTAACATTTGGTGTCTACAATATGGTGTTTTTTCGGACAATAATTGTTCTTTGGCGTGTATTGTATAATACTAGAGACAAAGTAATTATACTAGACTGTCAATCTTCCTACATTACGGCGTACGTCGGAAATAGCCAAGGAGTTTAAAATGTTCATACTTCGCCTGTACAGCGCCCTCTAGATGTTGCTCATGGAGTTCGAATTTGTATGCAGGCTACCTAGGCAGCGACATCTACGAGTATTATCGCATTAACCACTTATTTCGGGCGTAGGCTGATTTGTTTGAAGGTTGTCTTTCTAAGTTTTTTTTTTTAATATTTAAAAAGTGCTCTGCTGCGCAAAGGTTACTATTGTGTAGAAGATTATTTAAGTGACAAGAATGCCTGGCCTGAATTGGAGTTATAAATATGTGTGCGCTTAAGGACTTAGTTAAAATTCGATATAGTGCGTGTGATTTAAAAAAAAAGTGTGATACAAAGTAGAAGATGTAGGTACCTAAATCAATGACGAAGCTTGCAGCGGATAACGGTATGTTTTTAATGATAACTACATCAAACTGTACATGATGACGATGCAAAAGTGATTGTAAAATCCTACTTGAATAAATGGTTTTTATCTTTTATCTTTATCTTTACCTTATTTTTCTATGTTAATACTTACTTAATGTTCCTGCGCATGCGATGAAATTTTAGAATAAAAATCAAGTTGATGTTCCTGCTTCATGACATGTAATTTAAGAGGGTTTATCCTGAAAGGTGGCAACGTCGCATATAGCTGTCTAATGTTTCGCTGTTTTTATTGATTTCTCAATATTGATGAATTAAAAAGGAATATATCATTCTATGGTTGTATGACGCGTCTCGTTTTATATTTGTTGGTTAGGCATTCGAATAATAAGATTACATTAAAATGCATGGAAACTGCGATGGAAAGTTTTCAAAAGATATTACTTCCATAATACTAAACATTCCGTGTTCCTATGGTTATTGTCGCAAGCCATACTTAATGTTTTATTCAACCATAGAGCTATAATTCATGTTTTCATTCTGTAATATTCAGAAATTAATGAAAACAGCAAAATATTTGACAGCTATTTGCGACGTTGCCAACTTTCGGAGTAAACCCTCTTAAATTACAACAAAAAAGAAAAGATTACTCTGAAAGTTCCTATGGACCATAGATGGTAAATCTAAAATTAAATTTGCAAAATGGCTCTTACTTCGTACTTCCATAGGTATCTATTTAAATCGTTAATATAACTGCGTCTGCGCCTTTATCGTACTGGACATGTTTTCCTGACCACAAACGGGTACGTCCATTGTGTTCCAGAATTACCATATGAAAGCCCTTACGTCCATCAATATGCGCCAGCCTAAACACTGAGCTGACTGATAGTCTAAATACTCGTGTATTTTTCAGTTTATTTATCTTTATCATGCAGAATATTAGATACTCCCTGTCCCGCGGTGTACCTCGCGTTAGGACTAATTTTCCCATTCCCGTGGGAATTTCGGGAAATCCTCTCTTGCTCCTTTACGCTGAACGTGCATCCAAAATTGCAGCTCTAGTAGACTAGTAGTTTGGGATCTGCGTTGATCGATCAGTCAGTCATCTTCAACTTTCAGGTCAAGTCAGGATCATGTCAGGATCTTGAACTTTCCAGAAAAAATGCCACGAAAAAATTATTCTGCCCCCCCTGGATCTCAAGCTGAATATGCGCTTGTCCTATTAAAATTGACAATGTCAGAATATAAAATAGTTAACATACTTCACGTCAGTTTGCTTACATAGATGGTACCTACTAACTTAAGTGTATGAGGTTACTCTACTGCATCGAATAAACTGACGTCACAGTATATCTAATAGGTACTATCGTACTAGTAGCGACACGCTCCGCCCCGCACTAACACAAGTTACCTCACCCCGCCCGCGGCGAACGTGTGCGTCTTACTATGGTAAAACCGGTGGGAAAACGTGCACTCACGCACACTACAACATAATATTTCAGTGTGCAGATATTAAAAGGTCACCGACATAGCCCGAAGAATTGCGAGCCTTAAGTGGCAGTGGGCGGGGCATATCGCTCACAGGACTGATGGTCGATGGTGCCGGAAAGTTCTCGAGTGGCGCCCGCGAACCGGGAGACGAGCTATCGGTAGGCCTCCAACAAGATGGAGCGACGACATCATGAAGGTCGCGGGAAACCGGTGAAAGCAAGTAGCACAGGACCGGTCTGAGTGGCGAGCCTTGGGGGAGGCCTAAGTCCAGCAGTGGACGTCTTTCGGCTGAAATGATGATGATGATGATGATGATGATGATGATGATGATGTGCAGATATTACGTTCAGTTAGTATGGAGTGTTGTGGGTGTGCTGACGTCAAGAATATAAAAGGAAACACATTGATTCCTTTTCACTGCCTGTTTATTTCATTAGTCTCATTAAGTCTACAATCCTCAGAAGCGGACCTCGTTAGTGAGTCGCAAACGTCGAACATTATACGATTCTAGTACTAAGTTTACTTTATGATTTGTTCACTCCTGTAAATTCCCGGCAGTCGGTGCATTGCGTAGATGGTATGGAATTTCTGCGTGTAAAAGCTTGCAGACGCTGTATCTCGAACAATCTATTCGAGACGTCGTTTCGTGGTAGGCGAGGTTTGTGTTAAGAGCGCTAGGTTAACCTAGGTTCTTGAAATATTTTCATTATTTAATGAACAAATTAAAAAAGCATTTTTATGAAATGAAAATATTGAATTAAAAAAAGAAACAGCCCTTTTTTCTTTTTTGATGTTAGACAATAGATACTGCACGCTATTCAAGACACGGAGAAAAGACACGGAGAAGGTTGACTGAAAGAAATTCCTTAGCGGGATAAGTTCGCCTTTGTACATTGTTATTATTTGTGATTTTTGTGTGTGTATTAATTTTGTGGTGTACAATAAAGTGTTATTTACTTACTTACTAAAACGTTGTTTTTGGTTAAAAAATTGCACTAAGTAAGTGAAGACTTGAAGAACATTTTGTTTCAACAACTTTGGTAAATCGCGTCTGCTTTTAACATAAAAGGTGGTGGTGTGATGGTGTATGATCGTACTACTAGAATCTGTTCTTATATAAATGAGGACTTTTCGATATTTAGTAGAGATCTTCTACTATCTAAAGTCCCGCGCCTTCACATTTCAAAACGCTTCAATGTATTTAAAAAGCACCACCAACACTCTCAACACATGTGTGCGTGTCCCAGCATGCAGCAGCCATGAACTATGCGTTGAGAGTGTTGGTGGTGCTTTTTAAATAATAATAAAAAAATTGAAGCGTTTTGAAATGTGAAGGCGCGGGACTTTAGATAGTAGAAGATCTCTAGATGTAGGAATATTTATATTGAACAGCATTAAAACAAGTCATCTGTGAGTGTGAATGCTGCCTACTGCCGAATAAATAGACTTAAAACCTATTGTAGAAAAGGCACTATTTATGAATTTCTGAAATAGATAACAATGACTCATTGTGAAATCTTTTATGTAAGTAAATACGTAAAACTTCTGACGTAAAAGCGGTCAGGGCAACGTATAGGTTTTCCTTCTTTCTAGGTCTAGAATTTCAATTGAACACTAGGTGTACTTATAAAGCGTAATAACCCCTAAGAAAGTGTAAAAGCCCTTTCAAGATAAATATGATAGTTTTGTTCGTGGACATATCAAATCAATTGACAAAACCATACCATCTATTCCAATAGGATTTCAATAAATTGAGTTGAAAATAAAACACAAACAAAAACTGACCAGATTAAGTTAAATCAAAGCATCTGAAATAGTGCTAACGCGGCACAGTGCTCAACAAATTTCATTTCGCACCAAATATGGCTTCGTTTGAAATTCAAATTGAATTTCACATTTCACCGCAGGCCTTTTTCGGTGCACCAAATAACGTTGCCCCCAAGGGACTTACGCGTCCACGTAGTATTCTGTAGGTTTATTTTACTGAAAGTTGGATGGATTGTATTAAATTGAGGTTTCAAAATAATATTAGGTACTTAAGTAATTCAGCCTACGTGATGAATATTTAAAAACCGGGTAGGTATTTGTTCCGGAGCCCATATCCCAACTAAAGTTTTTTTGATGTGAAACGTTTATCAAAACGAAAAAAATAACCGCCTTCAAACTCCAACAGACTGCGTTGCAAATGTCGCAGTCTGTCGGAGTTTGAAGGCGGCTTTTATTCTTTTACTTAATTTTTTTTTTCGACTACAGTTTCCAAACATTGCTATAGAAATACATAAGTAACTCTGAAGTCTTCGGAATTGACACCAAAATCATCTACGTGCTAGCAAATTTTGAGGAGTTCCCTCATTTTGTCATGGATCTCATCATCAGAACTGAACCAAATTAATATAAGACCAACTTGGAACTACCACCTTTCGAACAAAAAAGACTCACCGAAATCGGTTCACGTTAACTATTTATTTTTGGTGAACATACATAAAAAAAGAAAAAAAAAAAGATTCCGACGAATTGAGAACCTCCTCTTTTTTGAAGTCGGTTAAACACAGAACATACGGGTACAATACAAGTCTTATTTAGTTAATTTGTTTTGTCATTTTGGCAAACTAGCACACAAGTTAGGTACCTGACCTGATGGTAAGCGGTCTTTGTAATATTTAGTCTTACTTTACCTGTACGTACTTATAATTTACGCGAACTGGTATTAGTCAGCACTTACCAGACCCCAATTGCCCGAACACAAAATAGAAGGCAGCATCAAGGGTAAAATATGCAGGACTCGCAAAATGTAAGCTTGGCCCAGCCTGATATAAGGTATCGCCACTACAGCCTGAATAATGTAGTGAAGCCGGAATGTTTGTAATGGTAGCAGATTAAAGTCGTTTGATCCATACTAAATTATATATTGCGAAAGTACTTAAGTAACTCTGTCTTCCTGTTTACGTTACCTCTTCACGCTTAAACCGCTGGACCAATTCAGATGGATTTTTTTTATGGCGATAGTTTGGGTCAAGGGAAAGGACTTAAGCTACTTTTCATCCCAGGAAAAAAAGCATAGTTGCATTAGTGTCGTAAAATAATCAAAATGTTTGTTCTGTTGTTTACTACTCAAATTATAAGACTGGAACCCTACCTACGCGCGGTCGAGCTACGTATGTGGGTACAAAAACGTTTTGAATAAAAATATTGATAGATAGTAGATACATCCATAGAAGTGCACCTGCACGCGCATGTTACTACGAACCATAGGTACAATAGACCCACGTTTAGCGTGTGTTACAGTGGGATCCCGTCTTAACGCTGTAGTTTTAGTTTAGTTAAAAGGCTTTTTTACCGAGGTGGAAAATACTCCAAAGCGGATAGGTATGAAGAAGGGATTACAGTGAAACTTTTTTCCTGAGTGCCGTTGCGTGAAATCGGATTTAACGTTTCGACCATCGGATTTGTATGGCTTTTTAGGGTTTATTCGCTTGTAGTTTAAGACACAGTAAATTCCAAGACTGGTCTAATATAATCAAAGCTACTTGAGTGGGGGTGGGGTCTACAGTGGCTTGAAATTGGTTCGTTCAAATATATACTACATAAGGCCTTTTTTATTTTAAAGTTCGACTTTTCTAAATAAGTACTTATATCTAAAAAAATATCGTGGTACCTACTCAAGAATGCAGTTATTTTATAATTTCATATGTACATCTTGTTACAGTCATTATCCCAAACCACTTTTACCTTTGCAGTCAATACACATCAAACAATACAATAAAATAATTAATAGTTACAATTACAACACAATTAAGGAACAGTCACAAAGTACAAATTAATTTATTCATAGCACAATTTTCCTTCCTATGATTTATTACTATCCTATCCACATTATTATTTTGCGCCCACTACATACGACAAACTGTATATAAGAACGTCGGTGGGAGTTGTTTGTCGTCCAAATAATTTCCACAGTCGTCCATTCCGTCCAAGTGGTGAATTGGGAATTTCCCGCTTTAATAGAATGGCCCATCTCTGTGACCGAGTGAAAATAAATGTCCCAAGCAGCCTTTCCAGGATATTGGAGGTAAGTAAAACTGTTCGAGATTCTTTGACAAAACGGACAAAGAGGGTTGATGTCGGGAATTCTTTGTTTCAATTTACGGTTTTTGGGATTGTGAGCAACTTACATTTGGGATGTTTATTTGCTACAGACACTGCGAGTATTTGGTTGATATTCATCATCAAGTTTTTAATTGAAAAGCATATTCTCGCACCTCTGATACATATATATATACACTATATAGCTTCTGTCCGCGACTTCGCCCGCGTGGAATTCGGTTATCGCGCTCCCGCGGGAACTATGCGCGTTTCCAGGATAAAAAGTAGCCTTCCTTTCCCGGGATTCCAACTATTGAATCGTGAAGAGGTAACAGACAGTCATACAGGGTTACTTTCGCATTTATAATATTAATATGGATATATGTGTACATATATATACTTACATGTGTGTAATTAAATTGCAATTTGATACCTACTGTAAAAAGAAAACGTGCCAGAGATGTGTGTCTTCAATCCGCTCTGGGACCGCTTGGAAAATAAAAACCTCTTGTGATGAGATAAGGCCTTTTCAGCTCAGAAAATGTGTTAAAGTTTGCTACAGTTAACTGCCACCATCTGAACAGCCAATTTACGTCGAGTGCGAAGTAATTCAAAGATGTGTGTGAAGTCCCCATTCGACTCTAGCCCAAATCCGCACAGGTTTGGGACGCAAATAGGCTGTAGTAGTAGTAATTAGTATAATACATGGTAAAGGGATAAAGCCCACCTTTGTACATCTGTATCTTTATTACTGCAAGTAAACTGTATTTTTGTACAATAAAGCGTTACTTTCATAGTTTGTTGAACCACGTGATTATAATCAAATATCAAATTATAATCGAACCACACGCTTATGGTATGCAAACAGCAGATTAATCTAATAGATTGAGTTCCAAACACAATGGGCTCGTCAACGCTATGGAGGGGCATTGTCGTCTGTAATCACGTAACGTGTCTTGATATGGCACTAAGTACCATATCATTTGAGCTTAAATTAATATAGGCCTAGTTATATTGGACGTAAATAAAATTACAATACTAAAATTATGAGAAAATTAATCAGGCTACATGATACACAATGTAATTTTGAAACGTTAACAACAGTTCTGATATGACAAGAAATTCGTTTAGTTTGATTTGAGGAATGATGACGTCATGCAGAAATCCATACTCCATGTATAAATTTGAAAGTAACTCTGTCTATCTATTTGTTAACTCTTCACGCTGGACCGATTTATTATTCGTATTCTGCGAAATTCGGTATGGAGATAGTTCGAGTCCTGGATAAGGAAATTAGGCTACTTTTTATCCCAGTTTCCTCGGTACCGCTATGACTGGATTCCACAAGCTAATCTAAATTATATAAAACTCAAAGGTGACTGACTGATCTATCAATGCACGGCTCAAACTACTGAATGGATCGGACTGAAATTTGACACACTAATAGTTATAATGACATCCACTAAGAAATAAATTTAGGAAATTCTAGCCCTTAGAGGGTAAAAAGGGGGTTGAAAGTTTGTATGGGTATCGCCGCAAGAAATATAAGTAAGTATCATGATCACATTATTCTTAAAACTTTCTCACAACCTCAGCGGAATGGACCATACACGATACACTCCACAGCCCAAGTTTCTCTGAGCATGCCTGTGTGAATCAAATTACGATATATCCGAACGTGGCGATGAATCATAATGGGAGGCTGTACGTGCGGCGAAACCTTGAGTGGCGTCGTATTGGCAAAGGTTATTGAAATACTACTTAACAAGCGTAATAAGATATTATTATGATCAACTCATTTCAGAGGCTAAAATCTATCTATACTATAATAAGAGGGTATTTAATTATTTTTCTGTCTGTCTTTCTTGTTTGTTAGAGTTAATCTCTGGAACTACTGAACCGATTTGAAAGCAGTTTCAAGGGGAGATAGAGCATCATTCGGAGCTACATATAAGCCATGTTTGATTAAAATCGGATATCAGAAAGAAAAATTATCGGCAATTTTATACTCCACGCAGACGAAGTCGCGAGGCACAACTAGTTATTAATATCCATCCATACTCTATGAGTGCGTAATTCAGTCTGTCTGTTACCTCATCACGCTTAAACTGGTGGACTGATTTAGATGTGGTACCTACGGAGGTTGAAGTCCTGAGAAAGGACATTTAGGCTATTTTTTCGTACTGAAAAATTCATTGTTCCCGCCGAATTCCACGCGCGGACGAAGTCACGGGCAGAAGCCATTACTTGTAGGTACGGACTCTAATTAACTATCGAAGCATTGTGAACCTTATGTAGAATATGGCGGCGCACATTGCTCGCAGTACTGATCGTCGATGTGGCCAGAAGGTTTTCGAATGGCATATGGCATCCGCATACCGGGTGCATCCGCATAGCTATTAGGCCTCCAACAAGTTGGAGCGATGGCCTGGTGAAGTGGAACAAGACTGGCCTGAGTGCTGAGCCTTGGGGGAGGCCTATGTCTTATATATATATATCAGCCTATATACACCCATTGCTGAGTAAAGGCCTCTTCAAGTCTTCACTCTATGTCTTGTCTTGCAGTGGATGTATTTCGTATTTCGATTTGACATGCGAATGGCGATGATGATGATGATTGCCAAAGACAAGAAAAGCTTCAATTTCATAAATATTGTAAACATTTTTCTGCGGTTATTACTATTAGGCTACGCGAATCGCACAGAATCGGAATTTCTGTAGGTAAATCAATATTGAAGTCAAGCCACCAAAATGAACGAGGCCATACTAACGTAAAGTTCAAAAAGTTTCCTAATCCGCGTCATTACAGGGAATGATAAAGTCTTCAAAAGGATTGAGGCAGGGTAATGACAGTCATCAGTGCGGGAAGTAAAAAATAAGGGACTAGGGTAGATTAGCTTTCATTAGGCAGAAAAAGTGGTCGGAAAGTTCACGATCAAGGTTAAAAAAAGACACGATTAAAGAGTTAAAGAGTTTGAAAACTTCATCGTCAATGTCGTTCAGTAACGCGTTACGTAACATTATCTATGACATAAAGCCAGGGTACCCATGGGTACAAATGCCATGCGCCACGAGTCGCCATCGACGTCGGATGAAGTGACGCGACGTTGCCGGACTTCGCTCGACATGTCTGTCAACATCGCGCGACACGTGTCGCCAGCGACGAGAGAAGTGGCGTGACGTTGCTAGACATGTCGAGCTAATTAAGTTTGGCAACGTCGCGCGACACATCGACACGCTACGGAAGTAAGTCGCGCGTTGTTGCCAGATACGTACAGGATTTTTATAAACACAATACAAATAAAAAAATACGTTCCTTAGAAAAGGTCTTCACCACGGACCAATAACTTCATTATTATGTAAAAAAATACTGTATATTTTAAAACGAACCATTTCATCCGATCTCTATCCGCGAGGGAAAGAAATCAATTTAGATAAACACAATTTACGATGCCCAAAGTGCTTGGGAAATTAAATAAATAAAGATGTTCTTAGTATTTTCAATATTCTCCATTTCTCGGAAAAGAAGTTATTTGATTTGGCTTAACTAAGTTACTGAAATAGGTACTTCTTAAGTGAATAACTAAGCTCGGTCGTAACTATATTTCGATAATAGAGATCTTCAACTATCTAAAGTCTTCGCGCCTTCACATTTCAAAACGCTGTAATGTATTTAAAAAGCACCACCAACACCCTCAACACATGTGTGCGAGCTGAGACAGCCATCAACTATGCGTTGAGAGTGTTGGTGGTGCTTTTTAAATAATAATGAAAAAATTGAAGAGTTTTGAAATGTGAAGGCGCGGGACTTTAGATAGTAGAAGATCTCTAACTAAGTAACTAAATAAGTAGGTTTTGTCGCGGCCTTCACATTTTTTTTTCATGATTCATGATTATCAGATTGCTTAAAGTTGTTCTAAAACGTCAAAATTACCTTGGATTATTTTTCACTATTACAACACTTAAAGAATTAAAAAAACCGGCCAAGTGCGTGTCGGGCCACGCGCAAATTATAGGGTTCCGAAGTTGACGATGCCCACAGTACCTTTCTAAGACTTATTAGCATCTAGCTAGCCTGTGGTGTGACGTGCCCGCTCGACTCCCCTGCTGCTCGAGAAAAATCATCATTATAAGTTGGTCGACTATTACTCGTAAGTTTGTACAGCCTACTTAGCTCTGATAGTTTTCCTTTCAACTACGTTATATATGCCACAACCGTGATTTTTTTCAGCCATCCAAATACCACCATTTAGCTGGCAGGGGGGGGGGGGGGGACACGTGACTCTAACAAAAAATAGCACTTTAAAGCTTAATATTTCACAAACGCATCACTTAATCAAAAAATGGTTTTAACAAACCCACAATAATTTTTCGAGACCTATTCAACGATATGCCGCACCATGGGGTATGCAAGAAAAAAAAATTACATCCCCACTTTACGAGTAGGGGACCCTATAAAAAAATATATTTCAAAATTTTATTGTACCACTTTGTCAGCATAACTAATATGCATATTCATGCCAAATTACAGCTCTCTAGACCTAAGCATCTCCGAGCAATAGTGCGGACAGACGGACGGACATGGCGAAACTATAAGGGTTCCTTGTGGACTTCGGAACCCTAAAAAGGGGAATGCCCGTGAAATAGGTACAACACGTTTAACAAAATGTTAATTATCTAGGTACTCATAGTTTCTATAGCAACAACGGTACATAACCTTATCACACACATATTACAATACAAACCTTTAACGAAACAGTTACTCTAAAAATCAAACAAATCTTTTGAAAGGTTGTCTCACGCGAGAAAAAGTATACAAGCGGAATCCAATTCATCAGCTATAGTGCTTGGAAACTGTACCTACTGCCATATCTAACAAACGAAAAACACGTCAGTGAATTCTCAACGAAATATCATATACATTATACTGTGGTAGGTATATGGTCTGTAATTAAGAGAAACACTAAATAATATTAGATCAACTTAATTAGAAGAAATATTGAAAAAGTTAATTGTGTTAAAAGATTAGACAAGAGTAACTAGGCAGTTTATAAGGTATAGGAATGAATCCTTGTGAAACTTCGAAAGCCAATGTAAGTCTTTGTTATTTCATTAAAACGATTCAACCACACTCGATGATTTCTTTAATATAAAAGGTGATTTTGTAAGTTTTCATATGAAAGTGTATAAGAAGATATTCTATTACTTTCTACACCATATACTAAAGAGTGTATCTGCATGCTGCATCCAAAGAGCTGTAGAATTATTATTATTGTATATTATTATTATTTATTAGCAGTTTAATAATACAAACAAACACGTAGTCCGTAAAAATCTTTCATATAGATAAAAAATACGATAAAAGAAAATAAAATTGCACGAAGCTTTTTTTTGGAATTGTGTTATTGCGGTACGAAAATGGCAACAAAAATGTAAAGTCACAATCAAACGAACCGCATCAAATAAAACTGGATGGCTCAATATCGTTACTTCTGCACCGACACGTTTATCCCAACATCGGTGGGTTAAAGAATTCAATTTTGCTGGTCGTTGTGTAAAATTTAACATTGGACGGCCGTGTAAACAGTTTTGAGGGTCCGCTTTTAAATGCTGAAAAAACGTTATTGTTTTCCTTATTTCAATACGTACCACGTATCTCAATAAGCTTCACCCAAAACAGTGAATACTGAACACTATAAAAATATTGCCCTCTTCAAATTTTATAGTTAGCTGGTACAATTTGATTAGCTATGGTGGATTATTAAAGATGGTAAGTACATTACGATTTTCTTAATAGATCCATACTAATATTATAAATACGAAAGATTCTGTTTGTCACGCTACATCTGTAGCAATACCATGAGTTTACAATGACCGTACTCGGTAGCGACTATGTAAACGATTTGTATGAAGAATAGTACCTACAGCGGCCCTGGCGGTCAGTCGTTGAACTAAAATTCTTCATACAAATCGTTTACGTAGTCGCTAGCGAGTACGGTCACTGTAAACTCATGGTAGTGCTACTGTTACCACTTCACGCTACAACCGCTGTAACTATTTAGATGAAGTTAGAAGGAAGGAGGAGAACGCGGAAACATTATTATACGCGGGCAAATAGTTATTTACTTATAACGATCTTATTAGTCTCATATATAAATCATTACAAGTGTTTAAAAGTGTTGGTCGACTTTCCCCGCAGACGTATTTTAGGTCCGTCATTTAGTGTTATAAAATCCCCAAAACTGATCAATGAGCGGGGTAGTCGTTTTTTTTTAACAAATATTTAAGAGGATATGTGAGATGAGCCCCTTTTCAGATTTAAGAAATTTAAATAAATGTTCCTGTCAAGCAGGCGTGGGCGAAGCGGAAAAAAGTGGAAGAGTTTAATAAATATTGACATTGAAAGCTATATCCAATCCAATTTAACAACGCGGTCCGGGTGTTGTTGGGGCTGCCCCGCTTCTGTAGCGCTTCGGGAATGTTCGCGGAAGTGCGCGTGGACTGCTTCCACACGACAATGCGCAAGCGCAGCGCGTCCCTGGTGCGGCGGGTGCGGGACAGCCCCAACCCCATTCTGCGGATGATCGCAGATAGGGTCGACGGCCCATATATGAGACACTGTAGGAGTCTACATGCTCCAACAGTGTCACATTTTATGGGTTTAATTTAATTTAATTTAGTTTAGTTTATTAATATTATACTAACATTAGCAGTCAAGAATTATCTTTTTCACTTGTACTAACAGTTTTTTCATATGGGTCTGTGATACCCGAAATAAATGTTTTTTATTTTTTTTATATAGGAATCGAAAAGATATTTCACTCAATAATTCTGGAAACCTATGACCCATTTTACCTCACGGAACCTTGATCGTTCGCCCTTGTCATGTTTAGATATGCACACAACGCCCAAAGTGGGTGGTACACCTTTTATAAGATTTCATTTTAGCTTCACGCCGGGACGGCCAAGGTCTGTGAATTCAATTTACAAAGGGCCTTTATTAGTACAGTTATAAGGGCGGTTTTTGCATAACAATGAAGGTCGAGTTGGGATAAATGCTTGAAGCGGGATTTAATATTAATTTGTAATGTCTGGTGATGGTATACGAAACGATTGGCTTGTGAATTGCGAAATAAATTGGTTCGCGTGAAACACTGTTGGAACGTTCCCGTGGACTCTGCGTTTTTCCGGGATAAAAGTAGCCTATGGATAATAGCCTCCTTTCCCGTAGTCTAAACTAATTGGTCCAGCAATGTTCCCGTGAAAGCGTGGACATAAATTAATCGAATTTATAATATTAGTATGAATAGATGAAATTGATAATGAGAATGCGAAAAGAAAAAAAATAGAAGTTGGTAATGAACAATTTTAGATAGCTTAGTTGTTTAATGCCATATAGTATTGAAATTACTTCGTTCCCTAGTAATTTTTATACACGTCATGTACTCCACAAATAAATCAAATGAAATCGCATTTCCAGAATTTTCTTTGCTAAGTAGGAAATCTGTATTCAACACGTCTGTAAGCTTCGCGCTTATGAGCAAATAATGCTCCAACCCTCTTACTGTCTAGCGTATGTGGTAGATACCGCCTCTGATCTAAAAGGGTTCTGGTTTCAAATCAAGTTCGCACTGTAGCATTTTATGAACTTGCAGTATTACATATATGTATACTATATATGGGAAATGTTATATTAAAGTCATCGCTGAGCTATTTATTCACTGACGGAAAACTTTGATAAGAAATAATAATCGAATTTCACGTGAATTAGAAATAAAAAATTATTTATTTGCTTTAAATGTAGTAGGTACATGCGGTGTTACAATTGGAATAAAAGTGTCATACATTTAAACTTAATTAAGTCATGCAAATGTTAGATGCAAGTGAGTCTATATAAGGTATACAAGAAACCATAACTATTTAACACACCGAGTGTCTAAGTATTCTTTTACAGAGTAGAAGCTTTCATTAATGAGCCAGCTGTGAAGTTTTTTTTAGGGTTCCGAAGTCCACAAGGAACCCTTATAGTTTCGCCATGTCCGTCCGTCCGTCCGTCCGTCCGTCCGTCCGTCCGTCTGTCCGCACTATTGCTCGGAGATGCTTAGGTCTAGAGAGCTGTAATTTAGCATGAATATGCATATTAGTTACGCTGACAAAGTGGTACAATAAAATTTTGAAATATATTTTTTTATAGGGTACCTCCCCTACTCGTAAAGTGGGGATGTAATTTTTTTTTCTTGCGTACCCCATGGTGCGGCATATCGTTGAATAGGTATTAAAAAAATATTGTGGGTTTGTTGAAACCATTTTTTGATTAAGTGATGCGTTTGTTAAATATTAAGCTTTAAAGTGCTATTTTTTGCTAGAGTCACGTGTCCCCCCCCCCCTGCCAGCTAAATGGTGGTATTTGGATGGCTGAAAAAAATCACGGTTGTGGCATATATAACGTAGTTGAAAGGAAAACTATCACAGCTAAGTAGGGTGTACAAACTTACGAGTAATAGTCGACCAACTTATAATGATGATTTTTCTCGAGCGGCAGGGGCGTCGGGCGGGCACGTCATACCACAGGCTAGCTAGATGCTAATAAGTCTTAGAAAGGTACTGTGGGCATCCTCAACTTCGGAACCCTATAATTTGCGCGTGGCCCGACACGCACTTGGCCGGTTTTTTTTAAAGATATTCAGAGGGAGCTCTTTGATATGTTCTGGCAGATTGTTGTATATTTTAACACACATAACATATCTGTTTTTACTTGAACGAAGTTGCGGGCAGAATCTAGTCATGAGTAATTTTAAAGCTACTCTTTGTATGTAATTGTATTGAATACAATTATAGTAAATAAGAAGCGATGAAAAAAAAAAGTTCATGTCTGGCGGCGACGTTATCCATTATTTTGTATTTCTCTAGGGATTGCCCTGTTTGTATGAAATTCTAAATAACACAGTAAGTTTACTGAAAAGGGTCTGGTGGATTGATATATGGAAGATATGAAAGGTACTAGTCGTATTCCCGTGACTTCGTCCTGCGTAGTCTTAGAATTTGCGTACCCGATGATACTATACACATATTATTATAGATGGTTATAGTTATAGAAGTATTGAAAAATTGGTTTCACCCGTGGAAAACCCGTTCCCGTGGAAATATCGGGATGAAAAGTATCCTATGTTACTCCCAGGGTCTCAAACTATCTCTATACCAAATTTCATCCAAATCGGTCCCGTCATCGACGTGAAGGACGGTGACTCACTCTCACATTTTATAATATTAGTAGAG
The DNA here is from genome assembly GCA_963971205.1 of Aethes cnicana. Classification (NCBI taxonomy): domain Eukaryota; kingdom Metazoa; phylum Arthropoda; class Insecta; order Lepidoptera; family Tortricidae; genus Aethes; species Aethes cnicana. The sequence continues at coordinate 9,173,654 of OZ020289.1, read as the reverse complement.
ATCTTCTACTATCTAAAGTCCCGCGCCTTCACATTTAAAAACGCTTCAATTAAAATGAAAATGAAAATATTTATTCAGCAAATAGGCCACATCTGGGCACTTTTACACGTCACTTTTAAATGAATTTAACAGAAATGAATTTACCAGCGCTTCCTAGACCCATTGCTTGAGAAGAAGCGCCGCAACAAACTCAGCAGAAGGCCTTTTTTATTATTATTTTAAAAGCACCACCAACACTCTCAACGCATAGTTGATGGCTGTCTCAGCACGCACACATGTGTTGAGTGTGTTGGTGGTGCTTTTTAAGTACATTGAAGCGTTTTGAAATGTGAAGGCGCGGTACTTTAGTATTAGATATTTAGTATTAGATAGTAGAAGATCTTCTATGGATAGTATGGATATTTCGTGCAAGCTGTTTTTTGATGTCATTGTCTTATTTATGTAGAACAAGCTTCTGCCCGCGAATTCGCCCGCATGGGATTAATGCGTCCTCGCGGGAAACATGCGTTTTTCCGGGATAAAAAGAAGCCTATGTCCATTCCCGGATTTCGAACTACCTCCATGCCAAATTTCAGCTGTTTCGGTTGAAGCATGAAGAGGTAACAGACTAACAGACAGACAGACAGAGTTACTTTTGCATTTATAATATTAGTATATCTATGGATGTTGAATAGGTAATAAAAGTGGATCTTCTTCTTGCTGGTGCCATCTTCTAACGAATTTTGGCGATCATCATGGCTATTTCCACTTTTGACGCAGCTGAACGGAAAAGTAGTAATAAAAGTGGATAATTATGTAATCATTATTTATTTGTAAAATTCATAACATTCATATGGTAGGTAATTGAGATAACTAACAAGTTAGAGGACCCCAGTAGGTCCTTCCAAGTTAACACCAACTTTTACAAGTGTAGGCAATTTTGATCGCTCTGTCATTAGTTGGGATCTCTAAGGTAGTCGTGGCTTGTATTACACGTTGTATACTTGACTCCTTATGTCCCGGGCCAAAGAGTCCTCATCATCATATCAAAGGTAAGCTGGAAGAAATTCCTTACAGGGATACGCTCGCCTTTGTACATTTGTCTCTTTTCTGTTTTGTGTTTTTATACTACTGTGTTTTTGTACAATTAAGTGTTATTTAAAAAAGCCGTGATGGCCTAGTGGTTTGACCTACCGCCTCTCATGCAGAGGGTCGCGGGTTCAAATCCGGCTCGCACCTCTGAAATTATTTATGTGTGAAATTCAATTTGAATTTACCACTGAGCTTTTCGGTGAAGGAAAACATCGTGAGGAAACCTGCACGCATCTGCGAAGTAGTTCAAAGATGTGTGTGAAGTCCCCAATCCGCACTGGGCCCGCGTGGGGACTATAGCCCAACCCTCTCGTGATGAGAGGAGGCCTGTGCCCAGCAGTGGGCCGTAAATAGGCTGTTGTTGTAGTAGTAGAAGTGTTATTTACTTATATCAGCGGATATACGTCCACTGCTGGACATACGCGTCAAGGCTCGCCACTCTCTTTTTTCTGACACTTTCACCAGGTCATCGCTCCATCTTGTTGGAGGCCTACCGACAGCGCTCGTCTTTCGCTACGCGGACGCCATTCGAGAACTTTCTGGCCCCATCGGTCGTCGGTTATGCAAGCAAACAATGCCATAAAAAGAAGTTTTTAATAGAAGTGCTCAAAAAGTAAACATTTCGATACCTGTTTAACGTGCCAAAAGTTAGTCATTTCCGAACGAGTTTTTTTTTGTAGCGTGCCTAAAGTTGTTTATTACGAACTAGTGCGTAGTTTTTTGAGCTTCATCCTGTTCGTTTATTTCTTTATTGTTTTTTTCGCAAATGAATTAAAAAATGTCGTTTGATACACATGTGAATTGTCATTTTCACTCGTCCCTAGTGTTAACGCTCTCTTTCGCTCGCGCCAAGATAACTAGGGACTCGTGATAAAATTACAAACTTTTCGCACTTGCATTTAAATATACTATTTCCGCACTCCCGTTCCGCTAAGCCTTCAAGACAAGCTTGAACGCCACGACCGTAATCTCTTCGCTACCGATTATAGCAAAAACTGATTTAGGCGGCGTCAACGCAACATAATTTATCTTCAGCCTTACGATGCTATAAATTACGGCTTATCTTGTATCCCATTCAAAAGAGATTTCGCTGGTCGCAGTAATCCGCATAATGGGGGTATGTGGGAGACGGCTGGGGGTTAAAGCTGGCGTTTGGTAACGCACATGTGTTTTTCGTATCTACGATGTAAGATGTGTGTCCTGAACTCACACTAAGCACAAGTGAAAAACCCAACTACAACAACTTACTCATTATTTAAAGAATTTCATTTTATTTTATTGTTTTTCATTCATCTTCCATATTTATAATTTTCTCCTGTTTTATTTGACACCCCACTCAACATAAGCGGTTTTTTGGAAGCCCCTTTTTTGTATGAAATTTTCCATGTGTTTTTTTTGTATGGAATGTGCCTACCTATGTCACTCTGACTTACTTAATATCGATTCGATTCGTCAAAATCGGTTCGGTAGATTAAGCGCTAGGATGGAAACAACACTTTACTACAGCATACATAATGTAGAGTGCTAAAATCATAACCCTTCATTGCCATTCAAGGCTTTGCCGTATTCGGGCAAAAATGCAGTCTTTTTACATGATCATAATCATTTTAATGTATGCATCAGAACACAAGAAAGTTAAATATTCTATTTACCTTATACAGTTTGCATTAAAATTCATGACAAAACGGGACGGAGTGCAATTTTCCCGCACAACGTAAAATTGCAATTACCGCCGCCCCTTCAATTTCGCACGAGTTTTGCCCTCAATTTTCCGTTTTAGTATTGTAATACAGTTTTAATCCCGCTTCTCGATGTTTACCACCCTTTAAACACCCTAAATCAGCAATTCCTCAATTACTTACCAAAAGATCTCTCAGTCAAATTTCGTACTGATTTATGTACTACTGTAAAATATTTGTTTAAAAATATTACTTTGAAGTATTGTCTTTTTTAATGCATGGATGCAAACAGTACCAGGATAAACAGTGCCGTACTTACATGATGATATACCGACTTTTTTATCGTTTGGTTATACTTAAAATTATGCTTTAAGAGTTGTATTTCTTTTGTTTTTTATTTTTAGAATTATTTGGATTCAAACCTTAACCCTATTATTATATCGGTTTTACCTTACCCCTCTCAACAGATAATCCACTGTTTACCACCAGGAAAAACTCCTTTTTACATAAACTCATCGTCTATAAATCCCGTTTATACACTCATTGAAAATTGCATAAGAAAAAACATAATACATTTTACACAAGCAAACATTAATCATATATCATACTACTCGTAGCTCCTGCCCGCGACTTCGCCCGCGTGGAATTCAGTTATCGCGCTCCCACGGGAACTATGCGTTTTTCCGGGATGAAAAGTAGCCTGTTCTTTCCCAGGACTCCAACTATCGTACCAAATTTCATCCGAATCGATCCAGCGATTGAAGCGTGAAGAGGTAACAGACAGACAGACAGACAGAGTTACTTTCACATTTATAATATTAGGATATGCGTAGATAAATCGGGTAGCAAGGAACTTTAAACAGAAAATAGGCTTTTTTCCCAGCATCTGTGCTAATCCGGACTAAAATTACTCCTTAAGTAAACGTTCAACCATCTATTAACGCTTTAACAATTTGTTGCAAAGGCACTCCATGCAAAAGTGTGTACACACAATTTATAGTTCGTATACTCTGCGAAACTCGCTTTTCTATCCTTGTTTCATTACGCACTCTGTACCAGGTTAAAGATGAAAAAGTTGGGATTGAGTTTGGCACCTTTGTTTAAGACGCTGACAAGAGCTAATGACCTTCAGCAATCGAGGCGGGCAACTGTCTCAGCGGACAATGTCTGTCTGCATTGGAGGGAGCGAGAAGCACGATTGCGGCACGTGGGTGATATACGTAGAAAATCAGAAAAATGAAGATAAAAAAATTCCCGCATTGCGTGAACAATATAAAGCAAATTAGCAATTTTTTTTGTGTATTTAATTATAGAAATCTGCGTTAGATAAATAAACTTATAGAACCGTTTTAATAGGAAAAGAAGACGTAATTTCGCGATTTTTTTTTCATCGAACCGATTTCATGAAATCCTTTTTACGAAATAACAAGCTTTTTCAACATATAGGTAGTGAATATTAACCTATATTTTACTCGCCTTCCAAAATCAAATAGTTTTCGTTTAAATACTGTTTGAATAAAGTCAATTTAGGTCTTGTCAGTGCCTTAATCGTGTAGAGACGATGGGCTGATGTGTTGTTGGGTGATTACTGCGCTTCCTGAGTTCGTTACGTGACGTGACTGGCGGATCTAAAGCATGCTGTTCATGGTACAGGAAAAATAGCAATATTTTTCGCTTTCGGACCCTGGGCGGTGGCAGCCCCTTCTCGTTGGGTGAGCAAGTGATGACACCTGCCTGTTTTCTGTCGATAAATGACAAACAACAATCTGCAGCGCTAATGCATTTTCTTCTTGATGGCCAAGACGCAAAAGCTTGGCCGACAGCGGTCAATAACTTCTTGAAATTAAACACTTGAAATTAAACAAAAAACTCGCAAAACAAAGCCTCGATGTTTCTACAATTACTGCAATAGAACTAGTTCATTCTTATATTGGTTTTTAGAATCAGACTATATCGCCTCTTCTATTATCCACGATGACTTGCTGACAGTGTCTTCTTACTGCATAGGCAAAACCAGTAAATTGCAGTGTTGACATTTATCGCCCCTTATTTTCTTCACCACAAGCGTTATGGTAAAAAAAATCTATCTGTCAGGTAACAAACAGTCTTATAGGAAAACAATAAAAAGACTGTACGATTTCTTTTCGTGAATCGAAGTAGAAATAATTCATGAACAACCCAAAAACGGTTCAATGAAAATGGAACGGGTTTCTTTTATCTTTTGGTACTTTTTAACTATAACAAGAAAAAGGAAAAAAATAAAATCTCTTCAAGTTATTGACCAGACGGCAGAAGAATAATTCATCACTACACCAAGAAGAACTGAAACGATTACAGCGAAAACGACGGCGAGGAACGACGACATGTAACTTGGGAGTTATCGATAAAGTATCTGTATCTGTATCTGATTAAAGTGAAATTTGTTCATGTCAATACTGTACGTAGTACGTAGGTGCGTAAGTTACATTAAAGTGACTGAGCTTCAAGCTTAGGTCTACAGTTTTAAAAATAATAGTTAAACTAATTCTCCATGATCTTTCAAAATTTACATAAAAAAAGCTTTCCATGAGCTCTTCATGGTTATAAAACTTTTCATGGTTATAAAGGAATCAAGATGGCAGCTGGTTGTCATTTTCAGGGAAAACAAGCGGACACCTTAATTTCATTGTAGTTATGAAACAGGCCTATAGACAAAAAAATGCAGATATAAGAGCAAGTAAAGGGGCTGGCCATGTCATTCGAATGCAACCAGAGAGATGGGCTTCTATTGCTACTCGATGGGTGCCACATGACGGCCACCGGCGGCGGGGAAAGCCCAGGCGGAGATGGCGGGATGACCTGGACATGTTCCCCAGTGACTGGCCAACAATAGCCGAAGATAGAGGGAATTGGAAAAACATAGGAGAGGCCTTTGCCCAGCAGTGGGACATTCAAACAGGCTAGAGAAAAAAAAAAAGAGCAAGTAGAAGTTCATTTACCCAGGTATAGGCCCTATACCGACATTCAAACGACCTAGCTTAACCAAACACCTAATGCGTAACACTACATCCAGTAAAGGTCGGAAACGCGGCGGCAACATTCGTAAACAACGGAGCCGTTTCAGTGAAACCTTTCAGAGCTGAGCCACTACGATGTACTGTAACGGGATGAGCTTATTTTATGAAACGGAAAATTCCTACCTTTACAGCAAGTTACGGTGAATTGTGTATGATTTTTGTATGATTTGAGTACTTTGGTAGGTTCCCCTTGTTTACGCATTTTTTTTTTGGCAGAATTCGATTTTGCATAATCAGTATAGGCATAATAGTCTTTACGCCGAAACGAATCTCGCATAACGGTTTTTCGTCGAATTTTATTACGCATAATGTATTTACGCCGAATGGTTTTCACGCATAATTTTCGAATTCTGAATATTGTTTAGGCAGAAAATTACTTTCGCCGAAATTCGTTACGCCGAAAACTACTTTCGCATACCTTTATTTTCGCCGATTTAATTAAATGAGTATAACATCGATGATTATCTAAATATGGGGGGGGGGGGGGGGGGGTTATACTAATTCGTAATTTCGCTTACTTATATAAAAAATAACCTAACCTAACCTATGCGAGTCACCTTTGCTCCAAACTTTGGTGTTGCTGCACACCGTGAACTGCCCATCTCTCTCTAAGTAATAAAGATAAGTGTGAACTTTGGCGCTCCCTACATAAATTGTTGTTTCGGACATAAATTCGGACAATATATCGGCCTATCGAAATTCTGCTAAATTACTAGTATGCCAAACAATATTATGCATAATAAAATTCGGCCAAGTCAACATTATGCCAACACAATATTCGGGTAAACACCCATTCGGCCAAAAAGAATTATGCCAAATAGATGGCACCCACTTTGGTACCTTGTCTCAAACTTTCGCGATACACACTCATATATAAATACTTTGGCACCTCTAGTATTTTTATGTTTCGACTTCATCTTGAGAAATAGACCCTCTACAGATAGAGGGAAATGTACCTACCTAGATTGATTGTTTTTTTTCTCGTTTTTTGTTTTTTTAATATTTGTAGCCTGCCGTGGTTTCGCCATATGGTCCCAACGGAAGACCAGCGCTGGCATAATGCCAACATTGCCAGCTTAAGCTGTGTTGGGACCATTTCGTGTCTCTGCATGTTCTGTTTTCTTTGTCTGTTGGTCACGAATAAAAATGATTTTCATTTCATTTTTCATGATTTTAATATTGAACGAAAATATGTACAGAAGTGATGGAATTATCTTCATAGTTTTTAGGTGTTTTTTTAGGATGACAAGCTCTTAAATCCATATTATCCATGTCCATATTAATATTATAAATGCGAAAGTAACTCTGTCTGTCTGTTACCTCTTCACGCTTCAACCGCTGGACCGATTGAGATGAAATTTGGCATGGAGACAGTTGGGGTCCCGGGAAAGGACATATGCTACTTTTCATCCCGGAAAAACGCATAGTGCCCGCGGGAACGCGATAATCGAATTCCACGCGGGTGAAGTCGCGGGTAGAAGCTAGTAGTCTATATTTATGTTTATATATTTTACATCCAAGATATAGCAATTAATTAATAGACTTAATTATAAACATTTTGTCGCACTTCTCGGCACAGGGATTAGACTCATCTTGAGAATCATGTAAAAAAACAAGGAAAACACCTTGTAACCGTGCATATCTACTACTACAGCCTATTTGCGTCCCACTGCTGGGCACAGGCCTCCTCTCATCACGGGAGGGTTTTGACCCATAGTCCCCATGCGGGCCCAGTGCGGATTAGGGACTTCACACACATCTTTGAATTACTTCGCAGATGCGTGCAGGTTTCCTCACGATGTTTTCCTTCACCGAAAAGCTCAGTGGTAAATTCAAATTGAATTTCGCACAAAACGTTTTTTCGTGCATATCTAGTACAGTTATATCATGACAAATGTAGGGACCATTTGCTTGACGCCTCTGGCAACTGGATGCCGTGCGTTTGATCTAACGGCTGTCGTTGTTTTAAATATACAATGTGGCTATTTATTCGCGAAAATGTTTTTTTTTATATAAAACAAGAAAGTGACTGACTGAAAAATCAACGCATGCAGGTTCCTTAGGGAACGTAGGGGAGCAGCACTAGGACAGGATTTCCCGAAATTCCAACGGGAACGGGAAAAAACGGGATGTTACATTTTAATATTTTTGCCCATACGAAGTTGCGGGTAAAAGCTAGTATTCCTATATGTTTCCCAGAAGGGATCGTAGGAAGTTCTAAGTTTACGGGCAGGTCCTGTATTCATTAGACGCTTAGGACTTTCCTCAGGTCGTCCTATCCCATCCTGTTTGAGGTCTATCACGCCGTTTGTGGTATCATTTTGCGTCTGACATTTCAGTAGCTTTGTCTGTCTGTCTGCTACCTCTTCACGCTTCATTCTTCAATCACTGGACCGATTTAGATGAAATAATTATGAAATTTGGTATGTAAGGTAGTTGAAGTACCGAGGACAAATGCTACTTTTTATTCCGGAAAAACGCATAGCTCCCGCGTGAAAGCGATAATGGATTTGCAAGAAGCGAAGTCGCGGTTAGAAGCTAATTGTAAAATAATGTCTAAAAAGATGGCCGAAAGCCGAAATCAATACGAGTACTCTATAGGTATGGAAAAAGAGCTGGGTTATATTAGTTCTAAGGGATAATTTTAGTCAGGCTCAGTAATTTGAGCTTCATCCTAAAGCTACATTCTAGGGCATCCAGACGCCAGTCTCCAGTGGTTACGTAACTAAATCCCAGACAAACCGAAATTTATGGGCGTACTGGAAAACACATTGGATGCTCGTCGACTAAGCTAACTTCTAACTAGTAAACATGGTTAAAAAAAATCGATTACAGAATAACATGGTTCCGTACAGGCGTAATCATGGTTTTTGTATAATTTAAGAACTTACTATAAAAGAAAAAGGTGTAAATTACAACGATCTCCACTAAATTTTTTGCTAGAAATCGCAAATTCCCGTTTTTGATTTGTATGTTTATGAAGCGAACTTTTTAAAACCTAATTCTAGTTAGAGTATTAATACAATCCAGCTAATTCTGTCGTACTATCTTTCGTTACCTACTATATTTATTGTGTGGAAGTTTGTCCGTGTGGAGGAACGTTCGCAGTGGCGTGCACAGAGTTATTGGATAGGGAAGACAACAAAAATAAAGTTGTGTCTTTTTGCCTGTATTTACTACAACAGCCTATTTACGGCCCACTGCTGGGCACAGGCCTCCTCTCATCACAAGAGGGTTTGGGCCATAATCCCCAAGCGGGCCCAGTGCAGATTGGGGATTTGGGGACTGTATTTAATTGCACATGAAATTTCTGTAATCTTTATCATTAGAATTATAGATTTTTATATAATGGAGTGTGATGTAGAGAAAATCTTGAAATAGCACAGGTGATCAATTTCACAAACTTTTATTTACTTACACCTGTCCCGTTGTCTGTAATGGAATTGTGCAAGTTAATTTTGACCCACTCTCCACTTTGCTGAAATTTTGCACGAATATGTAAATCGCGTGACAATGTAATATTATGACGACGAGAAACTGATCTGATGATGAAGCTGGAAGGTGGCCATAGGAACTCCGTAATAAAACCACATAACCCCATCGAGTTTGGGCTCGTTTGATTCGCCTTGAAGGGTAGATTTCGGCGATGTTTCCATGGGATGAAAATTTCCAGAATTTTCAACGCGGCGCATTTCTATTAGGTTAACTATAATCATGAAATTAATTAATTCGGTCCAGTTGTTTAAGCGTGAAGAGGTAACAGACAGACAGACGTGACGTCATAATATTCATGAAATAAGCTCAACTTTCTCATTCGATTTCTACGTCTCAGATTTCTTATACGGAACCTTAGGCCAAAGTTTCATGGAACGCGAAACAAAAATATCCTCCAGGGACCCATTCTTTGCATTCAAAGAAACTCTTTGATTTATCGCAAATCCATTTTTACATGACCCTACTTTGCGTGAGTTCTATATAATATTTACACGTCGAAGACAAACCTTGAAGATCTTGCTCAACTGGACAAGCGGGTTTATAAATACACAGTTATTTCGCACATTTCAAACGAATACTCAGCGAAATGGGATTCGTGTTATCCTTTTATTTCATTTTAAGGATAGTTTTATAGTTATGGAAAATAGATGTAGTTAAGTGAATAAAATGAATGCGGAGTTAAGAGATCTGTCCCCAGCAGTGGTTTGTAAATAGGCTGTTGGGATGGTTATATTATTGATTTGTCTAGAGGCACAGAATATTTAATAGTTCTACATACAGAATGGCCACGGAATCACCCGCCTGAATCTAGCCGGCGCGCAACTCCCGCCCAACTCGCCTTACCGTCATTTGTTTCATCCGGAGATTGTGAGTGAATCGTTGGCCCGCGTACGTACACACACATTTAAAGTGTACAGACGTTCTTGCACGCACACAGATGTCCTCGCACGCAAACATTGATACTTCATTCGAATGTGTTCGAAATCGTGTTTTTATAGGCCGTGTTCGCCGTGTGTCTATAGCTTAAACTGGACACTGGGTAAATAAAGTGTGTATACAGCCGGGTGCTTGTTATTTAAAAAAAAATTAAATAAAAAAATAAAAACCGACTTCAAACTCCGACAGGCTACAAAGTCGGTGTCAATTTCACTATAAGATTGTCATCAGCTTTGGGTCGGTTCACTTGACACCGACTTTGTAGGCTGTCGGAGTTTGAAGTCTGTCTTTATGTTTATTATTTAAAAAAAAATTTCGGCTATACTTTCCAAACATGGGTACGATTACGTAAGTCGCACTGTAGTCTTTGAAATTAATGCCAAAATCATACACGTGCTAACACATTTTAAGGAGTTCCCTCTTTTTCTTATGGAACCCATCACCCGAACTGAACCAAATTTAAATGGGACCAATTCGGAGATACAACCTTTCGATAAAAAAAATAACCATCGAAATCGGTGCACAATTGACGGCGTAATCGCGGAACATACATACAAAAAAAACATACAGACGAATTGAGAACCTCCTCTTTTTTTTGAAGTCGGTTATTTTTAAGGAGGAATCGAGTTATATCACTGTTTTACATGACATCGCTTGTCCGGCCGCTTTTTATTACTTTCTCGCATTGACAGGGGTTAATCTATGTGCCGAAATTGTCGCAAATAATCCAATTTACTATGACAAGGGTCGGATTGTAATCGAACAAGGCAGTTCAGAGATTATGCTTTTGTCGGTAGCGGTGATATATGAGACCGCAGTACGTTTATTCGTTTGTACGGACAAACGCAAGATTGTTGGACTAAAGAATCAGACCACGCAGAATTTAGCTGCTTGATAGAATGTCTAGAAAGTTAAAATAGCAATTCTTCAGACTACGATAGTGACCTTAGTTCTACTCCGGATAACATCACCTTTCTTTGGTCAAGGAAAAAACTTCAAGATATTTACTGTCATGGAAAACTCTTTAAGCCATGTTATCTGTCACTCATGGTTATGGCCGCATGTCCCATTAATTTTACGAATTTTCATTATGAAAAAGTTTCCCGGGAAAATTACGGTTTAAAGGGGATTAATTTGGAACGGACACTTTTACTTTATAAGCCCCAAGGCAACGTTTGTTTTAATGCGTCTGTTATTAACGTAGCTTACATACATATATTAAATTTATTTAAATAAGAAAAATTGGCAAATAACATGAGTTTCTATATTGGGATGTTAAAAAAAGTTTTTTCTTGAAGTAAAGACAAAACTTTTGTCAACATGTTGTCCAAAAATTGGGTTCCACTTCAACATATAATTATAGTTTATTAATTTTCATGGCGGTTCCTAATCAACGGTATTTTCCAAAGTAATGGAATTTGAAACGTTTAAATTAAGTTCTAATAAAAAGAGATGTTTTTCACGTTTTTTGATCAAGAAGTTTTTTTTATACCTAAAGGTGACAAACGAGCATGCGGGCCACCTGATGTTAAGTAGTCATTAAAAAAGTTTAATTTAAATTAATATTCAATTTTAACTTTAAGTTTTTTTATTTTACTTTGACTTAATAATTATGTTTCATTGCCAAGATTTTTATTTGAGGCCGACATATTGCTACGACTAGCTACGACTTTCGTAACCTCGTAGACGTCGTGGTTGCTTTTCGTGATTCCGCTTTTGATCCGAATTTGAATTTTGAATACAATTTAAATGCTTACTTAAGTTTCAATTTAAATACCATTATTTATTATTCATTAGAAGTCGGTTAAGTAAGGATCCATGTTTATTTATACGATAAAAAAAATCAAAGCACAAAAAAGGATAACCTGTCATTAACTTGTTATTCACTAGCTTCTGCCCGCGACTCCGCATGCGAGGAATTCGGTTTTAACGATAACGCGTGAACTATGCGTTTTTCCAGGATAAAATGTAGCCTATGTACTGTAGAGGGGGGTTGTGTTAGCTCAGGTAGATGCTGCAGGCACGGAGATCAGCGGTGGAATCCGAAGACACGAAGACGATGTCTAGCTAATTAAAATCTCTAGATCTTGAAGACTGGCCCTATTACTGCCCTAACACTTCCCTGACTATGAAATAATAGATTCGTTAAAACCTCAGAAAATAAATCCGCACACACTTCGTCAAACACAATAATAGATTAAATGTTGAATTCATATTATATTTTCAGAGATGTTTTCATTACAAAGGATAGAAAAAGATTAAATATAAAATGCGATACAATTCTACGCTTAAAATTAACTATTTTTGAAAGAAAATGTGTCAACTCACCGATTATACTCGGCCAGTCTCCACAGTACCTACTTTCCCGGGACTCGAACTATATCCAAACATAATTTCATCTAAATACATACAGTAAAGCGGTTTAAATGTGATGAGTTAATAGACAAGCAGACAGAACTTTAAAAATAATAACCTTTTTTTAGTTCTCGGTCCAAACCGTCAACCGCGGCATTTTGTTGCGGGGAAAATATTCAGTTATTTTTATCATAATTTCCGTTTTATTCCTGAAAGTGCCATGCCGGTACATTTTTGCACGTCAAATGTTGCATTAAAATTAAAAATAGAACATTTAAACGCATTTCAATACTTACAACTGGCATAAGAATTCGATGAATCGAGCAACCTGTGGTTCAACTTTTGAAAGGGCTGCATGTACTCCACTGGTACCAAGTTACAAGCCGGATGTGCCTACCCGGGTATTGTCAATGCCCTACCCGAATATCCGGTTTATTGTTCTCACAGTAATGACGTAGCTGGAGCGGGGTGATAGCTTGCGAATCTAATTCTGGGTATCGCTTGGACACTGCAGCTTATAGAGATGGGAAATGGAGTCGATAGCATGTGGGTCGCATATCGATAGAATTGTGTGTCAATCGCGCTAAAAAATACTAACTAACGGTAGAATTTAAATGACAAAAGAGTAAGACACCATCATGCTTGGGAAGGATTAGAAAAATCCATTTGAAAGTATGCAATTTCACGCAAAAATACCAAATTGGATAGCAATTTTTACTCTATAAAGTTTAAAACACTATTTTTACTAATTAGATTTGATATCGACATCTTCATTTCAAATTTTAACATAAATTTAATCATGCACGTGAGAGATAGGATGCCAAATATAGGTAATCGAAATCAATTTGAATTTGTTTTTCCATTCATGGGCGATCATTAGGTTTCTGTTCAAGTTTTTGATTTACCAAACAAAATTTCTCATTATAATAATTGATGTCGATATTTCATGTCGACGAAATTAATATATCGATACCATCCCTAATTGGTGACGTCACGTCTGGCTGCTGCAGAATCGGATTTAGCGTCGCCATTTTTATTTCGGAATCCGGGAAATAAATTGTACATCCGATTTTTGTTTTGATATACGAACGGGTTGATTACAGCTGGGGTGGCCTAGTGTTTTGACCTACCGCCTCTCATGCAGAGGGTCGCGGGTTCAAATCCGGCTCGCACCTCTAAAATTACTTATGTGCGAAATTCAATTTGAATTTACCACTGAGCTTTTCGGTGAAGAAAAACATCGTGAGGAAACCTGCACGCATCTGCGAAGTAATTCAAGCATGTGTGTGAAGTCCCCAATCCGCACTGGGCCCGCGTGGGGACTATTGCCCAACCCTCGTGATGAGAGGAGGCCTGTGCCCAGCAGTGGGCCGTAAATAGGCTGTTGTAGTATACGAACTGGTCTAAATCAATTTAAATAGGTTTGAATCAGTTGCAGTTGCAGGAAATTCCAGTTTTGAATTTGGGCTAAGACGGTTTAGATGCTAGCTAAGCGGCAAGCATATTTGGAATACGGAAAGCGTAGTAGAATCCAGACTGGATTAGTAAGATAAAAAAAAACTCTTGGGACAGCTTTAAATTGTACAATTTTTGAATTCAGTTTCCGCTTGCATAGAATTGAAATAGAATTGAAAACTGAAAGAATAACTCGAGTTATGTACTTAATGTATTTTGAAAGGAGAAGTTCGCGAAGAAAATTTATTTGTTTACGATTTTGAGTTTGGAAAAAAAATGTTTGCTTGTTTGAAAAAAAAAATTCAAAAATTCAAAAATTCAATCATTTATTCAGCAAATTGGCCACATAGGGGCACTTTTACACGTCAGAAAAGAATTTACTAGCGCTTCCTAGACCCATTGCTTGAGAAGAAGCGCCGCAACAAACTCAAGCAGAAGGCCTTCCGGCAAGAGATTTACATTACATGTATAAAATATACATATCGGTACGTACTACAATTACATTGAAGGGATGTATAGTCCCTAACTTAAACTTAAATCTAAGATCTTAGAGATGTATAGTCTCCAAGGGTCCAGAAAAAAAAAATATGGAGATGGCCTCCATTGTCAAATAAATATAAATTCCATAGATGTCGACAGTCTCAAAATGTCAATAAATAATGAAATACATCATGTATAAAAGAGTTCATTAATACATGTCAATAAGAACATGATGAGGTCTCTCGCTTAAAATGTTATACAATTTGAATGTCTATTAAAACATATTAATAGACATTCAAATTGTAACCAAGACAATAACATTACGTACTCATTGATTTTTATTATTTTTAACTAGTTTACCGGGTCGCGAACGTCACTCCAGAACTGGTAGACGAGCTGTCGGTAGTCCTCCAACAAGATGGAGTGACGACCTTGTAAAGGTCGCGGGAACGCGGTGGATGCGAGTGGCACAGGACCGGTCTGAGTGGCGCGCCTTGGGGGAGGCCTATGTCCAGCAATGGACGTCTTTTTGGCTGAAATGATGATGAATTAAGTGTAATTTTGTTAAGCAAATGTTGACCTTCTGAGCCAACCATTACCTATGCCTTTAAAGTTCAATACTCTGTGCTGTCAACCTACCGTCGCAGCCTCCGCGCTTGAGCCAATCCATCAAAGTCATTGGGAATTATACCCACTTAGCGATCTGATGTGGGAGATGGGTATCATGTAGAGAACATATTTTAGGCTACTTCAATTGGAAAATAAACGCTGAGATTTTATCCTCGGCGTTTCAACCGCTGTCATTAGTTCTCCACTTAAACGTTGATTCAGTAATAAAGTTTTGTAACAAATTGAAAAACAGGAAACATTTGCACCAATGGTAGTTTCAGGTGAAATCAAAATATAAGTGTTTGACACGCTCTAGTAGGTTTCATGTCAGATTTCAAAAATGTTAAATTTTGTCTCAATAGGTTCAGCGGTTGAAGCGTGAAGAGGTAACAGACAGACAGAGTTACTTTCGCATTTATATAATATTAATATGGATTTATCCAACCGATCTCAGAAACGGCTCTAACGATTTGGATGACATTTGGAATATAGGGGGCGGGATTACGGAGGCGACAAATCGATCTAGCTAGGTCTCATAGCCAGGGCTTGTAACCGGTTAATTAAAAAAACCCGGAAAAAGTCAAATATTTAAAATTATTTTATACTCTTTATGTGGAACTCCATAGTGTATTTAGGTTATTACTTCGTATTATTTTATAGCCTTATTAAACATGAAATAGTAAACGAAAGAACGATAAATAAACCGGTTTATTTGTATGGGGACAAAAACCGGTTTCAAGCCCTGCTCATAGCTCAGAAAACTCGGTTTTAGCAGGAGGGTCCATTTCAAGATGGCTAGTAGCATGGGCTGCGCCAAACAGCTCGCACGCTCGCCGCGTCGCGCGGTAATATTTAATATTTTTTGCGTAGGTACTTTGTGCGTGATTTGGTGAAAAATGACACCGAGAGAAAAAAAAATATATATTGTTGTGTGTACAAACTCAACCTCAACAAAGACAAGAGAAACTCTGCATTATCATATGCGATGCGACTCAACTGTTTGTATAAAGATAATTAATATTCTTTGATTTAATAAAATCTATGCCATTATAGTAAAAAAAAACATTGTCAGGAAACCTGCATGCACCTGAAAAGTAATTCAAAGATGTGTGTGAAGCATCTGTTGGAGACCTATGAAAGAGCCTATGGTGGGAGTGTCGTATTTGGTAAATGTATTGGGTAAAAAACCGGCCAAGTGCGAGTCGGACTCGCGCACCGAGGGTTCCGTACAAACCTGTAAGGTTTACAAAGTTCGTTCTTTACGACAATCGAGTCATAACTATGGTATTTTTATTGCAAAATGAAATTCATAACATTACAATGGGGAAAGATGGAGTAGCATAAATTTAAGACAAAGATCTTAAAAAATATATATTTTGTAATGTAACTAAAAATTTAAGGTTTTCGGAATTTTTCCTTTATGTGTGCTATAAAACGTTGCTTCATGCCAAATTTCAAGATTCTAGGTCGACTGGAAGTACCCTTTAGGTTTTGATTCCCTTGCGAGTACTTGCGAGTTTCAAAATATGCAGCTTAAATTGCTGTTTCTTTTGATTGCGTTGACATAGAAGTTTGATTTTGTTACAGCTTAAAGGTATTATAGATCTGAGTATTTGGTATGAATTTCAATTTAATACCTCTACGCGTTTATGAGGAAATGGGTAGTAAGGTTAAAATTATTAAAAAAAAATATATTATGTGATGTAACTAAAAATTTATGGTTTTCGTAATTTTTCCTTTATCTATGCTATAAGACGTTGCTTCGTACCAAATTTCAAGATTCTGAGTTCACGGGAAGCACCCTGTAGGTTTTGATTCCCTTGCAAGTGTCGAAAATTTGCGGCATAAACGGCTGTATCTTTTGATTGCGTTGGCTTAGAAGTTTGATTTTTTCACAGCTTCAAGGGACAGTAGACCTGAGTAATTGATATAAATTTCAGCTTCATACCTCCACGCGTTCCTGAGAAAAAGGGTCTTGACAGACGGACGGACGGACGGACAGACGGACAACAAAGTGATCCTATAAGGGTTCCGTTTTTTCCTTTTGAGGTACGGAACCCTAAAAATAACATTTAATAAGAATACACAGAATTTATATTATTTTGTCAATAAACAATCAGTAATATGTATGAATGCATATACGGGCCACGCTGATGTAAGTAATTCATAGAAATTCCATTACGTATTTACCTATTTGAATTAAATAATTTAAACTTAAATCGGCGAGTTGCCGGCAACCCTACGTGCTGTGAGCTAAACCGGTTTCGATTCAGCGGCGCTCAATGGAATATGGACGTTCATAGCGCGTTATAAAGATTCATTTTTGCTCGAAGGCAGGTAGAATAGGTAAATTTCTATGCATAAACTAGACTTTTGTTAGAGAGTGGAGCTTCTGTACGGTAGTACTATTAGATATTCTGTGGTTTTAGCTACATATTTTCACCCGAGCAAAGCTCGATCGACCAAGTCCTTTATAATTCATTGAAGATTACTACCAAATTACTCGAAACGTTCGTAAGTTCGGAAGCTAATTTTGTGAGCTTTGTGAAATACTTAGTAGGTATTTTTGATTTTTAACAAACTGGTATAGCAGATAACAGCGTCGATTTTACAAGTGCACTTTCTGTTCTGCGTGCCCTTGTTATTTCTGTGCTATAACCGTGTCTCGGACATACATATGGTGGAAGTTGGAGGTAATTAATTAGATATATATGTTTACGGTTATTTTTACGGCTTCTATGGTAATTAGTAAAGCCTAAATAATGTCTGAAGTATTAATATAATATTAATATGTGGATGTTTATTAATTTGTTGGCGTTTTGTTTTTTCATTTCATTTCATTAGTATGTTTATTCATTCCTAATATTATATCCGGGTTGGAAACAACATACTTGAGAGGAAAAACCGTTGTAGAAGCCACAGAAGTACTAACTTAATTCTTAAAATGGTGGTATTGTAAATTGCGCAAATTTATAGATCGCGGTTCAATAATAAGCTAAAATGGAGACGATATAATACTTATAGCACAGAATATTTAATAGTACTACGTACAGAATGGCTACGGAATCACCAGCCTGAATCAAGTCGGCGCGCATCTCGCGCCCAACTCGCCCTTACCGTCATTTGTTTCATCCGGAGATGGAGAGTGAATCGTTGGCCCGCGTAGTGGTACACACACTTTTACAAATGTACAGACATCCTCGCACGCAAACAGACGTTCTCGCACGCAAACATTGAAACTTCATTCGAATTGTGTTCGAAATCGTGCTTTTATAGGCCGTGTCCGCCGTGTCATTCTCTAATACTTATTACAAACTTTGATTCTAGCAGGATTCGAATCTTCAACCTTTAGGTTATCTACGATTTTCAGCTAGAAAAAAAATGGTTAAACAATATAAAAAAGACTGCTAAAATGAAGTATTCAATAAAATGTGTACCTACTCATTGTGTTTATTTAAGTATCATTTTAAACCAATTTAATTTCATTTATTTAGCAATTATCAATCTTCTAAGTCAACGCCATACATTATTTATTTATTTATTATAAGCAAGCATTTGACCACGATCTCACCTGATGGTAAGTGACGATGTACTTCTACGTTGGCATTTGCTTTGCGGCTAATATAAGAACTGTGTCACGTCTATACACGTTGAACTTGAGTAACCCGAATAATTTTACCAGCGTATACCTGAGGTCATAAGGAATAAAAAATGTTAATGAGATCAGGTTGAAATATGATTTTTAACTTATTTTATTCCATACGACCCCAGTCGGAGTCGGTCAGAAATCGTATGGAATAAAAAAAGTTATAAATCATATTTCAACCTGGTTTCATTTTTTTTTAATTTCTTACGGCCTCAGGTATACGCCGGTAAAATTATTCGGGTTACTCAAGTTCACCGTGTATAATAAGATATACGTAAACAAATTAAATTCACATAATGATTTTCAATTATCTACAAACGGCTCTAATGCCACTCACACCGCTTTGCGTTCCTTCTAAACAACTTAGCAGAGTCATTTACATAATTTCCGACACTGAAGATGGTTTCCACTCCTGCGCAACCAAAGGTCTCAAGTCACATAACACACAAATAAAAATATCCTTTAAAATACCAAGTTAAAGTTCAATTTCGAATGCGTGGAAGTTCCCAAAGTAGGTGTGACACGGTTTTTAGAAGCTATTTTACACCAAAAGGGATGTTTTTAGCCTAATTAAATGTATCTAGTCCTTATTTTAAGACTGTTTCGATGCTAACCGTGCAAATAAATGTAATTACGAGCACCTAAGTAGGCACAGTCAGTGGTGGCCTAGTGGGTTGACCTACCGCCTCTCATGCAGAGGGTCGGGGGTTCGATTCCGGCTCGCACCTCTAAGTTTACTTATGTGCGAAATTCAATTTGAATTTACCACTGAACTTTTCGGTGAAGGAAAACATCGTGAGGAAACCTGCACGCATCTGCGAAGTAATTCAAAGATGTGTGTGAAGTCCCCAATCCGCACTGGGTCCGCGTGGGGACTATAGCCCAAACCCTCTCGTGATGAGAGGAGGCCTGTGCCCAGCAGTGGGACGCAAATAGGCTGTAGTAGTAGTAGTAGTAATAATAGGTACAGTCATATTTATTGGCGGTCGACCAGATTAAAAAAAATCGCTTGGACTGTGCAGCGAGATGTCTACGCCCGTCCGTCTTCGAGCGAGAGACTCGCGCAAGCGATTGTGGCCCTTAAGGTGGCACACCGCCAGTAAATATGACTGTACCTACTTTGATGTTAAAATATCACCATGACTAGCTTCTGCCCGCGACTTCCCCCGCGTGGAATTCGGTTTCCGCGTTTTCCCGGGAACTATGCGTTTTTCGGGATGAAAAGTTGCCTATGTCCTTTCCCAGGACCCCAACGATCTCCATGCCAAATTTCATCTCAATCGGTCCAGCGGTTGAAGCGTGAAGAGGTAACAGACAGACAGACAGAGTTACTTTCGCATTTATAATACACTAGCTTCTGCCCGCGACTTCGCCCGCGTGGAATTCGGTTATCGCGCTCCCGCGGGAATCATGCGTTTTTCCGGGATAGAAAGTAGCCTATGTCCTTTCCCGGGACCCCGACTATCTCCATGCCAAATTTCATATCGATCGGTCCAGCGGTTGAAGCGTGAAGAGGTAACAGACAGACAGACAGAAAGACAGACAGACAGAGTTACTTTCGCATTTATTATATTAATATGGATATTAATATGGATATGGCGGATCAATTTATTTAAAATAAATCTACAACTTTTATTACAAATTCGGCGACTTAAAAATAAAATAATTGAATTAGAAATAAAATTTAAAACTAGAACTAAAAATAACTATAGAAAAAACACCCCTTCCAAAATTTCACTTTGCGGCATGGTGCCCATAACGCTGGCGGCGTTACCTCTCTGGATTGTTAAAGAAATCCTTTGCGAGAGGTAAGCGCCAGCCCTTGGGTCGCCGGTTTTGTCGATCAAGTGGGCCGACAACATCCTCATGAAAGCTTTCATGTCTGCCGACCAGGGACCCAGAGTCTCAACCGCGAGAGCGGCAAACTCATATTCATGCATTATGCATGAATACTTTATTAATGTGAGACGCAGCGAACGTGTCGACACACGTTACGTCCCACACCAATGCCCTCTCCAATTTCCAAGGCACCAAGGTGATCCCGTCTGGGCGCTTGCCGTCGTCTCTGGCCAGTCCCACAGGCTCGAGGACCGCCGGTAGGGAGGCTGTGGCAAGCGATCGGCGGATCAGATCATTGATGGTGCCATGACGAAACAAGCGGCCGGCGCTCCTGTGGCAAGAGAGCCCGTGTCGTCCCAGTTGATCGACATTTTTGCCGCATGCACACCGGTGAGGGACGCAGATCCTTGAACCGAGCCGTAGGCAGATGGCAATCCGTAAACTGCTCGGATCAAGGACCGTCCCTAAGTTGCGGGAAGGAAGTGCGCGTAGCCAATGACCTGCCTCGTTGCAGGACACGGCTAAAACTCGAGCTTGGTCTGAATCGTCCAAACTACTATCCAATAAGGAAGCGTGGGTTGCCAAAAGTCGCGGATTATCCCATGCCCTCTGCGAGTGCCTGTTGGTAGGCAACTCCTCCCCGGAACATGCAGCACACCAGGCCTCTCTGGCCTCCGAGAGGCACGCTATCTCGTCAGCAGGTATCTGTGGTACGTTTAATATGATACCTACTAGAGACAACGAGCCGTAGGCGGAGGACAAAAAGGCCGGAAGCGCCACGTCGGAAGGGGAGCGGACACCAAGACCACCGAGACGGATAGGAAGAACCGCTTGGATCCAAGCCCTATTTTCGAAATTAATATTTAAAATTTTTGAAAGTGTTACCTGAAGTGAATTTTCTATATCTGTTAAAATCGAAGGGAATTTCCATAATGGGCAGCTACGAAGCAAATACATAAATTTTGGGGTGAAAAGGCAATACTGAATGATGAATAATGCCATGTGGGGGTTCATTTCAAAAAGTAGGCCAGAAGTGCTATTAAATAAATTTAGTTTAAAATTAATAAGTGGGTTTATTGCGTCGTCAAATATTGGGGAACCTAAAAGAGTAAGAGATGATTTCGAGTGTACTGAAATATTTGGCAGCAATTCATTGAAATTTGAAAGTATTTCGACTTTCTGGTCGGCTGTAAGGCGATCCGGTAAGAAAATTTCGCACTTCCTAAAGTTCAATGACAGTCCTATTTCCGAAAATTTTGTTAATATTAATTCTAAGTCTTGTAGGACAGTTGCTGCGTCCCCACCGAGGGAACCGTCGTCGAGATACCAAAGATTAAATTTGGAAACTAAATTTGAAATAATCCCGTTTATTGCCAAACTGAAAGTGGCTGGACCAAGCGGGTCTCCTTGTTGACAACCCACGCTTGAGGAAATAATTTTGTCCCGAAAAAGTAATTTTGTTGGCGCTCTATAACACTGCCAAAGATAGCTGTAGAGTTCCGGAATTTCTTTTTTCACTTGTGTTAATAGAGCACCTCGATCAACCGAGTTAAAAGCATTTTTGACATCAATTTTCAAAAAAACTTCGTAGTCTGGATGGTTCAGAAAAGAGCGAGCAGCGTGTACAGCTGCCTCACAACCGCCTTTGATACCGAAGCCCAGCTGCCTCGGTTTGAATAAATCAGTCAGTCTTTTATGTACCTTACGGCAGCAGAGCTTTGAAGCCAAACGTCTGAAAGTACAGCCCACCGCAATGGGGCGGATACCTCCATCTTTTTTTGCTAAGGCCACAAGGTTTGCACCATACAGAAGAGGCACGATTTCAGGATTTACTCGGCCTGACAACATAAGGTTTATCAAGCCGGTGATTTCTGTCAGGAGAGCGGTAGCCGTTTCACCCAATGAGGGCGCGGTTAAGTCTTTTAAATGTTGTGGAGAAAGGCCGTCTAACCCGCCAGCAGAGCCGTTTGGAAATGCTGAAATAGCCTGCTGTACGGCATCAATACAAGTGGCGAAACTATACTCATCAGAATCGCACGAAGGTGGGTCCGGAAACACGGAAGAAGTGGATGCAGACGGATGCTTGTCTCTCAGGGCAGCGTAGGTCTCAGCTGAGTGCGTCGCCAGGTCGTCACTCGAAAATAGAAGGCGGGCAGCTCCGCTGACATTGCCATCAGAAATTTTATTTTCGATGGCTTTTATTTTAGAATTAGTTAAATTGGATGGAGCTTTGATGGTGGGTAATTAAAAATTAAAAGAAGGAAGAGTGTCTGAAAAGGCTATGGTATTATTTTTGATTTGTGTGGTCAAGGAGTTCTTCTTTGTCGGGTCAGCGTGAAGAATAGAATAGGGAAAGGTAAGTAACCTTTTCCAGCAGACGGCAGAGTTGACGGCAACAACATTTTTGACGCACTTACTGAGACAACTAGCCACTGAGACACGAGCACCACGGGGTATTCTTTTAATTATTTTAGTATTGGCCTTTAGCAGGCCAAGGTTTTCTGCGAATGATATTGATTCACCACTTGCTGTAGAGGGAGTCGGTTGTGAGGAGCTAGGCAGGGGAGGATCCACGGCCACACGCCTACCGTGTTTGCGGGCTGTGTGTATTGCGAGCCCCCTCTGGCCTTTGTACTTCTTGTTGTCCTCACATTGGGGGCATTCCAGCAGGGCGATTGTAGAAAAGCATGGCTGCGAAGACATCGATATGGATATGGCTAACAATTTAAAGTAGAAACCTGATTCAAAAACTTCATGATTACTTTACGTGCCGCGTGGGGACTATAGCCCAAACCCTCTCGTGATGAGAGGAGGCCTGTGCCCAGCTGTTGGACGCAAATAGGCTGTAGTAGTAGTAGTAGTAGTATGATTACTTTATGACTATCGTAAATGATAGCAGATCCAACCAACTCTGTATATTTGATCCCCTGATGGGCACAACTCACGTTTTTTCCAACTGCTTTGCAGCTGCGTGAAGGTTTTTTGACGGTTTCTTGACAACTTGAACTGGGTTTATTCTATTTATTGAAAGCAAATAAGAAAACATAGATTGTGATAACAGGAAGTTATTTTCTGTAAATAAAACAACAAATGACGTCGAACGTTTTTTGCTGCGAAGGCACGTGGCTCCTTTCCCACGCAGTTTTCTTTTCTAAGAAGTGTTTTAACTTGAGGAAAGCTGGGGTCCAGTGGTTTACACGAAATAATGTCTAGTGAAAGGAAAACTGAACTCACATAGGGCAGTAAGATATCGCACACGCATTCGCCTCGTTGGACGCTCCCGGATGGACTGACTGAAGAACATGGCGCGCGGTTTTTTGTGTGTATGAGTGAACGAATGATTGGTATTTGATTCGAGGGTGAAAGGTGAATGAAAGGGGTGTAGCAGACATGAGTAAATAAAGCTATGGTCACATGTCTGCGGAGAATGGGTGAGTGGTGGTGCTATAGTGTTTATTTTATAAAAAATATTAGCCGTTTACCCGCGACTTCGTCCCGCGTAGAATTTGCCCGTACCCGATGATACTATATACTTTTACAACTGTAAAAACGGGATGTTTTTCAAAGTAGACTTAAAACCACTTTAGTAGGCGTTTATTTGTTACTACATTACATAAATAAGTAAAAGGTAAAAGAATCAGTACACAGCACATTGACTTTAAGGAGCACTAGTTGGCACAAGCATCGTGTCTGAATGATCAAGGCAGAGTGCCGACTTGTCGTGGTGAAGGATCGTAGCGAAGTGTCCAGCCGACCCGCAGCGGGCTGAGCACAGCAGCGATTCAATTCAATTCAATTCAATTCAATCATTTATTCAGCAAATTGGCCACATAGCGGCACTTTTACACGTCAGAAAAAGAATTTACCAGCGCTTCCTAGACCCATTGCTTGAAAAGAAGAGAGGTGGGGAGGCCGTAGCGTCGATGACGCGCGGTCACCCCATAGCGCGGACGTGACGTCAGAACCGCCAGGTGCTCGTCAAATGACCGTGATCATTTGTATATAGATGGTTATAGTCATAGAAGTTTTGAAAAACTGTTCGACCCGTGGCGTGGAAAACCCCTTCCCGTGGAAATATCCGGATAAAAAGTATCCTGTGTTATTCCCAGGGTCTCACACTATCTCCATACCAAATTTCATCCAAATTGGTGCAGTCACAGTCAGGAAGGTCAAACAAACAAACACACTTTCACATTTATGATATTAGTAAGGAAGTAAGGATAGCGAGACAATCATGTAAACAAATAATATGCTGCGTAACTTCGTAGAATGGTGATTAATTTTATTCGTGTTGACGAAAACAAATAAAAGGTACTGTTATGAGGAAAGAGAGCATGACGCATAAAATAGGCGTGAAGAAGTGATATATGTACCTGACATAGAGGACATTTTTAGTATACTTTTCTAGTATGGAGTGTGGAATGTGTCTTGGTAAGGAGCGCAATCTTATGGCGAAACAGTTGAAAACGTGTCCAGCGGATTTGATAAGCAACAAAACAAAACACACTCTCCTCACAACCGTTTTCGCCATCTGAAGGCGCTACTGCAGACTATTCGCCTAGGTGGCTTGACTGGAGTGGCGACCGCAGCGCCCCCAATCTACCCGATTTGGTGTCCACTTTTGGAACTATAAAGATTGCGCTCCTTTACTTCAACCCTCCATATTTTCTAGTATGGTACATTGTATTGTATTTATCGTCTTCGTGCTAAAGTTGCATGCAGAGGGTCGGGGGTTCGATTCCGGCTCGCACCTCTAAGTTTACTTATGTGCGAAATTCACTTTGAATTTACCACTGAGCTTTTCGGTGAAGGAAAACATCGTGATGAAACCTGCACGCATCTGCGAAGTAATTCAAAGATGTGTGTTAAGTCCCTAATCCGCACTGGGCCCGCGTGGGGACTATAGCCCAAACCCTCTCGTGATGAGAGGAGGCCTGTGCCCAGCAGTGGGACGCAAATAGGCTGTAGTAGTAGTAGTGCTAAAGTTGAGTGGCTTTCATTTTTGGAAACTTTTTTTTAATATCAATGGTAAAGGCGTACGAGTGCACAGCCCACCTGATGGTAAGTGGTCACTGTGGTCCATGGACACCGAAATCCTTAAATCCCCATTAAGAAACCATAAGATCTTGAATTCGTTGCCTACCCTGAGGCCTAAGATGGAATGCCTGTGCCAGAAATTTCACCGGCTGTCTTTAACCCCCTACCGGAACACAACAGTGCGAGCACTGCTATTTGGCGGCAGGTTAGCGGGGAAAGACGTATTCAATTTATTAAATTCAGTTTATACCCATCCATTTTTATAAAATAAAAGATTTATATTTCTGTTCCTAAAACTAAGTTTAATGATTCAAGGTCTACTAGTTTTGGTTGATGGTTGTGCGTAGTCTATCAATCTGTAATGATGGGCCACAATAAAAACTTACCATCAGTAAGTAAGTTAGTGGCCTAAGCTGTATGCATCAATCTGTAATGATGATGATGATGGGCCACAATAAAACTTACCATCAGGTGATACTACTACTACTACTACAGCTTATTTGCGTCCCACTGCTAGGCACAGGCCTCCTCTCATCACGAGAGGGTTTGGGCTATAGTCACCACGCGGGCCCAGTGCGGATTGGGGACTTCACACACATCTTTGAATTACTTCGCAGATGCGTGCAGGTTTCCTCACGATGTTTTCCTTCACCGAAAAGCTCAGTGGTAAATTCAAAGTGAATTTCGCACATAAGCAAACTTAGAGGTGCGAGCCGTAGACACCGGAGCCGTATACTCCGCCGTCGCCGGTCGCCGGTAGATAAGACGCAGTTGACAAGAGAAATTCACGTCTAGATTGCTGAAGGGTGATATATCCTATTCTTCTTCTATTCTATGTCTAGGTGTTTATTCTAAAGTTCTACGTGTCCCATAAACATGGATCTTTCCACAGCCAGAATAATGTTCATCATAAACAAAACATTAATAGTGATCGTAAATATGAAAGTTTTATACTGCCACAGATAATGTCAGTGCTTATGATCCAGCGCAGCCAGAATAAAAAAATAGTGGAAGACGGGAACACACTGGTTTGTGAAGTTTTTAACGAATTTTGCTATTTTTATTTACTTGTGTTATTTATTTATTTAAACTTTTTTGCACAAGAAAACAAATATGTACAAATGGCGAACTTAATGCCCAATGGCAGTCAACCATAGGGTAGAACAGACAGTGTCGGTGCCCTTAACAAATCAATATACTTAGATGGGAAAACAAATCTTAAACACATAATCATTTATCTATAAACTGTATTAGGTTGTTCATTACGATTATAGCACCTACTTTATTTTACTGTTGATATTAGCTTACGTTAGGTGGGTCATGGAAATGAAGATAACCATTGTTGAAATGGTAAATGCATCCAGCTGCTGTTCCAGGGGGCCTATGATACTTTTTGAGTCATTTTTGTATGGGGAGAAGTAGATAGAGGGGGGCAGCTATCCCCCCTTCTGTAGCTATGGATTATGGAGGGTTGAAGTAAAGGAGCGCAATCTTTATAGTTTCAAAGGTGGACACCAAATCGGGTGGGTTAGGGGCGCTGCGGTCGTCACTCCAGTCAAGCCACCTAGGCGGATAGTCTGCAGTAGCGCCTTCAGATGACGCTGCTGAGGCGAAAACGCTGCGAAAACGGTTGTTAGGAGAGTGTGTTTTGTTTTGTTGCTTATCAAATCCGCTGGACACGTTTTCAACTGTTTCGCCATATAGATTGCGCTCCTTACCAAGACACATTCCACACTCCAAACCTATGGATGAGCGACTTTCATACCTTCTCATTCATTTTAAATTATGAATTCAAATTCATAATTTAAAATGAATGCATTCATTCCAAAATTGACACGACCTGCATTACACGGTCACATGGCGGACACGGCCTATAAAACACGATTTCGAACACAATTCGAATGAAGTGTCAATGTTTGCGAGCGAGGACGTCTGTACACTCGCTTTGTATTTCTCCGCACAGATGCAAGCTCTTTGTAGGTATAAAATAAACTCTACAACGGTGACGGTTCTGTGTTCTAACTCTAGTGACAGTGTTTCGAATTTATTGCTTTTATCATAGACAATAAAAGTTTTGCTTTTCGCTACTATTTTCGCTATGCCGATTATAGTTGGGATAAGATATCGAATAACAATATTTTCCACGTCTCGGCTAGACAAAATGTATTCAAACGATTTTACGTAGAAGTTCAAGACACCATTATATTATTTTATTTATCTTTTGGACATCTTAGGAGTTGTGGATGTTTTCGCGCCCTGCTCATTTCGAAAAGTAATATTGATGTATTTTTCATAAAGATAATAAAGCTTGACTAAGAATTCAGCGTGTGTAACGCTACAAATTCAAATTCAACCATATTATTATATGAAATGCTGATCATTATGCCAAATTCCTTGACTTTCATCACGGATTGGTCAATGAGTCGAGGAACGTAATTGCTCACAACTAGGTCAGATGAAATCAGTTCATTCCCGTTTGCACCATGGAAAATACCCTTTTATTTAATTGAATGGGAGTTTCGTGAAAATATTAATGTGTTAGCAACTTTCTATAATTTAGTTTCTGACCGCGACTTCGCCCGCGTGGAACACAGTTATTGCATTCCCGTGGGAAGAAGCGTTTGTCTGTTTAATGTTGACTCATCAGGGATTATTGAAAAAGTCTATTTGCACGTTGCACGTGTAACAAACGATATTAACATCACCCTTGGCCATAAAGTGGGATTTTCTGCCCGCTACGCGGAGAGAAAATCTCACTTCTTGGCCAAGGCAAGACGTAAAACTTTTGACAAACCACGGGTGGTAATTCGTAAAGCCCCAGATCGCATATTTATGGCCCTCACCTTCGGTTCGGGCCACAGAAACTTGCGATCTGAGACATTTACGAATTCACCACCCTAGGTCTGTAATGTACTATTAGTGCGAGAAAATTGAAAGCAAGTGTTCAAAAAGTAAAAGCACTTGTTTGATAACCTTACAAACTTTTCACATGCTAAACGTAAGTATCAGAATCAGAAATATTTATTTGCGTAAACAGTATTAAATACATGCATCATTAAATATATCGAAATGTTTACCTTCAGCACTTTCTTTCAGCAATACGCAATTTGTTTTTCGTCATATTATGGCTAAAAGTAATTCTATTGTATTCCTCATAAAAACGCTTATTATTAATACACACTTATAAAATAAATATAGCCGTGGTGGCCTAGTGGTTCGACCTACCGCCCCTCATGCAGAGGGTCGGGGGTTCGATTCCGGCTCGCACCTCTAAGTTTACTTATATGCAAAATTCAATTTTAATTTACCACTGAGCTTTTTGGTGAAGGAAAACATCATGAGGAAACCTGCACGCATCTGCGAAGTAATTCAAAGATGTGTGTGAAGTCCCCAATCTGCACTGGGCCCGCGTGGGGACTATTTAGCCCAAACCCTCTCGTGATGAGAGGAGGCCTGTGCCCAGTAGTGGGACGCAAATATATAGGCTGTAGTAGTATAAAATAAATATAAAAAATTGTGCACGTTCTCTTGTGGCTGAGTTCGAATACACAAGTGCTAAAAGGAATAATCCCCAACGCCCCGACTGAATTATTATGTTTGATTGGATTTGGATATTAATGAACTGTCTGAATGATCAACGTCAGTGCCAATTTGAAATGTAATCTACATGCATAAGGATCGTTCTACATTGAACTGGCTAAGTTAAGAGCCAAATTTACTTATATTTCTATTTATATTTCGCCATAGTGAAAATCACTTTGTTTAGTGATGTACTAGGCGTGTTCTGGGGTTAGATTAAATTATCGACAACGCATTGGTGATGCCTCTGCTAGGTTAAATGTAGGCGGTGGTAACTACTTACCAATAGGTGGGCCTTCTGCCTGTTTGTCAGTCTTCTTCTTCATCAGCGTGGTATTCGCCCACCGTTGAGCATATACGCCTCTTCAATCTCTCGTTGTCTGCTTCCTTCATCCAGACCAGTCCTGCTGTCGCTTTTAAGTCATCGGACCATCGGACACTCTACCATCATCAAAAAATACATTGATACTACTAGCGGTTTTCCGCGGTATAACATGCATATGTCCCATTTTTCCCGTTCTGGGATCCAGTTAGGGAATTTACAATTTCCGAAATTTCCCCAAAAAACTACCTGTCAAAATTCAGCTTTCTTCGAGCAGCAGTATAAGCACTGATACGGAACGATTTTGAGCACAGGAATTGTCAAATGTGCTCCGTGTCAGCGAAGGGTGCGTTCCGTACTTTGAGCGCGTTTCGGGACACTTTGTGACCGTGTTCACAGCGCTCAGGAAATTGATGACGTCATCGATCGACGCTCACAGTGCTCACGCTGCGTAGCATGGGCGCTGTGAGCGCAAACGTCAAAGTGACATTTGACTATACATTTGACAGGACATGATTCCCTAATAAAACAAAGATTGACAGTTACTAGTGTTGGCGCCGTGAGTGTACTTATGACCGTTCCGAATCAAAAAACGCACGCACACTGTTGTGAGTGTGACAATCGATTCGGGACACCTATGAGCGTTGTGAATGCTGTGAGCACTTTGAGCGCACTACGGAACGCACCCGAACACGCACCCTAACTTCAGTAAACAAAGGTTGTATTTACTGCGCAGGCCACATTGTACGTGCAATCAAGTGGTCACGCGAAGGCATACAGGTTAATTGTTCCTTAAGAACTTTCAATTTGCTGTAATGGCTTTTTTATGGTACCACTTCTTTAAAATTGCCATTAAAGCTTTTGTAGTTGTGTTAGCGACTTAACGCATTCACTGCCACTTCTGTTTTACGAACTTTCGCCAGGTGCCACATCTGTCATTAAGGGAACATTGCAATGCACATGTGCGTTCAAGGCACTGCGGGAAAGTCAGCAAAACGCATATATGCGTCGGTGGCAGTGAATGCGTTAAAGGGTTAAGCCTTTTATAGTTTAGGCACTATTACCACCAAGAGCGAGGAAGCGATTGGCTATCGGCCTTTTTCTCGCTTGTGAAACTTACACCGGATCTATATGTTTTGTTCCCTTCTTGAGCGAGAAAGTAGTCGAATAGCTCCTTGCTTACCTATCGTTGACGGTGGCCTTAGACCTTTATCACTACATAGTATAAAACAGAGTCGCTTCGCTGTCTGTCTGTCCCTATGAAAGATTAGATCTTTAAAACTACGCAACGCATTTTGATGCGGTTTTTTTTAATAGATAGAGTGATTCAAGAGAAAGGTTTTCGCATATAATTTGTTATAGTTTAATGCTCTATTCCCGCAGAAGCTAGTTACATATAAGGAAGGACCTCTACCTTTTTATTCAATTTCCGCAATACATGCGTACTTAAAGTCCGAGTTTACTTATGTGCGAAATTCAATTTGAATTTATCACTGAGCTTTTCGGTGAAGGAAAACTTCGTGAGGAAACCTGTACGCACCTACGAAGTAATTCAAGAGCGTGTGTGAAGTCCCCAATCCGCACTGGACCCGCGTGGAGATTATAGCCCATACCTTCTCGTGATGAGAGGAGGCCGTGGGACGCAAATCAACAGTCTATTTGGTTGGTAGGTACCTAACGAAAATTTGAGAATAGGTACAGTTAAGGTGCGTAGATGGAGCGACGACCTCGTGAAGGTCGCGGGAAACCGGTGGAAGCAAGTAGCACAGGACCGGTCGGAGTGGCGAGCCTTGGGGGAGGCCTATGTCCAGCAGTGGACGTCTTTCGGCTGAAATGATGATGATGATGATGAAGGTGCGTAGTGAGGTGAAAAACCCAATTCGGGCACGTTTAAAGATATAAAACTAAAAATTAGGCCGAAATATAGGTCTCGAAAAAATATAATTGAGAATAGGGATGACGACAACTTTTTTTTTCTTAGTGTATCAGGAAGATCATTGAAAAGTATTGGACACGTATTTTTTCTTTTTTCACGTAATCAAACTTATACGGAGATATATTGAGTTGAAATGTCGCGTGACGTCACGGTTAGGTACGATTTATACCTAACGGTGACGTAGTTAGCTCCCACTCTCCAACTTTAATGCGTTTTAACTTGGTCATTCTTTGTTAATTTGATAAAACAAAAAATACGTGTCTAATCTTTTTTTATTACCTGACTGACGGACTAATTAGAATTTCGATTTCTTCACCCTGTCGTCATCCTTATTGATATGTGCTCTTCAAAAGTTGCGGTGGGTACGTGCACAAGCATCGTCCGCGCACGTACCCACCGCAACTTTTATGACGGAAATGATAGTTATTTACGGTTTTCGAGCAAAGTAATGATTATTTTACACTATCCACAGTTTAGATTATGAAAACCTGAATAAAGTTTCATTTTCTGGACAGCCCGTGTAAAATCATGGTCTAGATATTGAGCAGTAGCGATTTAAAAGGTTGAAAATTCCTTACTTGTTTTTTTTTTGCAAGGACGACCTGAACCTATCGCAATTTTCGCAGCTCGGATTAAAGAGGACATATCAATTCTTCATATATATTTTTTCGAGACCTATATCTTGGGTCAATTTCTAGTTTTAGGCCTTTAAACGCGACTAAAATGTGCTATTTCACCTTACTACGTGCCTTAAAACCTACTAACATATGGACATAGACGTAAATAATATAGACCCGGTCTAACGTACACGTAATATGTCCCCACTTCCACGGTGTCCAATTTAAAAAAAAACTTTTTTCGAAACTGTTTCTCAGTATCTAAAAACTCGTCTCGTTGTTGAAAAAATGTGACCCAGCTTTAGTGTCACGATATAATAAGGTTAACTTTGGATTGGACACCAATGAAGTGGGGAAACATGACATGTATCTACGTTAGGCCGGGTCCATACGAAGCATTATTTATGTCTATGCATATGGACGAACAGTGCCCATATGTAATATGTCAAAATATATGGAGCAAACTGAAATTAGAAAATACGATCCAATATGCTAATAACGCCTCTTTATTAAAATACTAGCTTCTGCCCGCGACTTCGCCCGCGTGGAATTCGGTTATCGCGTTCCCGCGGGAACTATACGTTTTTCCAGGATAAAAAGTAGCCTATGTGTTATTCTGATCTATAAGCTACATTACTGTAAAGTTTCATTAAAATCCGTTTAGTAGTTTTTGCGTGAAAGAGGAACAAACATCCATCCATACATCCATCCAAACAAACTTTCGCCTTTATAATATTATATAAATATAATATTATAAGTATATAAGTATATAAGTATAAGTATAAGTAAGTATATATAAGTAAGGATAAGGAAGTAAGGATGTGTCAAGATAAATATTTTTTACAAAAGTAAACCTAACACTATAAGAATTAAGTGTCAAATTTGTGCCCCAGCTGTTCGGGCACCCGTTTTGACGGGCCATTTTTCTCCGGCTGATTGTGAATCCTTACTTATAATAGATCAATGCTTAAAACAACTTTTCATTTGAATAAACGCGTCGTTTACTGTACTAGATGTCACCCTTGGGATAAGTCGAGCTAATTCCCGGCAATTATGACGCCTCGCTGGGGATCGTGTGATCGACTGGGGTCTCTGAATCGGATGTGGGTAGGATGCGAATTACCTTCACGGTGACGATACAGTATCAGCTTTTGACAGTAACCGTACAAGATTAAGCGTCAATCGACCATCTGTTTTTTTCTGTACCTTAACTCAAACACAATAAATCTTCATTCATTCATTCATTTCATTCAAGTCGCCGTGTTTTATTGAAACTCGATATTGAAAAAAAAAAAAAAAAAAAAATGAAAAATGTATTTATTGTAACTTACAAGATAAAGAATTACATGGGTTGGGAGCTCTTCTTTTAAGTTATAAAAAACCTGTGTTAGAAGAGTCCCCTCTTTTTCCTGGGGCTTAAATCGATAGGTAAGTTGGTAATTTGTAAAAATGAATAAATTTACATTGCTTTTCTAACTTATGTTACTTGAATATAAATGAAAATATTGAAAAGTTATTCTTAAAGTGACTAATTAAACATACAGAATGCATTATGAATGTGTCTGCGTTTGCCCATGTGGGTGAAGCTAAACGGCGTGTGTGTGTGTGTGTGTGTGTGTGTGTGTGTGTATGTATGTGCCTGATTAAGTGTTGTGTGTGTGTGTCTGCGTATATGTGTGTCTGCGTATATGTGTGTGTCTGTGTATTTTTTTTTTTGAAGTCTAAGATCTGTTAATACAACGCAATGTCTAATACATGTAATATTAAACATTACGTTATATTAACAGATCTTCTGTTTGCTGGTAAGAAAGAGATTTCAGCCATGTAGTTAATTGTTGTTTGCACTGTGCGTTAGAAAGTGTGTAAATATTTAGAGTCTTGTTTATTTTATTATATAATTTAATAGATTGAGAATTGAATTGCTTGGTTGCAAAAATTGTTCTATTTCTAGTATAACTGATGATACTATGCTGGTTTCGTTTTCTTAGTTTATTAGGATCAACAGATGTACTTTTATGTGTTTACATGATATTGGTGGAATTATTGCAATGGCAGTGGCATGGCATAGTTATTATGTACACTTTTTTTAAATTGTAATTACATTTTTAACCGACGCCAAATAAAGGAGGAAGTTATCAATAGGGATGACGACAACTTTTTTTTCTTAGTCTATCAGGAAGATTATTGAAAACTATTGGACACGTATTTTTTCTTTTTTCACGTAATCGAACTTATACGGAGATAAATTGAGTTGAAATGTCGCGTGACGTCACGGTTAGGTACGATTTATACCTAACGGTGACGTAGTTAGGCCCCACTCTCTACCTTTTTACTCAATTTCCGCAATACATGCGTACTTAACGTCCGAGTTTACTTATGTGCGAAATTCAATTTGAATTTACCACTGAGCTTTTCTGTGAAGGAAAACTTCGTGAGGAAACCTGTACGCACCTACGAAGTAATTCAAGAGCGTGTGTGAAGTCCCCAATCCGCACTGGACCCGCGTGGAGATTATAGCCCATACCTTCTCGTGATGAGAGGAGGCCGTGGGACGCAAATCAACAGTCTATTTGGTTGGTAGGTACCTAACGAAAATTTGAGAATAGGTAGTTAAGGTGCGTAGATGGAGCGACGACCTCGTGAAGGTCGCGGGAAACCGGTGGAAGCAAGTAGCACAGGACCGGTCGGAGTGGCGAGCCTTGGGGGAGGCCTATGTCCAGCAGTGGACGTCTTTCGGCTGAAATGATGATGATGATGATGAAGGTGCGTAGTGAGGTGAAAAACCCAATTCGGACACGTTTAAAGATATAAAACTAAAAATTAGGCCGAAATATAGGTCTCGAAAAAATACAATTGAGAATAGGGATGACGACAACTTTTTTTTTCTTAGTGTATCAGGAAGATCATTGAAAAGTATTGGACACGTATTTTTTCTTTTTTCACGTAATCAAACTTATACGGAGATATATTGAGTTGAAATGTCGCGTGACGTCACGGTTAGGTACGATTTATACCTAACGGTGACGTAGTTAGCCCCCACTCTCCAACTTTAATGCGTTTTAACTTGGTCATTCTTTGTTAATTTGATAAAACAAAAAATACGTGTCTAATCTTTTTTTATTACCTGACTGACGGACTAATTAGAATTTAGATTTCGTCACCCTGTCGTCATCCTTATTGATATGTGCTCTTCAAAAGTTGCGGTGGGTACGTGCACAAGCATCGTCCGCGCACGTACCCACCGCAACTTTTATGACGGAAATGATAGTTATTTACGGTTTTCGAGCAAAAAATGATTATTTTACACTATCCACAGTTTAGATTATGAAAACCTGAATAAAGTTTCATTTTCTGGACAGCCCGTGTAAAATCATGGTCTAGATATTGAGCAGTAGCGATTTAAAAGGTTGAAAATTCCTTACTTGTTTTTTTTTTGCAAGGACGACCTGAACCTATCGCAATTTTCGCAGCTCAGATTAAAGAGGACATATCAATTCTTCATATATATTTTTTCGAGACCTATATCTTGGGTCAATTTCTAGTTTTAGGCCTTTAAACGCGACTAAAATGTGCTATTTCACCTTACTACGTGCCTTAAAACCTACTAACATATGGACATAGACGTAAATAATATAGACCCGGTCTAACGTACACGTAATATGTCCCCACTTCCACGGTGTCCAATTTAAAAAAAATCTTTTTTCGAAACTGTTTCTCAGTATCTAAAAACTCGTCTCGTTGTTGAAAAAATGTGACCCAGCTTTAGTGTCACGATATAATAAGGTTAACTTTGGATTGGACACCAATGAAGTGGGGAAACATGACATGTATCTACGTTAGGCCGGGTCTATACGAAGTATTATTTATGTCTATGCATATGGACGAACAGTGCCCATATGTAATATGTCAAAATATATGGAGCAAACTGAAATTAGAAAATACGTTCCAATATGCTAATAACGCCTCTTTATTATAATATGTGTCAAGATAAATATTTTTTACAAAAGTAAACCTAATACTATAAGAATTAAGTGTCAAATTTACTGAGCGCCAAACGGGTGCCCCATCTGTTCGGGCACCCGTTTTGACGGGCCATTTTTCTCCGGCTGATTGTGAATCCTTACTTATAATAGATCAATGCTTAAAACAACTTTTCATTTGAATAAACGCGTCGTTTACTGTACTAGATGTCACCCTTGGGATAAGTCGAGCTAATTCCCGGCAATTATGACGCCTCGCTGGGGATCGTGTGATCGACTGGGGTCTCTGAATCGGATGTGGGTAGGATGCGAATTACCTTCACGGTGACGATACAGTATCCAGTTTTTGACAGTAAACGTACAAGATTAAGCGTCAATCGACCATCTGTTTTTTTCTGTACCTTAACTCAAACACAATAAATCTTCATTCATTCATTCATTTCATTCAAGTCGCCGTGTTTTATTGAAACTCGATATTGGTGGAATTATTGCAATGGCAGTGGCATGGCATAGTTATTATGTACACTTTTTTTAAATTGTAATTACATTTTTAACCGACGCCAAATAAAGGAGGAAGTTATCAATTCGTCGGAATGAAATATTGCCACCTTACCACCTATGGTGGTGTAAATGTGAGGTGAATATGTTGTACTTAGAAGGGTAAAACAGCAAATTCAGTTCACACAATATATTTACACATTCACACAAGACACACACTTATTATACATAAAGTTAAGAAGGAGAAAAGGATAGTCCGAAGGTGGCACAGATGAATATTTACAAAAGAAACTCAAATACAATTTCAACTAAATCAGAAAATCGGCTTTGATAAAAACGAAACGTCAAAAGCTCCATATTTGACAGATCTCGCGCGACGTAAGTACGTAACGCATTCGAAAACCAGCGGCCGGCTATTAATTTCAAAGGAGTTCGTACGTCCGCCAAGTAGCACTGTCGACTTCAAAACAAAAGTCATTCAACGCTTAATTTTTTTCATTATTATTTAAATAGCACCACCAACACTCTCAACGCATAGTTGATGGCTGTCTCAGCTCGCACACGTGTGTTGAGAGTTTTGGTGGTGTTTTTTAAATACATTGAAGCGTTTTGTAAAGTGAAGGCGCGGGACTTTAGATAGAAGAAGATCTCTACAAGAGATAGGCTTAAGAAATTGCAAATAGGCTTAGGGAATTGCAAATATTATAGCTACATAAGGAACAAAAAGACAAGACGTTGTCTTACTGTTTTAAATGTCTGTGTTGGAACATTATTAACTTTGTGCTTACAATAATCCATGGAGCCGAGATAATTGTGTATGTGCAAAGTTCAAGCGGGATTAGCGTTATCACGCCTTGAAAGTTTTACTGTCTCGGGACCTTTAAGTTACTTCCCTTGGTTTCGTCGAATTCAATTCTATTAAAAGCTCATTTAGTTTCTTTTTTGTAAACTAAGAATACCTTTATATCAATTCCTTTAAAGTTTTCTATCTGAATATAAAATCTATTCACAATCTATATAAACCAAAACGTGTGAAAATTAATTATTCAAACAAGCGTGAGAGAGTATAATTAACTATCGCTTTAAGCATTTAATTAACATTATAGAATACTTAATTAATTAAGTATGAACCCAACACGCGAGGACGCCGGATATTTATAACTTAAACCTAATTGCAATATTGCATGATCACCCTTTATATTCAACCTTGATGAAAATAGCATTCGTGAATAGGGTAGTTTAATATTCGTAGGTCTGTACTGCGACATCATTTTGATAGTCTCAAAGCTGTTCCCAGACCCAGCATCGTCAAATTGCTCATGTAAGATCATACTTTTCTAAGAAACGTTGAAAGTTAAAAATATGAAAAAACATGTGCTGTATTTGATTATAATAACATCATCCTTAAATCGACAGCTTTCGCTACACGTTTCGCGAAACTTCGCTCGATACAATTAAATTCCAAAGTAACATCTTACTCGGACCTTTATTCCAACTTTACTCCAGTTTATTATATCAAGCAGTGTACAACTAAACATGAAAGAAAAATTATCCATATTAAATGCATAATTTGACAGCTTTAATGCCATGTTTTTAAACGGTATTTTTATAGAAATTAAAACGTGTTAAATATTAACTAAATCAGGCGTTCTGTGCGTAGCGCTTTCTCTTTCACTCGTTGCACGAGTGACAGTGACGGCTGAGCTGGGGAATAGAAACGGCCTTAAAAAAATGGGCATATTCAGCTTCAGACCCAGTGGGGATATATCTTACTTTCGGGGAATTATGTATAGGAAGACCGAGATTCAGGTGGGGCAGCTGCCCTGCCATGATAAAGTTTTGAAAATCTTTTTATTTATTTATTACGAATGGGCTTGCGTTTGACCCTGATCACATCTGATGGATAGTAATGATAGGGTCTAAGGTGGAACACGCTTACCCATAAGATGTCGTTTTACCCTAGACTTGAAATTAAATTAGGTCCATGAATAAATAGTACATTATTGCATAGGCCGCCAAGTAGCGCATTGCCGGACGAGTCAGTTAGAAGGCTGAGCGAAGCGAAGCCTTCTATTAGTAGGTACGAGTCCGGCTATCGCAATTGCGGCCGAGGTATATATAATGCTTTTCTCAAACAGCGAGGAAATACGTAATTTCAGTAGGGGCAAGTGCGCCAGGATGGAGTAAGTGCGCCTAACATAAATATATCGAAACCCATAAATATTACTCAACTAGTAGTTGGCTGTTTACAAGGCATAGGAGCGAAATAAATTTAGGCGCACTTACCCCACATCAGTATTTACTACTTCCATGATCGTGGATGATTTGGCCATGGAAGTTGTACTTATTACCTCCATGGATTTGTCAGTTTCTAGAGGTGTCTCAAATAGCAAGCGAATTAAAAAAAAACACACACACGACAATAATGTTTTTGCTGGCCAAGGCCGGCAATGGACAGCCTCGCGTCTTCTTTTTTTGAAAGTAACACGAACATTTCCGAGCATGTTTGAGAAAATTTATTTACGTTACCCGTCCGGCTAAAGGTCAGTAATGATAGTAGTAACTAACATAATACTTACATACCAAATTGCAACTCAATCGGTCCAGTAGCTTCAGATCAGATTGGCTGTGGCAGCACACGAGTGATCCTTTATTAAGTGTTCCAATTTTTCCTCTTGAGGATCGAAACCCTAAAAAGGGTTAAATGAAGTATTCTAATTTGCTTTAACGAACGATTTCGAATTCGAGTATACATATTTGCTTACTGATTAAAATAGACGTGTTAATAGTACATTACACACCTAGGGCGGTCAAGTAAAGAAAGTCTCAGATCGCGGGTAATTGAGGCCCGAGCCGGAGGCGAGGGCTATAATATAGCGATCGGAGGATTTCTTTACGACCGCCCGTGGTTAGTATACGATTTTACGTCACCACCTGGCCGTGAAGAGGGATTTTTCGTAGCGCCCAAGGGCGGTAAATACCGCTTTTCGGCCTGGTGTGACCTAAAAAAATTTAAATGTTGTCAATTGATCCCAACAAGACGGGTTTGCAAATGAATGTGACGTTTCTCTAAGGCTGCGTAAACATTTGTCGAAACCTTTAAGCCGAAATCAGAAGGGAATTAACGTGTTCGATTCACTTAATTGTAAGTACTTTTAATTAAAATACGTACCAATCGCTTTGATGATTTTAAATCGAGTTGCTTTGAAGGATTAACACGCGGCTCTGAATGATTTTAAATTAGCCCAGCTTTGAACTCCCGTTTAAACAGTGTTGCCAGATAGCTCCGTCGCACTACCCCCAAG
This sequence comes from Aethes cnicana, assembly GCA_963971205.1. Classification (NCBI taxonomy): domain Eukaryota; kingdom Metazoa; phylum Arthropoda; class Insecta; order Lepidoptera; family Tortricidae; genus Aethes; species Aethes cnicana. The sequence continues at coordinate 9,133,759 of OZ020289.1, read as the reverse complement.
CCCTATGTAAAAAAACCTCCAAATATGGGGTTTTTGTTTCAAAACCCCCCCTAAAGAAATTTACTTCGATAAGCCTCTAATTACGTACAATTTTTTTCCTCCGTCGCTCCCCCCAAAAAATTCGACCCCCCATTTTTCCCTCCAAGGTCCATAAAAACCTCGAAATTTGGTCGGTTTTCCCCCAATCTGGCATCAGTGCGTTTAAATTGTAATGAAGCTAGAATTCGATGTTAACTTAGCTCATTAGCAATGGATGTATTCGTAAACGTGTAAAGTAACTGAGTAGAAAGTTCTGAATTAATTGTCTCCTTCTCATTTACCTATAGAGGAGTATTCGGTTGAAGTCATTCATAGAGTCTTAATTAGCGCATGGACGGATAAAAAATAAATAAATAATAAATATCTTGGGACATTTCACACATATTGACCGAGCCCCAAACTAAGCAAAGCTTGTACTATGGGTGCTAGACAACGATATAAATACTTATATAGAAAAATACATACATATATAAATACTAAACATCCATGACTCGAGTACAAACATTCGTGTTTATTACACAAAGTTTGCCCCGAGCGGGACTCGAACCCGCGACCATCGGAACAGAAGGCAGGGTCACTACCAACTGGACCAATCCGGCCGTCCTATGCGTCCGGGCGGATAGTCTGAATATAATCCATATTAATATGTAATCCATTTCCATATTTAAAATTATAAATGCGAAAGTAACTCTGTCTGTCTGTTACCTCTTCACGCTTCAACCGCTGGACCGATTGAAATAAAATTTGACATGGAGATAGTCGGGGTCCCAGGAAAGACTACTTTTTATCCAGGAAAAAGGCATAGTTCCCGCGGTCAGAAGTCGAAGTCGCGGGCAGAAGCTAGTAATTACATAAACCTAAACGTTTCGATTCAACCACGTTTGAAAATCAGTACGAGTAGGTACATTTCACCATGAGGCGCTTTTGTGTCATTAGTCAAATTGTAAGTTTAAAACCACCATTTCGCTGGAAAGGGGGGGGGGGGGCACTCGACTCTAACAAAAAATTGCACTTTAAAGCTTAATATTTCACAAACGCATCACTTAATCGAAAAATGGCTTTGACAAACCCACAATATTTTTTAAGACCTATTCAACGATGTGCACCATGGGGTAGGTATGCAATAAAAAAAAAAATCCCCACTTTACGAGTAGGGGATATATAAAAAAAATATTTCAAAATTTTATTGAATTTGTCAGCGTAACTAATGTGTATAATGTATTCATGCCAAATAACAGCTTTTTAGAACTGAGCATCTCCGAGCAATAGTGCGGACAGACGGACGGACGGACGGAAATGGTGAAACTATAAGGGTTCCTTGTGGACTTCGGAACCCCAAAAACTGACGTTTGACCACACGGCGGACACGGCCTATATAAAGCACGATTTCGAACACAATTCGAATGAAGTGACAATCTTTGCGAGCGAGGACGTCTATGTGCGTGCAAGGACGTTACGTCTGTACACTTTGTAAACGCGTGTGATTCCGTGGCCATTCTGTATGTACTCGTAATTCTATTAAATATTCTGTGCTTTGACATCAATAACCTTTCAATAAAAAATGGGTCTTTTTGACTTTGCTTTTCCATGGAATCTGCGGCGCAAAATATCAAGCATTGAAAACTGCTTTTAACTACATTTAATGGAAATCTGGACTTTTAGATAGTTGTAAATATTCACAACAGAGTCCATTAAAGCAAAAAAATCTTTTATCCACACCACACAAGTTTAAATTCAACTTTTGCATGTGGCAAGGTGGTCAATGGATAAATACGTTATGAGGTTCGGGGAATAAATATTACGTATTAATTATAAGTTGCAAAATTAAATGCGAAATATCGGCTTGCACTAATGTACATGCATTTTTCACTCCACGTAATTTTCAATGCAAATTGATTTAACTTGTGATGATTTCATATGTAAAATCATTTTTTTTTAAGGAATATTTTGGATAAACCCACTCATGACGAGAAGAGGTCTGTTCACAACGGTGGTTTGTAAATAGGCTGTTGGGATGGTTATATTATTGATTTGTCTAGAAGCAGAGAATATTTAATAGTAGGTACTACCTATACATACAGAATGGCTACGGAATCACCCGCCTGAATCTAGCCGGCGCGCAACTCGCGCCCAACTCGCCCTTACCGTCGTTTGTTTCATCCAGAGATGAGTGACTCGCGTAGTGGTACACACACACACACACACATTTACAAGTGTACAGCGAAGGTGAGTTTCATAATAAGATCACACGAGTAATTTAATGCCTACTTATGTAAAAATTTATCCATGTATGACCATGTATGTGTACTCACTTAATTTATAAATCCTCTAGGTAAAATGCTTCAATAACTGTCCACTATTGCGCGAGATGTTTGTCTGACACGAATCTCTATTTAACTACCGCTTGCAGTACACAAAGTACCTACTATCTTGTGGCCGATAACAACTAAACTAGACTAGTAACAGTTACCTAACTACTAAACTTAGTACAGTTGAGGCTGTAAATTGTTGTTCTGATTGAGAATTCTAGGAACTGCTTGATGTCTTAGAGGTAGATTGATAATTAGTAGATACAATCCATCCATGTGATCATTATGTCCATAAATATAAATGAAATCATCTAATAGGTATGCCAATTCTAAGTCTACGCGAAGTAGAGATCTTCTACTATCTAAAGTCCCGCGCCTTCACACTTCAAAACGCTTCAATGTATTTAAAAAGCACCACCAACACTCTCAACACATGTGTGCGAGCCGAGAGAGCCATCAACTATGCGTTGAGAGTGTTGGTGGTGCTTTTTAAATAATGATAAAAAAATTGAAGCGTTTTGAAATGTGAAGGCGCGGGACTTTAGATAGTAGAAGATCTCTACCTAAGTCGCAAGTAACGGCTATATCCATGTACAGTTGCAAAAAGTTTCCCTAACATTTAATTAGGTACATCCTCGTATATAAGATAAATCTTCGAGTATGCTCCAGAAACTGTCCCCAAGCTGACTTTTAATCTATTTCTCATCAAAAGAATTCCATTTACCGCTAGCCTTGAGAAAAGGAAGCAATCTAGACCCCCGTTATTTTGCTAACCTAATGTTTTTGGGATTTATTTCCCATGGGGGCGTGGTAGAACGTGTTCCCGTAAAGTAAATAACCGTCTCATACGTATTTTATTGTTTTTGGTCGATTGTAAGTTATTGCTTACAATAGTACATTACAGACCTAGGTGGTGAATTCGTAAATGTCGCAGATCGCAGGTTTCTGTCATAAATATGCGATCTGGGGCTTTACGAATTACCGCCCGTGGTTTGTCAAAAGTTTTACATCTTGCCTTGGCCAAGAAGTGAGATTTTCTCTCCGCGTAGCGGGCAGAAAATCCCACTTTACGGCCAAGGGTGATGTAAAATATATTTACGTCACACCAGGCCGAAAAGCGGGATTTACCGCCCTTGGGCGCTACGAAAAATCCCTCTTCACGGCCAGGTGGTGACGTAAAATCGTATACTAACCACGGGCGGTCGTAAAGAAATCCTCAGACCGCTAGATTATAGCCCTCGCCTCCGGCTCGGGCCTCAATTACCCGCGATCTGAGACTTTCTTTACTTGACCGCCCTAGGTGTGTAATGTACTATTACCTAGGGTTAAATAAAAGTAAATACCGAGTAAAATAACAAGCTAGTTGATTGACGGGCCAAATTGCTAAGAGACTTAAAAAGTTATAAAGTAAAGTTAAGTATAAAATCGTCGACAATTCAACTTAAGATGTCAATTTTGAGTTATTATAATGTCAACTTAACAACACTAAGGTTTTAAGGGATTAAAATAAGTAAAAATTACAATTTTTCTTGGTGTTATGAACATTGTGTGGAAGCCATCCCCGTTTACTCATGCTCAGCCGTAATTAGTGAACCCTTTTTCTTAACATTAGCATAGCAAATTAGTGCATAATTTTCTCTCTATTTTATCTCAAGCGTTAAATGGACCCTAATTATATCAGCTGGCTTCACCCGGACAAAAGAGACTTAGTCCGGGAAAGTCCCGGGGAGATAATGTCCCGGGCTAGAGTAGATGATTAGCCCGGTATTGAATTGTTTCATGCATTAAAGAGCCATGGCGCAACTGCTTTAATTGTTAGTAGGTAGGTAAATGCTTTATTCTGGGAATAATTAGATAATAACATAAAGAATACCAACCAGTCGAATTCTGTGTCGGGAAACGGGCATATCCATATCCATAGTAATATTATAAATGCGAAAGTAGCTCTGTCTGTCTGTCTGTCTGTTACCTCTTCACGCTTCAACCGCTGGAGCGCTTTAGATGAAATTTGGTATGGTGATAGTTAGGGTCCCGGGAAAGGACATAGGCTACTTTTTATCTTGGAAAAACGCATAGTTCCCGCGGGAACGCGATGATTGAATTCCACGCGGGCAAAGTCGCGGGCAGAAGCTAGTTTTAAAATTAAAATAAATATATCGAAGTCTCAAAATATATTCTGAGGAATTCTGCGAAAAATTCATCCCGCCGTTGTAGCGTCAATCCTTAAGTTACGAGTGTGTGCGAAATTTCATTTATTACCACTGAGATTTTCGTCGAAGGACAACATTGTAAGCCTGTCCGATTCCGGAAAATCAAAGATATGTCCCTAATCCGTATTGGGCCCTTGTGTGAACAATAGACCCAACTTACTTATGACTCTCGTGTGACGTGCTTAGCGTTGGGACGTATAATAGGGATGACGACAGGGTGAAGAAATCGAAATTCTAATTAGTCCGTCAGTCAGGTAATAAAAACATTTTTAGCAAATTAACAAAGAATGACTAAGTTAAAACGCATTAAAGTTGGAGAGTGGGGGCTAACTACGTCACTGTTAGGTATAAATCGTACCTAACCGTGACGTCACGCGACATTTCAACTCAATATATCTCCGTATATGTTTGATTACGTAAAAAAAGAAAAAATACGTGTCCAAAACTTTTCAATAATGTTCCTGATAGACTAAGGAAAAAAAAAGTTGTCGTCATCCCTATTCTGTTATGGTGGCGGTCTAAATCCGCTTAATACCGTTCCCTGACCCAGCATCATCAAATTGCTCATGTTAGATCATACTTTTCTAAGAAATGATAAAGGTTCAAAATATGAAAAAAAACATGTTATATTTGATTATATCATCTTTAAATTGTTTTTTTTCATTATAGAGATCTTCGAATATCTAAAGTCCCGCGCCTTCACATTTCAAAACGCTTCAATGTATTTAAATAGCACCACCAATACTCTCAACACATGTGTGCGTGCTGAGACAGCCATCAATTATGCGTTGAGAGTGTTGGTGGTCCTTTTTAAATAATAATAAGGTCTCTACGCTTCACGAAACTTCGCTCCATACAATTTAATTCCAAAGTACCTAACCTCTAACTCCAACTTTACTCCAGTTTTTTATATCAAGCAGTGTAAAACTAGACATGACAGAAAAATTATCCATATTAAATGGATAAATTGACAGCTTTATAAATGCCATGTTTTTAGACGGTATTTTTAAAGACATTAAAACGTGTTAAGAGGGTTTATCCCGAAAGTTGGCAACGTCGCATATAGCTGTCAAATGTTTCGCTGTTTTTATTAATTTCTCAATATTACTCAATTAAAAAAGAAGTTATCATTCTGTGGTTGAATGACGCGTCTCGTTTTATATTTGTTGGTTAGGCATTCAAATATTAAGATTACATTAAAATGCATGTAAAATGCGATGGAAAGTTTTCAAAAGATAGTACTTCCATAATCCAAAAAATTACGTGTTCCTGTGATAATTGTTGCAATTCATACTTAATGTTTTATTCAACAATAGAGCGATAATTCATGTTTTCATTCAGTTATATTCAGAAATTAATGAAAACAGTGAAATATTTGACAGCTATTTGCGACGTTGCCAAGTTTCGGAGTAAACCCTCTTAAATACTAACTAAATCGGGCGTTCTGTGCGGAGCGCTTTCTCTTTCACTCGTTGCACGAGTGACAGTGACGGCTGAGCTGGATATAGGAACGGCCTTCGCGCGGCGGGCGTTTTACTGACATATTGCGCGCGCCGGTTGCTAACCTTTTTTTTTTCCCGGGGGAAATCCGTTACGGATTCCACTGGCGATGGGAGTCACCAGTGGATATGTCCGACTCTCACGGACTAAAACCCCCGGGGTGTTCCGCCGCCCGCATTTGGACGTGGTCCCGGGAACGCTGTTGCACACCTCCGGTACCACGTCTGCGGTGCCCATTCGGGCCCAACTCAAACCAGGGAGAGGTATATAAACCTCTCAACCCGCACCGCTGACAGATCCCTGGAACACTCAGGGATCCTTCGCCGGTTTAATGAAGAAGAAGAAGAAGAAGAAGAAGAAGAAGAAAAACATTTATTTGACACATAAATTCGACACAACAACAAATACAATAAGAAAAGAAAATAAAATAAAAAAGGTACGGTAAATACAATTGTGCCGAATTGTGCCAAAAAGGATCTCACTCAGCATAATGCAGCGGTGAACCGCGGCGCTGGTTTTCAGTGGGACCCTTTATGACTTAAACCTATAGCCGGTGACATCACGAACGCCAGCTAATTAACTATTTGGAACTTACGATAAATATACATATACCCACTTAAGATTAACTACACCTAACAATAATAAAAACGTCTACAACATCAGTGCTAAGTTCTAGAATATTATCCTAAATAAGTAAAAGCCAAAACTATATTGAAAATAAACCTACTTAATTTGAATGTATTTGTTGCTCAAATAAAAATGACTTACATTTAAATTTAAAAGAATACAAAGATTTTATTGCACGAATAGGTGGTGGAAGATCATTCCAACACTTTGTGGCTGCAAAACAAAAACTGCCACGAAACGCAGCCGATTGGTGCTGAGGACAAACGAGCTGGAGAAATCTCGCAGACCTAGTGTCAGGGGATCTCGCGTTACGCGCCCATAGTAGCTTATTGTAGAGGTACGAGGGAAGCTGTCGGTTTACAATTTCAAACATGAGAACAGACAAGTGAAACTTACGGCGAGTTGACATTTGCATAATGCGATGCTGGTTTAAAAAAGGAGAAACATGGGCACGAGGCATGGATGATGCCGGAGAAAATGCATTACGCATACTGGGGGGTTATGTGGGGCTCTCTCGGCCGGCCCCTTCCCCTAATGGGAAGGAGCCGGTCGAGCATACCCACTAAAAACTCTCCGGCGTTTACCCGCGTTGCCGTTATGGGGGCGCCATGGGATCGCGAACATTCTACCACGACACCCCCCGGCGTCCCTGGTTAGTGTTGTTAGCCGGGGCTCCCGCTTTTGAGAAGGGGGAGAGTTGCAAACGCAATAAACCTCACCCCCACACGGTTACTAGGGCCGTGCAGTGTGGATCCCCAATCCACTGGCCCTACTGAGGGAGAAGACGGCCTGCAGCTGTGAACTGTCTTCGCCTCCTCCCTCTCCGTCCGTAACCTAACCTAACCTAACCGACGCGCGGCGGGCGTCACGATTGCGCAATGTGTCCGTAAAAAGCTCGCCGCTGCCACTATCGCGCGTAGTCATGGCCGACCGGTAACTAATAACCAGAGATAGGACAAATTTGCGTCATTGCTCGCAGTAATGTGGACATGACTCCAAAATTAATCAAAATGTGAATCAATTAATTAAAGCTTGGCAAGTGCCAATATTTGGAGCTGATTTATACAGGGCTGCAACGCGGCGAGGACCAAATAGGCACTTGCCAGGCTTTACTTTTGAAATAAAATTTGAATTTCCGGAGATAATAATATATACGTGCTTTTGTATTTCTATTTATTGACTAGGAATTAAAATCTAAGTCAAGTAAGAAATTAATTAAATGATTACATATTTGATTAATTTTGGAGTCATGTCCACAATATTGCGAGCAATGACGCAAATTTGTCCGATCTCTGCTAATAACATAGGTTACATGCAAGGCAATGATGTAAGCAATATACCCTCCAAGTAAGCAACACTCGTGTACCATTAACACTCAGAAAAACGCCGGCATGTAGAGGCGATCTCACACGTTCGCCCCGGGGAATTACCCGTAAAACTGTGCCCTAATGAAATAGACCGCAACGAACAGAATAAGTCTAACAGAAAGCCTATAGAACGGAATAAAAAAAAGAGCGATCCATAAAGAGCGGGAGTTCTTGGCTTGTATCAGATTTATTTAGCTAAATATCAAGAAAATAGTTTACTAGTTTGGTTTAAAAATTAATAAAAGGTTTTAATTTTTATAAAAAACGAGAAATCTACATGTGAGTTTTTAACTTGCCGTGTTAGTGTGTCTGTTAAAGTCGAATATCGGTGAATACGAAATAAGACTAACGTTCCATTGGACTTGTTGTAAGTACTTGACTATCTTTGCGTGCGTGTCAATGCTGTATTATGAATACCTAATATCAAGGTTTTTTTTTATCATTTTTGAGAAAAACACTATATAAGCTTCGGCACGTGAAGGCTTTGCAGGCTTCGTACATATTAAAGGGCCTCGGCGAAGCCCCACGGCCCTTTAAACCAATACTCAGCCTGCAAAGACCTACTTTCCCGCCCACGGCAATAACGTACTATTTCTCAAACATGCTCGGAAATGTTCGTGTTACTTTCAAAAAAAGAAGACGCGAGGCTGTCCATTGCCGGCCTTGGCCAGCAAAAACATTATTGTCGTGTGTGTTTTTGTTTTAATTCGCTTGCTATTTGAGACACCTCTGTAGAGAAACTGACAAATCCATGGAGGTAATAAGTACAACTTCCATGGCCAAATCATCCACGATCATGGAAGTAGTAAATACTGATGTGGGGTAAGTGCGCCTAAATTTATTTCGCCCCTATGCCTTGTAAACAGCCAACTACTAGTTGAGTAATATTTATAGGTTCGATATATTTATGTTAGGCGCACTTACCCCATCCTGGCGCACCTGCCCCGAAACTGACAAATCCATGCAGGTAATAAGTACAACTTCCATGGCCAAATCATCCACGATGATGGAAGTAGTAAATACTGATGTGGGGTAAGTGCGCCTAAATTTATTTCGCCCCTATGCCTTGTAAACAACCAACTGCTAGTTGAGTAATATTTATAGGTTTCGATATATTTATGTTAGGCGCTCTTACCCCATCCTGGCGCACTTGCCCCGACTGACCTTACGTATTTCCTCGCTGTTTGAGAAAAGCATTATATTATATATACCTCGGCCGCAATTGCGATTGCCGGACTCTTACTAATAGAAGGCTTCGGTTCGCTCAGCCTTCTAACTGAATCGTCCGGCAATGCGCTACTTGGCGGCCTCTGCAATAATGTACTATTTATTTCTAATTGACTTAAGGTTAAATACAACAGATTTTGTATGAATTTATAGAAATATCACATATATCTAGATAAGGGCGTTTTTAGCCCCGTGCCTTTGTCCGTCCTTATATTACGTCTCCGAAACACTGTCAGCAAATACTGGCCAGCAATAAAAGGCAAATTGTCAGGTGCCACAAGGACCTTTAGGCACTTGTGATTTAATTGGTGGACTGGACCAAAATTCTAAGCTGTAACGTCAAAGGACGATCCTATAACGTTAATACAGTTTTCAATCAATAAATAAAATATATCCGAAGCCGAAAGAAATTCTGTAAGTACCTACCTACACTGTTTAGTTTGAAATAACTTGTATAACAACTGGGTCGCTGGGTCGGCCGATGGGGTCGGAAAGTTCTCGAGTGGCGCCCGCGAACCGGGAGACGAGCTGCCGGTAGGCCTCCAACAAGATGGAGCGACAACCTCGTGAAGGTCGCGGGAAACCGATGGAAGCAAGTAGCACAGGACCGGTCTGATTGGCGAGCCTTGGGTGAGGCCTATTTCCAGCAGTGGACGTCTTTTGGCTGAAATGATGATGATGATGATGAACAACTGGGTGTGATATTTTTCTCAGTTTCCTGAAAGAGTAGTTACTTTTTGCTTTTCATTGACAAGTATTTACGTTTCTAATTTTGTTATTACTTACACCTTTAAGCTTCTGCCCTGTGCAGTTTACTTTTAGGTTTAATATGATTTAATTACATGATTTATAATAATACTAGCAAGTGGTGTTCGCGACATCGACAATTATTAACGATCTCCCGTTTGTGGTTCGCTGGAGACAGAAATAGCAACAAAATATACGTAAGCGAAACAAAGCAAACACGATGCAGTAATCCGGGTTGAAGGACCATTTTTCAAGATCAAGATGAAGAATTGGAGATAAAAGAAAATTGGTTTCACTAAGTTTCTTATTTTACTTTTTACTTTTATTTATATTTTAATTAGGCAATATACGCATGCTACAACAAAATCAAAGTGAAGTAAAAATGCGTACCCAAAAAATAACTTATATAAAACAACTATAGGTGTGATGTTTTGCTCAGTTTCCTGTGCCAAATTGAAGAAAAAGGAAAGCTCCGGAAGGCTTTCAGGGCAAGATCTCGATGGCAAGAAAGTGTTTATCTTACACGCCTCGGGCGGGGCTTAATGCAAGGAGGTACAGATATAGGACGACACAACTTAGAAGGCGCGCGGCCAAGCACTTAAACCGTTGATGCAGAATCTATTATTGCATAATCCGCGCGCATTCTACGCTGTGTCGTGCTTTACCTATACTGCTACTTTTTATGGTGTTCTCAGAAGTATCTTCTTTTTGAGGAATAAGTTTTAAAACTTTCCACTATACTTATTATTATAGGTATTCACCACCAACGCAACAGCCTATTTACGGCTCACTGCTGGGCATAGACCTCCGCTCATCACGAGAGGGTTTGGGCTATAGTCCCCACGCGGGCCCAGTGCAAATTGGGGACCTCAAACACATCATTTAATTAAGTACTTCACGGATGCGTGCAGGTTTCCTCACGATGTTTTACCGAAAAGCTCAGTGGTAAATTCAAATTGAATTTCGCAACTTAGAGGTACGAGCCGGAATCGAAATCCCGACCCCCTGCATGAGAGGCGGTAAGACAAACCACGAAGCTATACCACGGATTATTTCATCTACTTCGTCTTCTGAAATCCGGATAGAATATTTTTATTTTATTTTATTATGAATTATTATATTTTATTATACATGGTGGGTCAGATCCTATAGCAAATAATTAACCCACAGTACCGGCTATCGATTCTAAGTATATTGTAGAGGTCTTTAATTTTTTTGGAGTTGGTAAAAAAAAATGTATATGGGATTGGGTATGTGAGCGATGCCTGAATCCCATACAATTTTTTTTTACTAACTCTAAAATAATTAAAGACCTATAAAATATACTTAGAATCGATAGCCGATACTGTGGGTTAATTATTTGCTATAGGATCTGACCCACCATGTATATTAAATTTATGCATGATAGTAAAGTAAATAATAATCGTTCATTCATTAAAAAAAAGAAACCCGCTTTAATACATAAGTTACAACCCTAGTGCATTTCCGAAAATAACACTCACTAGTAAAAGTAGGTTGAAAGTCGTTTAAGGGTTGTGCCGACACATTTTTCCCGCTTCAACTTATTACGAGTGCGGAACAAGTTGGCCCATTAAGTGATTTAACTGCTGTTCCCTAAATCGTCCGTTTTTCATACCATTTTAACTTACTTTACTTAAATTTACGATATTTTTCAGGTTTAGCCTTTTATTTTTGGGTCAATGTACCTAAATCTATTGACCTCAATAGATTTGTACGTTTGATGATATTTTTTCCTGTAAATTATGACGCCAGTAATAATAACGCGTGTAACAATAAATATTATGTTACCTACCAATATTTATCATCATGATGATGTCAGTCTATTTAAAATGGCTTCGAACTGTATGATGAAAGAGTAGAAGTAAATGTGTTTGAAAAAGAAACTTCTTGTATGTAAGATTTATTTTATAAGTGTATTTATGAAGAAAAAATACTTCGTAGTATACTTGCATGCCTATTTAAAATGGGTGCCATCTATTTCGCATAATTCTTTTTGTCCGAAACTGTTTACGCATAACAGGCTTCGCATAATTTATTTACGCCGAATCTTGACTTTGCCGAATTTTTATTAAGCATAATTCTTAATTGGCCGAATGGGTGTTTACCCGAATATTGTGTTGGCATAATGTTGACTTGGCCGAATTTTATTATGCATAATATTGTTTGGCATACTTGTAATTTAGCAGAATTTTGATAGACCGAAATATTGTCCGAATTTATGTCCGAAACAACAATTAATGTAGGGAGCGCTAAAGTTCACATAAAATTACTAGTACAAAAATGTATATAGTATAGCTAAGTATAAAATTTTGTATCATATAATTTGTTCAACATACTTATCTTTATTACATAGAGTTCGGCAGTTCACGGTGTGCGGTAAAACCAAAGTTTGGAGCAAAGCCGACTCGCATAGGTTAGGTTAGGTTATTTTTTATATAAGTAAACGAAATTATCAGTTAGTGAAAATCCCCCCTCCCCTATTTAGATACTCATCGATGTTATACAGGTACATTTAATTAAATCGGCGAAAATAAGGGTATGCGAAAGTAGTTTTCGGCGTTAACACATTTCGGCGAAAGTAATTTTCTGCCTAAATAATATTCGGAATTCGAAAATTATGCGTGAATACCATTCGGCGTAAATAGATTATGCCTAATAAAATACGACGAAAAATCGTTATGCGAGATTAGTTTCGGCGTAAATACTATTATGCCTATACTGATTATGCAAAATCAAATTCTGCCAAAAAAAATATATGCGTAAACAAGGGGAACCATTTAAAATATGTTGAAAACACCAACTTAGAGATTTCTCACATCACTGCAATGGCTCTCAGCTTTAACGATTCTAGAGTTCTCTTGAGTTTGGAATTTCCTTTAGTAATATCATTTTTAAGACGCCATATTTGCCACATTATTCTTTCTGACGTCTCCTTTGGTTTCGGGCACTTGGGATCTGCAAACCAGTATGTCGCCCTTGTGGTAAAAAGAACGGTTGCAGGGTCGGACCAGTACTCTTCTCCAGAAGCAAGCTTAGGTCTGATAGAAATTGATACTGAATAATATTTTCCGGCACACGGTAAATCTATCTGAACTTGATATCTTCTGGTTCTGCTTGATATAAAAGTTGTTTTTACATTTCTCGGTGTTCCTCCAAAGAAATGGTATACAATTTTGTGATTCACTCCTCCAGGCAAGAATTCTATAATGTTGAATGGAATATACCATTCCATTATAACGCTGTGCGCACGTACGTTTGATACTCTTTAGAAACCGGGTCCGGTTTTACTATTGAAAAGTGGTCAATGACAAATGTTTTATCAATCGAACCAAACACATTCTCCATGTGCATCTTCAGTATGATATAAGTGTATAACTCCTCCGTATACAACGGGCTATCTCAATCACTGAATGTACAGTATTTTTTATTAGATTTTTCCCTTAACTTTACACGCGACGACACGATTATCATTGACTATCCTACGCAAACTCACGTTTTTAACAATAGTAAATTTCGACGAGGTCCAAGTGCAGTTGAGTACACTAAGATTTTTGGATATACATAGGAAGTTCTTAGGTTTAGGGGGACCGTCTACTATAAACTGCGCAGTACTAAAACACTTGCTTTCTTCATCGTTGCAACTAATCGATGTATGTTGTTTATCGGGATTTTTCTTGAAATATCTTACGGCAGTCTTGTTAAGAGTTTAAATTGGTAGGCTATCTCCAGATCCCATGTCCACCATTGAAAGCTTTGCAGCTTGACCGACACAAGTTATTTCTAAAGGCTTTCCATAAATCAACAGGCTTAGGGGCAAACTGGGATGTTTAAACGAGTGTCCGTGAAAATGCATTTTTGGTAAAATATCCTCATTTGTACACTGACAGTGTGCACTAGTCCACACAACACAAATAAACATAAATAACTTTAATATAGAAAACAGGACATTACTATTCAGTAATAGACAATTCAAATGTTATACTCTGCTTCACCGTGTCCAATTACTAAATGATGTTTTTTCCTGTTAAATGTTAGGTTTCCTGTATTTCAAAACTGTGTTGTTTACCTCACAGAATATACCTACTTATATGAATTTATTTTTAATGTTTAATGTTATTTCAAAATGTTGAGTGACTAATGGGTGATGAAACGATGTTTCCTTTTTCCCATGCGATTAAAAGGAATGGTTTTTTAACCTCAAAGTCATGGTCACTTGATATTATTTTAAAATTAAAAAAAAGGTTCCACGGAATGGTAGAAAGGTAGAATCCTAAAAAGGAGATTTTTAGTACTTAGCCACTTTTGGAAGGCGCTGCTCACAAATTAACTCAGCCGAAAGATTGTCACTGAGCGGATTAAGAACGTTAGATGAAAATGATAAAATTTTGATAAAAATAAGCCCTTAATAGTACCGCAATTTTCAGTTGTTCTTAGCCTCCTCTCGTTTAAACAACTTAGAAGATGCGTGGATTAAGCAATAATGGACTCTGTGCCAACGGCTTCAGTGCTTTGCCGCGCGCCTCCTAAGTTGTGTCGTGTTACCTAACGACGTTGAAACCCAAGCTCTTAATAATTTTAGCGGCAAGGCCTAACGGATTGCCTATTACAATTTCAGGGGACGTAGTTTCCCTAATATCTTGTCGGATCCTAGTTTGCGGCTGAAATTACATTGGGGCCCTAATATTTAGACGTGAGATGCAGGTTTCATCATAATTTACTCAACATTTTTACGACCTTAACATGTGCTTGCGGTTTCTCGAAAGATTAAGGAAAAATTGAAGACACTGTAATCGATGTAGAATTCCTGCACGATGACAGCAAATAGGAATTCAGTTGGATGGGTAAATCAAAGTGTTCTCGGTCATGCAGTCCGTAGCTTAGAGATCTTCTACTATCTAAAGTCCCGCGCCTTCACATTTCAGAACGCTTCAATTTTTTATCATTATTTAAAAAGCACCACCAACACTCTCAACGCATAGTTGATAGCTGTCTCAGCACGCACACATGTGATGAGAGTATTGGTGGTGCTTTATACATCAGGTTGTTACAACTTACTTTATAACATAGTAAGATCCTCGCACATTACTTTCTGTCTCTCTTCATCATTTCCATTCCATCATATTCCATCATATCATTTTCTTAAAACTTACATTTTACTTTCTTTCTCTGTTATTAAATTTACGTATATGTATATATGTAAACGTATCTATGTTTGTTTATATTTTATAACGAAGTCACGGCACACGTTACTTGTTATGTTATGATAATAAAATCGAATGAATGGTGTGATTTATTGTTTGCGTTCTTCCCTAATCAACACGACGATGAGCATTACAGTAATGACCAGTATCATTCCGCGGCAAGTGACTGATGAATGCCATTTCTCCGGCACTCCCCTCACTTGACGAAAGATTGCATGACTCAGTCAGGGGGTGTGACGTTCTATCATTCTTGCTGGCATATGCCATTCACATACCTGAGACCCAGTTATCTAATTATCTATCCATATATGCATATATACTACTTAATAAGCATACTTCCATATCCATATCCATACTAATATTATAAAATGCGAAAGTAACTCAGTCTCGGTCTGTATATTACCTCTTCACGCTTCAACCGCTGGACCGATTTGGATGTGGCACGGAGATGGTTAGAGTCCTGGGAAAGGACTACTTTTATCCCGGAAAAAACGTATGGTTCCCACGGGAACGCGATAACCGAATTACACGCGGGAGAAGTCGCGGGCAGAATCTAATCCATATTAATATTATAAATGCGAAAGTAACTCTGTCTGTATGTCGGTTACCTCTTCACGCTTCAACCGCTGGACCGATTTGGATAAAATTCGGCACAGTCCCGGGGAAGGACATGCTACTTTTTATCCCGGAAAAAACGTTTTGTTCCCACGGAAACGCGGGCAGAAGATATATAGTATGTATATAAAAATGAATTGCCGTATGTAAGTCTGGTAAGACTCGAGAACGGCTGGACCGATTTGGCCGAAATTTTTTGATTTCAGCGAAGAAAAAAATACGAAGAACAGGGAACAGATAAAAACAAAAAAGGAACAGCCATTTCGCTTTTTTCTACATCACTGAATAACTTTTTACAAGCGCGAACATCACTAAAGTAATATTTATTGCTGCAGATATTAAAATATTTTATTCATACACCCTCCTAATAAAAACATGTCACGGATGACGTCACCAAGATCGCGTGGCGACGATCGTCAAAAAGGAGGGGTGTTAAACGGTTGTGTGTATCTATCTGTTGCGCCGTAGCTACCGACTAATTTTGTTTTGCCCAGCAGTGGGACGTAAATAGGATGCTGTGTGTGTTGTGTGTGTGTCACAATAAATAGCGATATGTTGTGTTTCATACGATGAGTGTTAAAGGTCGCCTACGCAATGGTCATTCAATGGGGGCTATCGCGTGTGAATTTGCCACTAGAGGTGCTAGTGTCGCGTGAGGTCCAATAACATTCAGTTTTCACTGGTTTTGGCGGGCGTCGTGATATAAATCATATATTTTTTAATTTACCTTTTGAAAAGTGATCTCCTTCGCTGAAAGTATCGCTAATATGGATTATTTGGTTATGAATGTAAACGCTTTAAAAAAAAAATCCAAACAAAACGTAACTGCACAACATTGCGGCATAGCTACTCGATATGATGATAGTTATTTATAATTAATAAACTTAATGAGATTCAAGATTGAAAACTTTGTTTCGGCGCCGATCTTATAAAGTCACCTTTGACAGCTATACCTCTGGACCTTAGTCTACACTGGCGCCAACTGGTGAGCAAAGAAACGATAGCCCCCATTAGAGGTACGAGTACCTATAATATCAGGCAAAGCGCCTACTGGTTTGCCCACCCTACACTATAAAACGCACACACTAACTCAACTCAACTCAACAGCATTGAATTCGGGTCACTTTGTATGGGAAATGCTATACAAAAGTGACCCAAATTCATTGCTGTTGAGTGTATAAAAAAGACCTTCGTATAAGTAATGTATGACTCAGAAAACGCTAGCAGGACTAACTCTACCGAGTTCAGTATATTATCCTCATTTTGGCGTGAAAACGTCATAAAAAATAATGAACGCCGGCCGCGCCCACGAAAAAACATCATGCAATAGTAGCGTTGTAACGTTACGTGACGTTATCGATAAATATAAAACAAGAAACTGACTGACTGACTGACTGACTGATCGATCAACGCTGAGCCGAAACTACTGGTCGTAGAGATCTGAAATTTGGTATGAAGGTGCATTAGAGAACGTAGGGGAGCACTAAGAGTGGATTTCCCGAAATTCCCACGGGAACGGAAAAAACGGGATTTTTAATTTTTATATTTCTGCACATAATGAAGTTGCGGGGAAAAGCTATAAAACCGACTTTACAGACAACCAATTTTTTCATGACTTCATCATCACCACCATTTCAGCCGAAAGACATTACGCCCACTGTTGGACAAAGGCCTCCCCCAAGGCTCGCTACTGAGACCGGTCCTATGCTACTCGCTTTCACCGGGTTCCCGCGACCTTTACGAGGTCGTCGCTCCTTCTTGTTGGAGGCCTGCCGACGGCTTGTCTCCCGGTTTGGGCTTAACGACATTTTTTTATGTCGATGGTATAGGCAAACGAGCGCACAACCCACCTGATGGGAAGTGGTAACTGCGGCCCATGGACACCGAAATCTTTTGATCGGCCATGAAGAAACCATAAGATAAGAGATAACTGTTTATCTTGCTATTTTTTTTTTACTCACTTAGGTTTTCTTTGTTTTTACTTTACACTAAGCGTTATCTTTATAATGCATGCTGTGTTTGCCTGTAATTGGGTGGATACTCTTGATGTTATCGTACTAAACGTTTATTTTGTGCATGTGCTATGGTATTGTACCTGTTGGCAAACCATATTAAATAAATAAATAAATAAATAAGATCTCGAATGCGTTGGTATATACCCTGAGGCCTAAGATGGAATGCCTCTGTGCCAGAAATTTCACCGTTGTTAAAGTGATAATGATGTTGGCGTTGGTTATACTATAATGATTGAAATAGTAATGTTGGTAAATCGAAAATAGAACATTCCCCGGCTGAATCTAGGTCATATCTAAGAGCAGTGCTCATAAGTCAAGCCTCTGCAGTGCAGTGACAGTTTCATTAGCTTTTACTCTAGCTGGCTCTCAAACTGCTTTCTCGTGGAGTTTTTTTAAATGAAAAGTAATGGTTTCGATATCATTTTAGTCTGTAAGACTGGAGAATGTATTTTAAAAAATCCCATCAAAACGTAATATTTTTTACATCACCCTTGGCCGTAAAGTGGGATTTTCTGCCCGCTACGCGGAGAGAAAATCTCACTTCTTGGCCAAGGCAAGACGTAAAACTTTTGACAAACCACGGGCGGTAATTCGTAAAGCCCCAGATCGCATATTTATCCAGAAACCTGCGATCTGGGACAATTACGAATTCACGACCCTAGGTCTGTAATGTACTATTTTACTGTGATGTTTTGCCTGAACCGCGGCATATAGGTACTTTTAGTGTTCTAGATTTCAAAACTTTCCATATTATGTGCGGTAATTTGAAATTACTCTATGTCAGAAAGTTACGAAAAATGCCAAGGAAGTAAACAATCCTATAAATCACAAAAGGGCTTGCCCGCGACTTCGTCCCGCGTAAACTTAGAATTTGCGTACCCGATGATACTATACATTTAGGTAGTTATAGACGTATTCAGAAAACTGGTTTGTATCCTATGTTATTCCCAGGGTCTCAAACTATCTACATACCAAATTTCATCCAAATTGGTCTAGTCGTTGAGACGTGAAGGAAGGTCAAACAAACAAACGCACTTTCACATTTATAATATTAGTAAGGATATTGATATAAGTTACAGACCTTGTTTACACTTACATTACTTACATAATAAAAATCTTAGCTATTATGTAGTAACACGTGCTAATAGGGATGACGACATTTTTTTTTCTTAGGTTATCAGAGATTATTGAAAAGTATTGGACACGTATTTTTTCTTTTTTCACGTAATCAAACTTATACGGAGATATATTGAGTTGAAATGTCGCGTGACGTCACGGTTAGGTACGATTTATACCTAACGGTGACGTAGTTAGCCCCGACTCTCCAACTTTAATGCGTTTTAACTTAGTCATTCTTTATTAATTTGATAAAACAAAAAATACATGTCTTATATTTTTTTCATTTCTCATACTCTGAAAGTTCATCATTGTTCATCTGCGTAGCCGGTTGAAAGTGATGCATGGCGACCCTAGGGTCGTAAAGTAATAGGAGGATTTGACATTCATATCTCCGTCTCTTTTAAACTCATATAGCTCATAGATTTTACATAATGGTTAGTACAACCAAGCTCCGATAAGCTTTTGTCCTTTCTGCGAGGTTCAGGGAGTTTGAGCAGGAGATAATTCCTAAGTAAAACGCATGTGACTAAGTTACGGAAACTTTTAGCTTTGTTTTCTCGAACTTTAAGCTCTATGCAGTGTAGAGGTAGTTTGGTATTCCTTAGTGGTTTCCAGTGTTCTCAAAGTAGGTAGCATGTTTGGTTTTTATTTTTAGAAGTTCTAGTTATTTTTAAAGTTGCAAGCTAGATAAAAAAAGATGAGTTGATTTATTTATTTATTTAAAACTCTTTATTGCACAAACAAAGAAATGCAGTGTACAAAAGGCGGACTTAATGCTATATGTTGATTGTTAATTTGCAGAAAGTACCTATATGTGTATTATAGCGATTACTTTCTCTCTGTTTGATCATTGATTTTTTTTTTACATCAGAGTATATCAAGCACCTAGCTTCTGCCCGCAACGCGACTTCACCCGCGTGGAATTCGGCTATCGCGTTCCCGCGGTAACTATGCGTTTTTCCGGGATAAAAAGTAATTTATGTCCTTTCCCGCTTGCAAGTTTCATTTCATTTTCCCGGATTTAATCGCGAAGAGGTAACAGACAGACAGACAGAGTTACTTTCATATTATGGACATTACCCTGTCCCCCCGTCCGTTTCCATTCGTAGTATATACTCAATGCTACGAATACTATTCTCCAGCAGTTTTAACGTAGTACCTACTTTATGTATTTTTATTTGCAATATTTCTTAGTTGCCACCTAACGCCAAGAGCGCGTGTGTAACCTACAACTGCAAGTAAAAGCCGCTGAAAAAGAGCCATTCACAAACCACCCCTACCCAAGCTTGGTATTTTGATGACCCGTTCCCCCCTAAAAGTGTCACGTAATATGCGTATGTTCCATTAGAACTTTTTGTTACATTTCCGGCACGCATCGGCGAAGTAATTCAAAGTTGTGTGTGAAGTGAATATGCAAATATATAAATATACGATGTTCTCTCCGTTACCGCAAAACAAACTAAGAAATTAAATGAATTTCAACATCGATTTGCAAAGAGCGAATAACAATATTTCGGCACGTCAGTACCTAAGTACGGTTTACACAACTTAGAAGGCGCGTGAATTAAGCAAAAATAAACTCTGCGTCAACTGGTAACTGGTAAGCTTAAGTGGTACACTGCGCGCCTTCTAAGTTGTGTCATGCTGTATTCACATTCATTTTAAGTTGAAATCAATTTTAAACAACAAAATTAAAGTTTCGGATATTCAGGTTCTGTTTTGGAACGTGCCAGCACGAAAATAACCAAATATTGAAGTTTTTTAATTTTCACGTTGGTTTTAGTTAAGTCTCCATTTTGCTGCGAATCTGTGAAAACTTGTCGAAAGTTCTCGTACGTGTGCTGACAAGAAGCAAATATCCAGAAAATAATTGGCTAAAACGCTTATTTGTGTTCTATCACTTGTATCTTATCTCTCTGTCATCTTTAGTTACCCCCTTTCTTTTCTTGTTATAAGTTTTACCTATTATATAGCGTGAACAATATCTATAAATGGTTCAATATGGAGGAATCAGAAACATTTAGAGAAAGCGCAATTTGTTTTAAGAAAAAAACAATTATTTCTATTATATACATACACACGTTTCCGTGTCTTCTGTTTTACTGTTTTATACTATATAAATTAATATAGATTATGGCGCTAGTCTGTGGCGGAATCAAAAGCACATTACGATTACCTATGAAAAATGTATAACCAAAAACGTGTTCAAAAACTTTTCGGCTCTATACGGAACCCTAAAATTTACTTTTAAACTCGACCTCCGGTTTTTGTTTCGACAGACAAGAGCGGGGATTAATGATGGCGGAGGAGTTTCCAAAAACGTGAAGTTTCAAGGAAATAATTTTCATAAAAGGGAATGTATAAACATTGAATTTGTATGCTTTGCTTGCGGCGGGCTTGTAAAGTTTGAATATTTTACTTTCAATTAGAAGAATCATTTTTGTGATAGCTAAATAGAAACCAAATAAGAATTTACGTGTTTGTTTCTTATTTTTGAGTCTATCATACTTAACAAAAAAAAAATGAATAAAGTATTGACATTGAAAAGCGAAGGGTTTGCAACCCCAGTTAAAATTGGGAACTACACACACATCAAACTTATTTACCTAACATGAACGAACACATTTTTTTTACATTATTTTCCACTATGGTTTGCTACTCCGGGTTGTGACACAAGGTGACGTCACTGTCAAGTTACCACTTTATTGCAATAAAACAAACACGAAGGAATTATTTTCTGCCGTTATGAAAGAAAATAAACTATTTGTGCATCACAATTGTCGTTTACTCGTTTAAGCACACAAAATAGATCCAGTTAAAAACGAATGAACGTAGTAATTTCGTAAAACATTCATAGGATACATGGGAGTCGGGGATTATTTTATTAAACCACTTGCAACACACAGCAGTGATGACGTCAATTTTGTCACCCACACTATTACACAATGGGGGCTATCGCGTGTGAATTTGCCACTAGAGGCGCTAGTGTCGCGTGAGATCCAATAACATTCACTTTTCACTGGTTTTGGCGGGCTTCGTGACATAGATGATAATTTAATTTCTTTAATTTACCTGTTGAAAAGTGATCGCCTTCGTGAAATTATTGCAAATAAATATCGATTATTTGGCGATGAAAAAAAAAGTAAAAAAATCCGAACAAAACGGAACTGCGCAACATTGCGGCATAGCTACTCGATATGATGATAGTTATTTATAATTAATAAAGTTAATGACATTCAAGATTTAAAACTTTGTTTCGGCTCCGATCTTATAAAGTCGCCTTTGACAGCTATTCCTCTGGACCTTAGTCAACAAAGGCGCCAACTGGTGAGCAAAGAAACGATAGTCCCCATTACCGGGGTGTGCCATACCTGGCGAAGTATATTATTATTGTGTCACGATTTTCCACCACGATTAATTCAATTGAAATGCATTCCCGAAGGCTCTATGCTTCATCTCCAAGTGCAAACAGCGAGATAACTCAAGGGTCTAGAAATAGAGTTGACCCAATTACCCTAGTTATATTAACACCCGCGCTTTACGGCGCCTTTTATGGCAACCCTAATTATCGTGATGCTCTTTTGCGTAAGCTCTTTGAAAGGTTTCTTTCTAAACGGTCTTTCACCGTCATCTTGGTTTATTTCAGTTCCTTTATAAGAATTGACACTTTCTTAATTGATGTTAGAGTAAGAATAGGTTTTGATAAGCAGCTCCTCGTAAATTTATCTAGTTAAGTTTAAATCATTTTTCTGTTAAAGCTTGACCAGGATTCAGCAGACCTCGCCATTTTGCTTCTTACATAGTGAAATATTAATATATTTAGCGGCAACAATTGAGATAAACAATAAGCATATCCCAATGCTATTAATTATTCAGTTTTGTTTGCGACTCAACATAAAATTGTATACCTTCTAAAATCAGTGAGTTCATATTTGAAAACTTGCACACTCCTCATATTTACACACAGAATTAGCGGCTTAATTGTTAGAGTTTATGAATTGCTGGTCAAGCTGTAAATGAAATGTAAAGTGAACGTTACATTATGGTTTGGTTTCTAATAATTTTGTGCAGTGTTGGTGCTTAATAAATTTTCCTCTGCGAGTACTATGTTACTGGAAAAAAGAAAAATACTTCGAAGCCGAATTAATCAAAAATCTACTCAAACTTAAACATTATTAACACCAAATTGTTATTTGACTGATTTAGCCGGGTCCCCGTCGTATTGAATTTTAATGAAAAATGGACAGCTTATGTCCAACAGTGGACGTCTATCGGCTGATTTGGAGAGACAGCTTGTACATTTTAACATTTGATACCACCCGCTTATACATATAGATATCTTCTACTACCTATCTAAATTCTCGCGCCTTCACATTTCAAAACGCTTCATTTTTTTATCATTATTATTAAAAAGCACCACCAACACTCTCAGCGCATAGTTGATGGCTTGTCTCAGCACGCACACATGTGTTGAGGGTGTTGGTGGTGCTTTTTAAATACATTGAAGCGTTTTGAAATGTGAAGGCGCGGGGCTTTAGATAGTATAAGATCCATATACCTACCTATTAGTTCCGAACAATTTACCTTTACGGTTAACAACGTCTTTAGTCTTAAGCACCTTAAAAGTCGGCTTACAAATCGGCAAGCCCCAGCCGACAAGACCGATCTGTCAAAGTAACGACTGAATATAACACCTGTCACCCCCCTCAGAAAATGGGTGTCTGTCGAAACAACAATCAGTCATTTTGTGTAACAATTTTAGGGTTTTTGCGGAGGCGTAATATCGATGTTTTGGTGTTTTTACTTAAGGAGTAAAGTTGTCAGACGTCTGTTGTTTTATTTTTTTGCTATTCATGTCCGTACCACGACAATGAAGTCTCGTTATATCTTTTGTTTCAATTACTTTCACTCCTCAGAAAAAAAACAAGATCCTTTATGACCTCCCCCTTAAACATTTATTTATATATCATTGGTACAGGCAAACTAGCGCACAGCCCACCTGAAGGTAAGTGGTCACTGTGGCCCATGGACACCGAAATGCTATGAGATATGCATATAAGATCTCGAATGCATTACCTACCCTAAGGCCTAAGATGGAATGCCTCTGTACCAGAAATTTCACCGGCTGCCTTAACCCCCTACCGGAACGCAATAGTTCAATTTTTAGCGGGGAAAGACGGTGGTAGCCACCCCGATGAACCTAGCACCAGGCCCTATCACTAGCAGTGGTCTGTGATTCGCTGTGGTAGTGTCATCCAGGTTATGTATCTTTTTTATCTTGTTTACTAGCCATAAGGTACCTAAAGAAATGAGGTTATCCGCAGTAGAACTAGGGTCACCGACATAGCTCGAAGAATTGCGAGCCTTAAGTGGCAGTGGGCGGGGCATATTGCTCGCAGGACTATGACCGATGGGGCCGGAAAGTTCTCGAGTGGCGTCCGCGAACCGGGAGACGAGCTGTCGGTAGGCCTCCAACAAGAAGGAGCGACGACTTCGTGAGGGTCGCGGGAAACCGGCGGATGCAAGTAGCACAGGACCGGTCTGAGTGGCAAGCCTTGGGGAAGGCCTATGTCCATCGGTGGACGTCTTTCGGCTGAAACGATGATGATGAGGTACCCAAAGAAAGAGAGTTAGCTATGTTAAATCTATTTTTAGACCGGTTGACATAAATATGGGGTACCTACTCGAGCAAGAGGCAGATCGCCCATGAGGTGGATAGACTAAATAAAAAATGGGTGGTCCTCAGAAAATACACCGATAGGTACGAGTGGCGAAGATTGTGAAGCAAGCCCCTGCAAATCTGATCAAATATGAACACTCTTTAAAGAATGTAACGCATAAGCAAAGAAGAAGCATTATTTAATAAAATAAGTCGATTAAAAAAACTACACTGCAGTCCTTAAAACTTTTGATATACCTACTACTACGGCCTATTTTGCGTCCCACTGCTGGGCACAGGCCTCCTCTCAGCACGAGAGGGTTTGGGCTATATTCCCCACGTGGGCCCAGTGCGGATTGGGGACTTCAAACACATCTTTGAATTACTTAACAAATGCATGCACGTTTCCTCACGATGTTTTCCTTCCCCGAAAAGCTCGGTGGTAAATTCAAATTGAATTTCGCTCATAAGTAAACTTAGGGTGCGAGCCGGAATCGAACCCCCGACCCTCTCTGCATGAGAGGCGGTAGGTCGAACCACTAGGCCACCACGTCTTGATATACCTACCCATCGCCATTACTCTCACTATCAAGGCGAATCTAACGACACCTCACAAGCTAAAATCCATCGAGCATTTTACGCTACAGAGCGTGCCAAAGAAATAAACATATAGGTGTATGTATACTTACATACATACACTCGAAAATCATAATCCTTCTTCTGGCGCAGTCGGGTAAAAATAGAAACATGTTATTAGCAAAACAATAAAAGTTAACAACATTTTGTTAACCTGTTATTAAAGTAAGTCACCTGTTGTATGTAGTTGTGTTCCAACATTATATGAAAATTCGAGGAAAATTCAAATATGGAACGTCAACTTTCGTATGTTACAGACAGGTTACTAATACATAGACGAGGTCATTTAGCTATGTTTTTTACCTATAATTTAACTTGAATTAAATATACTGTCACGTTTTTGTAACAGCCTGTACTCGAAGCGGCTTGGAACAGGTTTTGAGAGTGGAGCGGTGGTGTCGCCGATGTTTGCGTTATCACTGTTATCAGCCGCTTTGTGTCCAGCTGGTGTCTCATACAATTATTGCATGTTTGTTTTAGGGTAGCGTACAATATAATAGGGATGACGACAGGGTGAAGAAATCGAAATTCTAATGAGTCCGTCAGTCAGCTAATAAAAAAATATACGTACCTAACCGTGACGTCACGCGACATTTCAACTCAATATAACTCCGTATAAGTTTGATTACGTGAAAAAAGAAAAAATACGTGTCCAATACTTTTCCATAATCTTCCTGATAGACTAAGGAAAAAAAAAGTTGTCGTCATCCCTATTGCCTTAGCGTTTGTCGAATCGGCAGTACACGGTAAAACTGTGTTCGTTTATGTGTACTGTTTTAAATGTTCCTTTTATTATGTATTTTCAATAAATATCTTTTTCTTTATTTATTTTTTAATACGCATAACTGCGCCATTTTCAATACAGTATCCTGAAGCGCAACTTCCAACACGTCCTGTGTTCCAGACAGGCTTATCCGGATTTAATATCTGTTTGAAACTTTTAAACAAATATAACATGGAGTTGGACACGTAGAAAAGTTTTGGCTTTTTGAATCAGTTTGTTTTAATTTAAATAAACAACGGAATAATGTTGTATGGGTTTAACTTTAGTAAATTTTACTATTTTCGTGTCAGCGCTTGAACTTACTAAATACTAGTTATTCATATATTTAGTGGTAGTTATCAAGTCAAGAAAACCATTAAAAGTCAGCTGATTAACAAACATTCTTAACTAGATTCTGTCAGCGACTTCGTCCGCGTCAAATTCGGTTATAGCGTTCTCGCGGGTCATTGCTCGCAGGACTGATGACCGATGGGGCCAGAAAGTTTTGGAGTGGCGTCCGCGAACCGGTAGACGAGCTGTCGGTAGGCCTCCAACAAGATGGAGTGACGACCTTGTAAAGGTCGCGGGAACGGGGTGGATGCGAGTGGCACTAGACCGGTCTGAGTGGCGCGCCTTGGGGGAGGCCTATATCCAAAAGTGGACGTCTATCGGCTGAAATGATGATGATGATGTTGATGTTCTCGCGGGAATTGTGTGTTTTTCTGGGATAAAATTTAGCCCGGGACTCCAACTATATCCGTACCAAATTTCACCTAAATCGGTCCGGCGGTTAAAGCGTGAAACAGACAGACAGACGGTTCCTTTCGCATTTATAATATTAGTATGGTTTCCAGGGAGAGGCTTACGTCTATCAGTGGACTGATATTGATACGTTCATTTTAGATATTTTCGCGGTTAAATTAAGGATTAAGATTTAACGCTGCGTTATACCTATAAGTTTTTTCAAAAAATAAATTTTCTTAGTAAACCCTTCATCTACCCTTCAAGACAAATCAAACGAGCCCAAATTTGATGGGTTTATGTAGTTTTATTACGGAGTTCCTATGGCCACCTTCCAGCTCCATCATCAGATCAGCTCCACGTCATTATAATATTGCATTGTCACGCGATTTGCATATTCGTGCAAAATTTCAGCTCAATCGGAAATCGGAAAGTGGGTCTAATTTAACTTGCAAGATTCCATTACATAGTTACATACAGGTCGACCCACAGAGATCAGATACTACTTATAGAGTACGGTTGTTCGTCCATTTGTATGGGAACCAAGCGTGTAACATTTTGCGTCGCTATGATGACGTCACGAGAGTAATTTAGTGATGCGCAACAAAAAATGCGCGACTCCGATTTAACAGCATCGATTGTCAAGCGGCTAAACGATTTAAGATCTTTAGCATTTTTAATCGATTTACATATCGATAAAACACGACAGAAAAATGATAATTCGTTTCCACAGCATAATGCGAAATAGTTTTAAAATGTTTTAACACTTACACTTATTATTAAAACGAGTCTTTTTAAATTAAAGTAGGTACAATGCCTTGGTACCGCGGTAGTTGTTACTAGTGTTTTACGATATCACGACGACGTAATTTAGGCAAGTTGGTTTTTAGGGTTCCGAAGTCCACAAGGAACCCTTATAGTTTCGCCATGTCCGTCCGTCTGTCCGCACTATTGCTCGGAGATGCTTAGGTCTAGAGAGCTGTAATTTGGCATGAATATGCATATTAGTTACGCTGACAAAATGGTACAATAAAATTTTGAAATATATTTTTTTATAGGGTACCTCCCCTACTCGTAAAGTGGGGATGTATTTTTTTTTCTTAGGTACCCCATTGTGCGGCATATCGTTGAATAGGTCTTAAAGAAATATTGTGGGTTTGTTAAAACCATTTTTTGATTAAGTGATGCGTTTGTGAAATATTAAGCTTTAAAGTGCTATTTTTTGCTAGAGTCACGTGTCCCCCCCCCCTGCCAGCTAAATGGTGGTATTTGGATGGCTGAAAAAAATCACGGTTGTGGCATATATAACGTAGTTGAAAGGAAAACTATCAGAGCTAAGTAGGCTGTACAAACTTACGAGTAATAGTCGACCAACTTATAATGATGATTTTTCCTGAGCGGCAGGGGCGTCGGGCGGGCACGTCATACCACAGTCTAGCTAGATGCTAATAAGTCTTAGAAAGGTACTGTGGGCATCCTCAACTTCGGAACCCTATAATTTGCGCGTGGCCCGACACGCACTTGGCCGGTTTTTATTTACTAATAATACCCAGAAACTTTATGATTGTTCATATGCATAGCTTCAATGGAGGATTTGACAACATCTCTCTATCTCTTTCAAACTCACTTTCGAACTAATTAATGTTCGCGCGCTGAATACAAACTTGTCATTAAGGGTGCAATACTTAACTGTTCCGTAACAAATATTGTTGAAGTTGACATCAAATTCAACTTGCAAGATTTGATTACAGACAGACAACAAACTAATCAAACAAACATCGGGACATGTGAAACTAAATAAAAGCTTGTAATAACAATAGATAAATGAAATACTGATCGTGTAACTCCATTCATAGTAGTAGGTATATTCAAGTATTTCTGATAATACTAGCTGTTCACTTATTACCACGTTTTATAGCTACATTATAATATGCATTTTTATTATCATTTTTCTGTCTGATTTTAATCGATTATGGAATCGGCATTGAAATTAGCAGGTGCACTTCACTATTGACAGAATAATGAGAAATCGGCCTGGAACGCGGTTGGTCGACGCCTCGAGAGTTTGGCTTGACTACTTTTACATTGCTGGTTTTCAATATGCGCAAGTTTGGCGCAACAGATTAAAGCCGCAATGGAAAACAAGCATTGGACACAAGGCATTCGCTACTAATTTGGTAAAACTACCAAAAAGGGCTACAATATAAATCGTTTTCACAAAAATAACAGATATTTCAAGACAGAAAGTACTTACCGATGATAGGTAACACCCTGATGACCAACTCCACCAACGCTGGTGTTGTTTGTACAGTTAATTACGGCACACTTAGTCATTTTCTTTTTTTGATGTGACGTTGCTCGCGGAAGGCGGTCGGAAGCGAACTGAGGTTAGAAGCGAGCAAAGTGGACATATTGTCTACTTTTTTCCACGCGCGGTAGGTAAACTTTAGCATTCTATCTCGATCTGTGTTCTGTGGGTCGACCTAATAAAAGCGTGTCAATAACACACAACTCTCCCTGTCTCCTCTGGATGCTGATCCAAGATAATGTAAACAAAGCCTTTCGGACAACCCGGGGCGTTGATAAGGCAAGGTCATTCTAGTGTACAGCCTAGACCTGCATTGAAACCTAGATAATGTGTAGGTATTAGTGTCAATGGATTAGAGATAATCCTATCGGCACTACCTACATGGACGTGTAAGAGAGTGTTCCGTATAAAACAAACATTATAATTAGGCTAGATTTTTTTATGATTTTAAAACTGGGCAAATGCGCATAATCACCACAACTGCATAAATGAATCATGAGAGGGTTTGGGCTATTTAAACACGGGTAGGTCCAATGAAATCATTAGTGATTTGCCAAATTTTAAATGGGATAGGGGAATTGAGGTTAGAAGGATGCAGGTGGCAGCAGAATGTGAATGAAGATGTTGTGGGGAGCTATATGGGCTCTGGAACTTTGAGTCATCGCATGAAACGCAATAACAAGCACCCACCTCACGTCGATATTCTGTGAGACCGATTACAGCGTAAATAAATTATTTTCTACAAATAGATCGTAAAGGTGAATAGTTCTATTCACCTTTACCCTTTTAGTTCTGAGAAAAAGGCCATGTGAAATTCATTTTCACATGACCATTTCCTCAAAATATGTTTACGGAATGTTCATCTTGAAGTATTGTTCCGTTCTTGCCAATGGCCGAAGTTTTTCCATGTCATTTGGTCGAAGTTTCATGTTATTGACCTAAATGTTCCGCTTTCCTGTAAGTAGCCTTCAAACTATTCCCATCGTTTTATCTTGATACTGTTGTGAAATAAATGGCAATAAAACATGGGGAACTTTCCATATATGAGGAAAAGAGGAAAGTTAATTTTTATCTTCATTTGAGGCCTTTTTTATCTTTTGTCGTCCCATCAAGTAAGTATAATGAAACTTATTTTATTAGACAATTCTAATAAAATAAGTTTCATTATACTTACTTACTTACTTTGTTAAAATTCGTCAATACGAATTTTACTTAATTACAACTGACACGCATTTTTATATTCAAATGCATCATACTGTATGTTATATTATTATAACGTTTAAACCGATGAACGGATTAAAGTAAAATTATAAAGACACATGACATAGTTTTATCAGAGTCAGAAAAATCAGAGAACATGGTGAATGCGGGTGTGGAAATGCGATGGAATTACTGACTTACGTGAGAAAAAATACTTAGAGCATTTAAAATAAAAGATAATATTATGGGAACAAGTGGAATGGTTACTTTATTGATAAAAAAATAGTCTCCTAAATTGGTACATAAAGGACTCGATGACAACATTATGCATAGGTACATACTTACAAAATAAGAAACTTTCTACCATTTAAAGTTGATAGGTATAAGGTAGGTCACACGAGGCCGCTAACGTGGAGTGTCGTGTTGCGCGGAATGCATCTTGCGGTGTCGGCGTTTTACCGTCGGTGCAGTTGGATGCGTCATCGGCTGTTGTCACTACAGCCGGTGTCTCGAGCCCCGCCGCCCCGCCCTCTGCCCCCGCGGAGGCGATGTTATGCACGAGTGTGTTGACCCCTGCCCGTGCATATGCTGATGCCGCAAAGGTGAAAAAGGGGAAGCTGAGCCGCAGTCAACCAGTTCTTGGAGATCTGCGGAAGCCGAGTCCGAAGAAGGACCGATGCGACGAGGAGGGCTTCATCAAGGTGGAACGGAAGAAGAAGTCCGCCAGTCGGAACCAGTGCGGTTGTATGTGTCCCGCCTGCATCACTCCACTAAGAGCGAGAAGATTGTGGAGTATGTACGAGTGAAGACCAAATTCACCCTGAGGGTTGAACGGTGTGAGCCCCGCCACAGCGTGAATTTTAGTTCGTTCGTGGTGAGGGTTCCGATCGAACATCTGTCAACCTTCACGAGAGAGGAGTTTTGGCCGAGGGGAGTCGTGTTCCGTCGCTTTCGTGGAAGACTGAACAGCGATTCCAGAGTGCGCCTCACGACGAAGAAGTAATCGTGTTATTTTAAGATTGTGACGGATAAGTCCGATCGGGGAGTGGCGGCGAGAAGGGAAACGCAGATAGCTACAGCAACACTCTTTAATTCAGGCGTTAGGCACAAACAAGCAAACATATAAGCGAAGCTATTACGGCGCAACAAGACCACCGTTGGGCGATGCGTTGTCGGCGCGTATGGAAAGGGTGACGATCACACAGTATACCAAGGCAGGTGAAGACCAGGCGCAAGGGAACTGCATAACACGGTACTTTGTCATACGGGGGGGGTCATAAAGTCAGGGGAAATCTTAATAGCGCGATGTAGGATTTCGCCACTCAGAGGTAAGCGCCATCTCTCGGAAACTGGGTGTAACTAAGTGGATGGTTAGGTCGTTCAACCACTTCGTGTAGCTCTTGCGCATTCTTAGTTTCACGAGTTCGACTGTAGATGGAGCTTGTGTTATAGTCTCCCCCTCTGGAACTGATGTCGTCCCGATGAAGTTCCAGAAATCATTGTCGGCTGCAGCTGGTTAGAGGAAGTCCTCCTCCCCCTAGACTGGGCAGCACTTGAAGAGTTTTTTCTTCTAAAACCAGATGTCGTCTGCTGGCTCCAAATCCGGGAACAAAGCTTCGGAGTGGGGCGACAGTGTGACATCTGTGTATGCGATGGCCTGCTGCGCGTCGCGATAGAGTGCGTTGGACACGGGCGAAAATCCATCGAAGCATGTCCGTTTGGCACTGGGTTGCGTCTCTAAATCTATTGGATCCAGTCGGTAGCCTGTTGTGCGTGCGCTCTCTGTTGGCATTCTTGCCGTCGGGCGTGCTTCAGGCACCTGCACCTCATCTCGCTTGAATTTGGCAAAATCCTCATCGAACAACTCATGAGTCCTTTGTGGAGTGTCTATATAGTGCCACGTGAATTGCGGAAGATTTAGCACCATTCCCGCGGACTGTATAAATCCCGTGCCGAGTAATGTCCGGTTGTCCGTTGACTGGGGCAACACAATGAATGGCTCACGGAACGTGCGACCGTCCAGTTTTACAGTGAGTTCCGCAACCAAGACTTCTTGCCTTTTGGGTAACCCGTCTGCAAGGGTAATTCGCATCGTCTGTTTCTCAAAACGCTGCCCCTTTTTCACTAATGCCGCGTGAAGCGTGTTGGATGCTACGCTGAGTTTAGCGCAAGTGTCAACATGGGCGACTCCTTGCACTCCCCCTATTTCCAGGAACACGATGGGTCTAGGGCACGTTGCAGAACGGACGTCGATGGCGCAGAATCCGATGTCTCCCGAAGATAGTCTAGACTTCGCTCCCGAACACGTCGCGCACTTGCTACGAACAACTCCTGGTGCTCCACATCCATAGCAGCTGAAGGTGCTTGAGGACGAAGTGGCTACAGGTGCGGTGTCGACTACAGGCACGCTGGTTTCTAACGCCTTAGTCCTCTTGCGGCAGGCTTCCACATTGTGACCGAAACAACGGCAATAACTGCACCGTTGCCTGTCAGTCGTCCTTTTCTCACTTGCATCCCGTTTTCGCTGTAGGGAGGGTCCTCCTTTGCTTCGCTCCTCAGCTAGTAGCTTCTCCGCTGCGCGTACTTCTTTCAGGAATTCCTTATACGTCGACGCCGATTCTCGCTTCACCTTTTTTTGCCTGATGGCGAGACGTAAGAGGCTGTAGACCATGTCCAGCTGGGCGGCTTCCGCTTGTCCAGGTGAAGGTAGCTGGGCAAACAGGGCTCTCTTCTTTATCAGGAAGGTTTCTGTCGGCATATCTTCGTCCTGCTTCACGGAGAAAATCTCTTCGTAAATGGCATAGGCCGGTTTCTTCGGCGCAAATGCCTCCCGAACTGCCCCTTCAAACTCCACCCAGGTGACTAATTCGTCAGCGACACCCTGCCACCAGGTCGCAGCTTCACCCTCGAACAATAGAAGAGCTGACTCCAGAGCTTCCGTGTCTGAGATCCTCTCCTTGTTCTTAAATATGCGGACCGAAGCAAGAAAGTTCTCCACCGTGTCGGTGTCTCGGGTACCGTCGAACCGATAAGGGCAGTTGGTGAATGAGCCATTCCGTTGTGGACTGAGCGCAGATAACAGATCCTTGAACTGCTCGTTTGTAAGACTGACTGCCATCTCTGAGTGCTTCTGTGATGCAGCTGTAGTTGCCACTCGACCAGACTTCGTCAAATAAGGAACTCTCTCGGCCCCTACGTTGTGCGCCAGTGTGACGGATAAGTCCGATCGGGGAGTGGCGGCGAGAAGGGAAACGCAGATAGCTACAGCAACACTCTTTAATTCAGGCGTTAGGCACAAACAAGCAAACATATAAGCGAAGCTATTACGGCGCAACAAGACCACCGTTGGGCGATGCGTTGTCGGCGCGTATGGAAAGGGTGACGATCACACAGTATACCAAGGCAGGTGAAGACCAGGCGCAAGGGAACTGCATAACACGGTACTTTGTCATACGGGGGGGGTCATAAAGTCAGGGGAAATCTTAATAGCGCGATGTAGGATTTCGCCACTCAGAGGTAAGCGCCATCTCTCGGAAACTGGGTGTAACTAAGTGGATGGTTAGGTCGTTCAACCACTTCGTGTAGCTCTTGCGCATTCTTAGTTTCACGAGTTCGACTGTAGATGGAGCTTGTGTTATAAGATTAATTTTAATATGTATTCTAGTCTTTAAGGTATATGTAATATGGGCCTAGATGCCTGAAATAAAATTTATTATTATTATATTATAATATAAGTCTAAGAAATAATGAAACGCAAATAATGTAAGTACTATTAGCTCTGTTACAAGAAACATGATCTTTGTTTAGGACATTGCGAAACAGTTTACTATTATTAATGCCGTCGCAAACCCCTGGAGGCTTAACCAAGGCCACGACGCTCAGTTCAATCTCTTCTGTAGGGTTGTCTCATAGTCGATAGCATTTCATCGATCATCGATATGAAAAACTCCTAGAAGATTTATCACGACTTCCAATATGATCACCTTATATTGGACGAATGTGTCCAGTGAGATCACCCTGGTTATCCTATTACCCTTACCGGTAAAATAGTAGTCGACTGAACCGTGGCTGAGTTGATCCTTAGCGGTAATTTAGTGGCTGAACGGGCCCGCGGGCTCAGGTAATACAGGTGGGTCAAGTCACCCATAGAAAAAGTAATACGGTCAACAAAGCCCGCGGGCTGAGTGGTCTGTGGGCTCATATGATCACCAAGCGAATCAGTTTTATGTAAAATGAAAATTCGAGAATAGTTATTAAAAACATTACAACCGAAATAACAGTATGAATATCGATTTCGTAAATATCCTTCAAGCACTATTATTCTCCATAGGGCTCTAAACAAGATTCAATAATTAGAGATCGCTCAATCAAACCGTATTGAGGCAACTCGGTCTAATCCCAACTCGACCAAGCCAATTGTCATCTCACAATAGAACAATTTAAAGTGACAACATTCGATCGATTTTGAGACAGATTGAATAATGAGACGTATTAGCGTACTTTTGGGACCCTTTCGCGGTTAGGGCTCATGGAAGATATATCTCTACGCTTAAGGGATTCCGAGTTGCTAAAGAATGAAACATTGCTGAAGCCAGTTGGGGATTAACCAGCTTTTTGTTGTGACGATTTTTTAAATTGCATGAAATGTGACTGTATTATTATAAAAAGACGGAGGAAATTCAATAAGAAGAGATTAAAAAATATACGGTACGCGTCTCTTTAAAAAAAAACAGAGCTTTCAGTAAATTGATTCAAAACCAAGTCTAGTTACAAAAGTTAGTGTCTTCTAATGTTTTCCGGATAAAGACCGTAATTTCCGTGAATCTATTTTTTTTTAAGAGACAAAAAAGATCAGGAAAACATGTTGTTAGGTATACAGCAGGCGGTCTTATCGCTAATAGAGCGATCTCTCCCAGACAACCTTTGGGTAGTGGATATCAAGTAAAAGAGATGTTGGTAGGCGGTGCTCGTAATGACCATATGTTATATACATATTATAAATACATACATACCAGAAATCATAAATATTAACATACATAATAATAAATATATAGTCATAACACTCATATAATAAATAAACTACGTACAGTCTACAAGAAAATAATGACAGCCGAAACCCAGATGAAGAAGAGGAAAAAAGATCAAAAAGCAAGTGATAAGAAATGATCCTACATGAAATCCTACAAGAAATGAACATATCTAGTAGAGTTCGGAAAGAACTATTTAATTAAAACAATATGTATTGTCTTCGTGTGTAATTACCGTCTAAATCCTAAATTGAATTGGTTTAGTATTACAGATTTAGGTTTCAGATAATCCTAGCTATTAAACCTATGAATAGCCGTATAGCAGTTAACAGGTTGCTCGGGGCTTCAGCTTATTACTGTGACGCAGGTGCATAGAATATATTGAAATGAAATGATCTTCATTGCTGAACATGTTATGTAAATAACATTTAGCATAACACCTTAGTACCTAAAAGTTTTTAAGGAAATCATGCTACGTATCAGCTTAGGTATAGTTTTTACTTTTATTACCTCCTGAATTCATGAAGAGTTTTTGTATTTAAAACGTTTTTAGAGAGGTCTAAATTAGAGCAGTATTTTAATTTATGTAATAACTACCCAATGCCCGCGAACTTCATCATGCGCAGACTTAGAATTTGCGTACCCGATGACACTATAAATACATATAGACAGTTCATTGTTTCAAACTTTCGCGATACACACTCATATTAAACATACTAACAACGGGACTTAATCGCGTAAAAACAATTTATATTTTACCTCGACGTTTCGGCCGCGACGGCGATGACAACGTCGAGGTAAAATATAAATAGTTTTTACGCGATTAAGTCCCATATAGACAGTTATAGTTATAGAAGTATTGATAAAATGGTTTGACCCGTGGTAAACCCGTTCCCGTGGAATTATCGGGATAAAAAGTAACCTATGTTATTGCCCGGGTCTCAAACTATCTCCATACCAAATTTCATCCAAATCGGTCCACTCGTTGCGAACAAACAAAACAAACAAACAAATACACTTTCACATTTATAATATTAGTATGCCGGTTTCTGCTATGGCGACAGCGACTGCTTGTCATACTTCAAAGAGATAGTGAGAGTACTCAGGCGCTGGCAACACATTCACTAGCCTTGGTCTATGTCCACCAAGACCAAGAACCACTTGCACCAACCCACTAAGCTCAGGTTAGCCTCTTAACTCAGATTTAGTTGTATATCAACGTAACTCGAGTTAGAGACTAATCCGAATTTAGCGGCGTTGGTGGAAGTCGGCCTAAGCTGTCAAGGAGGTCGTTATAGGATTTAAAGACCGGTCGCATATTAAAATAAAGAAAAAACATACATTGCGCTTAACCACAACTAACCAACCAAAACAGTCTAAAGATTTGCGTGTTACTGGTAGGCACAAGCCTCCACTCATCACGAGAGGGTTTGGGCAATAGTTCCCACGCTGGCCCATCAGTTCGGTTTTGGGACTTCATACACATTTTTGAATTACTTCGCAGATGCATCCAGGTTTCGTCATGATGTTTTCCTTCGCAGAAAAGTCGTGGTAAATTCAATTTGAGCTTATGTAAGTAAACTTGAACACTAGACGCGCAGCCGCGAGAGAAGAATGGCGCCGGGTGGTAAAGCTCGCCACTCAAGACACGACGGCCATGACCACTCTGCCAAGAGTGTAGCGACAAAGAAGAAGAACAAGTAAAATTACCTATCTTTTACCTTTTTGTATAATTACATTATGTCTACTGTTCCTTGATTGTGTGGTGTTCAATGAAATATATTGTGTTGTATTGTATTGTAAAATTGCGAGAACAGAGGTGCGAGCCGGATTCGAACCCTCAGCCCTCTGGATGAGAGGTGGTAGGTTACCATGGCTGTTGGCCAATTAATGGGATAATATTAATCATTACACCGGCCACCTTGCGCAAATCGTCACTCCACCTGACAACAGTGGCCTTGTCGTGGTCTCCAATCAAGAACGCGTTTACTCCAACAACTATCCGCAGTTCTCGCGATGTGACCGGCCCACTGCCACTTCAAAGAGCTTATTCTTTGGGCTACGTCGACAACTTTTGTTCTCTGCCTGATCACCTCACTGCGGATCCGATCTTTCAGAGAAACGCCGAGCATAGCCCTCTCCATAGCTTTTGAGCTCATTGGCGTGCATTGGGTGTGGCCTACGTCCAGCAGTGGACTATGCTACTATGGGCTGTTGATGATGATGATGATGATGATGATTAATCATTATAAGTTGCGCCCGTGAGCGTTCCATATTTTATGTATGACTAATAATATCAAAGTTCGACCCATATACACATATTATTAAAATCAAACTAGAAAACTAAAGTATTCCAGCAATTACCTAATAGGATTATCGGATAGCATTAAACCAGATTAGATATGGAACGAATTTAATTTGTACGAGTATTTCCTCAATAAATTGGCAGATAATCCATCGGGAAATATTAACGCGGTTTGGGAATATCAAAATAATTGTTATGTTTCTGGAAACGTTATAATAATTGGTCGTAATTGATGAATGAGTTATGGATTATGTAATTACAACAGAATACGAGAAATTTTACATGTACGTTCCTTGGGGATCACTCACTAAGACAAGATTCACTGAAAAAAGCCGTGGTGGCCTAGTGGTTCGACCTACCGCCTCTCATAAAGAGGGTCGGGGGTTCGATTCCGGCTCGCACCTATGAGTTTACTTATTTGCGAAATTCAATTTGAATTTATTACGATTGAGCTTTTCAGTGAAGGAAAACATCGTGAGGAAACCTGCATGCATCTGCGAAGTAATGCAAAGATGTCTGTGAAGTCCCCAATCCGCTCTGGGCCCGAGTGGAGAATATAGCCCAAACCCTCTCGTGACGAGACGAGGCCAGTGCCCAACAGTGGGACGCAAATAGGTAGTAGTAGTAAGAGAAGATTTCCCGAAATTATTACGGAAAATGGAAAAAAGGAGATTTTATATTTTATTGTTTTAAGTCGAGGGTAACAGCTAGTAAAAATATATAGCCTCGATAATATAGAACAATTTGTAATCCTCTACAAATCTAATATTAAAATAAATCGCTCAATTCGTTAGGTTATCGTCGACATAAATCACAGAAACCCTCTAAGTGGGAAACTGGTTTAGAGGTCGCGCGGACGTAGACGTGTATATTTCGAACTGGTTTCCAAAAACTGTCTGAATAAAAACACGAAGATTTTAAAATTTCGCTACAATTTTTTCATTAAGGTATATTGATGGAAAGTGGTTAGTTTAATTTATTCGCATGGCTTTTCACAGTCGTAAGTTTTATCACAAAAGTCCTTTCAAGTTCTAAGGATAGCGTTTGCTTTAAAAATGAACAGGTCTGCTGGATCTCCCTGATGTTTCGTGAGAGGACTGTCTTGGACAATCTGCACGATGTCCTGTGTGGCGGCTCCACGCACGCACGCCGCTGACTCGCGCCATCCGCACTTAGCCATGAAGTCGTTGCTCCGGCCTCATCCAGTTAGTAGTCGTCTGTTATAGTGTTATGTATACTATAGCGCTGTGAGAAGGTTTCAGCCGACCATTTAAGGAAATACGCGAAGGTACGCGCTAAAAATGTTCTACAGAACTGACGCGTCGACGACTGTTGAAATGGGCATGACCATCCTGGCGATGACTTTGCTATGGTAAGCCGCGAGCGTTCGCCGCGGGCGGTGTGGGGTAACTTGTGTTAGTGCGGGGCGGTGCGTGTTGCTACTAGTACGATAGAACCTGTTAGGTATACTGGTGTTAGAAGGAAGCGGGCTGGTACCAGTCAAAACACTCCAGACGGTGCAAGTCTATTTACGTCCCACTGTTTACGTTTACGGTATAGGCCTCCTCGTATCACGAGAAGATTGGACCTAGGCACATTGTTGGTTTGGTACTCTTAATATTCGTATCCTCAGTAAATAAGGAAAGTAAGTCTACTAACGCGCCCTCACTGATCCCGTTTGTCTTCTTCTTCTTCTCAATGTTCGCTTAATGCTGAGAATCGTGACTCCCTTTCAGATTTGTCAATAGCCCTTGTCTTAGCAGCCAATACTCTTTGCTACGCTGTGATTTTTGGCGCTTACGCACGCTATTTCAAAGTCAAACTACAAACCTCCAATGCAAATTGCAGACTATCTATTCCGTGATCTACATATCTATCTACGTTTAATTCAATAGATAAAATAAAATTTATATTCTACGCGTATCCAACCGAACCGCTGTCAAATATGGGACGTCATTTCCGGAACGTTGTTGGCAGCATTGAAATTTTATCCCTGATCCGTAAATTCGACTTGAGGTTTGATTATTGAATGAATCCCTGATTTGATTTGGTATTCTGATAAATTTTGTTGGACAAATATATATGAAGTTGGTCTTATTATTATATTTCATTAAAAATTTCATCATGATTTTAGGAGGAACGATAATTTCGTGAAAAGGAAAATAATATCTACCCCATGTCTACCCACGTACGTTGTCTATGAATTTGAACAATTTCATTTTTCATCAAGAATATGATTTTAGTGTTCTATTCTTAGTGCATATGATCTCAAAAAGATAACGACTCGACTACGTGTTTCGATCCTAGTATAAA
This sequence comes from Aethes cnicana, assembly GCA_963971205.1. Taxonomy (NCBI): domain Eukaryota; kingdom Metazoa; phylum Arthropoda; class Insecta; order Lepidoptera; family Tortricidae; genus Aethes; species Aethes cnicana. The sequence continues at coordinate 9,093,810 of OZ020289.1, read as the reverse complement.
TTGAAACTTAAATTAATATTGTGGCCTAGAAAATTGTAGAAAGCAAAACATTGAATCCATCGCGCCTCGCATGTTTCTAAACGTAAAATCCATCAGCGTTTACAAAAGACCGTTCAAAAATGGACGGACAAACAAAACAACTAACTACCAAAAACAATTTTACTATCTACAATAAACTTGTATGACATAGGATGCAATTTCTGCTTGCCAAGAAAGTGATATTTTCTTTTTAAAAAGATCACATAAAATCAAACTTTAACAACAAGAACGCAAAGTACATTTTATACCAAAGAACTTCCAAGATTTCAGTTCTGTGTGACAATACAAAAATGTAACTAACATAGCGAGAATTCGTTTTAAAAAAGGCTAAGTGTTTAGGTACAACGTTCGAGAGTGAATTTAATGTGCAATACCGAACGTCCAAGTTTAAATGGGAGATACTTTCAAAGCGCTTCCAGTATTTACTTGAAAGTAAATTGCGACACTTTGGAACTTGAAAATATCATGAGAAAATGTGGTAAGTGAAACGAGGAGTTAGTGAGTAATGTACAGCTTGTATTGACCAACAAAGGCTTTAGAATGCTGATGAAACTGAGCTTTCAGGCAGAAGTAGCACAATTCTGAATCACCATTTTGTCACTTAACTTAAAATTCCTTTAGTTTTGGTAACGAAAGAAGAAATCTGGTTTCATCCCTACTTCTGCTTTTTTAACGTTACAATTCTTGTTAATTGATTGCAAACCTCGCTACGCTCAGGCTCTAACTTTGAATCCTAGACTCCGCCGCTGGCTCAGCTTTGAATACCGACATGTACCTACTCGCGGCAAATAACGACTTTGCGGCCCTGTATACCAATAGTAGGCCGCCAAGTAGCGTATGTATTGCCAGACGAGCAAATAGCAGGATTAGCAGAAGGCGAAGCGAATAATATTGTGCTGTGAAAGAAATCCGCAGTATCAATAGTTCGTTCTATTTCGCCTTTAACTAACGTCCGACTAAGCCAAGTTATGTATTACATTAAGCTTTAGTTATCTAAGAAATGATATATCGCATGAATCAGCAATAATCACAAAGGAATACTTCGTTTGATTTATCTTTGCTTCCAGAATGGTCGAAGTAAGAAAGTTCTTTAAGAAAATATAGTGTTTTTCAAGTCTATTTACGCAGAGCAAGACTTAGGCTTTTATTAATTTTTATGTATATGTACGTGTTTAGTTTACTAATATTTTTTAACGCTCATACAGAAAAGGTCACCTTTGATGAGAGGTCTATTCCCAGCAGTGGGACGAAAATAAGGCTGTTCGAGTGGGTGTGACCATTGATTTTCTTTATCGTTTTATAAGACAAGCCCAAAAGTGGTAAACGATGAAACGCCGCTTGAATTGCCTTTTATTACAATAGTAATAGTCTTTTGGCTGTAATTTGTTGTATATTAAAAATAATAGTAATAATTAATAAGCATTTCGCTTTAGAAAAATATTCTTAAATAATGCAGAAGCCAAACGTCCTTAGTCGACGACCTTCTCGATTTTGGGGTTGATTATATACCTCGAAATCAAGATTGTAGACAAAACAAGTCAGATTTCGGGTTCATACAATCTGAAACTTATTATTAATTCAGCCATTGACACGAAGTTGTAAAGAACTCGTTGAGCTAAAAAGGTCGTATTGTGTCAAGGCTAAAAATACTTCAAACCTTAAGACATTCAGGAATAAAGGTTATCCTTGACCTCCCTTTTAAATCGATCTAAATGGTTTCGGAGAGAGAGTAACTTAATTATGTGTTAAAAATATCCTTTTACTAAGTAGGTAATGCTACCTAGAAAAAAAAACTCAGTGTTAATGATAATGTGTTTATTTAATTATTAAAATATTAGCTTTCAGTATTCCGTCATTTATTGTCATTATAGAAATTTGCAACAGAATATACACACACAATAATAAAACAGAAAAACCGTTTATTTAACGAACTTAAAAATGTCTTCCGTGCAGCGAATAACTGTCTTTCTTCTTCTTCTTCTTCTTCATATACATATAAATAACTAAACATCCGTGACTCGAGTACAAATATTTGCGCTCACCACAAAAAGTTTGCCCCGAGCGGGATTCGAACCCGCGACAGTCGGAGTAGTGGGCAGGGTCACTACCAACTGAGCCAAACCTGTCGTCATATTATAACAATAAAAAAATGCTGTCTCATTCACTTAATTTTAAAACCACTTTAATCAAATAAAAAAAAACTGGCACACAACAAACTAGCAAGCCATAAAAAAATTAAAAACATTCGAAGTCGCCGCGGTTCAAGCGTGCGCAAGGCGTAGCACTCAGTACCGCGTAGACCGTAGGCCGGGTGCTACGTCGCTTCGCTACGGACACCGCTCGAACCCCGTGAACTAAAGTGAGCCTGTGCCGTGAAAGTGAAGTGACTTGTGTGGCTTCAGAGTCGCTGGCGTTGAGGTGTGTATTTTTAGCATTTTTTTTAAATTGAATTAGGCATGGTACTTTTCGAATGACTTTTCAAAAACCGATTTTTTTTAAATTAAGCTGTAAGCAGATGTTTACATAGATGACGTTGTTATGATAATGTTTTTATACACTTATTTCCGAATTTTATTATATGTAATTAACCATTGAATGGATTCTTTATGTTTGATATATCATTATTTTCTTAAATGTCCGTCCATCTTTTGCCCTACATTTGTTATTCGGTTGTTATATCTTTTTAGGTCTGCATCAAGGAGTAATGTCTTTACTGACAGCTTTTTTAACCCCCAAAAAGGGGCCGATCCAGTTTTGACGAATGTGGATATATAGGGTCAAGCAAAACATTGTGACGATATTTTACCCACAGTATCAGCTATCGATTCTAAGCATATTTTATATAGGTTTTAATTTTTTTCGAGTTAGTAAAAACAAAAATTTGGATGGCCCAGTATGAGAATCATGGTGTGAGCGATACCTGGATCTCATACATTTTTTTTTACCAACTCAAAAATAGACCTAAGAAACATGCTTAGAATCGATAGCTGATTCTGTGGGTAAAATATCGTCACAACGTTTTGCTTGACCCCGTATATAGCCCAAAATATGTAACCTACAAAAAATGTGATCGAATAAAAAAACCCTAAAAATTACTTACCGCAAACTAGTAATCCATAGTACGATTGTCCCAGACACTGCTATTCATATAATAAAACAACGGAAAGAAAATTTCATTTCCTAAATGGTTTACTTTAAAAAACACGAGCAGTATAGGCGTTGTAGTTAATGTTATAACAGATCTTAATTAAAGTCGCTGTAGACTAGCAGTTTCCATGCATGAAGTCAGGGGGTTCAAATCTACGCTCGCACCTCTGATTTTTGCTCTCTAGCCTATTTGAATGTCCCACTGCTGGGAAAAGGCCTCTCCCGTGACCTTCCAACTCCCTCTTGCCTTGGCCATTGTAGGCCAGTTGTTGTTGAACGTATCCAGGTCATCCCGCCACCTCCGCCTGGGCCTGCCTCGCCGTCGTTGAGCGTTCTGTGGCACCCACTGCGTAGTAATATGAGCCCACCTTTCTGGGTGCATACGACAAACGTGTCCGGCCCAGTTCCACTTGAGCTTGGCATTTTGTGGCCTACGTCGGCTATTTGTGTTTGGGAGCGCAGCGTGGTGTTCCGAACACTATCTGTTCTTCTAACACCTAGAATGCTACGCTCCATAGCCCTTTGGCAAACCTTCAACTTGGACTTTTGAGACTCGGGAAGGGTCTGGTAAAATACGAGAGGTAAATCAATACTTTGTCGTTTTACTTTTGGGAGCTATCTCTAAGTGTACATTCAGACCGCACCCTAGCGGTGACGTGTCTCTATGTACAATAGCATTCCAGAATGATTTTTATTACTTTTTTATAAATATTAAACTATCATTTGGCAAAGCTGTACAGGAAACTACCAGTATCTTGTGATCTATATGCAACCTTTACAGTACTTATGTGGCAGAGTTAATATATCGTGAAGTTTTTCGGTGAAAAGAAATGGTACCGACCGACTAGACTAAATTATGGTCCGCTGGTGGTAAACCGCTAAAAAAAATCGTTTTCACTCCTCCTATTCGAAAAGGAGTACTTTGTTCCCCGTTTAGAGGGAGCAAAATGCGATTTTGCTCCCTCACCATTTTTGCCCCGCAAGCAGGGAGCATAGTAATATTGCTCTCTAGGGAGGAAAGTACGATTTTGTTCCCTGCTGCTACTGGTTTTCTCATAAGAGGAGTGAAAAACAGAGTGTAAAACACGGTAGCAAAATTATTTAAACCTTAGGTGACATAGCTTGAGTCCCTCGCTAGCTCAAGATTCCACGTTAGAATCTCTTGGGATCTTTCGCGTCGCTCTGGATTCCGTCGTCCGCGGTAAAATATGCCATTTTGCTCCCTAGTCACACAATCTACTATTTTAAATAGGGCTGTAGGGCTGCTAACCTATCGCCAAACAGCAATTCTCGTATCGTATTGCCTGTGTTCCGAGGTGACGGGGAAGAGAGCCGGTAAAAACAGGTCACAGGTATTATTTAGAAATAGAAATCAATTTAGTTGTCATACAAGAGACACAGAGATATACATACAAAAAAATAATAATTTAAACAAAAAACTAAAAAACACAGAAAAATAAAAAAATAAGCCTATGTGTCGGAGTGCCAAATATCATCTTGATAATGAATTCTATCCTCCTAAGGTTTAGTAACGCAATCACAATATTATGATTTCTTATGACCATATCCGTGGGTTACAGAGACGACGCAACGAGGTGGCCTGTGGGCTTGTTTCTCAACCAATACCTACCATTAAAACAAAAAAAAAACTTTTGCGTAGTAGAAAAAAATAGCTAAAGTAGTTTTGTTTGTCTTCTATCGTAAATGTGTGTCTTCTATGAATTTCTGTTGACAGAAGACATACATTTACGATACAACACGACAAAATCTAGAACCGACGGCGTCTGTAAGACATTTTTTTGATTAAAACCAAGAAAATACGAAATCATATTTATTATTTACATTTCTAGGAAAATGCTTTGGCAACTTTGATTACATTCTTGTACAAAAACTCGAGGTACGTTTCTTGGAACGAACATGGCTAATATTAATTATTCTTTCACCTTTTCACCAACAAAATACGAAAATACAAAATCATATTTACATTTCTAGGAACATGCTTTGGCAACGATTTTGATTATTCTTATACAAAAACGCGAGATAGGAATGTTTCTTGGCATGAACACGGCTAGTACTAATTATTCTGGCTAATGCCTGCCAACGTTATCTTACTAGCCCATATTGAAAACGGAAGTTTCTGCCAAGCTTATATTGAAAAAGTTCTTTAAAGCTTTTATAAAAGTTTTCGGAGAAATTGCGGTAAAAATGTACGCCGTTTTTTAATTGTAGAACCGCAGCTTTTTATTAAAGTGCTTGCAAGTTCTGATCCTGGTGTAATTAGTTCTATGAAATCACTAGGTAAATTAACTAGTTTGATGTGAGCTAATTGTAGCGCTTGTAATTAATTGGAGTAAATTGCATTTGTTTAATTTTTCGTTTAGTTACTATAACACTTTATTCGCTTTATTAGGGGCATTGCTAACAATACAGTAACTACTACTACTACTACTACAGCCTATTTGCGTCCCACTGCTGGGCACAGGCCTCCTCTCATCACGAGAGGGTTTGGGCTATAGTCCCCACGCGGGCCCAGTGCGGATTGGGGACTTCACACACATCTTTGAAATACTTCTCAGATGCGTGCAGGTTTCCTCACGATGTTTTCCTTCACCGAAAATCACAATACAGTAAACAAGTGTATAAATATATATACGAGTACAGTTAACAAAGCCAATAATAAAATTCCACAAATTATACCAAAAATCTACATCAGCTTGGTGTGTAAATTAGATAGGTACAGTCAAGGGCATTAATATGTATACACCGTTGGACCTTAACACAACGGAACAGGATGCAAAAGTGTACATATATTAATGCCCTTGACTGTACATACTCAATAGTAATAGTTTTAGGTTATTAAGATAATGAATCTTCAATCTGTAGCTTATATTGTCGCCTTGGCGTTCAGCTGTAAAGACAATGTAATTGTGTTGAAATAAATAAATAAATAAATAAATCTTCAATACACTTAAGATCTTCGCGTGACACAATGAAGCATAGAAAACCAAACAGTAGGTATACATTTTAACTAAAACATTGGCAAAAAAAACTAAGGCGGTACGAAGGCCGCGGGGTCAGCTAGTTCTATTATAATAAACACCATACAGTGTGATCATTGCAACCTTCATCACAAATCCATCCATCTACGACAGCCTATTTTATATCTACAGGCCTCCTCTCATCATCACAAATGCTCAATCACATGACAATACTTTTCAAAGTACCCACACTAAACCACAATTTCGCCTCTCCACAGGCGTGAATTTTTCGTTCAATGTCAAACAAGCTCATCATAATTCTGCCCGCGAGCGGACGCGTTCCTATGCCTACACAAATTCCTAACGAGCGTCTTATAGAACCATTTTTTACACTCATGTTATTTCTGGACGCAGTCTTGACCGACTTCTGAGAATGAAAGGCTATCCTTACCCTTATGTTATTTACGACGAAATACAAAATACTTGCGATAAAAATAGTTATCCGGGAGAGATTACTGCTGTATTGATAGATACGCGAGCGAGTCCATTAACCAGCATTCATGTTCTTTTTAGGGTTCCGAACCTCAAGAGGTAAAAACGGACCCCTTATAGGATCACTCGTGTGTCTGTCCGTCCGTCTGTCACAGTCGATTTTCTCCGAAACTACTGGACCGATTAAGTTGATATTTGGTACGTATATGTATGTTTGTGACCCAAAGACGGACGTGTAACGAAAATAAATGAATTTTTAACATAGACCATATATAAGGATCTCAAATTTATTTTTATTTCTTTTTTGGTCAATACTTTTCGAGTTATTTACGAAAACGGTCGAAAAATGACCCCCCCCCCTTATCTCTGAAATCACTGTCCCTAAAATTTTGGAAAAAATGCGGAGGATGATTATTGACCTATAGATTACAGGAAAATTATAAAGAAGTCCATGGTATGTGAAATCTATCATATAAAAGAGCTTATCCTGTGAAACGGTTTGAAAATGACGGTTTTGAAAATAATCAAGGATCGGAAACCTCTCCACGCGAGTTTAACTCGCTTCTTGGCCGGTTTTTTCATTGTCGGATTTCTTTTGATACGAAATTCGTATGATTCCCTGGTACTTGTACCACCTGGTACCACTCTATTTCTTACCGTGGGTGTTGTTATCGATTAAGGACTGAATGACGGGCAGCATCCACCCGCGAGCTTTTTCCTTTCGAACAGATCGGAAATCAGCATATAAGAATAAATATAAGAAAACGTTTATGTGTCACATTAAAAAAAGTACAAATAGAAGAACAGAGGTACTTTGATTAAGATAAAAAACAAAAAAAAACAGGAGACTATTACCTACTTCTAATAAATTATGTGGCAAATAGGAGACAGCTCAGCATTTTCTGCGAGTGTGGTCACCGCTCTGTGCAGAGTTTTCAGCTGTCCCCCTTATAAGGTTATTGGTTATATTATAAGAGGAATTAACGCTGGTTAGTGACGACATGGTTAAGTCCACATAATATATTCACAGGCATGTGTGATGATCCTTAATTAACCTTTGTCATGGTGCATATCTTTCATCTGGCATGAAAACTACGAGTATTTATAACAAGAGTAAAAACCGTTTATTTTGCCCAAATTTGAGGCAAATTGTGTTAGTAAACCGCCGTGGTAGCCTAGTGGTTCGACCTACCGCCTCTCATGCAGAGGGTCGGGGGTTCGATTCCGACTCGCACCTCTAAGTTTACTTATGTGCGAAATTCAACTTGAATGTACCCCTGAGCTTTTCGATGAAAGAAAACATCGTGAGGAATCTGCACGCATCTGCGAAGTAATTCAAATATGTGTTTGAAGTTTCCAATCCGCACTGGGCCCGCATGGGGACTATAGCCCATACCCTCTCGTGATGAGAGGAGGCCTCTGCCCAGCAGTGGGACGTAAATAGCCTGTTGTGGTGGTGGTATGTTAGTAAACTTACAGTTATTAATAGGGATCAGAGTTTTCATAAAACGGTAAGACTAAAGAAAGGAAAGCTATGGAGACGACATTCACGTTACAATTCGTTCGGCGAGCGTCGTTATCTATAAATAAAACATTTTCTCCCTATCAGTGACAAACCATTGCAATGAAAAGGGCTATGCGGGGGGTTTCTCTGCGTGATAGAATCAGAAATGAGGATATCCGCAGTAGAACTAGGGTCACCGACACAGCCTGAACAATTGCGACCCTTAAGTGGCAGTGGGCGGGGCACATTGTTCGCAGGACTGATGGCCGATGGTTACGGAAAGTGCTCGAGTGGCGTCCGCGAACCAGGAGATGAGCTGTCGGTAGGCCTCCAACAAGATGGAGCGACGACCTCGTGAAGGTCACGGGAAACCGGTGGAAGCAAGTAGCACAGGACTGGTCTGAGTGGCGAGCCTTGGCGGAGGCCTATGTCCAGCAGTGGACGTCTTTCGGCTGAAATGATGATGATGATGATGTGTGGCAAACCATCATCCTATTTAGCGAAATGGTGTATTTACTGATAAACCTATGTCTGTTAAGGCAGATAATGTACTCTTTTTTTAGGGATGGGAACGCTCACTATACGTACTTTACCTTTCGAACAGAGACCGTTATTGTTAGAGGATCACATGCATAGAATAGGCACAATGTAGCTCTTTTCCCATTTTCCTTTAACTAGCTACTCACAAAAATATATTTATAAAGCGCCAAAATCGCAAAAAACGTGAAAATTTGTTCCGTGTATTATACACCGACCTAGTTTCTCCGCTGCTTACTTGACAAGTGACAGTCAATTATGTCGACCGCCACGACATTCCCTAGGGACTCCACGTTTACCATTATTACCCGAAGAAGTTGTCAAGGGAAAAGAATAAGCCTTTACTTCATTGAACGGTTTGTTTAAGACATTGGCTCTGAAATAACCTACAGAACTTGATAAATTGTTTTGTTAATAAATAAATTGTAAGCTAATAAATAACTTGGGTTGAAAGTAGTGGAAACGTCGCGTTCTGTACTTTATGAAACGCGTACTTTATCATAGATATATAATACTTACTTGTACTAAATTGGAAGATAATACTAAATAATTTTGGTACACTTGATTGAATAGGTCATAACCAGAGCTAAACAATATTTTAGCGAGAAGAAAAAAGCACGTTCTTAAAACTGAGAAACAAAGATACTACAATGTTAACTATGGAATTTTATTGTGTGTGATTTAGATGTCATTCAATTTCATCACTAGCGGAAAGCATAATTAGCTCTTCTCACTTACAAAATACTTATTGATAAATACTCAAAAATAATTCAACTAAACTAAACGGGTTCTAAGTAACGACTGGCTTACAGTTAAATTATTATTTAAAACACACACATTGAATGGCGTGACCGTTTCGCGTGTTGGCGTTCAGGTAATGCCCATTATTTTGCATGAAATATTAGTATTGTAATTATAGTTCTGTAAGTACATGGACTACGTACTTGTTAATAGCGGGTTCTATTTTGTGTCAAAGTCGTTTGCTGTTTTAACTCACCTAATCGCGTAGATTACAGGGACAGAAAAAGTGATTCATAGTTCTTAATCAAAAATCCAAAAACGTCTCTAAAAACACAGTTTTCATGGCGGTATAGGTTGGTATTGGTTGGAAATTGAAGCACATAGGCTACCTGATGGTAAGTGGTATTTGTGGTCCATGGACAAAACGAACCATAAGATCGCGAATGCGTTGCCAACCCTACCTAAGATAGAAAGATTTATGCTGGTAATTAACCGACTTCAAAAAAGGAGGAGGTTCTCAATTCTTCAGTTTTTTTTATCCCCTCTCTTACCCCCTTACCGGACACGACAGAGCGATTTCTTAAGTAGAGAAATACCAATATATGCAAACTAAGCAATAAACATCAATGTTTTCATTTTCAGAAAATACAATTTAACTCGGCTTATTGCAGTAAAAGCTGTGTAAAGAAGAAGTAAGGGCGGCAAGTGCGCTTGACTATCCAATATAAGATGTTAAACTACTGGGTTTATGTCGTTTATTACCAGTTGTTTACAATGCAAATAATATAAATATTATGGTTCCCCTTGTTTACGCATATATTTTTTTGGCAGAATTCGATTTTGCATAATCAGTATAGGCATAATAGTGTTTACGCCGAAACTAATCTCGCATAACGATTTTTCGTCGAATTCTATAATGCATAATCTATTTACGCCGGATAGTATTCACGCATAATTTTCGAATTCCGAATATTATTTAGGCAGAAAATTACTTTCGCCGAAATTTGTTACGCCGAAAACTACTTTCGCATACCTTTATTTTCGCCGATTTAATTAAATGAGTATCCTGTATAACATCGATGATTATCTAAATAGGGAGAGGGGTGATTTTTACTAAATGATAATTTCGTTTCCTTAATTAAAAAATAACCTAACCTAACCTATGCGAGTCGACTTTGCTTTAAACTTTGGTGTTACCGCACACCGTGAACTGCCGAACGCTATATAATAAAAATAAGTATGTTGAACAAATTATATCATACAAATACTTAGCTAAAATCGCTTATGACATACATTTTCGGAATTCCAGTTTTCGGACTAGCAATTTTATATGAACTCTGGCGCTCCCTACATTAATTGCTGTTTCGGACATAAATTCGGCAAATATTTCGGCCTATCAAAATTCTGCTAAATTACGAGTATGCCAAACAATATTATGCATAATAAAATTCGGCCAAGTCAACATTATGCCAACACAATATTCGGGTATACACCCATTCGGCCAATTAAGAATTATGCTTAATAAAAATTCGGCAAAGTCAAGATTCGGCGTAAATAAATTATGCGAAGCCTGGTATGCGTAAACAGTTTCGGACAAAAAGAATTATGCCAAATAGATGGCACCCAAATATTATATTATTTATATTAACATTCTTGTCCGCAGAGTAGTGTAATGTAACTTTATTCTTAGATAACTCGAATAGATAGAGCGGACAACTACAGCTACAAACAACATACCATAATCACAAAACATCGCATATGTGACTACTACTACTACTACTACTACAGCCTATTTGCGTCCCACTGCTGGGCACAGGCCTCCTCTCACCACGAGAGGGTTTGAGCTATAGTCCCCACGCGAGCCCAGTGCGGACTGGGGACTTCACACACATCTTTGAATTACTTCGCAGATGCGTGCAGGTTTCCTCACGATGTTTCCCTTCACTGAAAAGCTCGGTGGTAAATTCAAATTGAATTTCGCACATAAGTAAACTTAGAGGTGCGAGCCGGAATCGAACTCCCGACCCGACATATGTGAGTACATAAACAACGAATTCAGCACAATTGAAAACTTAACCTAGGAATAAGAAAAAGTACGAGTACGATGCAGCAGGACAAAAAGATCAGCTCTATGGCCCAGATTATTAATAATAAGATAAGGTAAGATACAATAAGATTTTGCTCCCTGCTGCTACTGGTTTTCTCAAAAGAGGCTGGAAAAGCAGAGTGTAAAAGACGGCAGCAAAATTATATATCCACCTTGGGTGAGATAGATTGAATCATAGCTTGATGCAATCCGTTACCCGTGTAAAATATACCATTTTGCTCCCTAGTTATACAATCTTCTATTTCTCCGCTAGATAAGATTGCCATTGTCATTGATCTATGCCTACAGTAAACAAGACAGATGACCTAAGAAAACTCGATATCCCTTACCTTATTCCGTACAGAAAAATAAATATAACAAATCTTGATCATTACTCACAGAAGTCCCATTTATTTATTTCCACTTGAATTTTCTTTTGTTCATTCCGTTATTCTAATTAATACTGACGGAAATTTAATTGTGTTCGCGGGTCCGTATTTCATTCTATCTGAAATTCTAATTCTGAAATGAATATAGATATCAAAACGCAAATTTTTCATCGAGTATTTTTGCGCCTATTCCACCTATCCCTACTGCGATATCCCCACCAGTGTGGACATATGGAATATTTTTCCATTTAGTTCTACTGGTAGGGATATTATTCCATTTATCCCTACTGAAATCCACTGCGGTAGGGACTCGCGGAATTATTTCCAACCATCTATACTGGCTTCCCCCCTGGTGGGGACTCGCGGAATTATTTCCAACCATCTATACTGGCTTCTCCCCTGGTGGGGACTCGGAAGGAATAATACAAGGAATGTGACTGGGTCGACGGGTCCCCGCTACGCGGGGCCCCTATTTCTAGGTAGATTGCCCTTCAGGCGTATATAGATGACTAACAAACCTAACCTACATTCACACCTTTGACCTAACGGACTGAGTGGACTATTTAATATTTCCTTGCATTGGGATAAATGGAATAAATTCCATCTTGCTCTACCATTAAAACTGGGAGGGACAGATGGACGACTCGATTCCATGTATCCCTACCAGTAGAACTAAATGGAAAAATATTCCATATGTCCACACTGGTGGGGATATCGCAGTAGGGGTAGGTGGAATAGGCTTATTTTTGATATACCTACTTACGAGTAGGTACATACAACTTATTAGTACCTAGGAGATTTCTAATATAAATAACATTACATTATTATTTTACCTACTTATTTGTGAATTATGAAAATTATGAAAGTTATTAATTCTCGTGTTCTTAAGAAAATACTCGTATATAAAAAAATCATATTGATTGCAATGGTTGCCAATTTGGATTAGTATTATATCTCTTGTTTGGATCAATTTTAATGATAATTATTTATACGTGATTATCCTTCACGCAGAAGTAAGTCAAACCTAATAACTAGAATATTAATATTAATAAAGAAGTAATTTTATTGTTTAGTAAATTAATTACTCCTAATACTGATCCGTTCGTGATCAAGATTAATAAATGAAATGTAATTATCTGTGTCTTATACAACTAAATATTGTGACCTACATTCAAAATAAGGCATTCTTAGGCGTATACCATACATCCTTACTTGAAAAATATGAATACCTACTTGTAAATATTAAAAGGTATTATACTTTATTCAGAGACGCAAGAATATATAACCATACAAATTAGTTGATTGGTTAATAGCTATTGTATGAAATTTTGATGACTATATTTTGTAAGCATCCACCCCAATAAGCCGTGGTGGCCTAGTGGTTCGACCTACCGCCTCTCATGCCGAGGGGTTCGAATCCGGCTCGCACCTCTAAGTTTACTTATGTGCGAAATTCAATTTGAATTTACCACTGAGCTTTTCGGTGAAGGAAAACATCGTGAGGAAATCTGCACGCATCTGCGAAGTAATTCAAAGATGTGTGTGAAGTCCCCAATCCGCAGTGGGCCCGCGTGGGGACTATAGCCCAAACCCTCTCGTGATGAGAGGAGGCCTGTGCCCAGCAGTGGGACGCAAATAGGCTGTAGTAGTAGTAGTAGTAGTATCCACCCCATTACCTAACGGGATTTGGACGTACAATTATCGTCATACTTAAATTAGGTTAGCTAAACTAGAATAAAAATATTATATTGCATTACACTTTTGAACGTGATATATTGTTTTAAAAGGTAAAATACCATCATCATCATCATTTCAGCCGAAAGACGTCCACTGCTGGACATCCCCCAAGGCTCGCCACTCAGACCGGTCCTGTGCTACTTGCTTCCACCGGTTTCCCGCGACCTTCACGAGGTCGCTCCATCTTGTTGGAGGCCTACCGACAGCTCGTCTCCCGGTTCGCGGACGCCACTCGAGAACTTTCAGGCCCCATCGGCCATCAGTCCTGCGAGCAATGTGCCATGCCGAGCCGGTAATACCATTGACTAAAATTTATTTATACGAGTAAAATATGATTTGTCCTCACCTCATCTTGCTGACTGGTTGCGTCGCCGTAATGGCGCATCGCTAACGATGCATCGAGTTCGTTGAGAGATATAACGATTTATAGCGATTTATAACGATTTATAACGATTCATATCGACACCGGATTAACGTGGCGTGGCGACGGAGAACGTATTGTCATCATGTGAATTCAATTTCCAAAACGGCACTGATTGATGATTGCCTGTGATTGATTGTCTCTATTCATTTCGACTAATGTGATGTAATTGATCATTTGCAATGGCTTTGTAAAATGGAAGCTTAATTAAATTAGTGTGGAAAAATAGCCTATTTTACGGCCCACTGCTGGGCACAGGCCTTGTCTCATCACAAATATGACATCTATTGGATAAAAGCCTTTTTATGATTAGCGACTCTGTAAGACCTCTGCCACCCGAATCCATTGGTTTCTCCCGATCTACACCAGGTCGTCGCTTAATTTTCTTTACAAAGTGCTTGTAGTAAGTCCCCAGAGCACATTACATTACATATGTATAAAGAATTACAACAAAGTCGGAGGTTATGAAAATTTAAAAAATAAAAAATAAAAAAAGAAAGCGTTTAACTTTATTTTTTTATTTTTTATTTTCATCATTTTTATTTCATCATTTTGCTTACTATAGCCATAAGAATATTATTATTTACATCAATTATTTCACGTTATCACATGACAAACATTATTAAATAGAAAGTTTAAACGACGAACATCCATTTTAATTTAGCAGTGAAAGCTCGAAAGCTCTCGAGTGTCGCGAACTTCCCGGTCGATAACCTACTTTCCCGTTTTTATTTAACTCGTTTTCCTATTAAAAAATCGAGTAGAATAAACACTTTAATAAACAAATACCCGTTGTTTTTTTTTGTAGGTGCAGAGCGTGAATACGATTTTTTTTCCAGTTGTGTTTCGCGTCAGTAGACGATACCTACAGATTATCACTTCTAGTAGCTACACAATAGGTACACAACCCTTACTAGTACGTACACAATCTCTCATTTTTAGGGTTCCGAACCTCAAGAGGCAAAAACGGAACCCTTATAGGGTCACTCGTGTGTCTGTCCGTCCGTCTGTCACAGTCTATTATGTCCGAAACTACTGGACCAATAAAGTTGAAATTTGGTACGTATATGTAACATCGTGACCCAAAAACGGACGTGTAATGAAAATAAATGAATTTTAAACATAGACCCTATTTTCGGGGGCTAAATTTGAAAAAATATTAATGAAGTTTTTCAAACTATACCGTGTGACATATCAAATGAAAGTACTTTTAATGAGGATCTCAAATATATTTTTTTCATTTCTTCTTTGGTCAATACTTTTCGAGTTATTTAAGAAAATAGGCGAAAAATTACCACGGGGGCTTTATTTCCGAAACTACTGGACCTAAAATTTTGAAAAAAATTCGGAGGATAGTTATTGACCTATAGATTATTAAGAAGTCCATGGTATGTGAATTCTATCATATAAAAGAGCTTATCCTGTGAAACGGTTTGAAAATGACGTCATTGAAAATAATCAAGGGTCGGAACCCTCTCCGCGCGAGTTTAACTCGGTCGGTTTTTTTTATTAATTACCCTCAAAATATCTTTGTAAATAAACACAAACCAACTGATGATGATGATGAAGAAACACAGACCATTATGTGTTTGTCCTGTATACATGGTGGGTCAGAAAATATAGCAAATAATTAACCCACAGTATCGGCTATCGATTCTAAGTATATTGAATAGGTCTTTAATTTTTTTCGAGTTGGTTAAAAAAAAAAAATTGTATAGGATTCAGGCGTCGCTCACACAACCAATCCCATATACAATTATAATTTTTACCAACTCAAAAAAAAATCAGGACCTATACAATATACTTAGAATCGATAGCCGATACTGTGGGTTAATTATTTGCCATATTTTCTGACCCACCGTGTATACATGTACATTATGTGTTTGTCCTGTATATTGCTACCTAAAGTAGAAACATCAACCTAATCTCTCTGTATTAAGGGGTATTTCTGAAAGTTGGACATAAAACCGGATACTTATCACACGCAGTACGTGACCTATTTCAATCAACTCATATCAGTTCCATTAAAACCTTAGTAACAACAACAATTATAATTGTAATTGTCGAGGTTCCTACTATTGAAGCTTTGTTTTAATCGAACCTTAATAAAAGGTTTTATAGTTCCTATCCTTATCAAATTTGATTTCATTGCATTATTTTTAAACAAATTACTATACATTGTCTCAAACTTTCGCGATACACACTCATATTAAACACACTATCACCGGGACTTAATCGCGTAAAAACTATTTATATTTTACCTCGACGTTTCGGCCGCGATGCAACGGCCGTGGTCACGAGAAGACTGAAGTGACGGTTACAGCATATTTTTCTTGTCGCGCGGGTGGTTCGAACTACCCGCACTTGATTTTTATGAATGTCAGCAAGTGTACGCGACGAGATACCCCTTCGGATAAATCTGCGGACATTGTTAGTGTTGTGTGCTGGCCTGTTGACATTCCGAGTGACATTGCACCACGGCCGTTGCATCGCGGCCGAAACGTCGAGGTAAAATATAAATAGTTTTTACGCGATTAAGTCCCGGTGATAGTGTGTTTAATACAAATTACTTCATCAAAATGCTTCTTTAAAGTCATGTATTAAACCAAAGTATACTAATCCGCACTGGGCCCGCGTGGGGACTATAGCCCAAACCCTCTCGTGATGAGAGGAGGCCTGTGCCCAGCAGTGGGACGCAAATAGGCTGTAGTAGTAGTAGTAGTATACTAATACGCTTTTATTGCCAAGTTAATTCGATAACTTAGCAAACTTCTGACTTCTTCATCACACGAAAAAAAAACTGACTTTTTCTTTTTTAAATTACCTACTTATTTGTTGACCCTCTCAGAAATAATTCCAACTTGAAGACCTTTTCTTGATGACCTTTTCACTTGTATGCTTGGCAGTCAGCGTGATTTAATTTTCTAAGTGTGTTTAGAGTGGTCCTGCCCAAAGTCAAGATACTTAAAGCGTAATAATGTGCTAAGGCTTGTAAAACAAAAGGCAAGAACTCGACGCTAAGCGTTTCATAAAGGTAGTTTTTATGCTCTCACGTTCACCTGGCTAGAGGTCATTTCGTGAGATTACACACATTCTCCGGGAAAATTGGACACTCCAAGCTCACGATATAATATGCCTCACGATATATGTTCTTTGTAATTTATTATATTATGTATGTGAGAGCCAATGGTGACCGAGTGGTTCGTCCTAGTGCCTGTCACCCAGAGGGTCGCTAGTTCGATCCCGGCTCCACCTCTGAGTTTACATATGCGTGAAATTCAATTTGAATTTACCACTGAGATTTTCGGTGAAGGAAAACATCGCGAGGAAACCTGCACGCATCTGCCAAGTAATTCAAGGATGTGTGTGAAGTCTCTAGTCCGTTTTGGGCCCGCGTGGGTATTATAGTCCAAGCCCTCTCGTTATGAGAGGAGGCCTATACCCGGCAGTGGCCAGTGGGACATAATAGGCTGTTCTGGTGATGATGGTATTATGTGACAAGAAGTATTCGGCAGCCGTGTTACCTGAGGAAATCCTGAACTTGTGGGAATTATCAGATCAAATGAAATGATATCCTGATATTCATCTGAGCCATGGCCCATTTGCGCTGTTGCAACGCACTATGTGCTTGTATTTGTAGATGTTGTTTCTATGTTTCAGTTATTGTTTTAAATCTTAGTTGTGCATGTAACATTTATGTAAAACTAATTACATGTGCATTTGTTACAGGCAAATAAACGATTTATCTATCTATCTATCCATGAATGAAATCAGCTATTATAGACTTAAATCACTGTGCCGCATGTCATTCATTACATAGATAAAGTAATGAATCATTACTATAATTGTGATGTTCCGTTTAGCTGTTCTGGTGTGATCGAGTAACAAAGATCTATCCAAACTCTTACAGTTACAAAAAATCAAGTCAAGTTTGATTTTAATAATGATGTTTAAAACAGCAATTTAGAACCCAAACCGTATAAATCAAGCATTCAGAAATCACGGGAAAATATTTCATCAAAATTAACTTTTTCATTACTTGTGCGCAGAGCGCAGGGACTATAGCGTTTTTCATACTCCACAAATAAAGTAAGTAGTTCGCAGAACAACGGAATTAAAAACAGCAAAACTACGCCCTGAAGCTAAACCTTTGTAGTTTATGAGAGGTACTTCAAGGCTAATGAAAATTGGTCGTGCTGGGAAAATTTAGTTCATTGATTTCTATTATTTGGCTTGAACGAGAACAAATCTTTTATATGATGTTCATGTGCTTTTATTCTAAGTACTTACATGGACGACGCTCGGATGAAAACAGCTGAATATGAGTTTTCCCAGACATGGGACCTAGCTGGATCGTTTTTAGGGTTCCGAAGTCCACAAGGAACCCTTATAGTTTCGCCATGTCCGTCCGTCCGTCCGTCCGTCCGTCCGTCTGTCCGCACTATTGCTCGGAGATGCTTTAAAGTGCTATTTTTTGTTAGAGTCACGTGTCCCCCCCCCCCCTGCCTGCTAAATGGTGGTATTTGGATGGCTGAAAAAAATCACGGTTGTGGCATATATAACTTTGTTGAAAGGAAAACTATCACAGCTAAGTAGGCTGTACAAACTTACGAGTCATAGTCGACCAACTTATGAAATGATTAAAAAACCTATATTTTTTCTCGAGCGGCAGGAGCGTGGGGCGGGCACATCATACCACAGGCTAGCTAGATGCTAATAAGTTTTAGAAAGGTACTGTGGGCATCCTCAACTTCGGAACCCTATAATTTGCGCGTGGCCCGACACGCACTTGGCCGGTTTTTTTACGATATAGTAAAACGAACAGAAGACAAACAGGCAGAAATAAATAATGAAAGAGAATTACATTTATAAAGTTAAAAGCATGAAAATAAAATAGCACACACACCCTGCTACCAAAAATTGTGCTAGCAGTAGGGCCCGGTGCTAGGTCCGTCCGGGGAGGTACCATCGTCTTTCCCCGTTAACCTGCCGCCAAATAGCAGTGCTTGCACTGTTGTGTTCCGGTAGCGGCAGCCGGTGAAATTTCTGGCACAGAGGCATTCCATCTTGGGCCTCAGGGTAGGCAACGCATTCGAGATGCTATGAGATATTGGTTTCCTAATGGGGGATCATAGGATTTCAGTGTCCATGGGCCGCAGTGACCACTTACCATCTGGTGGGCTGTGCGCTCGTTTGCCTATACCAAAATGATGTAAAAAAAAACCCTACACATTCAACACTGAAGCATAATGGTGGAGTAGATAGAATTACATAAAACCGGCCAAGTGCGTGTCGGGCCACGCGCAAATTATAGGGTTCCGAAGTTGAGGATGCCCACAGTACCTTTCTAAGACTTATTAGCATCTAGCTAGCCTGTGATATGACGTGCCCGCCCGACGCCCCTGCCGCTCTAGAAAAATCATCATTATAAGTTGGTCGACTATTACTCGTAAGTTTGTACAGCCTACTTAGCTCTGATAGTTTTCCTTTCAACTACGTTATATATGCCACAACCGTGATTTTTTTTCAGCTATCCAAATACCACCATTTAGCTGGCAGGGGGGGGGGGACACGTGACTCTAACAAAAAATAGCACTTTAAAGCTTAATATTTCACAAACGCATCACTTAATCAAAAAATGGTTTTAACAAACCCACAATATTTTTTCAAGACCTATTCAACGATATGCCGCACCATGGGGTACGCAAGAAAAAAAAATTACATCCCCACTTTACGAGTAGGGGAGGTACCCTATAAAAAAATATATTTCAAAATTTTATTCTACCACTTTGTCAGCGTAACTAATATGCATATTCATGCCAAATTACAGCTTTCTAGAACTAAGCATCTCCGAGCAATAGTGCGGACAGACGGACGGACGGACGGACATGGCGAAACTATAAGGGTTCCTAGTGGACTTCGGAACCCTAAAAAAGATAGATTTATATAAAGAAACATACTTCCGATCAATTTCATTAATCAGTTCTGATCAATTGAACGGCAATAAAAACCAGAAGGACCGCCAATCGCGACCGCTCCATTACCCGTCGCAAAAACTAGCTTCCGTAGCCATTACTAAAACTGTAGGTATATGAGAAGCCTATTTTCTATTTTTAGGGTTCCGTACCTCAAAAGGAAAAAACGGAACCCTTATAGGATCACTTTGTTGTCCGTCTGTCTGTCCGTCCGTCCGTCTGTCAAGACCCTTTTTCTCAGGAACGCGTGGAGGTATGAAGCTGAAATTTATATCAATTACTCAGGTCTACTGTCCCTTGAAGCTGTGAAAAAATCAAACTTCTAAGCCAACGCAATCAAAAGATACAGCCGTTTATGCCGCAAATTTTCGACACTTGCAAGGGAATCAAAACCTACAGGTTGCTTCCCGTGAACTCAGAATCTTGAAATTTGGTACGAAGCAACGTCTTATAGCATAGATAAAGGAAAAATTACGAAAACCATAAATTTTTAGTTACATCACATAATATATTTTTTTTTAATAATTTTAACCTTACTACCCATTTCCTCATAAACGCGTAGAGGTATTAAATTGAAATTCATACCAAATACTCAGGTCTATAATACCTTTAAGCTGTAACAAAATCAAACTTCTATGTCAACGCAATCAAAAGAAACAGCAATTTAAGCTGCATATTTTGAAACTCGCAAGTACTCGCAAGGGAATCAAAACCTAAAGGGTACTTCCAGTCGACCTAGAATCTTGAAATTTGGCATGAAGCAACGTTTTATAGCACACATAAAGGAAAAATTCCGAAAACCTTAAATTTTTAGTTACATTACAAAATATATATTTTTTAAGATCTTTGTCTTAAATTTATGCTACTCCATCTTTCCCCATTGTAATGTTATGAATCTGTGCCCCTAGTGAAAAACGATATATTTCGAAAATTGCTACTTTACAGGAGAGCGAAAAAACAAAACGAGATTGTTTTACACCGCACTGTGCCATAATGGTCAAGAATGATACATAACTTAAAATGCAGTTTATGTCTAAAAAATGCTATATTTTATGTTGTATTTTTAGATTTTGTGTAAAATTAACGAATAATAAAATAATTGACTTGTATCCATTTGAACTTAAGCTTTTCTGAGATATAACTAAAGTAGTACCTCTTTTCACGTATTTTTTATATAAGTGAATAAGGATATTCATTGCGTCATTTTTAAAATAACTCTTTTTGTTTTGGTTTTTTTACTAAACTTCCTAATAAAAATTTAGTTGTCTAGTTCATAACTATCACATAACATACACATTTTGTATTTAAGTACAAAAATATCGACTTGTACCTGTTTATTCATCATATCAGCAAAGTCAGTTTCGATATAAAAAGAGTTATATTAATAGTGCTTTTGAGTTGTATCGATTTCATAGCTTGAAATGAAGAAAAGGCACGAAAATGAAAATATTTATTCAGCAAATAGGCCACATCTGGGCACTTTTACACGTCACTTTTAAATGAATTTAACAGAAATGAATTTACCAGCGCTTCCTAGACCCATTGCTTGAGAAGAAACGCCGCAACAAACTCAGCAGAAGGCCTTTTTTTATGGCACAGTGCGGTGTAAAACAATCTCGTTTTGTTTTTTCGCTCTCCTGTAAAGTAGCAATTTTCGAAATATATCGTTTTTCACTAGGGGCACAGAAATGGTTATCAACATTTTGCATACACCAGAGAAGCACAGCGTGGTGGAGGTCTGCTTATGTACATAAAATCTAAATGGTCTGTAGATGTCAAGAGCATAAAGACATATGCAGTAGAAATGCTGCATTGTAACATAAAAACGCAAAAGAATAACCTGCATGTCATAGGATTATATAGATCGCCGGGAAAAAATAAACTACATTTCATACAAGAGTTAGAAGCGCAAATAAACAAGATCTCGTTGAGGGAAGACCTTGTCATAGCAGGGGACATAAATATAAATATACTGGAAACCGGTAATGTTACACACGACATAGAAATAAGACCAATAAATTAATAAATATAGAAAAAAATAAGTCTAGAAAAAAAGAAATAGCAGAGTGTAATGGGGACTGTAGGAAAATATGGGCAGTGCTAAATGGTTGGATAGGTAACAAGCAGAATAGTTTAGATGAAGTCATTATGAGATATTTAGGAAAAGTGGAGAAAGTGTGTAACATATGTACTAATTTTAGTCATACCTTTACTCAGGAGATAGACAAAATAAAACATCATTGCAAATTAACTTTTTTGGACCGTACGGTTTATGCGAATATATGCGATGCATCTTTCTATTTCCAAAGGGTTTCACCTTATGAGGTAGAAAAAATTATAGATCACCTTCACTGTCGTAAGTCGCCGGGTATAGACGGGATTAGAGTACGTGACCTTAAGGTTGTTAAAAAAGATATTAGTCCAGTTTTGGCTAAATTCGTCAATATGTCTGTGCAAACGGGAAAGTACCCGGATAACTTGAAGAAAGCGATTATTCGTCCAATCTATAAGCAAGGTAGCCATCTGGAATATTCTAACTATAGGCCGATAGCTATATTATCTGTAGTAAATAAGATAGTCGAAAAACTAATTGTCACGAGGATTAATCATTTTTTAGCAAAACATGACGTAATTTCCAACGCTCAACACGGGTTTGATTCATGTCTACAAGCTGTTTTCGAGAGTCATTACGAACCGTCTCGCGCGCAGGTTTGACGAATTCCAGCCTCCCGAACAAGCCGGTTTCCGAAAGGGCTATAGTACCGTAGACCACATACATGCGTTGCGGCAGGTTATACAGAAGACTGAAGAGTATAACCTCCCCCTTTGCCTTGCATTTGTGGACTACGAGAAAGCCTTCGATTCGATCGAGACTTGGGCTGTGCTGCAGTCTCTCCAGAGGTGCCAAGTTGACTACCGGTACATCGAAGTGTTGAAGTGTTTGTACGAAAACGCCACCATGTCCGTCCGACTACAGGACCAGCCCACGAAGCCTATTCCACTGCAGCGGGGAGTCAGACAAGGAGACGTGATCTCTCCGAAGCTGTTCACCGCTGCATTGGAAGATGCTTTTAAGGTGCTGGACTGGAAAGGTCGAGGCATCAATGTTAATGGCGAGTACATCTCTCACCTTCGGTTTGCCGACGATATTGTAGTCATGGCTGAGACCATGGAAGACCTCAGTACTATGCTCGCTGACCTCAGCAGAGTTTCCGATCGAGTTGGTCTTAAAATGAACATGGACAAGACGAAAATCATGTCTAATGTCCATGTTGTACCAACTCCCGTAATAATCGGAGGCTCTGCGCTCGAACTTGTTGACCACTATGTATACCTGGGACAAACAGTCCAGTTAGGTAGGTCCAACTTCGAGAAAGAGGTCAATCGTCGAATCCGACTCGGCTGGGCAGCGTTCGGGAAGCTTCGCAGTGTCTTTTCGTCCAAATTACCGCAGTGTCTCAAGTCGAAAGTCTTCGACCAGTGTGTGTTGCCAGTGATGACTTATGGTTCCGAGACGTGGGCGCTTACGATGGGCCTCATAAGAAGGCTCAAAATCACTCAGAGGGCAATGGAGAGGGCTATGCTCGGGGTTTCTCTGCGTGATAGAATCAGAAATGAGGATATCCGCAGTAGAACTAGGGTCACCGACATAGCCCGAAGAATTGCGAGCCTTAAGTGGCAGTGGGCGGGGCACATTGCTCGCAGGACTGATGGCCGATGGGGCCGGAAAGTTCTCGAGTGGCGCCCGCGAACCGGGAGACGAGCTGTCGGTAGGCCTCCAACAAGATGGAGCGACGACCTCGTGAAGGTCGCGGGAAACCGGTGGAAGCAAGTCTCCTCTCTCCGCGGGCGTGCGCGGGGGCATCACTTTTACGCTTGTATCGTTTTACACGTATTTTTTTGTAACCTATGGCGGTATATGTCGACTTGTGCTAGCAACTATCAAAATAATGGCGTGAATACGGGTTTAAGTTGATTTGTTCTCTTAGTAATGTCACATTATTAGTGTAAACCGATATAAGTAGACATCGATCCTTAAGCACTAAGCATTCCTAAAACAGATAAGTGTAGTCATATCATTCAACACAACGAACATACGAAATCGTAAGATGTAACTTTACTCATATCATTTTGCACGAAATAATAATATGCTTTCAATGTTGATAAGAATATATGTCAATATATACCCTCCGCGTCATGGTCATTTGTGTCATTTATACCCTTTAACACGACCATAACTTTGTTAATTTACAAGATAACTTAGATCCGTTTACACCAACCGATGCGGATTTTTTTTTCAAATTTTTTGGTGTATATAACTCAATTTGGCCAAAATCAGACTTATACCCTTTTTCACTAGGGGCACAGAATTTCATTTTGCAATAAAAATACCATAGTTATGACTCGATTGTCGTAAAGAACGAACTTTGTAAACCTTACAGGTTTGTACGGAACCCTCGGTGCGCGAGTCCGACTCGCACTTGGCTGGTTTTTTTTTTTGCTCAACTCCTTTGCTTCTTTTCTGTTTTATGTTTCCGCATGACTACTAGAGAAATCACTTTTTGTCCGTCTGCGGGTTCTTCAAGAATGTGGGTATCAAATAAAATTTATACCGAATACTTGCTTGAAAGGGGCCTGAAACTTGTAAAAAAAATATACTTTTAACTCTCCACAATCAAGGGTACGGACATTTAAGTCACAAATAATTCATACTATTCAACCGAAAACCAAAATATTTTTGCTTCCTGTTGATGGAATCATGAAATTTGTTCAGAAGATAATAAATAGGTTTAAGCAAAATAATGAGTAAAATAAAATAAACAAATATCCTACTTAGTTCTAGTCGGCAAAACGTACATAAGGTAATGTTATCATTTTACTAGCACATTTATATATTATTTATTTATTTATTTTATAAAAGTTTAACATGACATTACAGTTAACAACAATGCGTCATGAAACCAATTAAAACTATTTAGGCGACAAAACGGCGTGACTCCGCTGCATTGCCTAATGCCATTGTTTCAAATAACACATTATTTTTAAATAGGTAAAGCATTTATCTAGAAAAATATCGCAGCATCGCTTCGATATCACTGCACGGGCTCTAGTTCGGATATAGGCTATTTCAACCGGTCGAGATGCCACGTTATCAGGTTAAACCGCCATATCCGGCTCGTATAAATGGAAACCTTCAAAGAGCCTGCAGAAAACGATACACGTAACTCGATGGAACCTTTTTGTTTACGCTCGATCCGGTTAACCGGAAAACAAAACACAATCAATCCGGTTATTAAGTTAAGCGTGTCTTCGGGGTACGATCAAGCTCATGAAATAAGTGGAAATTAGGTAGGTAAAGCTTTGCAACATTTTGTAATATTGTGGTACAATTTTGATCGCTTGATTGTAGACGCGACGTAAATAAAATACACAATAACAAGAAGTACTTTTGCATTCTAATACTTCTGATTATTACTATACTAAACAAGAATTAAAACTACTTAAAAATAACTAAAACACTTAAGAAGAAGAAGTACTTAAGAAGTACTTAGGTAATTTTTTTTTTAATACATTAGATTCAGTGTAAGTAAATGGGCGTTTATATTTTTTTTTTGACTTTCTTTAACAATACTTGAAAGGCTTTGTTTACCTGTGGAATACTTTCACAGACTACAATTAAAAAAACCCTTTAAGTACTAATTCTATAGTAAAGTATAGGTAACCCCCTATAATAAAGACAAATAGAGGTTCTGAATGTAAAAAAAGTTCATAACAAAAGTACTATATCTACATTTATGTAAGTCTTCGATTCAATATCTATCTTGTAACAGGTACCAAAGTTTCGATTTAATACATATACAAATATTGTAGCTTTACCTTCGTCTATTGGGAAATGACGTGATCCATTTCAACTGCCCAATAAAAATGTTTGCCTTGTTTATAATATGACGGTTGATAGACATCTGACATTAGGCTTGCAGAAAAAGATTTTTTTCGAAAAATCTATATCATATCGTCATAAAAAAGGGCGCAAACGTGGGATTTCAACCATCCGCAGAAAAAACGAAGCGTTTTGCGAATAACCGATCCTAAGTTTTATTTTAGATTTTTTAGATTTTTTTTACCAGAATACGGGGTCGAATGAACTTCTAAGTTACACAAGTTAACTCGAAACCCTTTCAGTTGGAAAACCTCCAATCACCGGAGGATAGTTTCATTCAATTTCTTATACTTGGTTTTATCGCGGAAAACCCGAAAGGAAAAAAGAACTTAGAAGACAAACCTGATTGAATTGAACCAAAAGAACTTGAACATTATATATTTATTTTATTATTATGTAAAACTTTCCTGATGTGAAAATGATATGCCCGTATCATTTTGCAACGGTATTAATGGCTGTAAGCCAAAGTATTATATCACTTTGTTTGTGTACGGGCTGGGATAATGTTACATAGAATAATGGTTATTAAGAACGAAGGAAAATTATATGCATGTAAGGAATATTTTAGAAAGTCTATCTTCGTCTTATTTTGATAAAATATTTTCTTTTAAATTTTAAATGTCATTTACCCTACCCAAATAAAAGAAAAAAGTGCCTCTGTCGTAGCATAGATTTCTGTTGAACGTACTTAATCTAATTATTTACCCGAAACATCACCTCCTTTATTAACATCCTACATAAAGTGGCCAGTTCTTGTTCTTTTATCACATTTAAAACACTTCGTTTAATCCAGTCTCAATCACACATTAAGATTTTACGACACCTTTAAGTGGTAACCCTAATTAGGTACATCCACGAACCAAGCGGGACAATCGCGCCTTCTTTCTGTATCAATCGTGCCTCTCTTTCTCGCGGATATACGTCAACGTGATAGAAAGAGACGGACCCCCAAACTCAATTAACTGTATTCGTAGTAACAGCTTTTACGACGTCACCCTACATTGGACAAGTAATCTGTCCCAGTTGCGAGTAGGGATGTGCTAAGCGTATTGGATTTTCGGTTGATTGGCTTTTTGATTAATTTATCCTGCTAATCATTGAAGCATATAAGCATTGAAGCATATAAAGAGTACTTTTTTTTCAGAATGACCTTCTCTCGCTACTATAACTTTAAATTCACTCTTCATGCATGCTCGTATTTATAAAAAAATCATCCAGATACATACCATTTGATTTTTGACAATGTTAGCTAATTCATTATTATTTAGAAATAATCTTTTTATTCACAACAAAGAAGTCGTTATAAATAAAGTGAAGTGGGAGTCGGTAAAGTATTCTTTTCAATTTATAATTTCCTTTTCTAAAAATATACAGTAAAAAGATTACCGTCTTTTTTTGTCAGTAGGATGCGATTCTTCGTTGGTGGAAGTGGAGTAATTAATTAACAGTTCAGAAAGCCCGACATTTCCCGATGGTAAATATGTGTTCACTACCAACATCTGAACCTAGCTCTCTAAAGGTACGTAGAGCAAATAAGTTGATTAAATATTTGTACAACACTATGGTAGGGTTGGTCGAGTGACTCTGAGTTCGTAACAAACGTTTTTACAGGCATAGGCATAGCTAATTGAAATTGGTCCCGAGGAAGTCTATAGCCTTGCTCCATATGACATTTTTGGATTTAGTAATCGACTATACCGTCGATTCGATTATTAGTTTGTGGTAAATCATGTAAATATTTTGTAACGAGAAACCTGTGTTTATGAAGTCCGTCAGTTTAGTTATTTAATTTAATTTCTTTGACCTAAAGTTCTTTCTGCCGAAAAGACAATTTCTGGAAATATTTTGAAAACTATCAGTATTTTAGTTAGGACGAGGAATCTTCGGCATCTTTCAGAAGTGGTATTAAGACCAACATAGAATATTTGCCTTTTTAAAACCAAAGTTAGACACGCATAACGCTCACTTCGCTTAAAAATCATAAATGGCTTAGCTGTTTGATTCCGTGGTCACCAAACTCATTAAGCAGTTTACCTACCAAACAAAACATGAAAATCTGGGCCAAAACAACAAGCAGTGTCAATATTGTCCATCCGAATAAAGCGGAATGGTTTTCTGTATACTTTTATTATTTTATTCGGTTCTTTACTGCTATCGTTATAGAAAATTTAAGATCAAACCGTCTTAACTCCAAGTATAACTTCAGACGATTTGACTGCTTGCAAACAAAACATAAGGGTTTAAGTCGCTTGAAGGATGGATGGGGTTTTTGTTTGTTTGGTGGTAAAGTAGTTTTCGAGGACGGTTTGTGTTTGATGGGTCCTTTATATGACCATTGGTTTATCTTATGAACCCATTGGATTGTATTAATGGGGACAATTTGTTGGTATATGTGAAATTGATACCTATGAAGGCTATCATAAGGTACTAACGTAATTAAGTTAGTAGACCAGTCTGAGTGGCCAGACTTGTGGAGGCGAATTTCTCGGCTAAAATGATGATAATGATCAGGATATTATGATGATGATGATGATGATAAAGCAACTGAGCGAATGCCAAATAGGTACGATATCATAATGCTTTCTTTTAAGAAACCTGTCAAACTAAAATTATTTTCACCCAAAATATTTAAGGCTAAAGTTTTCACATTTGTTTTGACCTTTTTTAAGTAGGTCCTGTAGTAGGTATCCTACTTTTTTTAAGTTGTACAGGTGTCTCCTAGTGCGACCAAAAAAAGAAAAGAAAAGTGGTTCTACGAGTAAAGCATTGAAAGTATAAGTACGTAACCCAATCGCAAATTCGGTCCCGGTTTTTGTGTTTTTGCATATTATATTTCAAAGATCATCCTTTTTGACACGCTTCACTCAGAGAATAAAGGGAAGCTATTTCTCCAAATACCCGAGATATTCTCAAGTGTTCACGGCCTTCATAGAATCGAAATGAAATATTGCAAATCCCAAAGCCGTTCTGACGGCTTCGTATTCACGAAGAAGAAATATTTATTTTGATAGGAATTCATGTATCTACAATTTGAGAATAGGCGGGATATTTTATAGGTATTTATTAAATGAAGATGTTTATGGTAAGAAAAAAACTTTTTTATATACTTAAGATTCTTAATCTCCACATATAGGTATATTACAAAGTTTATGGTGACATACACTGAACAACAATGAAAACGAGTCACTCTGTATGGAAAGTCCTATACAAAGTGACCCGTTTTCATTGCTGTTGAGTGTGTATTTCCGAAATTATAATTCCGAAAATTATAGATATAATTATAATTCCGAAAGTTATAGTATAATTGCGAAATATACACTTATAAGCATGCCTTTGGGACTTAAGTAAAATTTATTAAGAGTTCGTTAATAGGCAAATTCCTCGTTATATGTTTTCAAATTATAAAGTATTCATTATATTTTCTCAATAATTACTATTGTTAGATTTAGGTATGTATGGCATCTAAAGCGATGCTTAACTAAGGTTATCCACAGAATATTTAATAGTACTACAATACAGAATGGCCACGGAATCACCCGCCTGAATCTAGCCGGCGCGCTACTCGCGCCCAACTCGCCCTTACCGTCATTTGTTTCATCCGGAGATGGAGAATGGATCACTGGCCCGCGTAGTTGTTACACACATATTTTCAAGTGTACAGACGTCCTCGCACGCACACAGACGACCTTGCACACAAACATTGACACTTCCTTCGAATTGTGTTCGAAATCGTGCTTTTATAGGCCGTGTCCGCCCTGTGACATAACACAAGCTTCAAGTGAATGTGATAGGAATATTCTGCATATTTCAGAGGCAATATCCAATAGGTAGGTACTCTGCAATCATGAAACCAAGTATATTCAATATTCATATTCAATTAAACTGAAATATGTTCCCGTAATACTGTGTGATTAATGATGAAACACACGAATATTAGAAATTAAACTAATAATTTCCTGCAAATTACAAGGACGTAACTTTGTATTTAAGTAGAATTATGGGCGATTGATATGCCATTTTGTCATTGAAGTCAAAATGTTTGTAATTATGATAAGTAGGTAATGGTGGTTATCGAATTTCGGAGACCTTATTGCCAATTTAGCGTATAATAATGATGGCCTATAATGACCTGAATTGGCAACACTGAGCTCACGCCCTGGGAATAACAATAGAATACTTTTATCCCAACATTTCCATGAGAACGGGTTTTCTGCGGGTTAAACCGGTTTTTCAATACTTACCTATAGCTATGCCCATCTGTCTATATGTATATTGTATAGTAGGTACGCAAATTCTAAGTCTAAGCGGGAGGACGTCACGAGCAATGGCAAAGTTTTGATATAAAATTATGAACGGTTTCTTTACTTCGTACTGGGAAATCGCTCATAACTTAGATTTAATATAACTCGAAACCTCCAGCACAAAGGAGATAGTTCGTCTAATACCTTTTTAGGTCTATTATATCAGTGGATTTTATTTACCGGCGGC
Source organism: Aethes cnicana (assembly GCA_963971205.1). NCBI lineage: Eukaryota > Metazoa > Arthropoda > Insecta > Lepidoptera > Tortricidae > Aethes > Aethes cnicana. Next base: position 9,063,335 of record OZ020289.1, on the reverse strand, counting down.
GTCATAAAATGTTGTTTACCTGCGTAATAAAATGTTATGTGCCTATTGCATGTTTTTAGTGTCGTAAATGTTTTTTTTGCTATTGATTGTGGTTTTACTGTTATGCTTTCGTTTCACAGATCGGTTCGGTAAGCGGTCGACGGAGTTTACCTTACCAATACCCAGGATATATCTATACGATACCAATTTGCGATTCCAATGTCCAAAAAGTATTGTATTAATACCTAGGTAGATTTATGTCATTTCTCTGAGTTAAATGCAACACGGAACTCTTCGTTGTTCTGATCCAATGTATCATCTTTATCATTATCATTTTATCTTCCTTCCTTGGATAATTTGCAGACATCGACGTCGTCCAAATCGACGATCACAGATCATGGATCGCGACACGCGTGCTAATTGAATTCCATCGCATTTCGCGAACTCTAATTAGGACACCTTGATCGCGGAATCTTACGACTAAAATATGTGCAAACTTGCGATTAAAGCTTAGAACTTCAGTGTCGCACTAAATGAAGTCTCCGTCGACATCGTTTTACGGTTCCGTACCCAATACTCCATGTCATTATCATCTTGGTATTTGCATCTTTTTCTAACATAAGGAACGAACAAGCCAATTTTTTTCGAGTAATAATTACCTTCGAGTAATCTCGTCACTAAATCAGTCTCGGGTCCAACTCGCACTTCACCGATTTTTATAGTAATTACTAGCTTCTGCCCGCGACTTCGCCCGCATCGAATTCGGTTATCGCGTTCCCGCGGAAACTATGCATTTTTCCGGGATAAAAAGTAGCCTATGTCCTTTCCCGGGACCCCAACTATCTCCATGCCGAATTTCATCCAAATTGGCCCAGCGGTTGAAGCGTGAAGAGGTAACAGACAGACAGACAGAAAGACAGACCGACAGAGTTACTTTCGCATTTATAATATTATAATATGGATTACTCTAAAACACAGAATATTTGACAGACCGTACACTTTTATTTCAAAGAACGAGTCCATTTATATTTGAACAGCGGAGTTTAATCCAATAAAGGCGTTCGAATATCGTGGCCTTGTTTTGAGCGCTTGGAAGATGTTTTGTATGACTTTGGTGCAAAATCACAAACACTAAGACACTTTACGAATCGTTTGGAGTATTGTTTTGCGAAGCCTCTTGGCTTGGTACTTTTATAAAAGTAATTGCCTTAAGAAGAAATCCTTAAGGACAAAGATAATACAACACACTTTGAATTCTAAGATGCTAGAAATAGGGTAGAAACTGCAATGGGATATCTCCGCCAAAAGAGCTATGAACATCTGAACTTTTTATTGGCTATTACTAGTCGGGGAGGCGCCGATGCTAAATATGTAATCACTCGAGCGCCGAAAGAAACAGGCTATAGAGATGCAAAAGTCTCCTCTAGAAGCTTTCTCAGATATAAAAAACCATGGACATACTTTAGCGCCTCAAATCTCTGTATATATAAAACAAGAAACTGACTGACTGACTGACTGACTGACTTACTGACTGACTGACTGATCGATCAACGCAGAGCCGAAACTTCTAGTCGTACAGAGCTGAAATTTGGCATGTAGGTTTGTTGGGGACCGTAGGGGAGCACTAAGAGAGGATTATTGAAAACTCCCCCTTTAAGGGGGTAAAAAGGGGGTTGAAAGTTTGTATGAAACTTCTAAACGGCTAGACCTAGAAACATGAAATTTAGCAAAAAGGGTTCTTTTACTACGTATGTGAGCACTAAGAAAGGATTTTTGGAAATTCCCTCCCTAAGGGGGTAAAATAGGGGTTGAAAGTTTGCATGAAACTTCTAAACCACTAAGCTTCAAAACATGAAACTTGGCAGGGAGGTTCCTTTTATAACATAAGTGAACGTTAATAATAAACAATTTTTGGAAATTCCCCCCTTAAGAGGGTAAAACGGGGGTTGAAATTTTGTATGTAACCTATAAACATGAAATTCGGCAAAAAGGTTTCTTTTATGACATAAATGAGCACTTGCAAAGAATATTTGGAAAGTGCCCGCTTATAGGGGTAAAAAGGGGGTTAAAAGTTTGTATGTAACTTATAAACCACTGGGCCTAAAAACATGAAATTTGGAAAAAAAGTTTCTTTTATGACATACATGAGCTCTAACAGATATTTTTTGCAAAATGTCCTTTTATAGGGGTAAAAAACCGGCCAAGTGAGAGTCGGGCCACGCGCAAAGTATAGGTTTCCGAAGTTGACGATGCCCACAGTACCTTTCTAAGACTTATTTAGCATCTTAGCTAGCCTGTGGTGTGACGTTCCCGCCCAAAGCCCCTGCTCCTCGAGAAAAATAATTGGTTTTTTAATCATTTCATAAGTTGGTCGACTGTGACTCGTAAATTTGTACAGCCTACTTAGCTGTGATAGATTTCAGCCATCCAAATACCACCATTTAGATGGCAAGGGGGGGGGGGGGGACTCGACTCAACGACAAAAAATAGCACTTTAAAGCTTAATATTTCACAAACGCATCATTTAATCAAAGACCTATTCAACGATATGCCACACCATGGGGTACGCAAGGAAAAAAAAATACATCCCCACTTTACGAGTATGGGAGGTACCCTATAAAAAATTATATACCATTTTGTCAGCATTAGTAATATATATATTCATGCCAAATTACAGATTTCTAGAACAAAGCATCTCCGAGCAATAGTGCGGACAGACGGATGGACGGACATGGTGAAACTATAAGGGTTCCTTGTGGACTTCGGAACCCCAAAAAGGGGATTAAAATATAAATAACCCATATAAAAATGGTTCAACATAAAGTGTTATTTAGAGGGATACAGTATTAATCTTTATCAATTGAAATAGGATCAATTGAAATCACCTCAAGCATTTCATGCACTTTATGATTGCCATTTAACATGCAATTTAAATGAATATCTTAGGAGTTATCGAAAAGAAAATGAATTCAGCGCGTACTTAGCTGACCCGTAGCGCCTTGTGGTTGGCCATCCGTTTGCGATGCTTATTACGACCAGTAGTTTTTCAATACGAGTTCAATATGAGTGGCGCGCACAATCGAGTTCCGGGGAAGGAAACCGGCTACATATTAAGTTCGGTTTACAGAATGCTTAGATCCCGCGGGAACGCTATAACCGAATTCCACGCGGACGAAGTCGCGGGCAAAAAGCTAGTATTTTATACTATTGGTACCCTGTTTCCATGGAAATAAATAAATGCCTAATGATATGGTGGTGGCACACGTTAGTAGGTAAAAAAGAATAAGATAAGGTGTCTAGAATATTTTTCCAAAACACGTAAGTATGTTGGATTCGTGACTTTTTTTTTCGTTGTCTTTGCAATTCGCCAAAAATTCCAAAGATGCCAAGGAGGGTACAAATCTTAACAAATATGTATGAAAAGCCTGCCCTAAATAAAACGAAATAATGCAGATATCTGTGTTATTTGTTTTTACTCTTACGAGTATATTTAACAAATTATTTGTGGGTATTATAACGACAAGCCTTGAACGTGTTTGAACCTTGACTATTTTGGAATTTTTAATAAAGTCAGTGAGACAGCGGCAGCGCTCATTTTCGACTCAATACAAACCTGAAATAACTGGATTTCTTAATAACAGAGAGAGAGAAAATGTTTGCATTAATTTACAAAGTTATCTTTATAATATATCGTCAGTACTTTTAAAATTACTTTTATCATCAATCATGATTGACTGCTAAAAACTTGCCAAACACTTCTCCAGTTATGAAAAATCGTCTATAAGACTGCACCATAACAATAAAGCAGCTAACTATTATTGTGTTTATTATTTTGCCATCAGATAAAGTAAAATTTATCGGGTCTCGACCTCGACTCGGGTCCAGCTCAGCTCTTAAATTCGCCCCCAAGAGGCTTGGCTGTCGTCGCTATTCACGATAATAAGAACAAGGGACGACACCAAAATTATTTCACCAAGTTTAAATATTGTCTATAGCGTCACTGGAAATTCAACCCTCTTCCGTATACATTGTAAGAACGGTTTTTTGATGAATGGTAGCTTGGAGTGCGTAGGCAGTTTTTCCACCATTTTTTTATCTTCAAAGGGCGTGTTGTTGGCAATTGTTTACATCTGCTTTGCGGAAGTTATTAATGGGAAAATTGGTGTCTGTATATTTTCAAAGGATTATTACGTGTGACATTGTCTTTTATTTATAGTTAGGTCGGATATGGAAAACAGTTTTAAACTAGTGACCGACCACAAATAAAAAGTGAAAACTACTTAATATAATATGACACTCATGATGTCATTATGCAGTTAACTTGTAAAATCCCTGTCAGAAGTTAGTTCCAGGTTTTTTGTTTATATTCGAGATTATAAACTCATCATCATCATCATCATTTCAGCCGATAGACGTCCACTGCTGGACATAGGCCTCCCCCAAGGCGCGCCACTCAGACCGGTCCTGTGCCACTCGCATCCACCGCGTTCCCGCGACCTTTACAAGGTCGTCACTCCATCTTGTTGGAGGCCTACCGACAGCTCGTCTACCGGTTCGCGGACGCCACTCCAGGACTTTCTTGCCCCATCGGCCATCAGTCCTGCGAGCAATGTGCCCCGCCCACTGCCACTTAAGGTTCGCAATTCTTTGGGCTATGTCGGTGACCCCAGTTCTACTGCGGATATCCTCATTTCTGATTCTATCACGCAGAGAAACCCCGAGCATAGCCCTCTCCATTGCCCTCTGGGTGACCTTGAGCCTTCTTATGAGGCCCATCGTAAGCGCCCACGTCTCGGAACCATAAGTCATCACTGGCAACACACACTGGTCGAAGACTTTCGACTTAAGACACTGCGGTAATTTGGACGAAAAGACACTGCGAAGCTTCCCGAACGCTGCCCAGCCGAGTCGGATTCGACGATTGATCTCTTTCTCGAAGTTGGACCTACCTAACTGGACTGTTTGTCCCAGGTATACATAATGGTCAACAACTTCGAGCGCAGAGCCTCCGATTATTACTGGAGTTGGCACAACATGGACATTGGACATGATCTTCGTCTTGTCCATGATCATTTTCAGACCAACTCGATCGGAAACTCTGCTGAGGTCAACGAGCATAGCACTGAGGTCTTCCATGGTCTCAGCCATAACTACTATATCGTCGGCAAATCGAAGGTGAGTGATGTACTCGCCATTTACATTGATGCCTCGACCTTTCCAGTCCAGCACCTTGAAGGCATCCTCCAATGCAGCGGTGAACAGCTTCGGAGAGATTACGTCTCCTTGTCTGACTCCCCGCTGCAGTGGGATGGGCATCGTGGTCTGGTCCTGTAGTCGGACGGACATGGTGGCATTTTCGTACAAACACTTCAACACTTCGATGTACCGGTAGTCAGCTTGGCACCTCTGGAGAGACTGCAGCACAGCCCAAGTCTCGATCGAATCGAAGGCTTTCTCGTAGTCCACAAATGCAAGGCAAAGGGGGAGGTTATACTCTTCGGTCTTCTGTATAACCTGCCGCAACGCATGTATGTGGTCTACGGTACTATAGCCCTTTCGGAAACCGGCTTGTTCGGGAGGCTGGAATTCGTCAAACCTGCGCGCGAGACGGTTCGTAATGACTCTCGAAAACAGCTTGTAGACATGACTCAGAAGTGAGATGGGTCTATAATTCTTCAGCAAGGTGTTACCACCTTTTTTGAAGAAGAGCACCACCACACTTCTGTTCCATGCTCGCGGCGTTCTTCCTTTATGGATGACGGAATTAAACAGCGTCTGAAGGGCCTTAAGGACTGGTTTACCACCCGCCTTCAGGAGTTCAGCTGTAATTCCGTCATCACCGGGGGCTTTGCCGTTCTTAAGCTGTTTGAGAGCCATACTAATCTCGTACAGGCTGACGTCCGGGATATCTTCGGTATAGTGTCGGGTTAATCTAGCTCTAGGGTCTTTAGCTGGATCAGCGACGGGTGTTCGGATTGTCGTGTATAACTGCCCATAGAACTTCTCGACTTCTCCCAACAGCTCCGGTTTGGATGAGACGATCCTGCCGTCTTCGGTCTTCAGCTTCGTCAATTGGCTTTGGCCAATAGACAGATCTTTGGCAAACACCTTCGAGCCTCTGTTACGCTCAATAGCCTTTTCAATACTGTTGGTATTGAATCGGCGTATATCACGCTTCAGAGACTTCGAGATCTGCCTATTGAGCTGCCGATAATGACTAGCGTCACCTGAAGACTGCAGAATCATCTCACGCCTCACCTCCATGAGCTTTAGGGTTGAGTCTGAGATTTTCTTGGTTCTTGTACGGCGGGTCTTGAAGAACTTGGACCCAACCGTATGGACAGCTTCCACAAACCCGTCGTTGTAATCGTCCACGTCGCTTTCTAGGCAAGCAAAACGGTTTTGGAGTTCGAGCTGAAAGCTCTCGGGGTTTTGGAGCTGGGTCGGTGCCGGGCGGAGCGTAGACTTTATCAGTCGAGATCTCTCAAGCTTCACTTGGATATTCAATGTGCCTCGTACCATACGGTGATCGCTCCCGGACTTAACCGAATTGATCACTGAGACATCATCGAATATCTGCTTCCTCGTCGACATGATAAAGTCTATCTCATTCCTCGTTACACCATCAGGGCTCATCCAGGTCCACTTTCTGTGCTCACGTTTCCTGAAGAAGGAGTTCATCATATAGAGTCCCTCCTTCTCCATGAAACCAGCCAGTAGATGGCCCCGGTGATTCCTACGCCCTACTCCAAATTGCCCCACTCTCAGCTCTTCACCGTCTCGTTTGCCCAATTTCGCGTTGAAGTCCCCCATAACAACTGTGAAGTGAGTTTTGGAGCTATGCATGGCTCTAGAAATGTCCTCATACATAGCCTCCACCTCATCGTCGGAGTGCGTCGAGGTCGGAGCGTAAACCTGTATAACCTTCAACGAATATCGTTGGGTTATTCTGAGTACAAGGCACGCTACCCTGGTCGACACACTCTCGATCTTCACCACATTGTTTGCGAGGGACTTGTGGACGATAAACCCGACACCTCCCTGGGACTGTTGGTCGCCCTCCCGGAAATAGAGCAGGTTACCGGACTTCAGGGTTATCATGTCCTCCCCCTCTCTCCGGACTTCTGATAACCCTATGATTCCCCAACGTAACCTGCTCAATTCTTCCTCCAGTTCCAGTACCTTTTCGTCGGTCCGCAGTGTACGGCAGTTATATGTTGCCAGGGCCAAGGGTCGTCGTTTTTGGTAGCCTGGCCGAACCCGGGGATTCACTATAGCACCCCCTGCCCCGCCGTCACCATGGCCGCTACCATGGCCAGGAATAGCAGGGCCGCCGGGGACTAGGGGTCTGGGCTGTTGTTGTGGCATCATATTTCCCAAGTCTATCCCTTGGGGGGGATTTGCCAATAGTCGCCACGCTTGGCAGGCGGGTTGGCGACCGCAGTTTTAAGGTGGTAGTGCTCGGAGGACGCTGCTGCCCATCCTCCGGTTTATCCCTTAGTCGCCTCTTACGACACCCACGGGAAGAGAGGGGGTGGTGCAATTCTAGGCCGGCACCACACGGCACTATAAACTATTCACGGATTATAAACTATTTTGAAGTAAAATTTCTTGATATACAAACAAATTTAAATAACTTAGACATTACGAATTGCCAGCGTGAGTTTTAAACCGAAATTAAAGCAGATTGCGCTATAATAGCGTGAGAAGATAATCCTCAGCCCAAGAACTTTAAGGCACGATTCTGAAACTATTAAGGGTTTCACAAATTAAACATTGACTCAAGAGTTTGTATATTTAGGCTCTTTATCACACTGGTCCACGACATAAAGCCTTTTGGTCATCGACTTTAATTTGAACGTCGAACTAGTACGACGGATGACCCTGTAACAAAAGGGATCTCCAGAAGTTTAGAAGTTGTGGTTACTTTTGAAGTTGAAACTGGGTTCCCACGAAGAGTTGGTGTGGTGGGAAGGTGGGATAAATTTAAGGCGATTGTATACGGCACATATACCTAATACACAACAAAAATTAGGAACAATTAACGGCAAGTACAAGAAAATTCGTAGTGTAAGTGAATTTATATAAACTTAAAAAGTGCGTTTCTAATAATCTATTAGATTTGTGAATGTTGTTAGATATTGTGTTTGTGTGCTACAAACAAAAGAAGCTCACATATAAGAAACTGTACTAAGTTGTAAATTAAATACCCATGTAAACGTAAATATCCATTAGGTATTAAAGTTTTGTATACTAATTTAACACTGTGCTTGATTTATGTAGACAGTTTTTACGTTCACTAGTTGCTTTTCATTAAAAGTTGTTTACTTCGATAGCTATAATTTTCATGAAATCGAACTTTGCGCAAACAGCAATCGGGCCAGTGGAGAAACGGACATTTCGAAGTGGCCTATTGGAGTTGCCAGTAAATATAAATACGTCAAATCGCCCGCTTAAATCATCACGATGAGCGTGAATTTAAATTTCGCTTACCAACTCTGCTTCTGGTTTACGGAAATATGGTGTCAGGGTTCGTCGTGAAAAATGAGCGTGTCAGTTTAATGTGTACTGTGCTTCGAAGTTTTTTTAAATGAAGCCTTTCTTTTCGATTTTCGTGGTGTCCAACACTTGTATTTTTTTTCTGTAACAACAAAATGCTGTTAATGTTAACGACAGGTTTGCCTCAGTTGGTAGTGAGTGACCCTGTTCGAATCCCGCTTGGGGGAAATTTTGTTTGATTAGCACAAATGTTTGGAGGTACTCGAGTCATGGATGTTTAGTATTTATATATGTATGTATTTCTCTATATAAGTATTTATATCGTTGTCTAGCACCCATAGTACAAGCTATGTTTAGTTAGGGGCTATGTTATGTCAATTTGTGTGAAATGTTCCAAGATATTTATTTATTGATTCAATGTGAGTTTGTTTCTCTTTGTAGTAATTACTTGTCACCTGTACTTAGGGTGAGTTGATTCAAGCACAGTTAACGGGCTCCTGGTCGTTAAATATGGCCGCCGAGCTGTCATTCCATTCAGAAACGTCCTTTTGTTCCATACTAAAATATTTAACGTTAACGGATGATTTGAATCAAACTATCCTTAATTAAATAACGACTTGTAAACGAATAGAGATGATGATGACTACTCAGGGCAATTAGGACTATGTATTAGCAATAAACATATATTTCTTGTCTCACTGAGCATCTTAAGAGGGTTTATCCCTAAAGATGGCAACGTCGCATATAGCTGTCAAATGTTTCGCTGTTTTTATTGATTGCTCAATATTACTGAATTAAAAAAGAAGTTATCATTCTATGGTTGAATGACGCGTCTCGTTTTATATTTGTTGGTTAGGCATTCAAATGATAAGATTACATTAAAACGCATGAAAAATGCGATGGAAAGTTTTCAAAAGATAGTACTTCCATAATCCTAAAAATTTCATGTTCCTATGATAATCGTTGTAATCCATACTTAATGTTTTATTCAACCATAGAGCAATAATTCATATTTTCATTCAGTAATATTCAGAAATTAATGAAAACAACGAAATATTTGACAGCTATTTGCGACGTTGCCAACTCTTGGAGTAAACGCTCTTAATTAAGAACCTACCTGTAATGAAAGTGACTTGAATGTGGTAAGGTAGAGCCTAACCAAATTCAGACTAACTGTGACAAGAAACTAAAATGTTCAGCAACTTTTGAAATCAACTGACCTACTACTACTATTACTACTACTACAGCCTATTTGCGTCCCACTGCTGGGCACAGGCCTTCCCTCATCATTAGAGGGTGCGTAATAGGCCCCACGCGGGCCCAGTGCGGATTGGGGACTTCACACACATCTTTTAATTTCTTCGCAGATGAGTGCAGGTTTCCTCACGATGTTGCAACTGACCTATTATGATGTAACGCTCGCTAAATACTAAGCACGCTAAAATATTATGGGTGGTGTAAAAATACGTGCACGTGTGTGCATGATTGCCCGTTCCAACCGCTTTTGCTACTTCCAGTTTATTTTCAGGTTCTTGCTAGGTTCAGTGAGGGTGCGGGGAAGTTCTTGTCGCTACTGGTACGAAAAAAACAGATATTAGTAGTTTATGTAACTGCTACATAATAAAGGTCCTTAATACACGAGTGGGGTTTTATGAAACGAGCCGCCAGGCGAGTTTCATAATAATATCGCACGAGTGTTTTAAGGCCTAATTATGTACAGTTGCATACACAACTTTATCTACACTCATTTTATAAAACCTCTAGAATGCTTCAAAATCTGTCCACAATGGCGGCAATTCGAATACGTCAGAGCCGACATTTGAATTTAGAACAAACTTTCGTTGTGTCTGACTGAAGAATATAGGCGGGCACTATCGAATTCGACAGCTATTAGAACATTTTCACAGATAAGAAATCTGTTCTAACTAAACAGTTTATCTTAATGCTGGTCATAATTTGCGGTTTTTGAACGCATCATAGAGGGTTTATGATATGACTGTAGATAAACTATAATATGTACCTGTAAACACGCGTGTAAATGCGTTTATGTAAAATTATCTAATCGCACGCACGGAATGTGTTTTTGTTGTTTATTATATTTTTTCATCTGCTTTTTGATACCACGATACGGGTAATTAATTCCGCCGATAAAAAACCTAAGAAAACAAGCCTTATAAAATTATACTTTACGTTTAATTCTAAACAAAAACAAGCCAAAGGGAAACAAACATTCGCTTATTTTCTGAAAATAGCGCTTACAAAACGGCCTATCGACCGTAGTACTGTAGCTGGAGAGGCGCTGATGCTAAAAGTGTAGTTACAAAGCAGTCCCCAAAACTAAACTCTCATTTCTTAATCTGACAATTTGGAGGTGTCGCTGGATCGTCGATGCATTTTTAAACTTGACAGGATGTATGAGTTCCACTCACCAGTTAAAGTTAACGGACTTTTAGTTTTAAGTTCTGATAACACCCGCTCTCGCTCTCTTCCGCCATGACAGCTGGATCGTAGGCATGTATATTGAACCGCTCTCTTTGTAAATTGTTTTTAATATCAATAAACCCACCCCAGTGACACAATCTGGCATTTTTTTAATTCTACGCGACAAGGATACCAGGTGTCTCCCATTCCTAAATCTGACGCGCTCGAGTCACTCCAAAAATTCCCTATACGGGTCCCCGACTGTGGCGGGTAGACTGAAGTACATTATTATTCAACAGGATTTGTACTAAGCCGCAATGCGTAAGTGAGATAGGAATAATGTCACTGGATAAAACCGTGTGCTTACTGGCTGTGCAAGCAGGACTTGTCTAATGAACAAGCGCGAACGATGGTTATGTTATTGGATATGTCGGATGCGTGAAACAGCCCTTACATTTGGTCCCTATCACCAGTAACTAAGTGGGTTTTAACGTTATAGAATAATTGACTTATTTCAGTCAAAGTAGCTTTGAGAGTTGTGTACAATCGTTATTACCTCATCATCATCATCATCATCATTTCAGCCGATAGACGTCCACTGCTGGACATAGGCCTCCCCCAAGGCGCGCCACTCAGACCGGTCCTGTGCCACTCGCATCCACCGCGTTCCCGCGACCTTTACAAGGTCGTCACTCCATCTTGTTGGAGGCCTACCGACAGCGTTATTACCTATTGATATTTTTATAGTGAGAATTTATCTGTGTGAATGTTGATTGCTTCCCCAATAGTGATAGATAGTTGCTGCACGGATTTAAATTACTTTTGCCATGGATATAGATTGTATAGCTACTTTTTATTCAGATATATTCACGGGAATAGTATTTTGCTATTTATAAACGGCGAAATTGATAAATTAACGTCGAAAACTGAAGAAACTACTATATTTTCTGATCATGATTTTTCATTTTTTTAAGAGCCTCGTGTAACTTCTATTTTATTAAATTCGTTTGTAAAGTTATTGGTTTGTCATCAAATATTTCATTAAATTAGTTTGTCATAAATCCAAAATTTATACAATTTGTCAAGAAAGTACCTAGTGCGTAAGTTTATTCATAATTGTTGTTATTCTACTAACTTTTATCTTTCAAGTCGCTAATAAATATTATTATACCAAAATTAGGCGTCAATTACGTGCTCATAATTCATTACCTACATAATTTACACGAAACGTGACCCTACCCTAGCGCCATTCTAGTTTCATTAAGGCCGTTCACTGACCCAGCATCGTCAAATTGGTCATGTAAGATCATACTTTACTACGTAATCTTAAAAGTTAAAAATATGAAAAATACATATGTTATATTAGATTATATTATCCTTACATTGACAGCTTTCGTTACACGTTTCACGAAACTTTGCTCGATACTATTTCATTCCAAATTAACCTCTAACTCGGACCTTTAATCCATCTATACTCCGGTTTATTATATCAAACAGTGTAAAACTAAATATAACAGAATAATTATCCATATTATATGCATATATTGACGGCTGAGCTGGTTATAGGAACGGCCTTAAATACCAAGTAAATCGGGCGTTCTGTGTGTAGCGCTTTCTCTTTCACTCGTTGCACGAGTGACAGTGACGGCTGAGCTGGGTATAGGAATGGCCTTAATACTCCGAAATAGTCCAGGATTATCCGGAATAAAACGGATCGGAACTGTTTATACCTAGGTACCAATGCCCAGTTATGGCAGTTGTGTTACTGCCCGGTTTGATACGCGTTATCGCGGGTCTTATGTGGGGTAATAAAGCCGGGATGGATGTTTAACATGAAGAAATTCATTCCGATTTTTAGCGGTTAACAGCACTATACGGAACTAGTAAATACCCTCAGCTCGTCCTTTCCTACCCCAGCTATATCCATTATATCTCCGGAACCATAATATAAATTCCAGGATCCCGTGCACTGCCTTAATGGCTTTCCTGTACTTCACGGCGCAATATCTGAAGGATTAAACGAATACCAAGAGTATTATTAAAATTTTAATCTAGCCAATGTTTTACCCTTTATCTTCTTGTGGTGGTCTGTGTGGAAATGATAAAAATATTCAACACTAGCTTCTGCCCTTCAATTTGAATTTACCATGAGCTTTTCGGTAAAGGAAAACATCGTGAGGAAGTAATTCAAAGATGTGTGTAAAGTCCCCAATCCGCACTGGGCTCGCGTGGGGATTATAGCCCAAACCCTCTCATGATGAGGGGAGGCCTGTGCCCAGCAGTGGGACGCAAATAGGCTGTAGTAGTAGTAGTAGTAGTAGCTTCTGCCCGCGACTTCATTTGCGTAGAATTCGGAAATATCGTTCCCGCGGAAACTATGCGTTTTTCCGAGATAAAAAGTAGCCTATGTTGACCAGTGTTATAAACTACCCCTGTGCCAAATTTTGTTGCAATCCGTCCAGTAATTTTCGAGTTTAATCCGGACATATATACATACATACAAACATACATACATACATACACAAAAATTGTTATTTTGTGTTCAGTATCGTTTATAGGTCATAGTCCCCACGACTTGATATTTTCTTTTAATTTTCAAGTTTCAGACGCGACTTCTTCTACAGACTTATTATTAGTATAGACAACTAGCTGACCCCGCGGACTTCGTACCGCCTGAGATTTTTTTTGCGTATGAAAAAAAATAGCTTACGTCCTATTCTCAGACCTACTGAACATACACTCCAAATTTCATAAGAATCGGTCGAGTCGTTTCGGAGGACAAACACTGTGACACGAGAATTTTATATATTAGATAGTAACACCATCCATGAATTCAGTAAGTAAGTACAAACTAGTGACAGAGAAGAGGGGAAAGTTTAAGAAAATCCAGCAAGCAATAAATAATAATAATACATAATGTGCGTAGTGAATAAATGTTTTTCTTCTTCTTCTTCTATAATAATCAGAGATAGGACAAATTTGCGTCATTGCTCGCAATAATGTGGACAATGAGTCCAAAATTAATCAAAATGTTAATCAATGAATTAAAGTTTGCCCCATTAACATCAATGGAGTGCGAGCGGAGTTTTTCAGCACTTAAAAATATTTTTGATGTAAAAAGAAATAGACTGACTGCAGAAAATTTGGAAAAAATACTGATTATTTTCTTTAATAAATCTATACTTTAACAAACTTTTGTATTTATTGACTAGGAATTAAAATTTAAGTCAAGTAAGAAATTAATTAAATGATTACATATTTGATTAATTTTGGAGTCTTGTCTATATTGCGAGCAATGACGCAAATTTGTCCGATCTCTGATAATAATAATAATACATTGAAATACTAGGAAAAAAATCGCACGCAGCCAAAGTAAGCCTAAAAATTATCGTTTACCACAGTCCGGGCCTACCAAAGTAAACCTACATTCTAACAGATAATTTGTGTAGTTACATATAGTCACAAATTGCGATAGTTTCTCAGGAGAGACTATATGAAATATTGCTACAGCGGCTTTGTTCACACGTTGTAAGTGATCGCCTCGATCCATCTTGCTTCGGACCATTATAAAACTAGAACTACGTCTTCTTCTAGAACAGAATTAACAAATCTAAGGATGAAGTATTATTATGAGGAATTTACACGAAGTATTTCAGTCTTGTTGTTTCTAGTTTTGTTTAAGAAATATAACTTAATGCCATTAGTTTATAGACAATATTAGTAGTTTATGTAACTGCTACATAATAAAGGTCGTTAAAACATGAGTGGGGTTTTATATCGCACGAGTGTTTTAAGGCCTAATTATGTACAGTTGCATACACAACTTTATCTGCACTCATTTTATAAATGCTCTAAGTAAGATGCTTCAAAATCTGTCAACAATGGCGGTAATACGAATACGTCAGTGTCTCACATTCGATTTTCAATAAGCATAGACTAAATAGAACCGACATTTGAATTTGGAAAAAACAAGCGGGCATTTTTCGAAGATGTTCGAAATTTGAATGCTATTAGACAATCGAATTCAAACGTTTAATACAGGTATAAGAACATTTTCACAGATAAGAAATCTGTTCTAACTAAACAGTTTATCTTAATGGCTGGTCATAATTTGCGGTTTTTGAACGCATCATTGAGGGTTTATGATATGAGTGTACATAAAAGTAGATAATACTTTTTATGATCGAGTTTTACATATACTCTTAATCTTATGAAAAGGGATTCAGTTCTCGTAAAGACGACTTTACATTTGTTTTTCAGTTAGGTACTATCACCCTACAATAATAAAAATATACTGAACTAAATTTCACATTGTCAATTTTTACCCCTTTATTCGTCTCTCCTCGAGGTTTATATTTTCATGTCACGATAAAAATTTAACAAACAATTCATGAAATTTCTCATTCTGTACGGTGTGCACATGAATACAGAATACTCTATTCGTCAAAAAAATAACAGTAGGTACAAAAACACGTCGTGTTCTATAAACAAGGTTAAAAGGTTTCCCTACCACGTCATTTTTATACGCAGCGATGCACACTATTACCTTCCTTAATAACAATGTGTCATATCACACCCGCGACACCCCATACAAATCGAGTGTAAACGGCACACTAAAATATTATGGTGGAAGGTACTGCGTTTTGGCCCATTCAGAACCAGTTTTGCTATATTAAGATGCGCACGTTCGGCGTGAGGTAAGCTATGTTGGTGCGGGCGGTATGTGTTACTGCTGCTGTACTATCGTACCTTTAGAAACACTGTGATCAATGATCATAATACTTACCACTAACAAACATCGACTTCAGGAAAAAAAAACGTTTATTTTCAAACCGCAGGAAGAACACTTCGATTAATCAACCTATCAAACAAAAAAAAAAGCAAATCAAAGTCGTTTCAGCGTTTGGAAGAGTTCGCTCTATTATTATAATAATATTTAAGATGTCTTCATTGGGCTCCGTGATACAGGCCCAGAGCCTAGTGCGGAAACCGCTGCCAACTAATGTAACTTTCGTAAACCAACTAGTTGTTCTAATATTTCTATGACAATATTCTGCATACTTTTCTGGTAAATAAACATTATTCTTATTCTTATTAGCGATAAGACCGATTCATGTATAGGTATACCTAACGACATGTTTTCCTACATACGTACATAATATGACACCTTGTTCCCATAGGGGTAGACAGAGGACCACTTCCTTCCATTTGCTAACATACTTCTCTCGCTCCTTCAACTTTCATCCCCTTCCGCATACATCCTCGTCGGTTTGACTTGTTTTCCTAATGTTCTTTTATTCTAGTATTTTTTCTTCACTATGTGGTGTTTCATAAATAGTATTTCTATTTGTATTATATTGTAGCGATTACGGTGCCACAGACTGACACACAGACAGGTCACAACTTATAATACCTTTCTTTTAGTGGAGGGTTCAAAATAAAACGTATATCGCTCGTACCTTACCTATACGGCGTTAGTGCTACTACTACAGCCTATTTGCGTCCCACTGCTGGGCACAGCAGCAGCACAGCAGAGGGTTTGGGCTATAGTCCCCATGCGGGCCCATTGCGGATTGGGGACTTCACACACATCTTTGAATTACTTCGCAGATGCGTGCGGGTTTCCTCACGATGTTTTCCTTCACCGAAAAGCACAGTGGTTAATTCAAATTCAATTTCGCACATAAGTAAACTTAGAGGTGCGAGCCGGAATCGGACCCCCGACCCTCTGCATGAGAGTCGGTAGGTCGAACCACCACGGCTTCAGAAAGCACACTACTCTTTACCAGGTGTTGCCAGTAGAACTAACGGAATAATTACGGATTTAATTTACATTTACATCTACGCCACGCAATCAGGCTCCGAACCTGAATGAGGCGAACTACAAACGTTTCGCACTTAAATATATTTGCTTACATAAACATACTAAACGTTCATTAAGTCATTGAATTAAGCGGGAGTCATACAAATCGATTGGCACATTTAGAATACCTACAGATGCGTTTTATATGTAGGTATGTACTTTAACTGGGGCCACATGCAGTTGCGAAATTGCTAATGTTTCGCCATCTAGATCTCACCATCGGTGGCATCTACGAGGCTGTTATTCATATACATGAAACTTAAACATATTCTCATCGATCCTTTTTTTTTCAAAGATTAGTCTATTTTTACAAGTTTTTACCTTGGACGTGGAATTATTCTCAAGGTCTATAACGACAAATTTTTGCTTTCCAGATGATAAATAACTTGTTTTTGATTTCCTTAAAACCTTTTTTTAATTAGTTTCGTAGGTACTTTCATTGTAAATAACAATTAATGCTTACGCCGGTAATTTCCAGGTTATGTCTCCACTATCACTGTCGCATCTTTTACGCGTGAATGTGTATAGCGCTATCCTTTTTGCCGGCTCGCAACTGTGGCCTCTTAATAAAAATAACGTCTGGCAGACGGGGCCAGACAGTTCTCGAGTGGCGTCCGCGAACCCGGAGACGAGCTGTCGGGAGGCCACCAATAAAATGGAGCGACGACCTCGTGAAGGTCCGGCATAGGACCGGCGGTGAGTGGCGAGCCAGGGGAGGCCTATAACGAATTGATACCACCAAGGGTATCAATTCGCAAGGTCGCAAATGCCTATTTATTTTGGACAAAATATGAATTAAGGTTGTTTACGGGGACGATAAATCGATCTAGCCAGGGTAGGTATCATACCAGGAAAACTCAATTTGGCCCCGTTCTTCAACCGAGCAAAACTAGGTCAAATTATGACTATGCACTCATGCACATATTATCGATTAAATTACAATACATACTTACTATACTGACGTCTTATTATTGAGCTGTAATTTCACGTTAAACCATACATACCTTGGGGGAGAACAATGTCCAGCAGTGGACGTCTTCCGGCTGAAATGATGATGATACTGTACTGCATTGTTCAAATGTTAGTATGTGCTAATTAGGTAATGCTCACTGTAAATATACCATTCCTGCATTGGCCTATAATATAACATATGGACGAACAGTGCCTAACAGAATATGTCAAAATATATGGAGCAAACTGACATTACAAAATACGTTCCAATATGCTAATAGCGCCTCTTTATAATATGAGTCAAGATAAATATTTTATACAAAAGTAAACCTAACAATATAAGACTAAAGTGTCAAATTTACTGAGCGCCAAATGGGTGCCCGAGTTGTCCGGGCACCCGTTTTGACGGGGCATTTTTCTTCGGCTGATTGTGATCTGAATCCTTACTTTAGATCAATGCATTCCTCATATTATCCACTCAATTAACTTTTACCGTTCTCATATTAGGCGAGTTTTAGAAAGACATATCTTTTTTCTGACAGTTCTTGTAATGTGAATTTTACTTTGTTCGATCTAAAGTCTAAAATAGAAGTACCATTAACAGAGCAGTAATGATTTTTTGAAATTTCTAAACTCAAATGTGACCTGCGTAATTAACTTGATGAGAAAGTTAACGAGACTCATCTCTGTTCATTTAGAACACGTGTGATAAAATATTACTTAAACGTTTTATGAATATGAAACTTTGGTCAAAAATAGAGCTAAAAACAATTTTCCCTCTTGTTAGGACTATGTTTGGAAGTTGATGCTAAATAGAAACATCCATGACTCGAGTACAAAACTTCGTGTTCGTCACACAATGTGTGCTCCTTGCGGGATTCGAACCCGCAATCTTTTTTTGACGTCCTGATGGATTGGTTCAATTGGTAGTGACCCTGCCCGCTGTTCCGATAGTCACGGCTTCGAATCTCGCTAGGGACAAACTTTCTGTGATAAGACACGGAATGTTTTGCACTCGAGTCATAGATGTTCAGTAAATATTTATGCATGTAAGGTTTTTTTCTATACATATAATTATTTATACCGTTGTCAAGCAACTAAAGTACAGCTTTGCTTAGTTTGGGGCTACGTCAATTTGTGTGAAAAATTCCCAAGTTCCCAAAATTTATAAATTAAATCTTTGAAACAGAGTCACAAACTAGTCGTCTGATAATGGTTCTTTCTTTTTTACAGATAACACAACAGTGCCTACTATGAGTTGACAATTACAAAGTTTAAAGAAAGAAAATGGCGTGCTCGTTCCGACGGGCGTCGTCGCAGCATCAGTTCGCGAACGGTGGAGGCTCTGGAGGCAAAAAGCCAGGGTTCCGGTCCCGACAGTCCTCGATCCATCACCCTGGGAATGATGATGACGAGGAACGGAACACACTGACGCTGAGACAATTGAGCGAGGCGCTGCAACTGCTGACGGCACCGTCGGTGAGGATTTTATATACTCTAATCATTCTTCGTAGTCATCATCATTTTTGTACTCCTGAATGGTACCGGATTTGATAACCACGAAATTATATACGGCATCAGGGTTTACACCTAGGTCCTATATTAATCAATAAATTTGGTAATGACATTAAAAAAAAAAACATAATTCCACTCCATTGATATTTGCTGAAGACTTCGTTAGTAATATTCTAACAGTTCTTGCCGTTTGCACAAAAACACATCGGCCTTCAACAGCCGTAGCCAAATCGAGTTGCGTCTCAAATTTAATGCTTTGTAAAGGTTATCTAATTTACTACGAGTTGCCAATCATATTATCCGTACCCATCTATAAATAAACATGATATAATATGAATCTAATCTTGATCAAAGTCATCGATACGCTATCTTGTCTTTTCGAGAGCATAAAAAAGCCGTAAAATATACCGTAGACCTTTTTCGAAGGCAATTTCCTCGGGAATTCTAAATTGAAACATTTCTCATCGTGGAAAATGCGCGATATTACGATTTACCTACGGGGAAATGAAATTTAGCGATCGCGTTGCAAGGTTTCGTGCAAAAGATCGCGACGATGTTTGTACTGTCATCGTTTTGCGGTTTATTTTTATCGTGGCATACATCTCAAGGTTCTGAATTGTATTTATAAGTTTGTAGGAAAACGTATCATTGGCAATGAAAAAACATGTACTTAACTTATATTTACTAAGTGAGTAGGCCATAATTTTTTTCATAATGGGTTAAAGTTGAGATGATGGGACCAACTTCAAATCTAAGTAAGTAAGTAATTTTTATTCACATAAAAAGCATTACATTTTGAACATGCACAATATCGTGCCAAACTGCAAAAAAGCAAATCAAAATCAAAATCTAAAGAAATCTATTTTTCTGTCCAAGAAAACTTACCAAATTAAATATACTTAGATTTTCTTTTTCAGTCGCTTTCAAATTTGAAATAGGGAGATTAGAAAACCACTGAAACATTGATTATGATCACTTTTCATGATAAAAAAAAATCAACCATAAGTCCATAGTATACTAAATTTATCTAAATTTAGTCCTTATTTAGTAGTACGACCTAATTATTTACATGTTTGGTTACGTGCGACTATACCGTTTCGAGTATCCACTCAAGTACTCAATCTATTAATACACAGAACAAACGATCGTTATACTTAATCTTTTTTATAAATATATATGTGATTAACGACGTATTGTATTTAATTTGGGTGGTACAAGTATTGAATGTTAACGAGTACTAAATATAATAAGATCATCCAAGTACGTTACTAGAAATGAAAACTACAATGCTATCCATGTCCAAATACAGATTGGGCCTTGCGTAAGTTATGCTCCTACACCGTGAAATTGTGAACTACTTTAACTTTTGCTGGTTTTTCGATTTCGATTGCACCATTATTTTTTTTATAAATATCCCTTCGATGTAGAATAGATAGGTAAGTATAATTATTACTTTTATTGTTTTACTAGCTTCTGCCCGCGACTTCGCCCACGTGGAATTAGGTTATCGCCTTCACGCGAGAACTATGCGTTTGTCCGGGACAAAAGTAGCCTATGTTCGTTTGCGGGACTCCAACTATCTGCATGTCAAAGTTCATCTAAATTTGTCCAGCAGTTTAAGTATGAAGAGGTGACTGACAGAGTTACTTTCGCATTTATATTACCTACAGTTAGTAATTAGTGATATATTAGTAATTAGTATGGATTTGGCAAACGAACACAGAGGGCCACCTGATAGTAAGTGGTCACTATGGCCCATGGAAATAAGGGAGAACGATTAAGATTGACCGCCTATAATGCCAGTAATTTCACCGGTACAAAAATGTCGTATCAAATAATATCGTAATTTGCATCGGAATAACAATTGTAGATTTTAATCCGGCCATTACTTTAAAGGCGGCCATTAACTGTCGTAACAAGCGGCTCGATAAACGTTCAGAAACGCTGACTGAACTCGTTACGATATCTGAGTTGAAAAAAATAATCGTAGCCACTATTTAATTTTTTCGGGAACTTTTTAAAAATGTTAAAAAATACTGTTTTAAAGACCGTTACGAAGTGATACGACGATGCTTAGATAATTATTGATGCTCTTTCCAAAAATTCCACTTTCCAGACGTTGACTAATGATATCTTAAAAAAATACTAGATACTTTCCACACTTTTGCGTTTGGAATATTATTACAGTAGTATGAATATAATGGATATAGATAAAGACTAGCTTCAACCCGGGATATCGTCCGCGTGGAATGCGGTAAGGGAGTTCCCGCGGGAACGCGGGTGACACAGATGCGACTTCTTTGTACAGAATCCATAGTACCTAGCTATAGATAAAAATAAAGGTAACACAAGAACTAGTTAGTAAATCAGTCGGCACGCGATGAGAACGTGTCTGTAGGCTCCTGTGGAATTTATTATTAATGCCAAGACCTGGTACGGCGTATCTTTATATATATATATATATATATATATATATATATATATATATTTATATTTATATATAACAAAGCCGTGTTAGTTAGGTACACCACTTAAACGGTTTAGTACTAAGACACCGTTTAAGTGGTCTAACAGTGTAGACATTTTTTACACGCTTAAGGCATTCACTGCCACTTCTGTTTTACGAAATTTCGCCAGGTGCTACATCTGTCATTAAGGGAACATTGCAACGCACATGTGCGTTCAAGGCACTGCGGGAAGGCATATGCGTCGGTGGCAGTGAATGCGTTAAACCCACTAGACCGATGTAGATGAAAATTGGTATGGAGATAGTTCGAGTCCCGGGGAAGGACATGGGCAACTTTTTTATATCCGATGGAATTTTATTAACTTTTTTTTACTGAATAGTACAGACATCGGCACGTAACTTGAGCGGCGGACTTGGATGTGCAGAATTAAAAAAATAGCGTCTTATCGGCAGAGGGGCGCGGGACGCAGGGAGCGCTTTATTGTACGCGCACGCTTATTGGCCCTTCAGTCGTAAACCTGCGCAGAAATTCCCTTTACTTTTGCTCATCGCTCAAGTTATGTGCCGCGACCTTGAACTTACCTTCTTAATACAAAACCATGAAAACGGCTTCAGAAAATGTTTTCACGCCATTATCCATAATCTGCTAATCATTTTCGACAGCAACCGATTAAGGATTAATTCAGTATCGAGCTGTTGTATTACTTAATATTTCCGCTTAATTAGACGATAAATAATGAATCAGTTCACAAGAAAACGATTCTCATGTTTTGACGGTAGCTTTATAAGGATATCGGGATTATAAGGATTATCGTTAATTTCCTATCCATCCATATCCATACTAATATTATAAATGCAAAAATAACTCTGTCTGTCAATTATCTTTTCACGCTTAAACCGCCGGACCAATGGAGATGAATTTTGACATGGAAATAATCGTAGTTCGAGTCTAAACGAAGGACATATAAGCTACTTTTCGCGAACGCGATAACCGAATTGAAACCGATCCAATCATTTCGACGTGAAAGTAGGACTAACAAACAAACACACTTTCACATATTTATAATATTAGATAATGGATTAATTCTCATGACTGACTCACACAACAAGTTAATGCAAGTTCTGCACAAAACGAAAACCACCGAGAATTAGCTCGTGAATATATAATAATAAACTGACAAGAACATAATTCCCCGTTACGCCATCTGTATTTAACGAGCTTAAGTTACGTCAAAATAATTACAGGAACATCAAAGTGAAAGTTGCTAGCTCATGAGCTATATGATGATTGTATTGTAGGGAACTATAAATCACTCCATGAGACGGTAGAGCATGTATGGAGTTCAAACTAATTATCCTAGCCGCCCCTAGATTGCCCATAACCTTGGGTTAGCCTCTTAACTGTAGAAAAAGAAAGGTAAATCTAGAATAACAACCTTAAATACAAATAAACGTACGCCACAAAAGAAGTCTTTAAATGTTAAATACCTAAAATTTATCTTTTTATATATAAAAATGAATCGCCGTGTGTTAGTCTGGCTAAGGCTCAAGAACTGCTGGACCGATTTGTCTGTCTTTTTTTGTTTTATCCCCTGTGATTAAGGGAAGGTTTAGAAAGAAAAAAAATCGGGAGAAGTCAAAAGTAACTCTATGTGTATGAAATCCAAATAATGATCTCAAGGTGTAAATTGAAAATCAGGTAGCAAAACTTAGTCTTAAAATAAGTTAGTCGCCTACACGACAAAAGTTTGTTCTCAACTTAGCTTTTACCTAATTTTCGGGTAAGAAATGATTAGCTGTCTGCAAAGGATTTATGGACCAAGTTCTCGGCTTGAGAGTGAAATAATCCATTTCTGCCGAACTTTAGATGGGTTGACGAACGAGCCTTGGTAACATGTCACACATATTCAAGTAGGTACCTAAGTAATTACGGCACTTGGGGTAATAAGAATACTTTATTAAGTAGCAAAAATGAGAAAGTAATGTAGCATATATATGGTACCTTTTCTAAGCGAAACGCTTTTCAAACATGTATACCTATGTTATACTGTTAAACAGAGTTATGGATATTATTCTTACCTTGTTATCTTATCTAGCCTATTACATCCCACTGCTGGGCAAAGGCCTCCCCTCCTCTCTTCCAGACCTCTCTGTTATTTGCCCCTGTTCTCTGTTCTTTGATTATGGATATTATTAAATACTTTTTTTTTTAAATAAAAAGCCCAAAAACTTTTTTGTTTCCGTGTTGGGTTTATTTTACCGAAGCTTAATTTTGAGTACAACAACAATAACAACAATACTCTTTATTGAACACCATATACAAAACACAGGAAATACAGAAAAGATACACAGTTAATAGGTAAACAACAGGCGGACTTATCGCTAAGCAGCGATCTCTTCCAGTACCTACTACCTACCTACCTACTTACCTGAGTAGGTACCTACTTCATAGATTGAACAGGCATTGATTAGTGATAACTTACATAATGTTGTTACATTCTTTGTTCATTAGATTTTCTGTTAAACTAACTTTGTGCCTACCTTCGTTAAAATATTAAATACGAATATCTTTATTAATCTAGATTAAACATGTAACAAAATAACTAATAATTATTAAACTTACTTACTTTCACAATTAAAATATTGAAGGTTAAAAGTATTTCTTCTCGTACGCAATTCATTCATAAATTATTAATGTGCTTTGTTTCACACAAATACTTAAAATGTTTCAACAACAAAGCCCAATACATTAGCTCCCTAAATATAATCGACACGCGAAAAGGAAATAACATTCAATGAAATTGTTCCCTTCTTTAATTTGCTTATTTGTTACAATGGTATGGCAATAAAACTATCGTTACTGAGAATAAATCGGCTGTTTTATTTATTTACCTTAATTATTTTAAACAATCGTGTATTCGTGTTCATATAATTCGTTTATACATAATTCGACATTTATCTACATACAACGTCGCAAACGCGCTACGGCTTTTACAAGCTTTTATTTAGTTTCACCTGTCCCGATGTTTGTTTGCTTGTCTGCTGTAATCAAATCTTGCAAGTTAAATTTGATCCACTTCCTGGTTACCGATTGAGCTGAAATTTCGCATGCATGTGTAAATCGGATGACAATGCAAAACTATTATGACATGGAGCTGATTTGGTGATGGAACCGGAAGGTGGTCATAGGAACTCGGTAGTTAAACGACACAACCTCATCGAGTTTGGACTCGTTTGATCCGTCTTGACGAGTATATATGTACTTTAATAAAAGCTTGTTTTTAAAAAGCATTTTTCTAATTATTGATTGTTTAATATGTTGTCAGGTCCTGTGAGAGTCGTTTACACAAAAGTTTGCAACTTTCAAAACCCCGTGATGGTCGAGAAATTGAGAAAGTTTTGACCCATTTTTCAGATATTTTGATAAAACCAAGTTAAGGAAGTGTTTTTATTGTTTCTTTTACTTTTGTAAAGTTAACCAACTACACTTAAAGCCAAACTGAGGGCACACCCGCGACTCGCCATACAAATGGATCCGTATCTGCACACTAATATAAGATAGTGTACAAATATTTAAGCGTGTCTGCGTGGACCTGTTTAGAGTTGGCGGACTTAACGAGTACACGCGAGCTACCTACTCGTAATCGTAAAGTTGTGCAAGCACTTATTAGGCTTATGACTTAGGATTATGACTGAGTGCACGTCCCTATCGTCCGTTCGCCGCGGGCGGGGTGAGGTAACCTGTCGTTGGTGCGGGGAGTAGGCACGTGTCGCTACTGGTGTGTACTACCTATACCGTACATATTAGATATTCTGTGCCGTGGGACTCCAGGTCCCTTAGTTGTGGAGATAGAGCTACTTAAAGTGTCGATTAATACCGTATTACTCGTATATAGCTTATCGTTTTGAAAGTCGCAATTTAGATTTTCGCTACCAAATAATTATGATCCAATCGAATATGTTAGAAGTACAATGCTGTGTTGCCCACGGAAAGTCTAGTTCCGGGAGAATATAAACCTATAATTAAAATAGGCTTTTTTCAAAATTAAATTTGATTCAAATTCATCAAAATCTGTCCGATAGTTGTAGTAAATAAAAATAACAATCATTTATTCATACAGACGAATGTATAGTAGGTATCTAATTATAATCACGGTCCTGAGGTTCCGGATGCATTCTCACGTAATTGTCGATTCAAATTGCAAACCACAATCCTTAAAATGATCTGTTATACTGTATATATAATACTTACACTATTACTTACGCATATTAATCTAGATCGTTTGATAAAACACGTCACCGCGTGAATTGAATAATTTCAACATATTTCAAGCCCCGCTTTTCCAATGAAGATCCAGATCTCGTTGAATAGTGTCGTGCCTACTTTATAGAGCAAGCCTGCAATTCGAACGTCATATGGCTGCCGAGCGCTTCGCCGTTAATTCTGTCCCGACTAGTGACGTGATTTAAATATTTATCGATTTCATAATATCGATATTAATTAGACGGAATAAATAATGTAAAATGTTTTAAATTAAATTTGAATCGAGGAGTCTGGTTAAATCATGTATTTTGTAGGCTTATGCCTACCTAGAGTAAAATTTTACATATTTTTTATCGACTGTAGTTGATTCTATTTTTATAGAATATGTACTCGTATACAATAAAACCCCGTTTGCAAGAAAAGCAAGAATGTTTTATATTCTTCCGAACGTCTGCAATATTAAACATTGTAATAAAAATTACCACTGCACTATCTATCCCAACTACATCGGTAACAAATAATAGATTTTATAGAACCCATGGCTGTATTTTTTGTCTCTTTCTTTTGTAGAGTAAATTACTGTTAATTCAAAGTAAAAAACCGGCCAAGTGCGTGTCGGGCCACGCGCAAAGTATAGGGTTCCGAAGTTGACGATGCCCACAGTACCTTTCTAAGACTTATTAGCATCTAGCTAGCCTGTGGTATGAATGGCGTGCCCGCCCGACGCCCCTGCCGCTCGAGAAAAATTATCATCATAAGTTGGTCGACTATTACTCGAAAGTTTGTACAGCCTACTTAGCTGTGATAGTTTTCAACTTCGTTATATATACTACAATCGTGATTTTTTTCAGCCTTCCAAATACCACCATTTAGCTGGCAGGGGGGGGGGGGGGGACACGTGACCCTAACAAAAAATAGCACTTTAAAGCTTAATATTTCACAAACGCATCACTTAATCAAAAAATGGTTTTAACAAACCTGCAATATTTTTTCAAGACCTATTCAACGATATGCCGCACCATGGGGTACGCAAGAAAAAAAATTACATCCCCACTTTACGAGTAGGGGAGGTACCCTATAAAAAAAATATTTCAACATTTTATTGTACCACTTTGTCAGCGTAATTAATATGCATATTCATGCCAAATTACAGCTTTCTAGAACTAAGCATCTCTGAGCAATAGTGCGGACAGACGGACGGACGGACGGACGGACGGACGGACGGACGGACGGACGGACAGACATGGCGAAACTATAAGGGTTCCTTGTGGACTTCGGAACCCTAAAAAACCAAGTAGTAAGATGAGTTTCCTAGACGAATTGTTCATCTCATAAGTAAAATGTTAGTTACAACCTGGACATAATGTTTAGGTACTTTCTATATTTTCTCGATAGTGATTTTATCGACAACTCCAGCCCTAGACTGAGTCATTCGGCTTCATGTCATATGAATTTTCCTCGGCGAGTGCTGTTCAGATTGTATTAAAATAGAAAGTCTGGGAAATAGTTCTTAATGTTTTTTTTTATTTTATTTATTTTTTATTTTTATTTTATTTCCTTTTAATCGAAAGTATCTTCATGTTTTAATTTTTGTAGTGTAAGTTACCTAAGTAGAAATAATATTGTAAATATCGAAACGGTAGAGACACGAACATTTTGACACTTAAAATCTAATAAAAATAATGTTACGAGAGACATTGCTAAAAAGACGAGAAAGACCTTTTAATTAAGATTTCACCGTCCTCGAAATCATATTGAAAAATTAAAAAATAAAATAAAATCAACCAGAAACTGCATCATCTTCATCATCATTTCAGCCGAAGGACGTCCACTGCTGGACATAGGCCTCCCCCAAGGCTTTCCGGCAAGGTTTTCCGACCGACCTTCACGAGGTCGTCGCTCCATCTTGTTGGAGGTCTACCGACAGCTCTGCATATTGAATTTCATTCAGTAGCTTGAGGCGATGTAGTCTGAAAATTCAGGTTGATATTTTATCCAATCCTAATTTAGGTAGAATATTAAGTCCGTCGCTCTTTATAAACAACTAGTTTCTACCCGCGACTTCGCCCGCGTGGAATTCGGTTATCGCGTTCCCGCGGGAACCATGCGTTTTCCCGGAATGAATAGTAGCCTATGTCCTTTCCGGGGACTCGAACTATCTCCATGCCAAATTTCTTCCAATTCGGTCCAACGGTTGAAGCGTGAAGAGGTAACAGACGGACAGAGAGACAGAGTTACTTTCGCATTAATAATATTAACTAGCTTTTGCCCGCGAGTTCGCCTATGCGTTTTTCCGGGATAAATAGTAGCCTATGTCCTTTCCCGGGACCCCAACTGTCTCTATGCCTCTCCACGAGTTACTTTCGTATTTATAATATTAGTATGGATATTATGGATATACATGTCTGTCTTACGAGTATGTCATATATTTCTCTCTGGAGGTAATAATGTTATCTTAAGCTTAAAGAGAAATAAAGAAGAAAGAGGAAATATCTATTCTAGTAAGTACAAATTATTTTCCTTATTCTTCACAGGAATTGTTCTTCTTTTCATCTTCAAAGGATCTCACAGTAGGTAATTAAGATTTAACTGTGTTTTCTGAGAACTTGTTTAATTTCCGACGTTTACCTTCACTTTAATGGAACATTAAATAGGAGATTTGTTTGTTAATCGAAATTAAACGAAGCAGTTCATGACCTGTATATAGGGCAGAGACTCTGAGTTTAGGAACGATTAGGAGGGAGTAGAATCCGAAAAATAGAGACAATGACATTGTACGAGCTATATCGTACATCTTTAGTCGGCGTTACTTTACAATATTGCTGACAATGTAACCTAGTTTAACGGAGTTTTAATAGTACATTACAGACCTAGGGTGGTGAATTCGTAATTGTCCCAGATAGCAGGTTTCTGTGTCCCGAACCGAAGGTGAGGGCCATAAATATGCGATCTGGGGCTTTACGAATTACCACCCGTGGTTTGTCAAAAGTTTTACGTCTTGCCTTGGCCAAGAAGTGAGATTTTCTCTCCGCGTAGCGGGCAGAAAATCCCACTTTACGGCCAAGGGTGATGTAAAATACATTTGTGACAAGCAGACGTGTTCCTCTATTTTATTGTCAATTTTGACATATATTCTGATTCCACTCCAATCAGGTTAACATTCCCGCTTCTGACACCTGTACGGTCGTAATAGGCCGCACAGATATGTCATTTTAAATTGAAGACAAAATCAATGGCGACACTAAATAATATCCAACTAAGCTAGGCATATCCACAAATAAAAGTAAAGAAGTTGCACCAATCAATGAACTGAACAATTTGGGTCACTGAATAGATTATGCTATCTTGTATCACAATATTAGCACAGTCCAATAAATCATACAGTACATCGATAAGGGTGTCTTGACGGAGAAATTATATCACGAGGAAAGCGACGGGGATGAGCGGTCCCGAGCTACTAAGTGCGGTGGCGTATGCACCTCGGGACCAATAATTAAGACGCCTTTTTTTTTTTTTTTTATTGAAAATTAATAAATCATACAGAAATAAAAACTTAAAACTAAATCATTTTCCCGCAAAACTACTTGTATGCAGTTTGTCTGCAGGCAAGAAAATATTCATATAGAGTTTTCAATTTGACATTCCTTAATTTTAATATTACCTATTTACTAATATTATTATATGTTATATATTGTTATTACATAATATATTATTATTATTATATTATTTTAGCTATTTATAACTTAGATAACATATACTTTTTTAGTTTATTTTTAAATCTATTTTTATTCGGTTCCTGTCGGATATCTTCAGGCAAAGTGTTTAAAAAGTATGGTAGGCGCTTTTTTAAGGTTCTGTCCCCATAGTAATTACATACCCTTGGGACTTCATATTTGCCTGAGGACACCGACCTGGTTCCGTGCTTGAAAGCGACAAGTTTAAGATGCTCTTGGTTGCTATGGTTATTGACGGCTAAGAGATATTTTTGTTTGACACTAATTGGAAGAATATTGAGCTTTTTAAATAGTAATGAATAGTTGCCTTTGCAGTCTGCTTTGGTTTTATTGTTGACTAGTAGTTTTAAAAATCTAATTTGTAATGCTTCTATTTTATTTACATAAGTTTTAAATGTTAAACCATAACAATCAAGAGCATAGTCGAGAATGGAACTTACTAATGCAAAATACAGACATTTAAGTGTGCTTATAGGTACCTTGAAACTTAAATGATAAAATTGTTTAAGTAAAATTCTAAGCTTATTACAAATGTAGTCTATATGATGGGACCATGAGAAATTTGAATCTATTTTAACACCTAGGTAAGTGACACAATCAACCTGTTCTATGGGCTTACATTGACATGTAGGGAGATTATTATGGAAACATTGAAAACTATGTGTATACAGTAACGGATGGGACACTTCAGGTTTCAAATAGGGTGAGTGGATAAGAATGAATTTAGTCTTGTCAGCGTTTAAAATTATTCCATTATCGTGAGACCATTTGACGAGACCATTTGCCTTCATTCTTGTACTGCGCTTCACAATATTATCAGTCGTTTCCCCCACCACCACAATAGCTAATTTTGCGTCCCGCCGCGTCACGAGAAATAAATTCCCAATGCGGATTTTTTGCTGCACACACAGACAGGTTTACTCACGATGTTTTCTTTCATCGTAATGCTTAGTGACAAATTCAAATTTATTTCGTCGATAAGTAGACTGGAGTGTTGCGAGCTGGACTCGCACCCCTGACTTTCTTCATGAGAGGCGGTAGATCAAACCACTAGGGTACCACGCTTCTTAGCAGAAGTTTGAGGCAAGCAATCGTAAGCTTCGACACGATACAATACTGTGACTATTACGAGTAGTTATAGTAGATTCTGTGACAATGTGATTATGGCAAACAGGTGTTGGCTCAATAGCATCGATTTGGTCAAATGTTAGTTCTGCAAACATCTGTCATGGGAACAACAATATGTTAGCGAATAGATAGAAGCACCACACGTCTGATTTGTGCTATAGCTTATTGTTCTGAAGGTGGTACAACTTATCCATACTAATACTATAAATGCGAAAGTAACTCTGTCTGTCTGTCTGTTACCTCTGTACGCTTTAACCGCTGGACCGATTTGTATGAAATTTGGCATGGAGATAGTTGGGTTCCCGGGAAAGGACATAGGCTACTTTTTCTCCCGAAAAAACGCATAGTTCCCGCAGGAACACGATAACCGAATTCCACGCGGGCGAAGTCGCGGGCAGAAGCTAATGTACTTATAAAAGTACAAAAAATAATATTGTTGAACACAAATAATTAAGACTTATGTATTGATAAACAGCGATCTATTCCACTGAGCCTTCTGAAAAAGGTACAGAGTTAATTAACGTATTTTCCCAAGTGAAGTAATTATTTAGCGAAGTTCTATCTTCATTTCCGAAATAATTATTAAGTGTCAATTCTGTAGCGTTCGATCTAAGCACTAATCTTCTGAAATTAATGTTTATACCCTGGTTTAAAGTGTATCCAATAGTACATTCTTGCAGAGGCCGCCAAGTAGCGCATTGCCGGACGAGTCAGTTAGAAGGCTGAGCGAAGCGAAGCCTTCTATTAGTACGAGTCCGGCAATCGCAATTGCGGCCGAGATATAATGCTTTTCTCAAACAGCGAGGAAATACGTAAGGTCAGTCGGGGCAAGCGCGCCAGGATGGGGTAAGTGCGCCTAACATAAATACATCGAAACCTATGAATATTACTCAACTAGTAGTTGGCTGTTTACAAGGCATAGGGGCGAAATAAATTTTGGCGTACTTACCCCACATCAGTATTTACGCGTGGGGACTATAGCCCAAACCCTCTCGTGATGAGAGGAGGCCTGTGCCCAGCAGTGGGACGCAAATAGGCTGTAGTAGTAGTAGTAGTAGTAGTATTTACTACTTACATGATCGTGGATGATTTGGCCATGGAAGTTGTACTTATTACCTCCATGGATTTGTCAGTTTCGGGGCAAGTGTGCCAGGATGGGGTAAGTACATAAATATATTGAAACCTATAAATATTACTCAACTACTAGTTGGCTGTTTACAAGGCATAGGGGCGAAATAAATTTAGGCGAACTTACCCCACATCAGTATTTACTACTTCCATGATCGTGGATGATTTGGCCATGGAAGTTGTACTTAGTTTATTACTTCCATGGATTTGTCAGTTTCTCTACAGAGGTGTCTCAAATAGCAAGCGAATTTAAAAAAAACACACACGACAATAATATTTTTGCTGGCCAAGGCCGGCAATGGACAGTCTCGCGTCTTCTTTTTTTGAAAGTAACACGGACATTTCCGAGCATGTTTGAGAAAAATAATATACAAAAGAGCCTCCGTTGTTGTATACATTTTATATTTTTCCTACATTCAGATTCAGATACTTTATTTATAAAATTGTAAAATTTTACATGTCATTTAAATTTTATTTCTATAGGTTAAATTAAATTAAATACGCATTAAAACTAGTTAACACAACGATCATTAGTTACATAATTGTTTTTGATTTAGATTTACACAGCATTTAGTTTAAAAAAGTATCGATACTAGGTACATTTTAGGTACTATTTTCCTTTTTAACAGTTACGCTATATACACTTTACATCGACGACCTCATCGTTATGCACATAGCTATTGGGCCTTTATTACGCATATAAGGATATTGTACATTATTAATTCGACTAGAACTTCATTTTTTTTTTACTTTCAACCTCAACCTTTAGGCGAGATCACAAATGGTTGAATTAGATAAATTTTAATGTGATCTTTCACCACAAACAAGACATAACCCTATTACAAATGAAAACATAAGTCTTGTACTTACAAATTAGAGACCAAATTCTAAATGTAGGTTATCTCCACCCCAAATTACCCAGAGGTGCTGTAATGTAACATAGAGTAACGAGTTTAGTTGCTCGCCCTAAACCAGCTAGACGTAAATGTCCGGTAATTTGGTCTGGAAATCTCCTGGGATGGAAGAATAAACACAATTTTACGTTAGTTAAAATATTTTAGATGTTCCTATTTGGCATTAGCTTTTGCCCGCGACTTCGTGCGCGTTGCATTTCAAACAAAAAGAGTTTTAGTAAAGACAAACGTTAACTTTCTTTTACTTCTACTATAGCCTATTTGCGTCCCACAGATGGGCATATGCCTCCTCTCATCACGAGAGGGTTTGGGCTATAGCCCCCACGCGGCCCCAGTGCGGATTGGGGACTTCACACATATCTTTGAATTACTTCGCAGCTGCGTGCGGGTTTCCTCACGATGTTTTCCTTCACCGAAAATCTCAGTGGTAAATTTAAATTGAATTTCGCACATAAGTGTACTTAGAGGTGTGAGCCGGAATTCAACCCCCGACCCTCTGCATGAGAGGCGGTAGGTGGAACCACTAGGCCACCACAGCTTATCTGTTACGTATATAGTAACCTATTACTTAATCTGTGGTATGTGTAAGAACGTATCCCTATTTACAAATTCTAATAAGGCCTCTCGACTTCTCACACAAATGTCACATTTGCTGCGTGTCGGACTTCGTTGGATCCAATTTATTTAGTCTATTCTAGTTGGTCACTCTGACAGGCTATTAACACCTACTTGGACAGTGATAGCTTGTGTGTTACGTTGTTGGAACGTAGAAAACACTTAAAGTAAATATTTGAACACACAGTAGAAAGGTTTACGTGGCTAAATGTCAATAAAAAGTGTTAATGTATAACACTTTTTATTGACATTTAGTTCTTTAATTGCACCAGTCTGTAGGTTTCGTGTGCATAATCAGTACAGGTTTACACAACTTAGAAGGCGCGTGGATTAAGCAAAAATAGACTCAACGGCTCAAGTGCTTTGCCGCGCGCCTCCTAAGTTGTGTCGTGCTGTAAATTGCGGGATCTGGTGTCATAGATATTTTCTTTACTTACATAAATGGGCCATAAATATCCATTTCATAAAAAAAAATACAAGTATGTTTCATCTGTTTTATAGATGGGCGAAGGTCGGTTTTATGAATTCCGTAAGTATATACTTGGACCATAAATATTTTAGAGAAAATTCTTGTACATTTTAATTAGCAAAAGATTAAGTCTTTTTTTCCGATGCTCCTTAAATTGCCCAAGGCATTTGTTACGCGAAGGACCACCAAAAACATTCTCCCTTCCCAAAGGGAATGTCAAATACTGTTTTTAGGGTTCCGTTCCTCAAAAGGATAAAACGGAACCCTTATAGGATCACTTCGTTGTCCGTCTGTCTGTCTGTCGTCTGTCAAGACCATTTTGCGTAGCGGTGTCAAATTGAAATTTATATCTATTTCATTTCATTTCATTTATTGAATTGCAATAACGCCCTGACAGGGCACACAATTATCTTAGTCTAACGTTTTTTCCTATATAATAGTTATTATTGTTAGTACTTATTCATCTAATCATGCAATTTAATATTATTATTAGTGAATACTTTATATTGATTAATTTAAATTGAATAATTTATAAGTGAATGTCAATTGAAAGAATTAATTCGAATATTATAAATTTAGGATTACATAATTTTTATTAATAACTATAATTTTGCAATTTTTCTTCATTAAAAAATTCTTCCACAGAGTAGTAACACTTGCCTATGAGCAGTTTTTCTAGTTTGTTTTTAAATACTGTATTTCGCCGTTCTAGTTTGATTAATTCTGGAATGTTATTCATTATTTTTATACACTGGTAGTAGGATCCCTTGCTGTACATTTTCAGATTGCATTTCGGTAACATAAGTTTATTTCTATATTTTTGTCTGGTTTTAAAATCATCTGTATTATATTTAAATAAGTGAGCATTTTTTCTGACAAATAGGGCCGCCTCGAGTATGTATATGCATGGTAGTGTTAATAGGCGGTGTGTGACGAAGTGTGGGCGGCAACTATTGGGGATCCGGACGTTAGCTAGAATACGGACACACTTTTTTTGCATAACAAACAGCTGGTGGGCATCCGTACTGCCTCCCCACAGGAGCAGGAGCACGCCATATCGGAGCCAAGCGTGGGCATATGCATAATACGCGGATAACGCACACTCAAAATCCGTGTTCACTTTTAGAACGCTTAATGCATATATAAATTTAGCGAGTTTCGTTTTGATGTTTTGAATATGCCCTTTCCAGTTTAAGTTCGTGTCGATAGTCTCCCTAATAGTTTAAATTCGTTGACTTCCTCTATATTATTATTACCAATTACTAATTTTATTTACAAAGGTTTTTTCTGTATTGGTTTAAATTGTATTACCTTGTTTTTTTTTTGCATTTATTCCTAAATTATGATCTTCGAGCCATTTCGTTACCGCCATGAGATTATCTTTTAGCTGTACGTTACATTCCTGGGTGTCGGTGCCATTCATTAGCAACGAAACGTCATCTGCAAACATTACGCACGTGGTGTTGTTATTTAGTATTTTTGGGAGGTCATTGACGTACGCAAGAAATAGGACACATCCACAATCCACATACGCTTCCCTGTGGGATTGAGCATGTGGTTTGGCGTTCCTGTGATTTTATTTCCCTTACTTCACAGGTTCGTTTATCGTTGTAGTCAAGTTGTACGTATTGGCTGCGGTTTTTTAAATAAGATTCAAATCATTTATGTGCCATACCACGAATTCCCATGCCATGCAACTTTGTCCGCAAAATTTTTAGAGATACGCGGTCGTATGCTTTTGACATGTCTAAAAGTAGACCTACACCATATCTTTTATTATTAATATGTCCCAGAATTTCCTGTACATATTCATACACTGCCAGAGTTGTCGAGTGATCTTTTCTAAAACCAAATTGATTTTTATTTAATATTTTATATTTTTCTAAAAACGCGTATACACGTTTTGTCATAGCTTTTTCAAATAGTTTTGAAAAAGTCGGCAAAAGTGCAATGGGCCGGTACTCGTTTATATTTTTTTCGTAATATGCGATTTCACAAGGAAATCAAAACCTATAGGGTACCTACTTTCCGATGACCTAGAAACATGACATTTGCCCAGAAGCAAGATCTTACAGCACACGTACAGGAATAAATCTGAAAGCGTAAATATAGGTAATATATTTTGATAATAATTTACTAATACAAACTTATTATTTGCCATCGGTGCAGTAACCGTGTCTGCAGTAGACAAATGATAAGTCTGTAATATTCAATTTGCATTCATCCTTCAAGTTTGTAACGGAACCCTCGGTGCTCGAGTCCAACTCGCACTTGACCGATTTTTTTTATATTCAAATGAGGTCTCATTAAGCCTGTTACTTGTAAAATTCTTGATTCCCTTGTAAATCCTCGGTGGCCGCTTTGAATCACAATTTTGGTGAGACGTGACCGATTTTTGAGAAAATTCTCACTCGAAATAATGCTAATATGTAAATTGGTAGCTTGGAGTTCAGTTTTAGTAATTTTCGCGTATTTCACGAGGAAAAGTTCTCGGAAATTACTTGGACTTTGAAATTCTTTGCTGGTCAATTGCGAAGAAGGGAAATATAGTAAGCAAATAACTCTAATATTGGGTATCATTTGTCTCCATTCGAAACTTCGTAATATTCGTAATGAAAAAAAAAACCAAGGTAGGTATTCTAAACTCATTTAGCCCCACTTGCACAAAGCCGCTAACCTCGGGTTAGCCTCTTAAACCACGTCAAATTCATACGATATAATTTGACCGCCGGATTGGTCTAGTTGGTAGACCCTGTCTTTTGTTCCGATGGTCGCGGGTTCGAGTCCCGCTCGGGGCAAACTTTGTGTGATGAACACTAATGTTTGTACTCGAGTCATGGATGTTTAGTATTTATATACATATATACTAGACAACGATATAAATACTTATATGTATAGAGAAATACATACATATGTATTATAGTACAAGCGTCGCTTAGTTTGGGGCGAGGTAATATGTGTGAAATGTCCCAAGATATTATATTATTATTATTATACAAATAAATCCGAGTTAAGCGGGGGTTGCTGCAAATGGGGCTTAGCCAAACAAGTGAAACGAGCACCGTGAAAAACAATAGGTAAGTGATAAAACCGGATAAAAATACGGATCAGATTTTTTTTTATTGATTATTATTAATGGGGTTCAAGGCTTTTTACACAGTTTATGTTCCTACACACGGCGGACACGGCCTATAAAAACACGATCTCGAACACAATTCGAATGAAGTGTCAATGTTTGCGTGCGAGGACGTCGATGTGCGTGCTGTTTTAACGGAAACTCCGGAAGACTTTTTCAAAAACTTTATTAATTAAACACAGGACACTCAGAACTTAGAACTTAGATTTCGCAGGATAATTATGTGCGACGCGGTCGGAGGATCGGACTCAACTGCCATGGGGCCTGCCCAGTGGTAGGAGGTTAGGTACGGATGGAAGGGATTATGGCTGGCGAGGGAGAGCGTCAGCAGGATCTGGTATAGGAGAAGGATATAACAGTGCGAGGACGTCTGTACACTTGTAAATGTGTGTATAGCACGACACAACTTGGAAGGCGCGTGGATAAAGCAATAACAGACTCTGCGTCAACGGCTTAAGTGATTCGCCGCGCGCCTTATAAGTTGTGTTCTGCTATACCACTAAAGTAAGGCGAGTTGGGCGCAAGTTGCGCGCGGACTAGATTCAGGCGGGTAATTCCGTGGCCATTCTGTAGTAATATTAAATATTCTGTGTTTCCTAGTTAGATAATCCTACCAGTGACTAGGTACTTTAGTAGCTGACGTAAAAACTTTAAAACTTGTTGCCAGAACATGTTATAACCTATTTATCTATAGACATACCAACAAATCGAAACGAGGAAATGTTGCTTGACTGTCTATTTTGGAAAAAAAATACTACAAGCCGTTACGTTTAATAAAATATTAATTCGAGTCCTAATAAATAATTCTGCGGGTATTATCTGATATTGCGAAACCAAAAATATCATCTGCATAAATGAATTGTGTTTGTCGGAAAAGCAATCGTGCTACTTATCGAACGCGGTTGGTTATATTTATGTAATTTTGGGATATATTTGATAACAGAATAGATTGTATACCTATGGATACTTACATGGAAAATATACAAGAATGAATATATAGGAACAAGCTATCTGTATACATTGATTTAAATAGATTTATTATTTTATCACTAAAATGCATATATTCATGTACCTCTCTGTTTGCCCCCGTGGTTGACTGGTAGATTAGGCATTAAGTCAGCCAATTGTTCTTTTTTTAGTATGAAATAAAGTTTAATAAATAAAGATATTATAAAATGTACTAACTTTTTGAAATTGTTAAAAAAAACTAAGTACACAAATAAAATTACTACGAGAAAATTAAACGCTACGCTGAGCTACGAAAATAAGCGCTACGAGATTTTGTAGCGGGTCTACGAAGCACCAATTTTAAGTCTGCAAACATGGCTGCCAGTTTAACTTTAAATTATAAACTTTCCTTTACTAATTTTTAATGTTTTATTATTACGTTATTTTTTTAATCTATCTCGGAATCTCCGTCAATATTGAACAGCCAACAATTGGCGAAAATTTAATTCAACAAAAACAATTAATGGCCGAGTGTTACCCGACACTTAGCAAGTCAAATATTTATCCATCGTTCCCGATAACTGCCGAAGCTTAATCGGATAGACTCGTTATTGGCGGAGGTGGGAGTAATCTATTTTTAACAGCAGTATTATAAAAACAACGATAATAATCAACGGTCCTAATTGTAATAATCTCTAAAAAATCTCTTCGAAATTCATAATTAACTCTGTCCATCTTTCTGTACGTCTGTTACCTCTTCAAGCTTAAACCGCTGGACTGATTTAGATGAAAAAAAAAATTGTTTGTCCGTCTATAATTTAAAAAAAAAATGTGTGGAGATTATCGGACGGAGTGCCGCTAAAGACTTCTTTTTATCCTGGAAAATGCATAGTTCCTGCGGGAACGATAACCGAATTCCACGCGATCGAAAGTCACGACAAAAGCTAGTGATATCATAAAATTATGGATCATTTTCCAACCGATCTGTGAACCGACTCTCAACAAACATCATAAACACTCGGTTAACTAATCGGGTCACTTGTGTAGAATTACCATACAAAGTGACCTGACTTCATTGCGGTTGAGTGTATCAAACAGAAAGAACTGAATCCACACACACACCGACGTCATATTTATAAAAGCAAGATAAGCATGTTAAAGAAGTCACAGATCGTTGCTTTTTATGTTTTGCAAAATAAGCTAGATGACTGATTTTTTTTTTATAAGGCTGCAAAGTTTTGATACAAGGCATAGCACCTGTATACCCAAGGAATCGCGGGCAACTATTTCAATAGCGCATACCCGAGAAAGTTCTGGAACTCTGGAACTGCTAAACGTACGCTAAAGGGCCGCGGTTGGTTGAAATGTGGAGGGCGAAGTTGTTATTTAAGTTATGTGAGAATTTCATTAGTCTATTTATTTTTGTATTTTTAAGTCGGTTATACTAATAATTTAAATGCGAAAATAACTTTGTCCGTCTGTTACGCTTTCACAACTCAACTTTTCCCAGTTCAATCAATTTTTAACACGCTTTTATTAAGTCGACCTGTATGTAAATAACTATGTAATGGAATCTTGCAAGTTAATTTTGACCCACATTCCGATTTTCGATTGAGCTTTTATACGAATATGTAAATCGCGTGACAATGCAACATTATGATGAGGTGGAGCTGATCTGATGATGGAGCTGGAAGGTAGCCATAGGAACTCCGTAATAAAACTACATAAACCGATCGAATTTGGGCTCGTTTGATTCGTCTTGAAGGGTAAATGAAGCGAGTCCCGAAAATTTAATTTTTGAAAAAACTTATTTCAAGTTCGGTCGAACTGACTTATGAAAAGTAAAATTATCGTTAACTACGGGGAAGGACAAAAGATACTTTTTACTACATATAAAAAAAAGTATTTGCTAAAACGACCAAACGAACTCAGCATGATAGTTTTTTTCAATTACAATTTCACAATATAAAATATTTACAAGAATTATATTCCATATAGGTATGGGTACTAGAAATTCTTAATGAATGTACTCATATTGTCCGTACATCAAACTTAAATCTAAGATCTTAAATACCTATAGATGTGTATATATCTTATCTTTTACAAATCCATCGCTGAACCAAATTGCCGAAACCCAATACACAAGGTCAGATAAACAAAAACAACACAACTCCTCAAGCAGGTACATTCCCGGAAGCAATATAAATCAATCAAATCAGATTCGAGCATCATTTGCCATTTTCCTACAGGCTCGTTTATTTCGTCTGTTTGGGTAGACAATGGAGATTCTTCGACAAATTCTTGTCTCTACGAAGAAGCAAGAAAATTGTGTTAGATGTGTAGGTACTTTTAACCTAGTGCTTTGGTAGCCACGTGGTTGGACCTGTTATGTTCTTCATTGATCAATATAACAATATTCTGGTTGACTATGTTTACTTATTAAACTCAAAATAGGAAAATAGATACAGGACCGACAAATGCAATGCGAGACGACGCCATTAGCACACGGCAGACACGGCCTAGGTATACATAAGATCACGATTTCGAATACAATTCGAATGAAGTGTCAATGT
This sequence comes from Aethes cnicana, assembly GCA_963971205.1. NCBI lineage: Eukaryota > Metazoa > Arthropoda > Insecta > Lepidoptera > Tortricidae > Aethes > Aethes cnicana. The sequence goes on along the minus strand of OZ020289.1, from coordinate 9,022,731 downwards.
TTGCATGCGAGTACGTCTGTGTGCGTGCGAGGACGTCTGTACACTTGTAAATGTGTGTGTGTACCACTACGCGGGCCAATGATTCACTCTCCATCTCCGGATGAAACAAATGACGGTAAGGGCGAGTTGGCGCGAGTTGCGCGCCGGCTAGATTCAAGCAGGTGATTCCGTGGTACTTTTAAATATTCTAAGTAAGTAAATGTCACAGAAACAATAGTGAGAAGAAAGAGCACAGATATATATTCAGACCTACCGCCTCTTCATGCCGAGGTCGTAGTTGCAAACATCTGCGATTATGTGCGAAATTACGAGTAGATTTGGAGTACCGACTTCATAGTTCCTAATGAAAATTGAAGACTTCTTTAGGTACTTAAGTATGTACAATAAGAATCCAGTAAAACACATCATGAAGTATTAATTCAAACAGTGCAAAGACTATGATAATTTTGATAATCAGGGTCAGAAAATGGATAGAGAACTACCACCACAATAAAAACTGCTGGGAATAGGCCTCCTCCATGAGAGGATTTGAGCAATAGTCGCGGGTCCACTGCTGATTGGGGTCTTCACTCACAACATCGGTGGATTACTTCACAGATGCATTTAAGTTTTATTTTGGTGAAAATATTGCAAAGAAATGCGGTGTGGTGGTAAATTAAAATTGTATTTCGCACATTACTATGCTAGGAGCTAGCTGGATTTATACCGTCTGCATTAGAGGCGGTCATATTATTATATTACCAAGTATTTTTATCTCTTTACTCAGATCTTATATGCACCCAGGTTTTTTTTTCAAGTAACGAATAGGGGTACTCGCCCATTGCTTTAGCTACTTATTCGGTTTGCCTTATAAATGTAGAAATCGGGACTAAATAACATCTTATTTCGTTAAGAAATTGCTCTCTCGTCTTATTGTTTGTGTTATTGCTTCAGTTCCTCGATTATTCACACTATAGCGGTACTCGACGTTTTCCGTCGTATCTACGACGCTGTCTTCGTTGACATTTGATAAATTATTTATCACGGAAATCAACTACATGAAATATTTGCGCAAACATTCGAATTGTTTGCTGACAAATGTTCTACCTACGTGAATGTTTTGCTTGCGGCAAAGACGTTTCTATAGACCCTCTTAGTATAATTGGGTGCGTGATATTAGTTTGCGACTGAGTTACATATAAAGATGGATAGTATTATTTCCTGTTTTTTTTTTTTACTCTCGTCTGCCAAGAAGGAAAATGTTTTTGGAGCGTACTCTTTTCTGTTTATGTACCTACGAATATGTTAGTTGTATTTTTCTCTATTTCTTGATTAGCTGCACGATAATTCCATTTTGTTGGAGGCCTATCGACAGCTCGTCTTTCGGTACGCAGACGCCATTTGAGAACTTTACGGCCCCTTCGGCCATCAGTCCTGCGAGCAAAGTGCCCCGCTCACTGCCACTTAAGGTTCGCAATTCTTCGGGCTATCTCGGTGACCCTAGTTCTACTGCGGATATTCTCATTTATGATTCTATCACGCAGAGAAACGCCGAGCATAGACCTCTTCATTGCCCTCTGAGTGACTTCGAGCCTACTTATTCTAAGATATAAGATATATGACCTTTAAACAATATTGATGACGACAGGGTGAAGAAATCGAAATTCTAATTAGTTCGTCAGTCAGGTAATAAAAAACGATTAGACACGTATGTTTTGTTTTATCAAATTAACAAAGAATGACTATACCCCGTTCGCGTTAAGAAAATAGTGACTCATCAGTGCAACTGCAGGGTAAGGGCGTATTCATAATGGAGAGAAATTAAACATTTTTTTCAAATCCTTAAATAAGTGTAATAGAAAAATAATAAAATATCAGTGATTTTACACATGTTATAAAATATTCATTATAATTAATAATTAAAAATGTCAATTTAAACTAATATTAGTATTTTTTAATGTCAACTTAAACGCTATATTAGTAGAGTAACACATTTCAACAAATGGTAAAAAAATAAATACTAAAATAAATAAAAATACAAAATTGTCTTAAAACTAAGTACTTAAATCGCTAATCACTATCGCTAGATTCGTCCCTTACATTTATTACAAATGAATTTTGTTCTGCGTATTCCATGACGTCATCCAAATTCCACATGGTATTTTCTTCGCGTATCACGTGGTCGCAGCATTTCTTGTGCTGTACGTTTGAAGTGTAAGTGTAAGTGTTGTACGTTTGAAAACAGGAATTTCTTCATCAGCTTCGCAAAGTGTCATTATTTTGTCCAATGTTGGATACTCGTTATTGAAATATAAAGAGTGTACTTTTCTCCTTATGGCACATTTGTCGAGTTCATCTAATTTATCGACCGTGGATAGTCGAGCTCTTTTTTTCACTGGTGATTTCAATATATTAGTTTCTTTTTGCTCTTTGATAATTTTATAAACAGTATTTTCGGACACACCGCATGCACTTGCAGTTTTAATTACTATGCTCTCCACAGTCTCATTTAAATCAGTCTTTTTGAAATACTTAAAAACATTGTAAATTACGCGTCTCTCTCCGCTATGTATAATTGATCCACTTTTATTTTTTTTAATGGGTGAGATATCCATTTTCCAAAAATTTTAAACAATACGCAAAATACACAACCGATCTCTTCGAAGGTCTGACTGCAACTGAGCACTGTGAACTCGCCTTACTAATTTCTAGCGTTCTAATTGGCTAGGGGGCGTGGCTTGGCCGGCAGTCGGTGATGAGTCACTATTTTCTTAACGCGAACAGGGTATAAGTTAAAACGCATTAAAGTTGGAGAGTGGGGGCTAACTACGTCACCGTTAGGTATAAATCGTACCTAACCGTGACGTCACGCGACATTTCCACGCAATATATCTCCGTATAAGTTTGATTACGTGAAAAAGGAAAGAATACGTGTCCAATACTTTTCAATAATCTTCCTGATAGACTAAGAAAAAAAAAAGTTGTTATCCCTATTACATATTTTTTACATCAATTTAAATAACGAATGAAAAGAAAAATCACGATTGTATTTATAATTACATAAAATTACTTGACTAAAACTTTAATTTTCACATTTAGCGTTGCCGGGCCTTTAGGATTCATTAATCATTGAAATTTAATTTCCTTTGACTAGGATCGGTCTAATTCCGCGCTAGGCTACCTAATCAGTCTAACTGGAGCATCTACAAAGGCGTTGAGGGCTTGGACGACGACAAACAGCTGAGATTCGATCCACGTTCTAATACCTATTTGATATTAAACGCAAAATTTCGATTCGTCCTGTCACTTTCGCAACTATTATAAGACAGTTACATAAGTATCCCTATATAAATGTTTGGAAAATGTAACCGATTTTTTTCCAATTAAATAGTTCAAACCGCTGTCCAACTTCGACTAAAACTACGAAGTTATTGTTAATTGAACTGGCCCAAGTAATGAAGAAGAAGAAAAAATCTTTATTGCCATAAATATAAACGTATACAAGGGCAACTTAAAACTAACAACGTATTAAAATGGACCAGGCTCAGAAAAATGCTGTAGCACTAAAGCAGGCACACTCCGGGCCAACAGCGCTGATTTTCCTGCCCATACAGAGACCATTCACTCCCTCAATATCTTACAACCTTATAGCGAACAACCTTCAAATGATAACCTTATAGTGAATTACTGACATCGCAGTGAGTCAAAGCTTTTGGGCGGGTTTTATTGTAATGATAAAAATTAGCTTCAATTTTAGAGTTTACAGATTTACAATAAATATTTCGTCGTCAGCCATTCAATAGTGCGTTATTAGACAATTTAAGAAATATATCATAACTAGCTTTTTCACACAACTTCGTATGCGCCGTGGGAATTTCGAGAAATTCTCTCTTAGTGCTCCCCTTCGTTCACTAAGGAACTTGCATGCCAAAATTCAGCTCTCTACGACCAGTAGTTTCGGCTCTGCTTTGATCGATCAGTCAGTCAGTCAGTTTCTTGTTTTATATTTATAGATAATAATCAGTGCTCACACTTTAAATCAATAGAACAAATATTTCGATTGACGAGGAAGCATTAACCTCCCGTCCATTAGAAATGTGACACCGTGATTTAGCGCCATTTGCGGCAACGTCAGTTCACTTAAGGTGTCGATTACTGTTTTAAGTATTTGCAGGTTTTAATGTTCCCAAGGAAGATAGGAAGGAGCTTGTGTTTACTGTCGAGATTTCCGTACAGTTGCCATCAGACATCTGACCGAATAAGGTAATGGTGATCATAAAATAGTAAATATGAACCTTATTGTAAAAAATTAGAGTGCATGTTAAGATGAGTATGATCTTGTTTGCACAGATGGATTTTTAAATCTTTTGAGACTTTTAGAGACTTAAGTTTAAGTTAGGGACTATACATCCCTTCAATGTAATTTTAGTACATACTATATATTTTAGTACATACACCTAAGATTTGTATATTTTTTTATACATGTAATGCAAATGTAAATTTTGTAACTATGTGGAATTTTTGAAAAAAGCCTTCTGCTTGAGTTTGTTGCGGCGCTTCTACTCAAGCAATGGGTCTAGGAAGCGCTGGTAAATTCTTTTTCTGACGTGTAAAAGTGCCCATATGTGGTCAATTTGCTGAATAAATGATTGGATTTTGAATTGAATTTTGAGTTTTGAGAAACTTCTTTTTTTGTATACCAAAAAAGTCAACATACCGACTATTCGTTTCAAAAAAAATTATCTCATTTCTCATTTGCAATATACAACTGAATTCCTACTAATTACAAAATATGGGGAAATGAGTAAAAATAGAGTCATCACACATCTCTGTATTACTGTTTTGAATATGTTGTAGGTACTATAAGTGAAAATTGGTTATTAAATAAATGAAAGTTACTTACTACTATCGACTGCTATCTTTATTGAACACAGCTCTGAACCAAAAGCGCCCTCAAAATATCTAGTCCTAGAGTAAGCCGTGGTGGCCTAGTGGTTCGACCTACCGCCTCTCATGCAGAGGGTCGGGGGTTCGATTCCGGCTCGCACCTCTAAGTTTACTTATGTGCTAAATTCAATTTGAATTTACCACTGAGCTTTTCGGTGAAGGAAAACATCGTGAGGAAACCTGCACGCATCTGCGAAGCAATTCAAAAATGTGTGTGAAGTCCCCAATCCGCACTAGGCCCGCGTGGGGACTATAGCCCAAACCCTCTCGTAATGAGAGGAGGCCTGTGCCCAGCAGTGGGACGCAAATAGGATGTATAGACCGGGAGATCTTGACACTGAATTCCGAACCATTTGTACCAGGCTGGCGAGTCTACAGGGGTATAATTACGTAATGACAAAAAGGAAAATCATGGTCATAGCGCCAGTACCGGGGGCCCAAACGCGTGAGCGTTAATCGAACGTGTCGCATAAATTACGAAAGTCGAACGATTTGTACCACAAAAAATCTTGTATTTTCCGATAGTCGATGAAAAACGAAGTAGGCGATCGCGTAATGCCATACTTCTCCGGCGCGGCCTACACCCCGCCATACCGACGCAAACATGTTAATTAAAAACCAAAAATTTAACCATTTGTACCAGGCTAATTTTTGCACGAATAATTGTCGTCGAGTAGCCATTCACGAAAATCACCATGCCATACTTTTCCGACGGGGCCAAATGGCCGCCATACCACTCCAAAGATGTAATTTTTTTTTATCTTGCAGAACGATTTGTACCACCCTGTATTTTTTTTTACTTGTTCTTTGTATGATCATAAATAGAAGTGTGATAATGCCATACCTGTAGGAGGCGGCCTATAAGTACAATATTTTTTTGAAATTGTAAGATTTTATGTGTAATTCGAACGATTTGTACCAGTACGGTTATTTTTTCCCGTTAGCGAGAGGTTCAAAGAACATAAATACAAAATTTCAAACACATATGTGGCGGCCATGTTGTTTTATATCCAGATGTTATGTTGAATAATATGCTATCGTCGTCTATATAGGTATATAAAGCTTTTCCGTTACTGGATGACTGATAAGGAATGGTTTTCCTCTGATATTTCCAAGATGTACGACGGCTGTGAGAGTTACTGTGTTATTTCGAGTTCCCGTCGACATATATACTAACGTAATAGCATATGATGCTTCAAGAAAAAACACGTATGTAGCATTACCTACCTAAAGCTGGAATAGTTCTGGAAATTTAAAAAATACGAATACGCAAGACATAAATAGGTCGGTAATACCTGCAGATTTTCGATGGGTCGTTAATACCTGCGTTTACCTTAATAATTGTATGTTACCGATTTAAGATTGTATATTGAGCTTGTGAGAATAAATTATATTATTTATAGGTACTAATACAATAAGCAGCGACGAGGACGCCGAGAATGCCGGAGGTGCCGATTCAGATTAAGTTTGCCGGATAACAGTCTTTCACCCCATGTTTACAGTAGGTATAGGATTTTTTTAGGTATAATTTTACCCAAACAAACTGTTTAGGTAAGTACAATGATGTCATACTGTACCAAATTTTACTCTCAGAACGTGTCGAAAAAACAAGTTTTTCAAGTATGGCACCACTTTTTTCCTGTATTAGAAGTATGGCAAACATAATAACGGTTACATTGTATCATATACTTTTCAAAAATACAAATGCCATACTGGTACAATTCGTTAAAAAAATCTTACATCTTTGCTCAATTATGAGAGTCTTCCGCCCCATTGGGTACAATATGGGATATTATTTTAGGTCGAATTGTATCCAAAGGAACAGAACATAATGAAGACATGCTGTAAACAATCATTTTACGTATTGTACAGTCGCAATTTGAAACCGTTTCGAATAAATAAGTTTATCGAGTATGGCACCACTTTTTCCCCCTACTAGAAGTATGGCAACTATAATGTCACATTGTATAATATACTTTCCAAAAATTAAAATGCCATACTGGTACAAATCGTTCTGTAAGATAAAAAAAAATTACATCTTTGGAGCGGTATGGCGGCCATTTGGCCCCGTCGGAAAAGTATGGCATGGTGATTTTCGTGAATGGCTACTCGACGAAAATTATTCGTGCAAAAATTAGCCTGGTACAAATGGTTCAATTTTTGGTTTTTAATTAACATGTTTGCGTCGGTATGGCGGGGTGTAGGCCGCGCCGGAGAAGTATGGCATTACGCGATCGCCTACTTCGTTTTTCATCGACTATCGGAAAATACAAGATTTTTTGTGGTACAAATCGTTCGACTTTCGTAATTTATGCGACACGTTCGATTAACGCTCACGCGTTTGGGCCCCCGGTACTGGCGCTATGAGCATGATTTTCCTTTTCGTCATCACGTAATTTTACCCCTGTAGACTCGCCAGCCTGGTACAAATGGTTCGGAATTCAGTGTCAAGATCTCCCGGTCTAGTAGTAGTAGTAGTAGTAGTAGAGTAAGCCGCCTGCTGTGTGTCATACTTTTTGTGTATTTATATTACATTACGTATGTGCTATTCCTTGAATGTATGGTGTTGTATAATGTATAATGAAGTGTATTGTATTGTAAATGTACATTTGCAGATGACGTGCGTCAGTGATAGGGCTTCAGTGACCTTCACTTAGTCTTACGTAATCTAAGGCTGCAGTCTGACTTGTTAATTATCCATCCATACTATTATTATAAATGCAAAAAAAACCTGTCTTTCTCTCCGTCTGGAGACATTTCCAATCTCGGAGAATGCCCCGAGACTCGAAATATCTCCAAACCAAATTTCGTCTAAATTGGTGCCGCGGTTGAAGCGTGAAGAGGTTACATACAGACAGAGAGAAAGACAGAAATATGGGGTACTTTTTATCATATTTATTTTAAGGCAATTCGATGCGTACGAAGCCACGGGCTGAAGATAGTGAATTATAATGTATTACCATCGTAAACTCCAAAGGCGTGTAAAATCATTATCATCAGCATCATCATCATCATTACAGCCGAAAGACGTCAACTGGACTGGACTTAGGCCTCCCCTATACTGTGCTACTCGCTTCCACCGGATTCCGCGACTTTCACGTGATCGTTGCTCCATCTTGTTGGGGGCTTACCGACAGCTCGTCTCCCGGTTCGCGCATAAGATACTATATCAATATCCAATGTTTATAATAGTTCATATAAGAATCACAAAAATTATCCATCTGTCTACAAAGACTACATTTTAAATAGCTGCGTTTTTGGAAGCCGTGGTGGCCTTGTGGTTCGACCTACCGCGTGTCATGCTGAGGGTCGGGGGTTCGATTCCGGCTCGCACCTCTAAGTTTACTTGTGTGCGAAATTCAATTTGAATTTACCACTGAGCTTTTCGGTGAAGGAAAACATCGTGAGGTAACCTGCACGCACCTGCGAAGTAATTCAAAGATGGGTGTGAAGTCCCCAATCCGCACTGGGCCCGCGTGGGGACTATAATAGCCCAAACCCTCTCGTGATGAGAGGAGGCGTGTGCCCAGCAGTGGGCCGTGAATAGGCTGTTGTAGTAGTAGTAGTAGTAGTTTTTGTATCAAAACTCCACTGATAAACTCCAATTAAATATTTAAGGAATGAAACACTTACAAAATTACGCAATAATAATCGTATAATACGAAAACTAAGATTACACATGTGTAATTCTAGTTTTCGTATTTTCACTCGTAGATTAAACAAAAAAAAACAACACTATAGAATGTGCCCAAATCGTCTGAAGTCGTTCAAAATCGGTCTACGATTTCTAAATCAATAGCCGTGATAAATGGCCGGTTGCGTCGATCCATCAGTCTGTCCTTTGTTCGCGCGCCAGTGATCAATCACACGATTTTCACAAATCATAAATCAATTGAGACAAATGTATGCTTGGAAATGCGTAGTTTTTGCCATGGGGAAGTTTTTGAGGGACTTTGGGAACAGGTGTTTTTGTGTGTTAAGTGTTTGAATACTGTTCGATTTATTTTATTGTGAAACTATTTTTTTTTTATATTGGCTAGGAAGGAAAATTTCAGTAGGTACGGAATTTATTTAATTGTACAAATTACTAAAATAAGCACGAGAGCTAAATAAATTGAAAGAAATAATATATACGGTCTATGCATAAATAGATTGTTTCAATCGTTTACTTATCCCTATATCCTTACTTTATAGTATTTTATTGGGCGTAATGATCTGATCATTATGTTACAAACATACACATACACCTAACGAGTCAAATTCAATTGATACGTTTAAACACTGGTGCTAGAAAATGGCAGAAAAAGTAATAGTTAACCCATTTAAAAACATCAATGCAATATTTGGATTGGTTTGTGAATTTGAAATAAATGTAATTTTACCCAAATAAAAAAATCCTGCAAAGAGTAAAATGTTTTTGAATAAAAATGTTATATCTTGTGATAGGTATGTACCTAAATCGAAATACCCTCAGGTAGAATTAAAAAGTCATTCAGTATAATAATCATTAGGTTTTTTTCTTATTACCTTCCTAGCACGGTCATTAACTTCGACCTAAAACGTCAAGGGACGTCCATAATCTCCTTGAAGACAGTGTCAATTTAAATTCCCACTGCGTAGAAATCGATTTTAGGGGAGAAGAATTAAAAACTTCCCAACGTGCGAAGTTTCCGAATCTCCCGATTTCCTGGGAATATTAAATTTCTTTGACCGGGGCTTCGTGATTTTTCCTTGTTTATCTATCTTGCATGACTTCAATTATTGGCCTATTATTAGACCTGTCAAAGAAATACCGTAGGTTTTGAGAACCAACCTATGATAAAAAGCGAGATGAATGTCGAAAGGCAAATGTTGCCTTCATAATAAGATCTCAGAATTATAAAAATAGTACTTTGCGGAGAAAATATCATGTTATTTTTATATCACTTGGTTACCATCATCATGACACACATAATAAATCATAAAAATCTTATAGACATTACAAATCTGTGAGTTCATCTGTGAGGTTTATGTAGTGCAAATGTGCGTTTTATTATTTTTGCATGCACTGGTGATGTTTTAATGAAATTTGGTAGTACACTACACCATTTAGCAATTTTAATCACTTCTAGTTTGGTAAAGAACAGTTGTACATTTTGAAAAAAGGCCTTCTGCTTGAGTTTGTTGCGGCGCTTCTTCTCAAGCAATGGGTCTAGGAAGCGCTGGTAAATTCTTTTCTGACGTGTAAAAGTGCCGCTATGTGGCCAATTTGCTGAATAAATGATTGAATTGAATTGAACTTTCTTTCTAAGGGTCCAATCTTGCCGGTGGTAAGTTCTGATGCAGGGTCTATCAATATGTCTACCACCATCTTTTCCGCTAAGTACTTATATTATTCGGCCACCCACAACATACTGCCATATCTAATTGTCACCCAGACAAAAGCATCTGCCATGTCCAAGGGGTCTTACCTAATTTGTTTACCTATTCCAACTAGGTCGAGCTGTGCAAGCGAAAACAATCTTGAAGCCAGTGAATTAAGTTTGCTTTTCTTTTGTCGCAGAACGAATCGCTTCATGCAGCAGTGACATCATTAACCAAGAGTCAAGCGGAGCACTACGATAAATATAACTGCTTGTAAGTATACCGAAATTGTACTTTGTGAATCAATTTTTTTAAATATCATAAATGCGAATGTAACTCTGTCAGTCTGTCTATATGTTACCTCTTCACGCTTAGACAGCTGGACCGATTGAGATGAAATATGGCATGGAGATACTTGGGGTCCCGAGAAAGGAAATAGGCTACATTTTATCCATAACAAATGCATAATTGCCGCGGGAACGCGATAACGGACTCCACGCGGGCAAAGTCGCGGGCAGAAGCTAGTTGAATATAATTTAGTCTGTATTAAAATATAAAACAACAGCCTATTTACGACCCACTGCTGGGCACCGGCTTCCTCTCATCACGAGAGAGTTTTACTTATTGGTATACACGAAGATCCGAATTGACAACATTTAATTTTTAGGCGTATTTCGGAAACTATTCGACATTGAATATGTTTAGGTATTCAATAAAAAAGTTTCGGATTGTTTGTTCATTACTTTTAGAAAAAAATCGTGTTTCAGTGTTAACTATATAAGTGCATGACGTCATAACCCGCTCCCGGACAATAGGGATGACGACAGGGTGAAGAAATCGAAATTCTAATTAGTCAGTCAAGTAATAAAAAAATATTAGACACGAATTTTTCGTTTTATCAAATTAGAAAGGATGACTATAAGTTAAAACGAATTAAAGTTGGAGAGTGGGGGCTAACTACGTCACCGTTAGGTATAAATCGTACGTAACCGTGACGTCACGCGACATTTCAACTCAATATATCTCCGTATAAGTTTGATTACGTGAAAAAAGAAAAAATACCTGTCCAAATACTTTTCAATAATCATCCTGATAGACTAAGGAAAAAAAAGTTGTCGTCATCCCTATTTTAGATAAAATATTTTTTTCGCACATAAGTAAGTGAGCCAAGTTTGAACACCCAACCAGAGGGAATTAGTACTAAAATTTATATGATAAGTGGAATAAATTCATCAACATCATTTTAGCCAAAAGTCGTCCGTTGCTGATGTCCTCCCCACGATTCACGAACTCATTAAGGGCCTATGTTGAAAAATAGTTGAAGCTATGGAGGCGTGGCTTAGTCGCGCGCGTCCCGCGCGGGGCGTGCTCCCCCCGAGTGTTCCCGCGAAATTCAAAACACCTACACTAATTCTGATTTTGCGCTAGTTAGTTGGTAAATAAAGTAGATTTAAATATCGAAGTCATTACTTTCGGATTCAATACAAAGTACGAAACAAATAACAAATTTATATATACCTACACAAACATTAGAAGCGAATATTTAATTTTTTTCATTTTAGTAGGATATAAAATTAATTCATTAATTTAAATTTAATATCTGTGATTAACAGGGATCGGAAATTCGGATACACATTTACCCAGAGTTTGACCGCGTGAACGGTATGGGGCCGGACTCAATTTAATGTTCCTATAAAAAAGTCCCGGGAATCCCGGAATTTCGAAATTTAGTGTATGCCTTGGTAGGTATACAGTCATAGTTATGAACTAAACATGTTTAAGTATTTTAAGTGTAGGACCCAATTATGAAAAAGTCTTCAAATAACTAATTCCGTGTGACCTATCTCTCTAGGCCATACGTACAACCGGTACTGCCTAAATCGGTATGGCCAGTACCTATACTACTACTACTACTACTACTGCCTATTTGATCACGAGAGGGTTTAGGTTATAGTCCCCACGCGGGCCCAGTGCGGATTGGGGACTTCACACACCTATACTAACATAGTCACAAAATAAAGTTGATGTGAGCATCTCAATTACCTTCGTGATTATAAAGATACACGTAGGTACAATGTTTTGTACATTTGCTTGATAGCCCAAATACATACCTATTATTTTATTACCTATTCATATGTGAAAATATTGCAGTTCCAATATTATTACAAAGGTACATATGCGTATTGAGTAGATAACCTCCTTTTTTGAAGTCATTTAATTATTCTCATTACAAAATCTTATTCATTTAAAAAATCAGGTAGATATTGAATATATTCTGTAATTAACAGGAATCAGAAATTCGGATACACATTTACCCAAAGTTTAACCGCGTGAACGGTATGGGGCCGGACTCAGTTTTTATTTGCCTATTAATATTCTCGGCATTTCCGGGATTCGTAAATTTAGTAACCAGGCCTCGAAATAGCTTATTTAGGTATGTATATACATTTATTTATTATAATTACTAGCCGATGCCCGCGAACTTCGTCCCGCGTAGACTTAGAATTTGCGTACCCGATGACACACACAGACTACACATACAGACAATTATAGTTATAGAAGTATTGAAAAATTGGTTTGCCCCGTGGAAAACCCATTCCCGTATCTTATGTTATTGCGGGGCCTCAAACTATCTCCATACCAAATTTCATCCAAATCGGTCCACTCGTTGCGACGTGAAGGAAGAGCAAACAAACAAACACATTTATAATATTAGTATGGATTTTTAGTGTAGGAATTATGAAAATCTTCAAATAACGAATTCCGTGGGACGGTCTACCTCGGCCATACGTACAACCGATATGGCCTAAATGGGCATGTTCTCTAGAATACAAAAAAAAAGTAGTTGTCACCCCCAAGAGTAAGAGGGGGAGCTACGACGTAACAAAGATGGCGGCTGGGCCTTTTCTACTAGCATTATTTCTTGGTAACTACTGGACCGATTTTATCAAATAAGGTGTCATATGAAAGGTAATATAATGTAGATTGTTTGTTGTCTATATTTAGTCACGCAAAGTTAATATAAAATGAAATATTTATGAAAAATAACATTTTTATGAAAATTGCTTGTTTTCTTGCAGAAATAACTCGATAACTACCAGAATTATCAAATTTTAGTCTAATATAAAAGTTATAGCAAACATTTTTAGATTTTTAATGAATTTCAAATGATTACAATCGACCGGTAAATAACGTAGCAATCCAAGAACAGGACCAAAAATGAGAAATAATCCGGAAGAGCTTATTAGCAGTCAGTGAGTTCAAATAATTATATATAATTTTACATTCGGTTCTAGATGAATGAAATGAATTGAGTTTTGTTTTGGATTGGCTTCAAATGGGTTTCCTTAAAGTCATAATTGATAATAATCAATTTACATATATATAATCTGTGTATATAATAGGCAAAGGTGATTGACTGACGTATCAACGCACAGGCCAAACCCTTAAGGATAGAAACTTGAAATTTCGTACACGTATTCCTCTTATTCTTTATTATTCTTCATATATATATTATTTACAAGGGCTATTCGGGACGGAGACAAATCTAAAAAATCAAAGATCATCGAAATCGGTTCAGCCGTTCTGCAGTTATAAATGGTGTAACTAACACTATACATATTATAAAACAAAGTCCCCCGCCGCGTCTGTCTGTCAGTCTGGATGTTCACGATAAAGTCAAAAACCTTAAATAGTATAATTTAAATAGTAAATAAAGAGACATGTGAGAATTCAATTCAATTCATTCAATTCAATTAATTGTCAAATAATTTAAATAGTAAATAAAGAGACATGTGAGACTATTAGGAAAATAATTATATCATGAATGTTAAATTGTCATTGCATGATTTATTCTAATGTAAATTTAATATTAAACTTAGTTTTAAGATCAAACCTTGCTGCACCCAAATAGGGTCCATGTTTGTACTGACTACTTATTTTCTAAGAGCTATGTAATACCATGGTTGTCAAGGAATAAATGATTACTGATTATTGATTACCACTGAACGGATTTTAATGCAGTTTTCACTAATAGATAGAGTGGTTTCTAATCCAGCATAACTTGGTCTCTGCTACAAAACAATCCATGAGAATCCAGAGTTCTAAGTAAATTGGAAGGTTAAAAACTCGAAACCCTAGCTAGCTCATTTTGTGCTCTTGACACACACTTGACCGTTTCTTTGAAATCATTAAAATCGTATAAACCTGTTTATTCGGTAATTTAGGTCGGTCGGTTGTAATAATTTGAAATTCATTAAAAATCTAGGAATTTTTCTACAACTTTTATAATAGGTAAAATTCGGTAATCCTATTATCTTTGAAAGAAAACAATCAATTTTCATAAAAATGTTAATTTTCATAAATATTTATTTATTTAAACTTTATTGCACACAGAAAACTTAGTGTACAAAAGGCGGACTTAATGCTTCAAGGCATTCTTTACCAGTCAATCTTTAGGCGAATCAGATTATATTTAATTTTCTATTAACTTGATGTGAACAAATATAAGACAAAAAATAATTTATATTATATTACCTTTCATATTTTCATTTTCTGACACTTTGTTTGATAAAATCAATCGATCCAGTAGTTACCGAGAAATAACGCTAGTAGAAAAATCCTGGCCGCCATCTTTGTTACGTCGTAGCTTCCTCCTGGCCGCCATCTGTGTTACGTCGTAGCTTCCCCCTTCATATACACTTAGGAGGTGACAACCACACTTGTATTCTGAAGAACGTGCCGATTTAGGCCATACCGGTCATACGTATCGCCGAGGTAGGTCAGGTCCCACGGAATTCGTTATTTGAAGACTTTTTCATAATTGGGTCCTACACTAAAAATACTTATCTATCTATACTATAATAAAAGAGCAGAACCCGGCGTGTCTGTAGATAGAAAGAAAAGTTCAAAAAAAGGAACAGGGGGTCTAAAGATGTATGGTAGACCACAAAACAGCGATTTTTAGAAATCTTTTCTGTCTGTCCTTTTGTGTCCGAAACTACTGAACCGATTTGAATGCAGTTTTCAAGGGTAGATAGAGCATGAGCAATATATAAGCTATGTTTGATTAAAATCGGATGTCGGAAAGAAAACTTATCGGCAATTTTACATTCCACGCAGACGAAGTCGCGGGCAGGAGCTAGTCATAAATAAATGTATAGAAATACTAAAATAAGCTTTTTTGAGGCCTGGTTACTAAATTTAGAAATCCTGGAAATCCCGGGAATTTTAATAGGCAAATAAAAACTGAGTCCGTCCCCTTACCGTTCACGCGGCCAAACTTTAGGTAAATATCTATCTGAATATCTGTTTTATTTTAATTAATACGATTTTGAAATGAGAATAGTTAACCGACTTCAAAAAAGGAGCCGGGCCTATCTACTCAATAGGCATATGTACCTATGTAATAATATTGGAACCGCAATATTTTTACACATGGATAGGTAATAAATAATAGGTATTTGGGCTATCAAGCAAATGTACAACAGATTGTACCTACACGTATCTTTATACTCAGGAAGGTAAAAGATGCTCACATCGACTTTATTTTGTGAATAGGTAAGTATAGGTACTGACTTTTCACTACTGTTTAGAGTAATGCAGGGGAAAGAAGGCAGATCTAAGTCGAGATAAACAGGCGAGTCCCAAAGATACCAGCTTGTCAATTGCTGGCTTCCTTCTAAATACATAAATTTCATACCTACTTGATTAGGAAATTACATGGCTACCGAGGCCGCGCACAAAGTCAACCATAAATGATAGGTAAGTATTTTTAACTAAAACGACTAGTTCTCCAGTTCATAATCCATTAGCAATATTGAATGCGGTTACACGAATAAATCGTATAAATAAATAAGAAACTTAATTTTGCTTTCTCTCATACTACCGGCACTTTGCCGTCTTCTTTTAAAACTTTCCCATGCTTACTTCTCTTTATAATCACGAAATATTGATTACATACGAGCGCGATACGGAGCTGGGATTGTCGAGCACAGGTCCTACTGCAGCGAAGGTTTCTGGCCGACTGGCGTAGAGTGATGCGTATATAGGGACCTTGCACGAAAGAAAGAGATGGCAGCGCGCACGTCGGACGAAATAAAACAACGTAAGCGCCAAAGCCGAATTAAATTAATTGTAATTGATATATATATAAATATTGACATCTAGTATGATCAGTCTTTAGTTAATATAGATGTCTAGTTTTTAAGAAAGTCTCGAAGTCCTTTTCTTTGTCGTTAAGAAGCTTCAAGCACATTAAGATAATAGCAGCTGCGACTTCGTGATTTTTTTCTATCGAACAAAATTATCTCAGTCATGTTTTGGCCTTGATCAATCCTTCAAGTATATAATCAATATACACATATCCGAAAATCAGACTCCTGTGAGTACTTTACGAGTTCTACGCACCTAAAAATGGGTTTTTTATTTATGTATCCTCTTAATCTCAAGTAGCTATAGATAGTTAAGTATAATTTTATTTGATAATGCAGTGCTTTTCATATTATTAAAACTTTTTCTGAAAATCTCTGAAATTGTACACAGAAGCTAAACAAAATTAAGATGTTAATTAGCACCAATTAACTGACACTAACTCAATGACTGCATTTCTTTGTCTCAATTTATTTTTACTAAGTAAGACATAGACAAACTGACAATTAAAAACTTTCAGATAATTGAGTTCAGATCTCCATTTAGAATAAAATGGAACACTAAGTGGCGCATCAACTGAGTTTTTAAGCGCAAAACTATTTTCTGTTTTAAAATTTTTGTAGATTGTTTTTAAGCTTGTGCGGGGTCTTTGGACTATTTTAGGATTCCGAAGTCCACAAGGAACCCTTATAGTTTCGCCATGTCCGTCCGTCCGTCCGTCCGTCCGTCCGTCTGTCCGCACTATTGCTCGAAGATGCTTGGTTCTAGAAAGCTGTAATTTGGCATGCACATACATATTAGTTACGCTGACAAAGTGGTACAATAAAATTTTGAAATTTATTTTTTATAGGGTACCTCCCCTACTCGTAAAGTGGGGTTGAATTTTTTTTTCTTGCGTACGGCAGGGGCGTCGGGCGGGCACGTCATACCACAGGCTAGCTAGATGCTAATAAGTCTTAGAAAGGTACTGTGAGCATCGTCAACTTCGGAAACCTATACTTTGCGCGTGGCCCGACACACACCTGGCCGGTTTTTTACTTGTCCTCTTGAAAACTCAACAAAAAGGTTTCGATACTGATAGCACTCAGTATTTTGAAAATGACACCAAACATTAATAGTATGTGTAGGTATACCATGGACATGAAAATTCTCAATTGAAAAAAAATATCACGGGCAACTTTTACACGTCAGAAATGAATCTACCAACGCTTTCTAGACCTGGTTAATCGAAAAGGACCCGCAACAAACTTAGCATCAGGTCTTCGTTTTAAAAAAGTGTACATGTTTCTTAGATTCTTGAAAAATATGTATAGTTAAAACTGAATTCGCTAAAACTTTTCCTATATATGTCTTAAAGCACATTGTCCGTGACACAAATGTCACTGGCGTTGCCAACGAACTTCCTAACGCCGACATAGTTTTGATGTTCTTGGTAGTTCCAGCAGAACTTTCTCAATGTGCGGTAAATAGTTGTAAAACGAATAAATTTAGTAATGCCATGCATATGAAAAAAGACACTAGCAGCATTAGAGTTAAATAATATTAGTATGGATCATCAAGTAACTATTAGGAGCTTTGAAAGTTTCATAAACTTCATCTATGTTTCATAACGATTATAATGAATCAGATATCGATGAAGGAAAAAAATAATATTTTTTTAATAGAAAAAAAACATGAAATGATAATTTTAATGAGGTATTTTTGGTAATTACGGGAAGAATAATATTATATTTCTTGCTTAGTTTTGATGTTCGTCTACAGATCCTTAAACTTTATTAATTTTCATCATGTAGGTATGTTAAAACTAGTATATAGAGTTATGAACTCGTGCTTAATTCTGAAAAAAACAGTGCCTTAAGTAAAGTGTAGAAACGGGTTTCTTTGCAGAAGGAGATTACCAGATGACGTAAGAACATGCAGGAACTACGCATATTTACAAGAAATATACGATGCAGTTCGAGCGACTGATAGTAAGTATACCCCTAAATTACACCTACAAATATAAGCTGTTCAGCGATTTCAGAGCACGCCAGACGTTGAAATAATAGTGTTAGTTTTTTAGAATTTAAGTTCATATAGTATATATGTCTGATAATGAATGACTTTTTAATACATATAAATAAAACTAGACAAAAAACTAGACTTAGGAGTGCTATGTCCATTGTTCAGCAGTCTATCTTTGACATGGTGAATATAATATTTCTATTAATTCATAATCAGAAGTCCAATCGAAGTGAACGGTTCACAGAATGGGCCATACGCTTTTACCTTTAGATTAAACTGCGGTAGGTAAACTTTTGGTTTATCTATTAGCCACGTGTGCTGAATAGAGATTAATGGGAACTTCGGGGTCTTTGATCGCATTTGCCTGTGAGGTCACCTTTGCTATCGTCGCTTGGGTCTTATCTAGATAATTAATGTTAAAGGTGATCTGATACGTAATGGCAATATTACTTACATTATATATAGCTTCTGTCCGCGACTTCGTCCGCGAGGAATTCGGTGGTAGCGTTCCCTCGGAAACTATGCGTTTTTCCAGGATAAAAGTAGTCTATATGTTGACCAGTGTTATAAACTACCCACATACCAATTTTTTTTGCAATCCGACCACTAGTTTTCGAGTTAAATCCGGGCATACATATAAATAGATACATACAGACAGTTTTTCTAAAAATCTATATTTTGTGTTCAGTATCGTTTATAAAGTCCAATCGACTTGTCCAGTTTCTTTTCAAGTTTCAGACGCGACTTCTTCTACAGACTTATTATTAGTATAGATACGAGCCGTTACTCGCAATTTTTCCATCTAGATGGCGCTGTACAGGCGAAGTATGAAAATTTGATGCTCCCTGGCTATCTCCGATGTACGCCGTAATATAAGGAGATTGACAGTCTTATATAATTACATTGTCTCTGAAAGTGATCTAGACCACACGTTTTTCCAATAAAATACTGTGTTTGTCCCATTTATTATACTCTGATATTTTATAATTGCAAACGAGCAGACCCTTAGTGGCTATTATTCACCGTCCTTGACTCGAGCCATTTTGACTCCTCAAAGTCTCTCAATAAATTAATTTAATCATAAAGTACGTCTAAAATATACTTCTATATCAATCAACCTTGTTTCATTAACGTTTAACAGATGAAATTACTGTCGTCGAAGTTCATTGAAAACAATTAATGGAGAGTAGGTAAAGCAAGAAAACCGCGTAGGTGCTTCGGTGCGGGCCTTATTAATTGCGTCGTGGTATACAGTGAGTGAGTTAAGAAGATGTAGGGATATTCTTGGACCCTTATCACAAAAGTGTAATAGTACATTACACACCTAGGGTGGTGAATTCATAAATGTCCCAGATCGCAGGTTTCTGTGTCCATAAATATGCGATCTGGGGCTTAACGAATTACCGCCCGTGGTTTGTCAAAAGTTTTACGTCTTGCCTTGGCCAAGAAGTGTGATTTTCTCTCCGCGTAGCGGGCAGAAAATCCCACTTTATGGCCAAGGGTGATGTAAACATATTTTTGTAATTCACCGTAGACGGGATCCGCGCTGTTATTTATAGTTTCAGATATGGTTATAATCTATACAATACGTATTTTTTTAGAACTTCCATTTGCTTTTATTTTTACAAAAAAATAATGCTAAATCTCTTTTGTTGCAGGTGTATGCACGGAAGACTTTATGGCAAAATTAGGAGAATATTTAATACTAACAGCCTTTTCACATAACTGTCGGATAGAAAGGGCGTACAAATGTTTAGGCACCAACCTGGTGGAGTTCCTTCACACGCTGGACAGTGTTCACGATGTGTTACATGACCAGGTATGTAACGTGACACATAGGAAGCTGAAGCGGCGCAGTTCTGTCTGGCGGCTTACTTTGAATGCATCTGTTTACTAAATTCTTTATGGCATAGTAAGAAATAACAACTCCCAATATGCAAGTCGCGTAATTTCTGCAGTTTTGACTACTCGTTTTATATACTTTTTACTACTAAAAAGCAGCTGTCTTTAGTTTCGAAACTTTTAAAATTAATAAAAGCGAGTAAATCTTCCTTCATACTTATTTTATTTTATAAAGTTAAATAGAACAGCGAGGCGTTGAGCTTTTTTTATTATAAAAATGTTAAACTAGCTTGAGAAAAACTTGTTGTATGCCTTTTAAAAGTTATCCAGCTAGTTTTAAACTAGGGAGGTTTGTTAAACCTCTCAGTGAAGTTTTTATTACACAGGACATTTTCTAAGAAATTTTAAAATACAAATATTAACTATTAAAATTTCAAATTAAGTAAAGCATTCGTTTGCGCATTCATCATTATAATTTGTTTACATATTGTAATTTTTGCATTTTTACACGTAATTGTAATCAACGTATACTTCCTTTTAGCTTGAGAAATAGCAATTTAGTAACATGGTGCTCGTGAGCATTGCGAGAGATTTTAACAGCATGTTCCTGACCATATTTTAAGTTAAAAATCTTAATTAACTTCGGCTAAATTCGGCTCGGGTATCGAGATATTTCCATTTCCAAAGGCACGTTTATACTACGTTAGCAATTATTATGTATGAAAATAATAATAATAAAAAAACGTGTTTCGACCTAAGTTCATATAACATTTATTACTTCTTATAGCCTCAGGAATTAGTAGTTAAAATCTCTCGCAATGCTCACGAGCACCCAGTATAGATTAAAAATGAAACCTACTTCATAACTAGGATCTAGTGTTTTGTGATTTTTAAACCTATTGAAATTGATAAAAAATTAAGCTCATATTTAAAAATTGTTATCATCATATTCGTTGCACTATTAAGCCGGCATCCTACAGCGGCACAAGCTACGCACGTACACGCCAAAAGTGGGTTAATTTTATCATTCGCGTGGACATCCGTTGCTATGGAAACATCTACGTACATTTTGAT
This sequence comes from Aethes cnicana, assembly GCA_963971205.1. NCBI lineage: Eukaryota > Metazoa > Arthropoda > Insecta > Lepidoptera > Tortricidae > Aethes > Aethes cnicana. The sequence continues at coordinate 9,001,392 of OZ020289.1, read as the reverse complement.
ACGAAGCAAATGTCTACCCACGTGGCGTTGCAACTCACTGTGGGGTTCTGAGTTCTGGCATTCATCATCATAGCGGCCTTTGAGTCCGTCTTCAGACATGCCTCCTCCAAATTCTTCCACGCTTGTCTATTTCTTGCCACTCTCATCCAGTTTGAGCCAGCCACCCGGACAATATCATCCGTCCATCTCATGGGGGCCGCCCCCCACTCGCCTTCTACCCCGGTTATTTTCTCGTGGTCGCCATTCTAGTACACTCCTGGTCCACTTCGAATGGTCCATCCTGGCTATGTGTCCTGCCCATCTCCACTTTTGCTGTGGATCCGAGAGAAGACTCGTGTTAGAGACGCCGTTACGACATTTGAACAGCAAAAGTGGTTCTGGCATTAGACTGTAATAATTCGTTATTTTTAGGATGACTCGCAAAAAGACGACTCCGCGGAGTACGAGGCGGCGTTCGTATGCACGACGTCGGCGGAGGGCAAGATCGAGCTTTATCTGACCACGGAGAGTGAACCCGTAGCGTACCTGCTAGTTGGAAGCCTGCGGAGCATAGCCCGCCGACTTTATGACACACAGACGGACATAAGACTGATGAGCTATACCAACGACCCTAGGAGATTTAGGTGAGTTTGTGTTCCATTACCATAGAAGTTTTTCTTCTTCTTCTATTCCAATAGAGAGACAGAAGAAAGAATGAAAGACAGATGGCAGACAAGGTATGGGATGTAAACCCTGCCGGCTGAACAACATACAGATGTATATAATGACACAACAGACGGATATAAGACTGATGAGCTATACTCATGACCCCAGGAGAATTAGGTGAGTTTGTGTTCCAATACCATAGAAGAGAGACAGAGGAAAAAATGAAGGACAGATTGTTGACAAGGTATGGGATGTATGCATCTGATGCACAGACATAATGGCAGATGAGTTATTACTACCTACTAAGATAGGAAAACGAGGCGCTGAAAAAAAAAATGGTGCGTGTGTGGTTGTGCATTTCTGTGATGAAAGGAAATGATGAGAATTGACCTATTGATGTGTGGATTTAACATTTACAGGATATTTGGTGGGAAACGGCAAGGAAATGTCTTAGCTGTAAAATTAAATACTGCATAGATTTATTCATGATAAACGGGAGAGTACAGACTTTTCAGATATAACTTCAAAGATTATCTAATGTAAGGTAATATTTCAGGTATGAAATAAACGCAGTACCGCTGCGGCAGAAGTCGAAAGAAGACAGTAGCGAGGCAGTGAACGAAGCCGGGGTGGTGGCGACTTCTAGCAAAGTGACAGATCTGAAAATTGGAGTAGCGAGCTTCTGCAAAGCGTTCCCGTGGCACTTCGTGACGGACAGACGGCTAGAGCTGGTGCAACTTGGTAAGTTAGTTTAGTAGTTGAACCATTATATTCTAGATTAGTTATGGATCGTGATATGAATCGCAATGTGATCGCGGGTCCAGTGAATTATTTTGAACATACCTATAACATAAACACAATACAATACATACTCTATATTGAACTCCACATAATTGAAAAAAAAAAAAACAGAACAAAAGAGCATTAGGAACACAATAAAGAATAACTTTAATGCTTTGATAACATGCTCAGTTTTCAAAACCTTTCGGTTTTGTTAAATAGATTTCTCTGTTCTACATACTGACTGATCGATTCAGTAAGTAAAAATAGTACTGAAAAAATTGCAGCTCAATTTTGTATTAAAAAGAAACACGATTTGTATACAATTTGGCCATTGATCTTGAACATAATCATATGATTTGGTATTGGACTATATGATTGTTGTAGCGAATCGTCGTCAAGGTATTTCTAACAGATCTTTCATCTCTTTACGTTCACACCTCGGCTAGAAAAACCCTTTATAACTTCTATCAAAGCGAAGTTCTAACTTGCTCCGCTATCCCATTTTTATTTCCACTTCGTTACGGTTATGCTTTGCCCGTTCAGCCGTTAGCTGATATTCAAAGCATTCGTATTGCGGCATAAAGCAGTGTTCATTAGTTCCTCCATACATAGCTAGATAGCTATTCCCTACGGTGTTTTACTATTTTGTGCAGTTACCAGCAGTCTGGTGTATTTATAGTAGGTACTTAGCTTGCTTGCAAATCAGTCTCATAAAGGAATCCAGTGATTTTATGATGTTTTATTGGTCTTGTGAATCTGCGTCAAGATATTCAAACTTCCAAAGATTGAATTAAAGTTAATTTTACAAAATATTTTCTCATTTCTTGTTATTTCAAAATGACTGATTTCTGGCACAAAATATATAATTTGTTGAATTTCGTGGAAAAGTACTTAACTTTAAAAGCCATTTTACCTTTTTTTACAACTTTTGTTTGCTACTAGATTTCATGTTTGGTTGAAATAAGCCCAGTTTTAGTTACTCTATTTAATCAATTAAATAGAGTAACTAAAACTGGGCTTGTTTCAACCAAACATGAAATGGATCAGTTTCATGATTTGGATCAATCCAACAGTCTTAATTTAAATTTCAGTCTTTTTAAAACAGTTTTGTTACGACGTAAAATGTTTGAGTTTATTTTAGCAAAAATCAGTTTACCCATATCCTACATTCTATTTTTATCTTTTCAACCCGCATATTCCATTAAGGTAAGCAAATTTTATTGGTACCTACTTTTTCCAACAAAGTCCATTTTGTTTTTCCTCTTATCTGACGGTTGACATCAAAATTATAAACTCAATTCAATCTTAATTTCCATTCATTTGTTCCCCTTTCAAACTTTCTCCATTAATATTATCTAAATTTGTTACTACCGCTATCTCAGCATTGCAGTCTGTCTGACCTAGATCCTGACTTGATATAGCTCCGATTGTTGTGAACGTGTGAGCAAGTAACTTTAAATTGGTCTATCTTGTGTATCTGGGACTTGGTATTCGAGTTTTGTATTTACAGTAGCGGTTATATGCGAACTTATTCCCCCAAATTCGGGGGCTTCTGGGAAAGTTTGTCCGAAATATGAAATACAAATTTTGATCACTGAAGGTCTACTCGGCTGGGAAGCGTTCGGGAAGCTTCGCAGTGTCTTTTCGTCCCAATTACCGCAGTGTCTCAAGTCGAAAGTCTTCGACCAGTGTGTGTTGCCAGTGATGACTTATGGTTCCGAGACGTGGGCGCTTACGATGGGCCTCATAAGAAGGCTCAAAGTCACTCAGAGGGCAATGGAGAGGGCTATGCTCGGGGTTTCTCTGCGTGATAGAATCAGAAATGAGGATATCCGCAGTAGAACTAGGGTCACCGGCATAGCCCGAAGAATTGCGAGCCTTAAGTGGCAGTGGGCGGGGCACATTGCTCGCAGGACTGATGGCCGATGGGGCCGGAAAGTTCTCGAGTGGGCGGGAGACGAGCTGTCGGTAGGCCTCCTACAAGATGGAGCGACGACCTCGTGAAGGTCGCGGGAAACCGGTGGAAGCAAGTAGCACAAGACCGGTCTGAGTGGCGAGCCTTGGGGGAGGCCTACGATATGTCCAGCAGTGGACGTCTATTGGCTGAAATGATGATGATGATGATGAAGGTACTAACCGACTTATATTGGTGAAAAGGTACTTAATCATAATAATTTATGCTAAGGTACGTCACAAATGATCAACCATGTAATCTTCATCAGCAGTCAGTTTTGTACCATTCCGAATTTGAACCCCTGATGAAATTGGGCGGTATGGAAAGACATAGCTACTAACTTCTCTTCAACATCTACATTATGCACGGAAAATCACGTGGACAGCTTTTCTAAATATATAAAACAAGATATTGACTGGATGACTGACTGCTTGACCAACGCATAGCTTAAACCAAGTCTAGAAGCATGAAAGTCAGAAAAGTTTCTTAAGTGACATAACATAAGCAGCGATCACTAAGGAAGAATTTTTTGGAAATTCTGCGCTGAAGAAGTCGTGCGCAAAATCTACTTCAGGATAAAATATAAAACAATTTGATACTCAATCTACTAACACACATTTACTCAGTCCCTATATCAAGTCCAATAGGTATATTGAATCGCCTGTACAACACCGATTTCCAGATTAAACCCAAGGCCCGAGGCAATTAATTTTATCTATTTCCCATACATTTTGGATGATTAATGCTCCATCTAATTTTACGTCGAATTACCTCATCTCGACTTTATGGACCGTTTTACGCCACGCAATAATTATTTATAGCTCCTAAAGGATTGCTTTCAACCGTAATGGTTATAGGTTTAATTATTAATTATTATTGTACACTGAATGCTTTTCTACAGTCCCCACGCGGGCCCAGTGCGGATCGGGGACTTCACAAACATCTTTGAATTACTTCGTAGATGCGTTTAGGTTTAAGATGCGAGTTTTAGACATCGCCTCTTACCTATTTTATTTTGAACTAGCTTCTGCCCGCAACTTCGCCCGCGTGGAATTCGGTTATCGCGTTCCCGTGGGAAATATGCGTTTTACCGGGATAAAAAGTAGCCTATGTCCTTTCCCGGTTTCCAACTATCTCCATACCAAATTTCATCCCGATTGGTCAAGCGGTTGTAGCGTGAAGAGGTAACAGACAGACAGACAGTTACTTTCGCATTTATAATATTATAATATATATCTATCTAAATAGGTCCAGCGGTTTATACGTGAAGAGGTAATAGACAGACAGACAACCAGACAGTAACTTTCGCTTTTCTAATAAAAGTATGGATGCCAGGATGATTTTTGAAGCGACTAAAAATGTTTTAATTAAAAAAAAAAACACTACTTCAAACTCCGACATACAAAGTCGATGTCAATTTCACGATTGATACCGACTGTGTAGGCTGTCGGAGTTTGAAGTCGGTTTTTTTTTTTCTTGGGCTATATTTTCCAAACATGGGTACGATGAGACGTTAGTCTCGCTGTAGTGTCTGAAATTGATGGCGAAATCATACATGTGCTAACGAATTTTGAGGAGTTCCCTCATTTTCTCATGGATTCCATCATCAGAACTGAACCAAATTAAAATGGGACCAATCCGAAGGTACCACCTTTCGATTAAAAAAATAAGAACCATCGAAATTGGTTCACAATTGACGGAGTAATCGCGGAACATACATACAAAAAAAAAAGAAAAAACATACAGACGAATTGAGAACCTCCTCCTTTTTTTTAAGTCGGTTCAAAATAGCCCAAGAGAGGGTATTAGAAGGACAAAGCTTTTAGTCAGCAACATAAGATAGAAACTGGCTAATTAGTCAGAACACCGAATTTCCTTGTGATCAATTCATCAAATCTCATCTATATTCTTCTTCTTCTCTTCTTCATCAGCGTGTATTCGCCCACCGTTAGGCATACGCCTCTCCAATCTCTCTCCATTTAGAGTGGTTGCGGACAACCGTTTCCCTCATCCAGACTAGTCCTGCTGTCGCTTTCAAGTCATCGGACCATCAGGCAGATGGTCTGCCGACACTTCTCCTATCCAACCGGGGTCTCCACACCAAAACGCGCTTACCATCGCTCATCTATATTGTGCTATCATACATTTTCAAAAACTCGATTCCAAGTTGTAAAAGATGCGTGAACATGTTGTTTGGTTAATATTTAAACAGTAAATGTACGTCCCGGCGTCATCCATAACGCGGGCATGTGGGAGTCGATCGAAAATTAGATATTGTGATATTACTTAAGAGGGTTTATCCCGAAAGTTGGCAACGTCGCATATAACAGTCAAATGTTTCACTGTTTTTATTAATTTCTCAATATTACTGAATTAAAAAAGAAGTTATCATTCTATGGTTGAATAACGCGTCTCGTTTTATATTTGTTGGTTAGGCATTCCAATATTAAGATTACTTTAAAATGCATGGAAAATGTGATGGAAAGTTTTTAAAAGATAGTACTTCCATAATCCTAAAAAATTCATGATCCTAGTATAATTGTAGCAATCCATACTAAATGTTTTATTCAACCATAGAGCGACAATTCATATTTTCATTCAGTAATATTCATAAATTAATGAAAACAACGAAATATTTGACAGCTATTTGCGACGTTGCCAGCTTTGGGAGTAAACCCTCTTGAGATGATACGTTTCTATATAATTTCACATATTATTCAGACCCACGTATGTTTTGTGGCTAATACTGTAACAATAATAAATGACAGACAGCAAAAGCAACTTAAGAAATTTAATCTCATCCAGTTACTTAATTTGAAGGAATGAAGTCGATCAAAAACTCGAGTATTTTCATTAAACAACTTAGAAGGCGCGCGGTAAAGCACTTAAGCCGTTGACGCAGAGACTATTATTGCTTAATTCACGCGCCTTCTAAGTTGTGTCATGCTATAGTTTCTGAAATATATTAAGTTCATGAAAAAAATAAATTCATTGGAGACAAATTAGTTTCTGTGTCCCTCAAAATTTACAAGATGAAAGTAGCTTAATTAAGTAAGTTGGATTCAAGAGAAAAAAGAACTTTAAAGGTTACAAAAACTTTAAAGGTTATTATATGGCGCATTACTTAGTAACTTTTATCTGATATAGGTAGGTACTTCTTCAACAGACTTATTATTAGTATAGATGATTCTGTATGCCATACTTTTTGTGTAGGTAATTTCATTATGTCTGTAGGTGTTCCTTGAATATGTGGTGTTCTATAAAATGTATTGTATTGTACTTATTGTATAATCCATTATACACTCAACAGCAATCAAAACGGGTCACTTTGTATAGGATTTTCCATACAAAGTGGCCCGTTTTCATTGTTGTTGAGTGTAGTATTATAAATGTGAAAGTGTTCGTTCTGCCTTCACGTCAAAACGACTGGACCGATTTATGATGTGGATCATTGACTATGGACTTGACCCACAGGATCCGGATTCATGCGTCTATTCGGAACGCACCTCGCGGCGCGCGGGCCCAGCCTCAGCACGTACTTCAGGCTGCTGCGCCCGCGCAGCGTGCCGTTCGACCTGCGCGAGATCCTAAAGCGGGTCAATACGCCGTTCGTCTTCGCTGTCAAAATACCAGGCGACGTCACTGCTGCTGAGGTGAGTCGTCAGTTATCTGTAAACTCTTGGAAGCTTTCAAAAGGTGGAAAGAAAATTAAAATAGGCCCTCCCATAATGTAAGTAACTTGGGGTGGGTTAAATCCTATTTTACGTTACTAAAATTTTACTTTTGCTAATAAGGCGTCAAAGGGGTCAAAGTGCTTATTACAACTTGAAATTAGGACAAATTGAAATTAAAGGAAGGTGTTTTTCTTCCAAATAAGAGACTTTGTATTTAATTCTACTCGCATTACTTCGTAAGTCGCACTCAAAAATGAATATATATACGTGATCAGTATAAATAGGTATTTTAAAGGTATTAGAAAAAATGCTATTATAAGAATAAGAATGGTTTATTTGGCGTAAAAATAAAAGAAATACACTTTATAAAAAACAACAAAAATAACGGACTGGCTGGACAGCTCAACACGATACTGTGGCTAGGAGCTACACCGCTGATTTTCAGCTGTAGCCTAAAATAAAATAAATACAAAAGAATGAAGGTACTTCATTCTAATCAACAACAAATAAAATCACTTTGAAAATACAAAACAATATCGAATTTAATCTAAAAGCATAACCATTATAATCTAAAAGCATTTCGTCTACGTATATTTGAATTGCAAACTATCTCCTTATAAACCTATCCATTTCAAGACGGTAAGGGCGAAAATTCCTATTGAAACTACACTGCATGTGAGTTCCTTCATACACTTGGTCAAGCATGAAGATCTCAGAGCCCTTATGTGCTCCATGCACATCTTCATGCTAACCGTACCGTCAAACTAACCCAAGAGCCTTTGACTGCGCTTGAATGTTGATAGCATCGAGTGGACTCTGGCAAGTTGGGACAATACAAGTATCTTATTCCGAAATGCAGTCTTGATTGAAGTTATAGGTAAGTGTTAAGTATACTTAGTCTTATCCCGTAGACCACTTACCTACTACTACAGCCTATTTGCGTCCCACTGCTGGGCCTAGGCCTCCTCTCATCAGGAGATGGTTTAGGGACTTCACACACATCTAATTACTTCGCAGATGCGTGCAGGTTTCCTCACGATGTTTTCCTTCACCTAAAAGCACAGTGGTAAATTCAAATTGAATTTCGCACATAATGAAACTTAGAGGTGCGTGCCGGAATCGAACCCTCGACCCTCTGCATGAGAGGCTACTTCCGGTCGAACCACTAGGCCACCACGGCTTCACCACCACCTACCTACTTACCTGCTTATTACGGTGATAAATGTCAGTTTTGATAACCGAAAATTTTAAATTATATAAACCCCGGATTATATCTACGACATTAATAAAATTACGATAATTTTCAAACTGCTAAATGATATTCTTCAAATATACCTAATTTAGAACTCCCTATGAACTCACAAAAAAAAAACAAAAAAACTCAAACAAAATCGGCTAAAAAAATATTCACAGTGTTTATACATATATATATGTATAAGCTCTAAAGATCTCTATGACTCGAGTGCAAACATTTGTGCTCATCAAACACAAGTTTACCCCTGTTCGAACTCGTGACCATTGGAACAACAGGTTCCTGTCTGCTGTCACTAGAAAATGACAAATCTAGTCGTCAAATATCCTCTTTATATTGTGACGAACTATTCTTTGTGATTCCTAAATAATTCCTCACCTCACTGATTTAAGGTTACAGTTTGAATAACATAACATTTTATAGATATAACCTTGTCATTCCTAGGTGACGACCAATTAAACGTCGAAGTAAAGTCAACTCGGATTCGCCGGTTACAAAAATAGAATAATCCAAGATAATCCGGTATACCCCTTTATACAGATATCTACCGAAGCAATTAAGAGAAGTGCCGGCAACTTCTCGATTTAGCAGAGTTATAGGTGCAGATTTGAGACCTTGTGGAGAGTCAACGAGACGTAGATTGGTGCTTTATTGATATTGTACATTAAACACAATTTTGGTTGAAAGGTGATCAATTTAATTACAGAGACGTTATAAAGACGCGACTTTCATTTTGATAATGGAATAACTTGAGTAACGGAGGCTTTGGAATAATTTCAATATTTAGAATTTATGTTTAAATTATATAACAATAAAATGCATTCATGTAGATACATACATACTCAATGAACATTTGGATAATTAAATAAGATTGAAGACTAATATACCCCACCTTGAACATACCTACCGACAGCTCGTCTACCGGTTCGCGGACGCCACTTCAGGACTTTCTGGCCCCATCGGCCATCAGTCCTGCGAGCAATGTGCCCCGCCCACTGCCACTTAAGGTTCGCAATTCTTCGGGCTATGTCGGTGACCCCAGTTCTACTGCGGATATCCTCATTTCTGATTCTATCACGCAGAGAAACCCCGAGCATAGCCAGCCCTCTCCATTGCCCTCTGGGTGACCTTGAGACTTCTTATGAGGCCCATCGTAAGCGCCCACGTCTCGGAACCATAAGTCATCACTGGCAACACACACTGGTTGAAGACTTTCGACTTAAGACACTGCGGTAATTTGAACGAAAAGACACTGCGAAGCTTCCCGAACGCTGCCCAGCCGAGTCGGATTCGACGATTAATCTCTTTCTCGAAGTTGGACCTACCTAACTGGACTGTTTGTCCCAGGTATACATAATGGTCAACAACTTCGAGCGCAGAGCCCCCAATTATTACCGGAGTTGGCACAACATGGACGTTGGACATGATCTTCGTCTTGTCCATGTTCATTTACCCTTATTTTCCCCGTCTTACTACAACTGGCATGTCTTAAATATTACTCTCTCTCTTAAATATTAAGACCTTTTCTAAATTCTTGATCAGCAAGTACCTATACAAATATAGCAATAAAAAATATAAAAAAACTTTGATTAAAGAATTGTCGGTTGTGTCGGGTTGTTTCGTTTAAACTACCATTGGCCACTTTCCGGTTCCATCATCAGATCAGCTCCATCTCATAATAATTTTGCATTGTCATCTGATTTACACATGCATGCAAAATAACAGCCCAGTCGGTAACCGGGAAGTGGATCGAAATATACAATTTATTAATACTGCAATGAAAACTCCATCATGCAAGCCAGTTGATGGGCATAGTGAAATTGGTTAAAAACCTCGTTTAAATATTAAAATTAAATCCCGTTTTCAATTATGAGTTATGAATTCACTATAAGTACGAAATAATTGGATGAACAATTTTCGAAAATAATTAGTAAATTAATACGTATTAAAAACTTTATATTCTGCATTACCTATTTGTATTTTCTACTAATTGAGCCGGTGAACTTCGTATCTATCAACCGAAGGCGATTCCCATACAAAGTTTTATTAGATTCCTCCCGATTGACATTCCTCTCTTAGTCTTTTCCGAATTACAGGCAATAAAGCCGCACGATGTAACCAATGCTTACCCTATTCAATTGTAAAACCATGTTACCTAAAACTATTTACCTACTCACCCGTAACTACATTCTGCTTAACCTGATCCGTTAGACCTTTCCTCGAGCTCAATGCCTTTGCCAAACATAGTTAAGAGACTGGCAAATATTACGAGCAGACTATTTATTTACATTGCCAAGTAAATCTCGTAACGAGCTCGAGCTCATTCTGACCCTTTTACCCTTAAACATTATCTGTTTTGGTACTACAAAAGACCCTTTGTAGGGACGCTAGGCGAATATGTTTTGAATTTTGATCAGAATTGTTGGTGGATTATGATAATTCGATATTGTTGGAGGCATATAGAATTGCCAGTTTCTTGAGCAGAAATCAATGTTTGATCCTGGAATTTATGCATTATGAATTACTTAGTAGCCTCGCACCTCTGAGTTTACTTAGGTATGTGCAAAATTAGATTAAATTTTCATTAACGACAGGTTTGGCTCAGTTGGGTAGTAACCTTGCGCACTGTGGCCTATTCCCAGTAATCCGCAGAGCGAAGAAATGGGATAGTAAGTTTTTTCAAAAACTAATTATTTGGGACAAGCTTTTATTGCTGACTTTACTTCTTTGTAAATCCTTCATCTACCCTTCAAGACGAATCAAACGAGCACAAATTCGATGGGTTTATGTAGTTTTATTACGGAGTTCCTATGGCCACCTTCCAGCTCCATCATCAGATCAGCTCCACGTCATCATAATATTGCATTGTCACGCGATTTACATATTCGTGCAAAATTTCAGCTCAATCGGAAAGTGGGTCAAATTTAACTTGCAAGATTCCATAACATAGTTACATGCAGGTTCACCTAATAAAAGCGTGTTAAAAATACCAGTAGTCCGTACCCGCAATACCTACCATATCGGGAAAAATATCGTACATTTTCTATCAGATTTATCGTAGCTAAGTGATAAAAACATGTACACCTGCATTCATTAAAGGTTTTTCACTGTGTTTTACAGGTTATTTACCTACATAATACACTCCATGTTATTATTTCTAATTATACAGTGAGTTCCAACTTTAAATCCCTTACCGCCATTATTTTTAATTCAACGTAGAATAATCCACAAACTAATTACAACTTAATCAAGGGCCACCCTGTAACGAATTAGACAATACAGAGCGTTAACCCTTTTCAAATTGCTAAGCCGAAAAGCACCCAAATATACAGACAGCCTCTTACCAACTCTTGCTGAATAAGGCTTTGCAGAGTAACTTAGCTGAGGTGTTCTGTTTTGGAAGTTAAGACGCAAGATAAATTTCCATTTTAGAGAGCTCTAAAAACACAAATGACCAAAAGACTCTGGCAAGTCGGGTATGATAATGATTCAATTTCTAACCATACTTACTTGTTTCTTTACTTAGAAACAACGTCGAAACGTTAGGTACATAGGACCATGAATATATATAAGGTTTCGATCACTAAGGCCATCTAGTCGTGGTGGCCTAGTGGTTCGACCTACCGCCTCTCATGCAGAGGGTCGGGGTTTAGATTCCGGCTCGCACCTACAAGTTTACATTTGTGCGAAATTCAATTCGTATTTACCACTGAGCTTTTCGGTGAAGGAAAACATCGTGAGGAAACCTGCACGCATCTGTGAAATAATGCAAAGTTATGTGTGACGTACCCAATCTGTACTAGACCCGCGTGGGGACTATAGCCCAAACCCTCTCGTGGTGAGAGGAGGCCTGTGCCCAGCAGTGGGACGCAAATAGGCTGTAGTAGTAGTATCTTGGTTGAACATTAATCTTTGTGCTACTCAAGTTTCATTACACCTAATGAAACTTGAGTAGCATGTCTATTCTATATAAATTTCCCAATGTCGTAAAACTCCAATGAACAGCAACAAAAATCCACCCACATAGGCAAACTTTGACCTTTCTAGGAAGTTAGTTACCCTCCTGTTTGTTCCTGGTTCATTATTCTTTTCACTTGAAAAATACTTATTTTTTGAACAAGGCTGCAAAGTAGCTATTCGCCGCGAGTGAATGTATTCGCTTACAGCGGCGTCGTTGATCGGGTCGCCACCTTCCCTAAGAAATGGTTGAGGGAGGCGATGGCTGAGATACGCGTCACGCTCGTGAACGGGTGCTGTCTGTGGGGTCCGGTCTGTTCATGCTTGCAAGGACGTTTAAAAATAATCATTAGCTTTAAATATATTACTAAGTCAAACATTTTAAGCGAGAGACCTCATCATGTTCTTATTGACATGTATTAATGAACTCTTTTATACATGATGTATTTCATTATTTATTGACATTTTGAGACTGTCGACATCTATGGAATTTATATTTATTTGACAATGGAGGCCATCTCCATATTTTTTTTTTTTTTTTTCTGGACCCTTGGAGACTATACATCTCTAAGATCTTAGATTTAAGTTTAAGTTAGGGACTATACATCCCTTCAATGTAATTGTAGTACGTACCGATATGTATATTTTATACATGTAATGTAAATGTTATAACTATGTGTAAATTTTGAAAAAGGCCTTCTGCTTGAGTTTGTTGCGGCGCTTCTTCTCAAGCAATGGGTCTAGGAAGCGCTAGTAAATTCTTTTCTGACGTGTAAAAGTGCCCCTATGTGGCCAATTTGCTGAATAAATGATTGAATTTTGAATTTTGAATTCATTAAAGCTGAGCGTGTCGAGGGTTACGATAAATAAACGCACAAGATGCGAAATAATTTTGAAACGTACATTTTTAGGGTTCCGAACCTCAAGAGGTAAAAACGGATCACTCGTGTGTCTGTCCGTCCGTCTGTCACAGTCGATTTTCTCCGAAACTACTGAACCGATTAAGTTGAAATTTGGTACGTATATGTAAGTTTGTGACCCATACACGACGTGTAACGAAAATAAATGAATTTTAAACATAGACCCTATTTTCGGGGGCTAAATTTGGAAAAAATTCAATACATTAAATACATACAAATTAAAGTACTTCTTATGAGAATCTCAAATATTTTATTTATTTATTTTTTAGTCAATACTTTTTGAGTTATTTAAGAAAATGGGCGAAAAATGACCATTCCCCCCTTATCACAGAAACTACTGAACCTAAAATTTTTAAAAAATACGGAGGATACTTATTGACCTATAGATTACAGGAAAATTATTAAGAAGTCCATGGTATTGTCGGACAGCACTTTTTAGAATGCTCCATTTTTTTAATTCACTGGAAATAGAGCCTGTGGTGTAGTAGCCGTTCAAAATACTAAAAACTTACGACTTTTGCGCGCAGAAATCGATCGCCAAAGTGAACGGTTTCAACTAATGAGTTAAAAAAAAAACTTTATTCTGTACGAGCTTTTACCCATGGCTTCGTCTGCAGGGAATTTCACACTATATTTCCAAAGCCCTTTTTCCAGGATACTTTTCCGGGATAACGGGATTTGTGGGATTCCCGGGATTACGAAATTTGTAAGTAAATTCCTCTTATGGATCTATATCCAAAGTCCTCTTCCAGGGTCCCTCTGATGAGTTTTCTTGATTTTTCCAGGATTTCCTGGGATTCCCGGGAAAATAGGTAGCCTATAGCTTATTCCAGGTTATAAACTATCTGTTTGCCAAATTTCATATAAATTGGTTGAGCCGTTTTAGCATGATTGAGCAACAAACATCCAAACACACCAACTTTCAGCTTAATTATATTAGCAAGATGTCCTATTTTTGACTGACCCGTTTCAGTCTAGTTAGGTACTGTAGCGGGGGGTTGATGTTAGCTCAGGTAGATGCTGCAGGCACGGAGATCAGCGGTGGAATCCGAAGACACGAAGACGATGTCTAGCTTATTAAAATAACTAAATCTTGAAGACTGGCCCTATTACTGCCCTAATACTGCCTAATTGAGAAATAATAGATTTTAAGTTGAATTCATATTATATTTTGAGAGATGCGCACATTACAAAGGATAGCAAAAAACTAAATAATAAAAGCTACACAATTCTACGCTTAAAATTACCTATTTTTGGAAGAGAATGTGTCAACTAACCGATTGTACTCGGCCAGTCTCCACATTTCCCTCCTCCCCTTTCGAGGAACCGCCTAGCTAACGAAGGCCCTACCCTATGTCGAAATTTTTCTTTTACAAAACTAAGACTGTTCCTGTGTAAGGAATAACCAACCTTTCCATCCATATTCATTATATATAATTAACACTCTTAAAAGAAAATCTGAATCAATAATGAATATTAGAAAAGGTGGATTTCGGACCAAAAACGAATTTCGACGAAAAAAAAAACTGTCCGCAGACATATCTAATCGATCTATCCTAACCTGACACAATATTGTTCGAAAAGCTAAATTATGTAAACTTTGAAACCTCTCCTTGCAATAAAAAATTACAGACTTGCGGAAGTCACATAATTTTCTTTTAAAAGGTAAGCTTTAAAGCAAACGAGCGACCGCACAAAAATATTTTAAAGATTCTCTTCTTGGCGATCCATGGGGTGCAGTCCCTTACATATGAGGGGTCGTCTGCCCGCCCATGGATATACCTCGAAGACACGGTCGTAGAGTAACTTCCACAAATCGCCACGGTGACAGCACATGAAAAAAAAGAAAGGTGTGAGCATGGTCTTTAAGCAACATATTATAAATCATAGCTAGGCAGGTTCTAAAGAGAGAAAATAAAAAATAAATTATTTAAAATTAATTAATTTGTTTGAACACAAAGGCAGCTGATAGATATTTAAAAAAAAATGAAAAATAATTAAAAAGGTATCTCTGTTTCTATTTATAAACGACTATGATGGAGGTATCATAAGTATTATTATGAAACCGTTTATAATAACTAATAATTGCCATTTATTTATTTAAATTCATTAGGCAATGTGCTCGATAGCCTATAAAAAAAATACTAAGAATAAAATCACTATGTCACTGAAAGAAAAAGTCATTATCCTAATAATTATAAAAGACACATATATACACATACTACACACAGGTTACGCTTTCTACATCAAGAAATTCTCACCAATTATACACTATACACTATCTACATTATCTATATACATTACATACATCAACATCTTCGCTACATATACCTAACTGTGTAACTACACTAATTCCTACATAATACCAAAACCTAAGCAAGACGTAATATTTTCGATGTAAAGAAATCATGTAAATGCATATCAGCTTCGGACTCTGCAACAACATACCCAATCCACTGGTAAGCAATGAAGCCCCCTCAAAAGCCTATGGCATAGATTGAGTTGTGGTTGGTTCTGCCATCACGAAAATCTTACACCAAACACATTACAACAACTTACACCTACTTTTATCACAACCAATGATAATCATTGCTACTTCAACTTCAATACTTCTATATACTCTAAGTACCACCTTTTAATTATTATAAAACTCCTACCTATTCAAGCACTGCATATTGAATTATCTTTAATTAATATAAAAACTTCCTACCTATTCATATTCATTACGACATTATTTAATTCATGAGTATTTGTTTATTCTATTCTATTCTATATAAATTAATGGCTTCTGTCTTGGACACTTCGCCAATATCAAAGTTAGGGCCACATGCCTGCAAGTTGTTCGGTAATAAAGGTAAATGTACGGTATAACAGATAAATCAAGTAAAAAAAAAATCGAGTATTTGTTTACATATAAAACCATTTATTATCATTTGACAGATATGTCACAAAGTCATGTCAAATATTTACTCTTCATTAAAAATCTTTTTCAATGACAACTACAAAACTCACTATAAAGGTTTCTATTCATGAGCATCCTATCACAAACTTTATTTATTTATCCTTCACTCACAATACGAACTATTTGTTCTAGGAATGAAAATATTAACCTACCTAAGCCATATAAAATATTAATGAGAAATGTTTTGAAATATGACAAAGTCAATCATATATCAAAATAAACGTTATTATAAAAGTAATTATATTCAATATAAAATAAACATTGCGAGTATAGAAAATTTTACCTGCCTTTCACGAATAAAGGAATATTGGGGAGAAATACTATAAATAAATTATGATCACAACATAAGAGAACTTTGAAGAAGAAATCTTTCGTTCCTGACGCAGCATGAAGAACAGTCCGTGATTTGCTCCAACGGATTCTTGCTCCAGAAAAGTGATCGAAGTGAATTTATTTAGAATTATAAAAAATATATATATGATATTAACTTATTCCCCGTCAATCTATCGTTATTATTTATAATGTATCAAAAGGCCAGTAAAATATTGTTAAAAATAATTATTGCGATTCTTATGGGCAGCCATTTTCTTTAAATAAATGAACGTGGTGCATATGACAATGGATGAAAATTTCGAGTAGTATAAATAAAATCGGTACAACCGTGTTTTCGCCATGTGGTTGTCCATTCCATCATCATCATCCTTGAAAGCGCTTCACCATCATCTTCAAGAGCGCGACATCCATTCCATTGTCGTTTGTTTCTCGTTCCGCGCGTGTTTTTCCTTCCATCGAGAACGGCTCCACTAAATGTAGATGTTCTCCTTTCCACCGAGAGCAGCTTCCACGAAATGTAGATGTTCTCCTTTCCACCGAGCGCGCGTACACCAAATGTGGCGGAGGGTTGATGTTAGCTCAGGTAGATGCTGCAGGCACGGAGATCAGCGGTGGAATCCGAAGACACGAAGACGAAGTCTAGCTTATTAAAATAACTAAATCTTGAAGACTGGCCCTATTACTGCCCTAATACTGCCTAATTGAGAAATAATAGATTTTAAGTTGAATTGATATTATATTTTGAGAGATGCGCACATTACAAAGGATAGCAAAAAACTAAATAATAAAAGCTACACAATTCTACGCTTAAAATTACCTATTTTTGGAAGAGAATGTGTCAACTAACCGATTGTACTCGGCCAGTCTCCACAGTACCTACATCGGACTTTAACAATCTCCACAATGGCTTAAATCTACTTAGTGATGCAGAGGTTTCAATCAATCTGGAACAGTGCTCCAATTACCACACAACACCTGCAAACCATTAACGATTTATGTGTTAAGTGCTTAAGGCTCCTATTCCCAGCTCAGCCGTCACTGTCACTCGTACAACGAGTGAAAGAGAAAGCGCTACGCACAGAACGCCCGATTTAGTTAGTATTTAACACGTTTTAATTTCTATTAATAATACCGTATAAAAACATGGCATTTATAAAGTTGTCAAATTATGCATTTAATATGGATAATTTTTGTTTTACACTGCTTGGTAATATAATAAACTTAAGTAAAGTTGGAAGTTAGAGGTTACTTTGCAAATAAATTGTATCGAGCGAAGTTTCGTGAAACGTGTAACGAAAACTGTCAATTAAGGATGATATTTATAACATATATATTTTTCATATTTTTAATTTTTACCATTTTTTAGAAAAGTATGATCTTACATGACCCATTTGACGATGTTGGGTCAGGGAACAGTCTTAAAAACCACCTTGTTGGTTAGATTTCAGGATGATATTCCATTCCACTTTTACATACATTATTGTTCATTGTGACTGAAGTTACTTAAATCTACTTAGTGATGCAGAGGTTTCAATCAATCTGGAACAGTGCTCCAATTACCACACAACACCTGCAAACCATTAACGATTTATGTGTTAAGTGCTTAAAGCTCCTATTCCCAGCTCAGCCGTCACTGTCACTCGTACAACGAGTGAAAGAGAAAGCGCTACGCACAGAACGCCCGATTTAGTTAGTATTTAACACGTTTTAATTTCTATTAATAATACCGTATAAAAACATGGCATTTATAAAGTTGTCAAATAATGCATTTAATATGGATAATTTTTGTTTTACACTGCTTGGTAATATAATAAACTTAAGTAAATTTGGAAGTTAGAGGTTACTTTGCAAATAAATTGTATCGAGCGAAGTTTCGTGAAACGTGTAACGAAAGCTGTCAATTAAGGATGATATTTATAACATATATATTTTTCATATTTTTAATTTTTAGCATTTTTTAGAAAAGTATGATCTTACATGAGCAATTTGACGATGTTGGGTCAGGGAACAGTCTTAAAAACCACCTTGTTGGTTAGATTTCAGGATGATATTCCATTCCACTTTTACATACATTATTGTTCATTGTGACTTCAACTTGGAAAAAGAGAAAGGGTCCTTTCCCAAATTCCTTACGTTATTTGTATCCTTTGGTACTAACTACATAGAATTACTTTTACTTTACTAGGGTACTTAGTAGTTCATCATCATCATCATTTCAGCCAAAAGACGTCCACTGCTGGACATAGGCCTCCCCCAAGGCTCGCCACTCAGACCGGTCCTGTGCTACTTGCTTCCACCGGTTTCCCGCGACCTTCACGAGGTCGTCGCTCCATCTTGTTGGAGGCCTACCGACAGCTCGTCTCCCGGTTCGCGGACGCCACTTAGTTTAGTTATTGTTGTAAAACTTGTACGAACTAAACTGCGGTTAGCAAAGTTCTGAAGAAACCTGAGCTTAGGCAACTAGGCGTGAGATAACTTGTAGCTTTTAAGATCTTTCCTTATATTTGGCCAATATTACAAGGCGGCATTGTTTTCAAGTGATGCTTTCTTACAGATTTCAGTAACAGTGTTGAGAAACTTAGCTACTTAGTGGTGGGTGGTCTGACCTACCGACTCCCATACAATGTATAAAAAATAAAAAATAAATGTCGGGGTTACAAGCCTGATTTAGTGTTTATAACTTACTAGCTTCTGCCCGCGACTTCGCCCGCGTGGAACTCGGTTCTCACGTTCCCGCGGGAACTATGAGTTTTTCCGGGATGAAAAGTAGCCTATGTCCTTTCCCGGGATCCCAACTATCTCCATGCCAAATTTCATCTCAATCGGTCCAGCGGTTGAAGCGTGATGAGGTACGTTTTAGAAAAATTGTCTGTTAGTATGTATGTATGGCTGGATTAACTCAAAAAGTAACGGATTGCAACATGGTATTGGGGTAGTTTATAACACTGGTCATCATATAGACTACTTTTAATCCCGGAAAAATGTATAGTTCCCGCGGGAGCGCTATTTCCAAATTCCACGCGGACGAAGTCGCGGGCAAAAGCTAGTCAAGCAATAGTAGATTCTTCAACGGCTTTTAAGTGCTTCCCCGCGCCTTCTAAGCTGTTGTCGTGCTAATATAACGTTAGTCAACTAACTACTTTTTCTTTTTTTTTATGTCGATAGTATAGGCAAAGGAGCGCACAGCCCACCTGATGGTAAGTGGTCACTGCGGCCCATCCACACCGAAATCCTTTGACAAACATAAGATCTCGAATGCGTTGCCTACCCTGAGGCCTAAGATGGAATGCCTCTGTGCCAGAAATTTCACCGGCTGCTGATATTGTAGCAATACAACAAGTAAACACCACAAAATGAGCAATTTACCTCTATTGTTATGAGAACCGCACGTTTCATGAACAGTGAGCACCTCTATGGACGCAATTCCCGCCATATTCAATGCTTTGAAAATTTTTCAATAACCAAGGCGACTCGCGGTCATGCAATATCGTTACATCGTTACTCTAGCAGAAAAGCAATACTGCTATGCCAAGCAAAAAGGTTGTAACTTTACATGCACTTTATATGATGATACGACGTTTTAACCTTGCAGTATATTATAATGCAGGGATATTGCTGGAAGCCCAAGTGGCTATTGAATGGGGAGAAAATAAGCATAGTCAATTTTATATTCCAGCTGACTAAAATGGGGTTTATATGCATTATTTATCTTAACCTATTCAAATTCAGTTCAGTTTCATTACTGATATTTATTTATTTACTACTTTCTGCCCGCGACTTCGCCTGCGTGGGATTCATTTATCGCGGTCCCGCGGGAACTATGCGTTTTTCCGGGATAAAAAGTAGCATAAAAAGCAGTCCAGCGGTTGAAGCGTGAAGAGGTAACAGACAGACAGACAGAGTTACGTTCACATTTATAATATTAATATGGATTTAAACTTTTTTGCACAAGAAAACAAATAGGTATGTACAAATGGCGAACTTAATACCCAATGGCATTCTCTACCAGTCAACTACAGGGTAAAACAGAGAATGTGTCGGTGCTCTTAACAAATCAATATACTCAAATCAAATCAATAGGACACACGATAAGAGGTACACGTTAAAATACACGGAATCTTCCACACTCCGTTTCAACCCTTTAAGGTATAATTTTCGCGGTAAAAATTAGCATATGTAGCCTTTCAACTAACTACAAACAAATAGTCACTTTAATGAATCCTTCCCTCAGTTTTGACGCGAAAGATTCAAATTCAATCATTTATTCAGCAAATTGGCTACTTAGGGACACTTTTACACGTCAGAAAAATAATTTACCAGCGCTTCCTAGACCCATTGCTTGAGAAGAAGCGCCGCAACAAACTCAAGCAGAAGGCCGTTTTTCAAAATTTACAAAATTTACATTACATCTATAAAATATACATATAGGTACGTACTAAAATTACATTGAAGGGATGTATAGTCCCTAACTTAAACTTAAATCTAAGATCTTAGAGATGTATAGTCTCCAAGAGTCCAGAAAAAAAAATATTATGGAGATGGTTTCCATTGTCAAATAAATATAAATTCCATAGATGTCGACAGTCTCAAAATGTCAATAAATAATGAAATACATCTGTATATATAAAAGGCAAAGGTGACTGACTGATGTATAAACGCCCAGGCCAAACCCGTAAAGCTAGAAACTTGAAATTTCGCACACGTATTCCTCTTATGACGTAGGCATCCACTAAGGAAGGATTTTTCAAAATTCAACCCCCAAGGGGGTGAATTAGGGGGTGAAAGATTTAGGTAAACGCAAAGGCCACACCCCTAGGGCTACAAACTCGAAATTTCGCACAAGTATTCCTCTTACAACGTTGGCATCCACCAAGGAAGGAATTTTCAAAATTCAACCCCCAAGGGTGTGAATTAAGGGATGAAAATTTTCATAAAACTTTTTTTTCCTTGGACATATTTGCATGAAATTTCATACGAATTGAGTGCAGCAAAAATATTGAGTAACGTGTTTCAGAGTTTTCTAAAATTCAACCCTTAAGCGGGTAAAATAGGGGATGAAAGATTTAAATAAACGCACAGGCCAAACCCTTCGGGCTACAAACTTAAAATTTAGTACACGTATTCCTCTTATGACGTAAGCATTCACTAAGGAAGGATTTTTCAAAATTCAACCCCCAAGGGGGTGAAATAGGGGGTGAAAGTTTTAAATAAACGCAAAGGTTGGCCTTAAGGCTATCAACTTGAAATTTCGCACACGTATTCCTCTTATGATTTTGGCATCCAACAAGGAAGGAATTTTCAAAATTCAACCCCCAAGGGTGTGACTTAAGGGGTGAAAGTTTTAGATAAACGCAAAGTCCAGACCCTTAGGGCTACAAACTCGAAATTTCGCACACGTACTCCTCTTAAGACGTTGGCATCCACCAAGGAAGGAATTTTCAAAATTCAACCCCCAAGGGTGTGAATTAAGGGGTGAAAGTTTTAGATAAACGCAAAAGCCAGACCCTTAGGGCTACAAACTCGAAATTTCGCACACGTATTCCTCTTATGACGTTGGCATCCATCAAGGAAGGAATTTTCAAAATTCAACCCCCAAGAGGGTGAAATAGGGGATGAAAGTTTTCATAAAACTTTTTATTCCTTGGACATATTTGCATGAAATTTCATACGAATTGAGTGCGGCAAAAATAATGAGTAACGTATTTCAGAGTTTCTAAAATTCAACCCTTAAGAGGGTAAAATAGGGGATGAAAGATTTAAATAAACGCACAGGCCAAACCCTTCAGGCTACAAACTTAAAATTTAGCACACGTATTCCTCTTATGACGTAGGCATCCAATAAGTAATGATTGTTCAAAATTCAAACCCCAAGAGGGTGAAATAGGGGATGAAATTTTTATTAAACTTTTTATTCTTCAACATACTTGCATGACATTTCGTATTAATTGAGTGCGGCAAAAATAATGAGTGACGTATTTCAGTGTTTTCTAAAATTGAACACCTAAGAGGGAAAAATAGGGGATGAAAGTTTTAAATAAACGCACAGGCAAAACCCTTAGAGCTACAAACTTGAAATTTTCTCACGTATTCCTTTAATGACGTAGGCATCAACTAAAGAAGGATTATTTCAAAATTCGTAAGTGTTGTAAGCTTCCATGGTACTTCCATGTTCCGTTAAAAGGCTCACTTAAAATCTAAATATATAAAACTCAAAGGTGACTGACTGACTGAGTGACTGACTGACTGACTGATATAGTGATCTATCCACGCACAGCCCAAACCACTGGACGGATCGGGCTGAAATTTGGCATGCAGGTAGATGTTATGACGTAGGCATCCGCTAAGAAAGGATTTTGCAAAATTCCTACGGGAACGGGAAAAAAAGGGATCTTTACATTTTAATGTTTAAGCGCGTACGAAGTCGCGGGAAACATCGTAGAGATCTGAAATTTGGCATGCAGGTTCCTTGGGGAGCGTAGGAGAGCACTAAGAAAGGACTTCCCGAAATTCCCACGGGAACGGGAAAAAATGATTTTTTTACATTTTAAGGCGCGTACGTAGTCGCGGGGATCATCGTAGAGAGCTGAAATTTGGCATGCAGGTTCCTTGGGGAGCGTAGGGGAGTACTAAGAAAGGACTTCCCGAAATTTCTACGGGAACGGGAAAAAATGGGTTTATTACATTTTAAGGCGCGTACGTAGTCGCGGGGATCATCGTAGAGAGATGAAATTTGGCATGCAGGTTCCTTGGGGAGCGCAGGGGAGCACTATGAAAGGATTTCCCGATATTCCCACGGGAACGGGAAAAATGGGATTTTTACATTTTAATGTTTAGGCGCGTACGAAGTCACGGAAAACAGCTATCTATCTATCTAAATATATAAAAGGAGAAATTGACTGACTGACTGACTCACATATCAACGTAGAGCCGAAACTACTGGTCGTAGAGAGCTGAAATTTGGCATGCAGGTTCCTTGGGGAGAGTAGGGGAGGACTAAGAAAGGACTTCCCGAAATTCCCACGGGAACGGGAAAAAATGTTTTTTTTTTACATTTTAAGGCGCGTACGTAGTCGCGGGGATCATCGTAAAGAGCTGAAATTTGGCATGCAGGTTCCTTGGGGAGCGTAGGGAGCACTAAGATAGGACTTCCCGAAATTCCTACGGGAACGGGATAAAATGGGTTTATTACATTTTAAGACGCGTACGTAGTCGCGGGGAACATCGTAGAGAGATGAAATTTGGCATGCAGGTTCCTTGGGGAGCGTAGGGGAGCACTAAGAAAGGATTTCCCGATATTCCCACGGGAACGGGAAAAATAGGATTTTTACATTTTAATGTTTAAGCGCGTACGAAGTCGCGCGAAACAGCTATCTATCTATCTTCTATCTAAATATATAAAAGAAGAAACTGACTGACTGACTGACATAGCAACGCAGAGCCGAAACTACTGGTCGTAGAGAGCTGAAATTTCGCATGCAGGTTCCTTGGGGAGCGTAAGGGAGCACTAAGAATGGATTTCCCGATATTCCCACGGGAACGGGAAAAATAGGATTTTTACATTTTAATGTTTAGGCGCGTACGAAGTCGCGGGAAACAGCTATCTATCTATCTTCTATCTAAATATATAAAAGAAGAAACTGACTGACTGACTGACATATCAACGCAAAGCCGAAACTACTGGTCGTAGAGAGCTGAAATTTCGCATGCAGGTTCCTTGGGGAGCGTAAGGGAGCACTAAGAAAGGATTTCCCGAAATTCCCACGGGAACGGGAAAAAAAGGGATTTTTACATTTTAATGTTTAGGCGCGTACGAAGTCGCGGGGATCATCGTAGAGAGATGAAATTTGGCATGCAGGTTCCTTCGGGAGCGTACGGGAGCACTAAGAAAGGATTTCCCGATATTCCCACGGGAACGGGAAAAAAAGGGATTTTTACATTTTAATGTTTAGGCGCGTACGAAGTCGCGGGGATCATCGTAGAGAGATGAAATTTGGCATGCAGGTTCCTTGGGGAGCGTAAGGGAGCACTAAGAAAGGATTTCCCGAAATTCCCACGGGAAGGGGAAAAAAGGGATTTTTACATTTTAATGTTTAGGCGCGTACGAAGTCGCGGGGATCATCGTAGAGAGACGAAATTTGGCATGCAGGTTCCTTGGGGAGCGTAGGGGAGCACTAAGAAAGGATTTCCCGATATTCCCACGGGAACGGGAAAAATAGGATTTTTACATTTTAATGTTTAGGCGCGTACGAAGTCGCGGGAAACAGCTATCTATCTATCTTCTATCTAAATATATAAAAGAAGAAACTGACTGACTGACTGACATATCAACGCAGAGCCGAAACTACTGGTCGTAGAGAGCTGAAATTTGGCATGCAGGTTCCTTGGGGAGCGTAGGGGAGCACTAAGAAAGGATTTCCCGAAATTCCCACGGGAACGGGAAAAAAAGGGATTTTTACATTTTAATGTTTAGGCGCGTACGAAGTCGCGGGGATCATCGTAGAGAGATGAAATTTGGCATGCAGGTTCCTTGGGGAGCGTAGGGGAGCACTATGAAAGGATTTCCTGATATTCCCACGGGAACGGGAAAAATGGGGTAAAAAGGAAATGATTGATGAGTTCACTAAAACATTCTTTAAACCAGTCTGCTATTACCTAAATAATAAATTTTGGCACTAAACTATTTATAACAATTTTTAGAAAAAAATACTGTATGTATGTATGTCCGGATTTAACTCGAAAACTACTGGACGGATTGAAACAAAATTTGGTATGGGGATAGTTTATAACACTGGTCAACATATAGGCTACTTTTTATCCCGAGAAAATGCATAGTTCTCGCGGGAAGGCTATTAACAAATTCCACGCGAACGAAGTCGCGGGCAGAAGCTAGTCATGTATAAAAGAGTTCATTAATACATGAAAGAAGCAAATAAACGTACATCCACGTTTAAATTACAACTGATATTGTTTTTGTTCCTTTCATTTTAACATTATTTTGTTAGAAATTTGCTCAACCCCTTTTACGAAATAAAAGTCCGAAGCTCACACTTACTCGGATGTTCTAGAATTTTCTGGAAATTCGAAAGTAGGTTTATTCGGGTACTTAACGGCTCAAGTTAAGAATGCACGGTTGTCGCCGCACTTTTACCACGAGTTTGCGCCTCGCAAGGCAAAGTGTCCAAAAAGTCGTAACATGTTGAATATCTTAGCAGTTCTTTGAAGTAGGTAAATATGGACTCAGATACTGTTCTATTGATAAAAATTATAATCAATATTAATGGTATAATAAACTAAAACATGCTGTCAGCGCACGGTCACGAAAAAAATCTTTATCTAAATACTAATAATAAGTCTGCAGAAGAAGTCGCGTCTGAAACTTGAAAATTAAAAGAAGCTCATCAAGTCAAAGTCAAGAAAATCAAGTCGTGGGGACTATATAGTATAACAATACTGAACACAAAATAACGATTTTTAGAAAATAATGACTGTATGTAGGGGAGAGGGGGGCAGCCTGGTACACTTTTTACACTCCTTGACGTATTTCAAAATATTACCCATAAAAACCAGTTTTAAGCCTCTACACAACAACGTATGTTATTAACCTATGTAATTAATGCATTTGCACATGTTCAAAGCTAAAGACAAAGGTACAATTCAGAATTTTGTAACTCAAGGAATAATGTTCAATACTGCCCCAAGCGTGGGTAGCTTTGAATTTACTTGGGGCAGATTTGAAATCTGGATTGTAAGGCAACAATATCGAGATATACGTGTTTTTTTTTACCTGTACTTAGTACAGTTAGTCACTAGAAATGGTCGTATTAACATTTTACTCGTATAATTTGCAGTTATAACTATGAGGGGGTAGTTTTGTACAGAAATGTTTTTTGTAGTGTTCAAAGGTGCCTCAGGAGGGTACCTTTGTAAAGTATTGAAATTCTATTAAAGCTGCCCCCTTGAGGCAGTTTTGCACACACTATTGTTCAAAACTACCCCAACAATGTTACAGGGGATAGTGATTCAGTATTTATTATGTTTTAGTTGTAGTTAAATAAAAATATATAAAATGTTCTAATTAGAATTTTTATTTTATCATATAAAACGAGAGAAAAACAGACAATAGAATCGACTACCCATTGAAAATCTTCTGGAATCATACGACTTTATAAAAATTATAATATTGTAGATAAAGAATTCTAATAAATATTATACCAAACAAGACTAAACGTAATAAGTATGAAACTATACTCGTTCAAGCAAATCTTGTCAGTAAAAAAGGCGGCAGAAAGGTGTAGGCGCGAAGGGATATCCTCCCAAAGGAATTTCGCGCCCTTTTCTACTGACGTGATTTGCTCGACCAATTAATTCAAGTAAATGCGTTATGAGCGTTTACTAAAATAACTAAGATAATATTATTTTGAGTTTACGTACCTACATGTCAGTTTATATCGGGGCAGATATGAACATTTCTTATGACCGGGGTAGTTTTGAACAGATTGCTAATCAAAACTGCCTCTTAATTTTTTTTCAAAACTACCCCAACACCTATTTAAAAAAATAAACATAGATATCTTCCAAAACAATTGCAAATTCTGATTGTTTATTCTTCGTCACTAAAGCTAATTCATTGTACTATCGAATAAATTAGGTTTCACTTACCGCTTCCTTCAAATACAGCCTGAAAATCCTTAGACACGGGGAGCAAAACCGCTAACAGTTGACATCGAAATCAAAATATGCTACTGGTTCGTTCATGTTCTGTCAAACGTCAAATCTGTCAAGTCACAGTTGTGTGGGTCAGTGTTGCGAGCCCAAAAAATGGATTTGGACCATAATCACACTAAAAATACGTCTTTGAACGCATTTGTTCTAAGCTGCCTGCAGTGATAGCTGCCCCCCTCTCCCCTATGTATGTCCGGATTTAACTCGAAAACTACTGGACGGATTGCAACGAAATTTGGTATGGGGGCAGTTTATAACACTGGTCAACATATAGGCTACTTTTTATCCCAGCGCACGGTCATGAAAATAATCTTTATTTAATATACCTAAGGGCCCTTACATTGCCACGAACGTAGCGCAATGTCGCATCGTGCCACGACGCGACTTCGTATCGAATATTTGTGTAAGGGCTCTAAATGTAAGTATGAAAAAAAAAAACAAGTCGGTGCAAATGAGAAAAACTTGACACATATTGTTTTTTAAACGACTGTAACTTCAAGAAACGTACGGCATACCTTAAATCGTCCTTCTAGATAATCGAAGCCATCTTATGACGAACTTCCCAAATATTTTTATTCGATTCTTCCGAAACCAGGACACAGCTCGAAAATAAAACTGATTTACGTCACCATAAAATAACTTGTTTATTGTGCTATTTTATTGCAGTTCATCTTGAAAGTCTCCTTGTCCTCATTTTTACTGCAAAATATACTATATGGAATTTTATCTAGAGCGCAATTTCGAGTGCCTTGTAACTTCGCAATACTTTTTCGCGCGTTGGTACCTTAGTCCAAGCTCACTCTGATGCTTTTTAAAAGGGGGTGAATCCACGCATATGCTTGTGTGACTTGCATAAATAAGCAAGGTTCCAAGTACGTATTTTTACATCTCACCCGCTCGGTTACTTTGCCTCGAATATTTGCTCTGATTCAACAAAATGCTTTTAGAGGTTGCTGTTCGCGGCACTTTGTCCTTAGCACATGTTTGACGATGAAAATTTAACTGCAGCGTGCCTGGAAAGAAATAAAAGAAAAAGTAATATAATTACCGTGTGAAAATGATGAAAGGAATTTTACAGGTTATGTTAGTTTTTTTACGTGAAACACTTTTTCAAGACCTCATTTTTCAGGTCGCAAGCTTGAGTGTTTAGTGTTACGTGCTGTATTTTCGAGTGTGAACTTTCTTTACGTGGCATTGTTCACTATAATAGAACTACAGTAATATACCTTCTTTAACTAGGACGATAAGGTAGAATTTCAAAAGGCAGAAATCCAGCTAAGTAGTTTTTGTGTCTTTTACAGCAACTGTCCTGAAAGTTCGAGAAATTTTGTAAAACTCTTAAGAGGTTCAGAAACAGTAAAGTAGATTAAGCCCTATTTGTTATTTGAACCTTTCAGATAAGAATTCTACTAATCATATACTTTAAACGCGCTAAACTTGTGTAATTTCTCTGTTTATTTATTTATCTAAGCGATCTCAGAAACCGTGTGATGGTAACTACTGTACCAAATCCCTTCAATGGCAATGATCATCAAGCTTATGTACGTGATTATATACTTATTTAATTCGGTGCGTCTTCGTGTGGAGTTTTCCACGCTAGGACTCACCCTGGGCTACGCCTCCCTTAGCGTAATACTGGCATGCCTCCATAACTGTTTTCGGGTTAAACGAATGTTCAAGTTATACTCTGCACTTTCTCACCCTTATATAAGTTACGTAACTTTATTATATATATATATTTGGGTAGGGTTTTATAGGTAATATATATTGGCCGTCTCGTCCACTGGACGCAGTCCGGCTCGAGCTTTCTCTCCTTTATATTGACGAATGCATTCGATTTTATTTGTATATTTATATTCTCATTGTATTATTGATTTACATGCACTTGTTTTATTTGAGAATATATTATTGGGTGGCCACCCTGGAGAGAGCTCTTTAGCGCTTTTATTTGACCAAGAATGTGCGCAGTATAATTCGATAGTTCGTATCCTGTCTTCTGTTGGTCTATTTAATATAACTATGAAAATAGATAATTAATTCAATATAGATGTGACTTGCAATTACAATATCAAAGCAATATATAATCAACAGAATTAAAAGTGAATTTGATATAAATGGGAAAAGACCTCCAACAGAAGTTCGGCCGTACTCGGAGAATGATCCCTCCCAGGCCCAGATAAACTTAATCTGTAGTGATTTGTTTTGTCATTTATTTATCACACAGATATTAAAATGATTTATGGCAATCAAAGAAATTGAACGAAATCAATATGGCATTATTTGCCATATTGATTAAAATAAGTAACTTTGAAATGATCAAATAATATACTAATATAATTCAATCAAATCAGCCCAATGAAAATGATCTAAGAAAAATCTCTATTAAATATCGAGAAAGGGTATTTTCACTATAAAAGAAATAAGCAAAAGGTTAATCAAGGATAAGAAAGAAAAATGCGTATTTAGGAGTTATTAAGTATTGAATGTTTATTATGAAACTCCTAAAACAACCTATATTTGTATTGTTTGATTTATTTATCCTATCCACAAGGATTACGAAGGACGTGAAATCCTTGAGTCTTGGTTCCGTTCCTAGCTGGACATTCTACTTTCAGAGGGAAAAACGAACCAAGCCAAATAAAAAACCCCTGAGCCAGCACTTTACACTTAGTTATAAAGAAATAAACTCGGACTTTTCTATTTTTAGTAAATTCAATTAATCAAAGCATCATCATATTATCATCATCATCATTATCAACATAATCGTCATCATCATCATTTTATTAAACAAATGTTTCGTGAAAATTGTTTACCAAGGTCTAATCAATTTACATAAATTTACGAGTGAATTCAATAAAGTCAAAATAAAATACAAGAAATTAAATTAGGTCAAAATATAATTAGATAATGGATCGTAAATTATTCTAAATTGAAATTCGTTCACAAATTTCCAACAAATCAACACCTTGAATGAAATTTATAAGTTTACGATCCAATATCGAAATTAAATTCAGAATAAGAAGTGTGAAAACAAGCCGTGATTAATACCGATATCCAACACTATTAGAACAATTATAATTATTAATGGAAAAACTCTGAATAAAACCGTAACAACCCGTTATCAGTTTAATCACGTCTATATTAATGATTCAGAATACTCATCTGGTTTTTACACCCAACTCTGCAACCACTGACTCTACTCTACTAATACTTTTACTTTTATTGATATACAAGATTTTAGTACAATTCCAAAAGTGTAGTTATTCAATCTATTCCTTAGTTTATTTCCAACTAGTCACTTCTACGATCTTTCACAGAATGCCCCGATCTCACCCCTCTAACCTCTGACCACGCTTCTTCATTGTTATTATCATTTAGTCGTATAATTTATTAACCTACAACTTATTAACAATCATAATTTCTAGACATTAAAATTCACTATTCCGCAAACTTGTAAAAATAAATAGTCGCGAGCGTCGCAGCTCCGTTTTTTATGCACGGACTGCATCAGGCCGGGCGCCAGCGCTGGCGCCTAAACCACCATGTGTCCACTTTGTCCGTCTCTGCGCAATTCCTGCAACGCACCAATACATCTTGCGTAGTTTATGTTTAAACATATTTGCACCTTATTGTCTACAACATAAAACATAATTATAAATAGGATCGGAAAGACAACCGACATTGGGAAGTTTGTAAACTTGTATGGTCTTTCTGTGAATTCTTAAATACGATAGAAAAACATAATAAGTCACACTTCAGAGCCCTATTATCTCGGATTTTGAATGTTGTGTAAAATTTATGTTTCCTAGTTTCGTGTTGCAGACGCACTTTAGATAAATTTCGAGAATCAAAAAAAAAAACTGATAACAGTGTTTACCATATTTCCGATGAGATATTTACTATATAAGGCTAGGGCCTGTAGTTATATAAATAGTGATGTGTGAAATACATATCACTACACGCC
The DNA here is from genome assembly GCA_963971205.1 of Aethes cnicana. Lineage (NCBI taxonomy): Eukaryota > Metazoa > Arthropoda > Insecta > Lepidoptera > Tortricidae > Aethes > Aethes cnicana. The sequence continues at coordinate 8,970,226 of OZ020289.1, read as the reverse complement.
TTCCCCTGAAGATCATTTGAAACTAGCTTTCTAATTATCTTCATTGAATATAATATCAACTCAAATATATATGACTGCAAATTTTATTCATAACTAGCCTTTGTCCGCGTCTTCGTTCGAGAAGTCTTTGAATATTCGTACCTGATGGTGCTTTATTAATATCGACGATAGAAACAACTAACAACCTGTTTTATCAGTGGAGACCTTGATAAAGTCAAAACATCATAATGAAAAATATCGTATGTTATTCCTGAGATCTCTGCCATCTTCATACCAAATTTCATAAAAAAAACATACTCTAACCATTTTTCCGTGAAAAAAAAAAAATAACAACCAAACAAACACATTTATTATATCATCTATGTATATCTCTAGCTTCTGCCCATAACTTCGTTTATGTGATAAACATTCTTTACGATTTTCTCGGATAAAGCAGTAGCCTTTTTTTTCGATATCCATACCAAGTTTCATCGACATCAGTTCAGTAGTTTAAGCGTAAAGAAGTAACAGACAAACGGATAGACAAAACAGACAGACAACGTTACTGTTGTATTTATAAAATTATTACGAGTATTGTTCATACCTAATATCGTATCGAAGTATTAATTACTTATTATATTTTGTTCTAAATTTCTCAAGAAACTTATGGCTGCTGATATACTGATTTCACCTGGCCGAGTAAACCAAAGTTGTTGCACATCAGTCGTAAATTGACGCATTATACAATTTACGACATCCCTTTGTGTTAAAGGTATAGTTAAGGAACTAACCGTATCAAGTTGCTCAGCAAAATGCTCACTCATAGACAATTTTCGAGTTTTGTCATAAATTGTATTCATTAATCTATATTTAGCAGCTTCCTGATGCTGCTCGGTCCAATAAATTCTTTTGAAATCAGTTTCAAAATCCTCAAATGATGACCAAGTACTACTATGTAGCTCTAAGAGTGTTTGAGCAGGCCCCGTTAAACACTCAGTCGCAATGTCTAACGCCTTATCTTCTGCATTTAGCGAACTTATGTATTTCTTCAATCGTTTTAAAAACCGTATAGGATTACAATTCCCTTTACCATCAAAAACCGGCTTATCTACAATCGGGTGCGTCATATAAACATTATTTACACGGCTTCCATAACGTCCACCGCTAGATATATCGAAACCTCGGTCTTGACTGCTATCTACATGACCCTCCGAGCTACTCGGACGCAATGGCCGATTAACCTCACTTGTGTCTATAGAACGGGATTCTAATGTTTCAATTCTCTTGAAAATCGCTTCAAAATTTTCTGTCATCATTTGGAATCCATTGCTAATAACTTCCATCGTACTATCTTGTTCAAAATTAACTACCTTTTTTGATCGAATTTGTTTCCTACGTAAGTCAGAAAGTCCCGATTCTAAGTCGCCTAACGCTAAGTCCTTGTCTGCAATTTTACTTATACCCAATCTCGTCTTACCTCGTTTGGACATTTTAACTAACCAAGATAAATAAGAAAAACAAAACAAAAGAAATAAATGACAATTTATCTAATATTGTAAGTCGTCTTTTCCTAAGATATAATTAAAAAGTGAAATAATGAGCTATGAAGTGTGACTTATTATCAACCTGTAAAGTACATCATACATAGGTAAATGAAATGATAGACCAATAAAATATTAAAATTCACTCGCAAATTTACTCAAGCAAAAAAACTCCTTCCCCCGATTTCTAAACAAAACATACACTCTTCACAAAACTAATTATGATACTAAAACATAATAATGTAAAATGTTCCTACGTTGTGTTATTTTTTTTTTGCATTATTAATAGTGAACCCAAGTAAATATTTATCTAGTTGTGTAAGGTTTTATTTACACAAAGCCTAGATCCTGGTCACGCGACACCACGTGTGATGGTAACTACTGTACCAAATCCCTTCAATGGCAATGATCATCAAGCTTATGTACGTGATTATATACTTATTTAATTCGGTGCGTCTTCGTGTGGAGTTTTCCACGCTAGGACTCACCCTGGGCTACGCCTCCCTTAGCGTAATACTGGCATGCCTCCATAACTGTTTTCGGGTTAAACGAATGTTCAAGTTATACTCTGCACTTTCTCACCCTTATATAAGTTACGTAACTTTATTATATATATATATTTGGGTAGGGTTTTATAGGTAATATATATATTGGCCGTCTCGTCCACTGGACGCAGTCCGGCTCGAGCTTTCTCTCCTTTATATTGACGAATGCATTCGATTTTATTTGTATATTTATATTCTCATTGTATTATTGATTTACATGCACTTGTTTTATTTGAGAATATATTATTGGGTGGCCACCCTGGAGAGAGCTCTTTAGCGCTTTTATTTGACCAAGAATGTGCGCAGTATAATTCGATAGTTCGTATCCTGTCTTCTGTTGGTCTATTTAATATAACTATGAAAATAGATAATTAATTCAATATAGATGTGACTTGCAATTACAATATCAAAGCAATATATAATCAACAGAATTAAAAGTGAATTTGATATAAATGGGAAAAGACCTCCAACAGAAGTTCGGCCGTACTCGGAGAATGATCCCTCCCAGGCCCAGATAAACTTAATCTGTAGTGATTTGTTTTGTCATTTATTTATCACACAGATATTAAAATGATTTATGGCAATCAAAGAAATTGAACGAAATCAATATGGCATTATTTGCCATATTGATTAAAATAAGTAACTTTGAAATGATCAAATAATATACTAATATAATTCAATCAAATCAGCCCAATGAAAATGATCTAAGAAAAATCTCTATTAAATATCGAGAAAGGGTATTTTCACTATAAAAGAAATAAGCAAAAGGTTAATCAAGGATAAGAAAGAAAAATGCGTATTTAGGAGTTATTAAGTATTGAATGTTTATTATGAAACTCCTAAAACAACCTATATTTGTATTGTTTGATTTATTTATCCTATCCACAAGGATTACGAAGGACGTGAAATCCTTGAGTCTTGGTTCCGTTCCTAGCTGGACATTCTACTTTCAGAGGGAAAAACGAACCAAGCCAAATAAAAAACCCCTGAGCCAGCACTTTACACTTAGTTATAAAGAAATAAACTCGGACTTTTCTATTTTTAGTAAATTCAATTAATCAAAGCATCATCATATTATCATCATCATCATTATCAACATAATCGTCATCATCATCATTTTATTAAACAAATGTTTCGTGAAAATTGTTTACCAAGGTCTAATCAATTTACATAAATTTACGAGTGAATTCAATAAAGTCAAAATAAAATACAAGAAATTAAATTAGGTCAAAATATAATTAGATAATGGATCGTAAATTATTCTAAATTGAAATTCGTTCACAAATTTCCAACAAATCAACACCTTGAATGAAATTTATAAGTTTACGATCCAATATCGAAATTAAATTCAGAATAAGAAGTGTGAAAACAAGCCGTGATTAATACCGATATCCAACACTATTAGAACAATTATAATTATTAATGGAAAAACTCTGAATAAAACCGTAACAACCCGTTATCAGTTTAATCACGTCTATATTAATGATTCAGAATACTCATCTGGTTTTTACACCCAACTCTGCAACCACTGACTCTACTCTACTAATACTTTTACTTTTATTGATATACAAGATTTTAGTACAATTCCAAAAGTGTAGTTATTCAATCTATTCCTTAGTTTATTTCCAACTAGTCACTTCTACGATCTTTCACAGAATGCCCCGATCTCACCCCTCTAACCTCTGACCACGCTTCTTCATTGTTATTATCATTTAGTCGTATAATTTATTAACCTACAACTTATTAACAATCATAATTTCTAGACATTAAAATTCACTATTCCGCAAACTTGTAAAAATAAATAGTCGCGAGCGTCGCAGCTCCGTTTTTTATGCACGGACTGCATCAGGCCGGGCGCCAGCGCTGGCGCCTAAACCACCATGTGTCCACTTTGTCCGTCTCTGCGCAATTCCTGCAACGCACCAATACATCTTGCGTAGTTTATGTTTAAACATATTTGCACCTTATTGTCTACAACATAAAACATAATTATAAATAGGATCGGAAAGACAACCGACATTGGGAAGTTTGTAAACTTGTATGGTCTTTCTGTGAATTCTTAAATACGATAGAAAAACATAATAAGTCACACTTCAGAGCCCTATTATCTCGGATTTTGAATGTTGTGTAAAATTTATGTTTCCTAGTTTCGTGTTGCAGACGCACTTTAGATAAATTTCGAGAATCAAAAAAAAAAACTGATAACAGTGTTTACCATATTTCCGATGAGATATTTACTATATAAGGCTAGGGCCTGTAGTTATATAAATAGTGATGTGTGAAATACATATCACTACAACGGCTCTATCGATTTGGATGAAATTTGCAGTATAGGGGTTTACGGAGGCGACAAATCGATCAAGCTAGGTATCATATCTGAGAAAACTCGGTTTTAGCTATTTTAACCCGAGCGAAGCTCGTTCGCCCAGATCCTGTTAAAAAAATAGTAGGACCTAATGTTCTTTCGGGTCTAAGAATTTGAGTGATCGAGCATAGCTTAAATGAATACATTCCTAGATAAATGATACCTAGCTAGATCGCAAGAAAACCCCTCATAGTGATAATTTCGTCCAAATCATTAGAGACGATTTTAAGATTGTCTTTTTATATTATAGACGGTATAGAACGACACCACTTAGAAAGCGCGCGGCGAACAACTTAAACCGTTGACACAGTCTATTATTGCTTAATCCGGTTTATATGAGAGATAATTTATTATAGGAAGTCGCGCGCCTCAACAATTCAAAACGCTTCAATGTACTTATTTGGAAAGTTTTTTAAAAGCACCACCGACCCTCTAAACGCATGTGTGCGTGCTGATGCAGCCGTCAAACATGTGTTAAGAGTGTTGGTGATGCTTCTTAAATATTTTGAAGCGTTTTGAATTGTGGAGGCGCGGGATTTCCTATAGTATTATTATTTATGATTACTATATGCTGAATAAATATTTTCATTTTCAGTAGATTATCTCTCATATAAACCGGATTAAACAATAATAGACTGTCAACGGTTTAAGTTGTTCGCCGCGTGCCTTCTAAGTTGTGTCGTTCTATAGAATATCTCTACCCTATTAGAACTCGTAGGTACTCGTTCCGGAAAAAAAATACAATAATCTAACGAGCAGCTAAATAGTATCAAAATGGCTTTATAAAGTCACACTGTCCTTCATTAAAAATCAAAATGTTATTTATTTATTAAACTTTGCAAAATATTAATTGCGAAAACTTAAAGTGCGAAATGTTGTCCTGTCAAATGATAATTAACCGGAATGAGATTGGGAGAGTTTAGAAAGTGGTAATTAGCGAAGAAGTTTTCGGTGCTAATTTCGTAAAGATAAGTATGAAGGAATAAATAAAGCACCAAGCAAGCAATTCCTTCACATTCGCTTATATTGTATCCATTTTCATTTTTTTGTCATCATCATCATCATCATCATCATCATCATCATCAACATTTCATTTTTTTGTAGTCGACGCCAAATATACCTATGTTTACACTTCTTCACCCTATTCCGTTGTATTAAGGTCCAGAAGTATGAACATATCTTTGACATGTACATTTTTTTCGAGAATTTTCTTGACATCTAAATCTTTTGTCAGTTTATCAGTACTAAAAACAATTAACTTAAATACATTGAGGTAACTAACTACTCGTTTTCAATAAAAAATAAAAAAACATTTTTTTCGCCGTTCTGTAAAATTTGTCGAAATTAAGACAAAAAAAATTAAGAACGAAAAAACAAGGCAGTAAAGCACACAGTTACCCTCCAATAGAGAGCCAGACGGGCATGGTCGGCGCTTCCGAGCGTGTTCACAAATCTAACCACAAATTTCTCCAACAGGGCTTAGAGATCAAGGGCCAGATGGTGTTCTGTTCCGAGTCCGACTCGCTCCTGTTCGTGGGCTCGCCGTTCCTCGACGGACTCGAGGGTCTGACTAGTCGGGGCCTCTTCATCTCCGACATTCCACTGCACGACGCCACAAGAGATGTAATCTTGGTTGGCGAACAGGCGAGAGCCCAGGTAAGGTCCAAGAAGACGTTAAGGGCTTAAGACACTAACATGTTTAAAGTAACTTCAATTCAAGTTCCAATTTAAACAAGCTACTTTTTAAAAACAAGCTTTTTTTAAAGTACTCGCCAAGACGGATTAAACGTATCCAAACTCGTTAGGTTAAGACGTTTAGCTATCGTGTTCCTATGGCCTTCCGGTTCCATCATCAGATCAGCTCCATGTCATAATAATTTTGCATTGTCATCCGATTTACACATGCATGCAAAATTTCAGCTCAATCGGTAACCGGGAAGTGGATCAAATTGTACTTGCAAGATTTGATTACAGACAGACAGACAAACATGGGTAGCTAAATGAAAGCTTGTAAATGAATACGCTAATGTAATGTGGTAACTCTAGTTAAAGCAGGTTAGAATGTTAGACGATAGAAAGTCTTCCATTGCTGAAATCACTGCCTGAGTTAGATAGTACTAAAGTTCACCATTTCTTTGCGTCTGCCATTACAGATATTTTTTCCTTATTCCCATTTCCCAGATTCGGTGATATTTTACTTAGATGCCCAATTCTAATTCTTAATGGTCGACTAAGTGAATTGCTTTCGTTAGTTAATACTCGTAGTCGTTCTTGATGTCTGCTTTGACAACATTTATTCACATAAAGGATAAATTCTTGGGATATTCTATTCTAGTAATGTACTAGAAGTTTATGCGAACAAATTTAATCTAGCTCAAAGTAACGTGATAGTTGGATGAACTACAAATATGGGAACAGGTTTCTCACTCGGAATATTTTAATGGCAAAGTACTACGCTCTCTTTTAATGACGGCAAGAAAAAAAAACCGAGTACAGGTAATTTGAATTCTGTTTCTTGAACTTGGCTTGACACGCTCCCGCGTGTCTAGATCTGCCATGGAAACTGAACAGCTCAAGGAAAATATTGCGTAGAAGGTCTAATTCCTTAAAAAAAAATCATTACAAACATTTATAATGTGATTATATTGAGGTAAAAAATGGAGGATCATTGTATTAAACTTAAGACCGAATTCATCTTTACTAGTTATATTCTATTTTCTAAAAGAGTCATTGTCTTGAAATTAACTTCTATTTATTCTCCTAATTTGAACCGAATATGTTTCTTCTTCTTCTAATTTCAAAATTTTGTTTCAGCGAGTGCATGAAATATTTGTTTCATTTCATATCAATTTACTTTTAAATATCTCTAAAGTAAATATAAAAATTCATCGTGTTTAAACTCAGTTTTACTGGCATTCCTACGACAATTCGGTTAAAAATCTATTTCCCGGATAAAGTTGTCAAAGCATTTTTCTCGAGTCGACTTGTTGATCTGAAGTCGAGGGCTCTCGATGGCCATACCAAGCCAAAGTTAGTTCGGAGTTTATTAAAGAGCCTTTGGAACACTACTACTACTACTACAGCCTATTTGCGTCCCACTGCTGGGCACAGGCCTCCTCTCATCACGAGAGGGTTTGGGCTATAGTCCCCACGCGGGCCCAGTGCGGAATGGGGATTTCACAGACATCTTTGAATTACTTCGCAGATGCGTGCAGGTTTCCTCACGATGTTTTCCTTCACCGAAAAGCTCAGTGGTAAATTCAAAGTGAATTTCGCACATGAGTAAACTTAGAGGTGCGAGCCGGAATCGAACCCCCGACCCTCTGCATGAGAGGCGGTAGGTCGAACCACTAGGCCACCACGGCTTCACGGCTTTGGAACACGATCTAATTAATTTCGTAGATGAAGTAGAAATTTCGATAGGAACGAGACAGCTTTCTCAGTTGAATTAACACAATTTACATAAGTGTCACAATTTGTGCGTGATTTTGTGTTTTGCTCTACGTGAACGACTTTGTTGCGGAAAATTAAATGAGTACCTAACCTTTGCAGTCAGCCAAGTAAATTCTGCAAATCGTCAATGTCTACGTCCTTACAAGTACTTGGCTACAGCAAGGCAGTAGATGTAAATATTGTTACAATTATAGAAAAAAACATTTATGTTTCAGTGTTTCAGGTATAGTTTCCAACAAAAGTTTTGTCGGCATTATTCAATTGTCATAAAATAAATCCGATACTCCCCGATGTTCTATTAACCAATTTTACCTTTCCGTTATTTTTATCAAACCGTTCCGTCGTATTTTACGTTTTCAATTCCTAAAAATAAAGAAATAACGTTTTGCAGGACGGTCTCCGAAGAAGAATGGACAAGTTAAAGAACAGGATAGAAGAAGCGAGCAAAGCCGTTGACAAAGAGAGAGAGAAGAACGTTAGTCTTCTTCATTTGATATTTCCGCCCCACATCGCCAAGAGGTTATGGCTTGGTAAGTCTAACAGTGATACTATTTCATCATCATCATTATCATCATCATAATCATCATCATCATCATCATCATCATCATCATCAATGATAACGGTCCTCGGAAACTCGCATCCAGTTCTTGCCGGTGATATGGCGAAGGTCGTTCCGCCGAGCTTGAGGGCGTCCCACGCTACGCTTACCGAGGCGCGGTCTCCACTCTACTGTGGTGTTTGTAATACGTCAATATGCTATGGTGATCTCATATTACAAGTGGGAAGGCGTAATGATTGTACACCACCATTATTGAAAAAAAAAAACACGAAATGAAGAAAATATTTCATTTTTATGTCAGTTCGTCCAGTAATTACAGGTATATTTGTTGATACGTTCGTTACGGTCAGTAACTCCGATTTTTAGTAATATACTTATCACAAGAAAAAATACTCAGGTAACATGACTAATTCTTATAAAAGCATGACAGCCAAGTACAAACACGAGCACACTTTCTTTTATCATTTTCACGAGAAAAACAGTATCAGTGAAGATATTTCTTTTTCTTAGAATTGTCGTTTCTTGGCCTCGTGTCGGATTTCTTTTTAGATTTTCCAAGAATTACTTCACTCAATATTACTTTACTAAAACGTTTGGAACGCTAGGAAATTACGTTACATAACAATACGTGTTATTGCTGTTGTAATGAAATGTTCTCCGCAGTTCCGCTATTTATTACAGCCCGGAAGGAGAACTGGCAACTCACGTATTATGTCGATATTACGATAATGTTGACCCCTAAATAAACGCTGCTTTGGAGTCGATTCACTAATCATTGCTAGTTTGGAGATTACGTTACTTACTTTAGACATGTAACTACTGTAATCCAATTTCCATTTCCGTTTGATTTTTCATTTACACCTCTCTCAAAAATATTCGGATATGATTTTCGGAATTGTTTTCCGGATTTCTCGAAAGTCAAAAAATATTCGATGTAGATAAAAGTGTAAATAATTATTGTTAAAAATAGATTACCGTGCCTAATGCTGTTTTTTAACGCTAACTAGAGTGCCCACATATGAGTAGATAAAATATATTCTTGATTCATATTCCTAGATTTACTCAGGTGTGGTCTAAACTCTGAATCAGTCGTAAACTTTACTGCCGCAGGCGTGGATATGGCATGATAATTAAGTTGATGATCTTTTATGGCAACATACCAATTAATTTGCCGCATTTGATGCGCTAGTAAATTAAGAGCGGGAGAATTCTACTATTCTTCGGGTTATATAAAAGCTGCAGTAGATGGTAACGAACAAAAAACTATTTATTAAGTAATTTTTCATTAAGTATAAAATACTTGCACACAATTTTTCTGTACACTCAATTGTTCGTACTTAACTTTCAGAACACTCTCAAATATTTTTTCGCCCATAAACTAAAATCAATGAGTCCTTGATAAAATACCTTCCTCTCGTCCAGTGTCAAATCCTAAAATGTATGTAGTCACAATACACCCCAGACGTGTTTCTAGTGAGTGACGTACTAGTAGAGGCCTCTTAATAGCGAACATTCCAAATGGGTCGACCTTTTCGCCCTTTTATAAGCACATTATAACCCTCGAACGACGATTGCACGACGATTGCACGGGTGGACGATTACAACGACGGGTTTGTGGAAGCTGTCCATACGGTTGGGTCCAAGTTCTTCAAGACCCGCCGTACAAGAACTAAGAAAATCTCAGACTCAACCCTAAAGCTCATGGAGGTGAGGCGTGAGATGATTCTGCAGTCTTCAGGTGACGCTAGTCATTATCGGCAGCTCAATAGGCAGATCTCGAAGTCTCTGAAGCGTGATATACGCCGATTCAATACCAACAGTATTGAAAAGGCTATTGAGCGTAACAGAGGCTCGAAGGTGTTTGCCAAAGATCTGTCTATTGGCCAAAGCCAATTGACAAAGCTGAAGACCGAAGACGGCAGGATCGTCTCATCCAAACCGGAGCTGTTGGGAGAAGTCGAGAAGTTCTATGGGCAGTTATACACGACAATCCGAACACCCGTCGCTGATCCAGCTAAAGACCCTAGAGCTAGATTAACCCGACACTATACCGAAGATATCCCGGACGTCAGCCTGTACGAGATTAGTATGGCTCTCAAACAGCTTAAGAACGGCAAAGCCCCCGGTGATGACGGAATTACAGCTGAACTCCTGAAGGCGGGTGGTAAACCAGTCCTTAAGGCCCTTCAGACGCTGTTTAATTCCGTCATCCATGAAGGGAGAACGCCGCGAGCATGGAACAGAAGTGTGGTGGTGCTCTTCTTCAAAAAAGGGGATAACACCTTGCTGAAGAATTATAGACCCATCTCACTTCTGAGTCATGTCTACAAGCTGTTTTCGAGAGTCATTACGAACCGTCTCGCGCGCAGGTTTGACGAATTCCAGCCTCCCGAACAAGCCGGTTTCCGAAAGGGCTATAGTACCGTAGACCACATACATGCGTTGCGGCAGGTTATGCAGAAGACCGAAGAGTATAACCTCCCCCTTTGCCTTGCATTTGTGGACTACGAGAAAGCCTTCGATTCGATCGAGACTTGGGCTGTGCTGCAGTCTCTCCAGAGGTGCCAAGCTGACTACCGGTACATCGAAGTGTTGAAGTGTTTGTACGAAAATGCCACCATGTCCGTCCGACTACAGGACCAGACCACGATGCCCATCCCACTGCAGCGGGGAGTCAGACAAGGAGACGTAATCTCTCCGAAGCTGTTCACCGCTGCATTGGAGGATGCCTTCAAGGTGCTGGACTGGAAAGGACGAGGCATCAATGTAAATGGCGAGTACATCACTCACCTTCGATTTGCCGACGATATAGTAGTTATGGCTGAGACCATGGAAGACCTCAGTGCTATGCTCGTTGACCTCAGCAGAGTTTCCGATCGAGTTGGTCTGAAAATGAACATGGACAAGACGAAGATCATGTCCAATGTCCATGTTGTGCCAACTCCAGTAATAATCGGAGGCTCTGCGCTCGAAGTTGTTGACCATAATGTATACCTGGGACAAACAGTCCAGTTAGGTAGGTCCAACTTCGAGAAAGAGATCAATCGTCGAATCCGACTCGGCTGGGCAGCGTTCGGGAAGCTTCGCAGTGTCTTTTCGTCCAAATTACCGCAGTGTCTTAAGTCGAAAGTCTTCGACCAGTGTGTGTTGCCAGTGATGACTTATGGTTCCGAGACGTGGGCGCTTACGATGGGCCTCATAAGAAGGCTCAAGGTCACCCAGAGGGCAATGGAGAGGGCTATGCTCGGGGTTTCTCTGCGTGATAGAATCAGAAATGAGGATATCCGCAGTAGAACTAGGGTCACCGACATAGCCCGAAGAATTGCGAACCTTAAGTGGCAGTGGGCGGGGCACATTGCTCGCAGGACTGATGGCCGATGGGGCAAGAAAGTCCTGGAGTGGCGTCCGCGAACCGGTAGACGAGCTGTCGGTAGGCCTCCAACAAGATGGAGTGACGACCTTGTAAAGGTCGCGGGAACGCGGTGGATGCGAGTGGCACAGGACCGGTCTGAGTGGCGCGCCTTGGGGGAGGCCTATGTCCAGCAGTGGACGTCTATCGGCTGAAATGATGATGATGATGATGAACCCTCGAACAGTTGAGGACATTTAATCTCGGTAAGCACTTGTATTATGGAAGACAGACGAGTCTTTTTGAGTAAATATAAATGTTAAATGAACGGTAATTGATATCGATATTTTACAAGTAATTGGAAGAGAAGCGAGAACGAGTAGAAAAAACCTCTGTTACATTTGAAACCGATAATCTTATCGGCCTTTTTATTAATAACAATCATGGTTTTGTTTCAAATACAAACAATTAAGTGCATAGATAGAACCAAAAAAAACCATGTTATTTTCTTGGCATTTCATAAGTGCAAGAAGTCTTTGCAATCCGAAGTGGTTCTGTCTTCCCATATGAGATACGTGCTAATTTCTCATTATGCACGTCTTGTGATGTGAACGTTACATAATCATTTTATCTAGCTCAATACCTTCGGAAACCTAACAAACTCCCCCGGTTAACTATCGAACCAATTTATATTAGTTAAAGTTATTAAATTCTGGAGCGAACTTAATCGGCGACTGGGGACGCACACGTGTTCCCGAAATATTGTGACAGTTTACACAAAAACTAAGATAAAGTCTTAGATCTCATATGGTATTACGTCGATTCTGAACTTTACCGTCTTACACGTAAAGTGTAAAATATAAACACGGCCGTAAAGGAATTGAAGCATTCTTGTCCGCGTTAATAAATTGAGACTAATGCGATAAAGAATGCTCACCGCAAAATGTTGTGATGTTCATGTGATCATTTCGCGGTAAATTTGGTAATCAAATTCGTGGCTTTTGATGCGTATTAATGATCCGTACGTTTGGATTTTTTAATTAAATTGAAATTGATAACTAATAAACTCAACATAAAACCAGGAATTATACTAGGAGACAAATGTCCCACGACATGTGTCCGCGACACGTCAAGCGAAGCCGGGCGATTTCGCATGACATATCTGGCGACATCGTGCGACTTAATACCCGTAGCGACGACAGGCAAAGTCGTGGGGACTTCGCGAAACTGCGCGAACCTGACATACCGAGCTACATCTCTCGTGACGTAGTGTGTCGACGTTGCCAGATGTCGCTCGACAGGTCTGGCAACGTCGCGCCAATTCACCCGACGTCGCCGGCGACACGTGTCGCAGGACATTAAATTTTTCCCCAAGTGTATCCCTGTGACTAGAACTAAAGAAACCTTTGTCCCCAGGCGAGAAGATCGAAGCGAAGAGCCACGATGACGTGACCATGCTGTTCAGTGACATCGTCGGGTTCACTTCGATATGTGCGACAGCCACTCCTATGATGGTCATAGACATGCTTGAGGACTTGTACACTGTTTTTGACGTGTTCTGTGAAGAGCTTGACGTGTATAAGGTAAGTTCAAGGCCAATTTACGCCTGTAGCTGTATAGAGTAAGATCACAGGACCCTCAGACATAACCTATTTTTGAAGTACCTAATCTTTACGGAATAGATTAATTACTCCTTATGTGCTTATGTACTGTGTATGCGTACTCGCTAGCTTGGCTACAGGAATCAGATAGAAAAAGGTCGATAGAAAAATAACTTTTTTTTTGTTATTCAATAAACTAACAATTCGATACGTGATATTGCCATGTCCCGTAGAGAGCTATACCAATCCCAAATATCCTCCAAGGTAAAAATTCGTTACTTCAAAAATAAACAATGCCCGTAGGGTATAATAACAAATTGTTCTAATACTATACGTACCTATTATAGTTAAGGTCTATGATCTTGTACATATATTAGATGAAAACTATAGTATAAATGTTTCTGATTCATCCCAGTCCTATCGCTACACCCATTTCGTACAGAACATCCCTTAGTTTGAAGATTTGAAAGATTCCAATTTGTAAGATATACAAACTGTCGGCTTGTGCAGTTTATTGTGGTGGAACCTTTTTTTCGCAAACCTTACCTATATCGTTACTTGTTTTGTTTCATTAGGTACAGATTGACACTGATATCCTATATATAAAAAAACCGGCCAAGTGCGTGTCGGGCCACGCGCAAAGTATAGGGTTCCGAAGTTGACGAGGCCCACAGTACCTCTCTAAGACTTATTAGCATCTAGCTAGCCTGTGGTATGACGTGCCCGCCCGACGCCCCTGCCGCTCGAGAAAAATCATTGGTATTTTAATCATTTCATAAGTTGGTCGACTATTACTCGTAAGTTTGTACAGCCTACTTAGCTGTGATAGTTTTCCTTTCAACTACGTTATATATGCCACAACCGTGATTTATTTCAGCCATCCAAATACCACTATTTAGCTGGCAGGGGGGGGGGGGGGGTGGACACGTGACTCTAACAAAAAATAGCACTTTAAAGCTTAATATTTCACAAACGCATCACTTAATCAAAAAATGGTTTTAACAAACCCACAATATTTTTTAAGACCTATTCAACGATATGCCACACCATGGGGTACGCAAGAAAAAAAAAATACATCCCCACTTTACAAGTAGGGGATGTACCATATAAAAAAAAATTTTTCAAAATTTTATTGTACCACTTTGTCAGCGTAACTAATATGTATATTCATGCCAAATTACAGCTTTCTAGAACTAAGCATCTCCGAGCAATAGTGCGGACAGACGGACGGACGGACGGACGGACGGACATGGCGAAACTATAAGGGTTCCTTGAGGACTTCGGAACCCTAAAAAGTATAATACGACACCACAATGTTTTTCAGTCCGTCTGTTTATTGAGTCCTTCTACGAAGTCCGCGGTCAGGATACGTCAAACGTTACTATGACCTTGATTTCAAACGATTGTTTCCCTTTGTAGTTCTGGAACAAATGGAATATTGCTTCTGTCGTTTGGAATCGGTGAGAAAAACTCGTATCTCCCCACTGATTCTGAGAAATTCGTGTAATATTTTTCATGATTCATATAAAATACCGCCACACATATAGATGAGTTTTTAAGACATGTTTTATTAAATATAACATTGGATTCATATTAGATGAAAAATCGTATTATTATCGTTTCATTTGGTAGGTATTTTGAAATGTTCTCTGCGTCCAGAATGTTTGATGAAACCTCAGTTAACCCCAATAACAGTATTACCTTTTCTTGTTCCCTATGTCAGTGTACAAGTAGGTACAGGTTAACACAACTTAGAAGGCGCGTGGATTAAGCAATAATAGACTCTGCGTCAACGGATCAAGTGCTTCGTCGCACGCCTTCTAAGTTGTAATACATTGAACAGATTTACTAGAACAATCACTTGTTTTATTTTAAAACTGGAAACTAGTTATGTTTTATAATGTAAAGAACGAACGATTTTTAAAACTCCGCTAAGACGCCATGTGCTTTTGTAATTTCAAATCCCAGCACGAATCGAAAGTCGAGCAGTACATTAAACATTTGCAAGTCCCAGCGTCTCAGGCTTTATCCAGCGGTATCGAGCTGGAAAATTGCTCGCATATGCACTTCACGCTCAACGACGAGGATTGTCGTCTTCGCATACGTTATGACTGTTCTGCTTGCAATCTCTTACGAAAGATGGAATTGTTATCTGAGAACTAGATAAATGAGAAATTGAGTCATCTTATTTGTCGCAGAATGAATTTCCATTTCGGAAACGCACAGGCTAGTTATTATTTTCAATGGTCAGGGTTTGCGTTTGTTTTAGCGAAAATTATTTGATGTCGCAGTTTTTAATGAATAGACTTTGTATACTTCTGAACGTGAACTTTAACCGTGGTTTGTCAATAATAAACCGAATCATGAATATCAGAGATGAGTAAGATCTACCATTGATAGTGAATTATGACATTCATCGTCATGTCATATATGTCACCCGAAATATATAGGTAGAAATCCATCTTATTCCTTTTCAATACTTGCCAAAACATCACTGTAATTTATTAAAGGTC
Source organism: Aethes cnicana (assembly GCA_963971205.1). Taxonomy (NCBI): domain Eukaryota; kingdom Metazoa; phylum Arthropoda; class Insecta; order Lepidoptera; family Tortricidae; genus Aethes; species Aethes cnicana. The sequence continues at coordinate 8,954,321 of OZ020289.1, read as the reverse complement.
TATACAGGGTCATCAATTCATCATCGATAACTGATACTGTGGTTAAAATATCGTCCTAACGTTTTTATTGACCCTGTATTACCGACAGCTTGTCTCCTATGTACGGTTGTCCAAGCATCTTGACAGTACTAAGAAATTGTTTAATTGATACAGGTTGAAACGATAGGCGACGCATATTGCGTTGCTAGCGGGCTGCACAAGAAGATCGACACGCACGCGCCGCAGATAGCGTGGATGGCAATGCGCATGGTCGAAACCTGCGCGCAGCACTTTACACATGAGGGACATCCTATCAAAGTAAGGACGTATTAGTCAACTTATTCTTTAGGAAATGAATATGGTTTTGGCTGTTGCTAGTGTGTTAACTGAGATCATGTTTAATTTAATTACTAAAACTAGCCCTATCTTTAAAGATGATATCCTACAATCATTCATATTATACACAATACAATACAATATACTTTATTGAACACCACATAATCAAGGAACAGTTCAGACATAATGTAATTACCTACACAAAAAGGTATGGCATACAGCAGGCGGTCTTATCGCTTAATAGCGATATCTACCAGACAACCTTTGGATAGTGGAGATGAAGAAAAACATCATATTATCATCCACACTTTGCAAACAGCAACGTGATGAACCTAAGACGTGATGGATCTAAGAGTTTCATCTCAGTTTCAAATATCTTACCGAAAACCTTGCATCCATGTTTTGTGCCTTTCCAACTAATGAAAGTTGGCAGTCAGCTCTGCATGTTTCTTCGCGTGTTTACTCCATTTGCGTTTGTTGCGTAACCCAAATTCCTTCCAACGTCCATCTGATCCTGCTTTCAGCAACTTCTATCTTTCAGGTAATGTCCGTGTTTATTTCGTATATTATTATCTCTCAATACAATAACACCTTCAATTCCCCAACAGATGCGCATAGGTCTCCACACTGGGACCGTCCTCGCTGGAGTGGTCGGTCGCACGATGCTCAAGTACTGTCTGTTCGGACACAACGTCACTCTCGCCAACAAGTTCGAATCTGGCTCGGAACCTCTCAAGATCAACGTCAGTCCTACGACTTATGAGTAAGTACTTTATATTTTACAACTCTACGCGTGGATTAATTCATGCTTAGTTGACGGACTCTTGGTCGTCAAATATGGCCGCCGAGGTGTCATTCCATAAGGAAACGTCATTTTATCCCATATTAAAATATTTAACGTTAACTTTAACTGACGGTTTGAATCAACCTACCCTATGTAACTACCTATATATAAGGTATTTAGAACATAAAGGAGACGTGACTGCGAAACATTCGCGAGTGCGCCGTGGTTTCATCCGTCAAGCAGCTGTTTCGTGTCGCGATGTACCGTGAGGCTTACAAGAAACTAGCGGTCCACCTTGAGGACTGAAGAGGCACACTAAGAGAGAGAGAGACGGTATTTCTTCGATCAGACATTGCTGTTAGGTTCATTGTTTCATTCAAAACACCGCGTTTGTCAGGTATTTTGTTGAATTCCCACAATCCACCAAAATGGAGACAAGAAGCTGGTAAATTAAGTAGACCAGTGTTCCTTGAGCATGACCTGTTTGTTAAATAGTGCTAAACTATTTTAAGTGTATTTTTACAAGAAAATGGGTATTTTTCATTTAATTTACATTTATTTACTTACTTAAATATCGTAAAATGATCTAATTGGGACAGCTATTTATCTAAAACAGTTATATTAAACACTTTAGCGTAGATTTATAATTTGCTTACCTGATGATACTATACATGTAAATAGCTGGTTATAGTTATAGAAGTAGCTATTGAAAATCTCGTTTGACCTGTGGAAAACCCGATCCCGTAGAAATATTGGGATGAAACAATCATATATTATTTTCAGAGTCTCAAACTATTTCCATGCTTATTTCATCAAATATCAGTTCACTAATTTTGATGCGAAGGAAGGACAAGCACACAAACACACTTTCACATTTGTAATATTAGTTCTTCCTTCACATCCTTCATTAGTCTCAGAATACCTAACGCAATGTCTAGTGTAAATTTTGAAATTCCGCAATCCATCCATGAGAACCTACATCATCTGTCACAATCACAAGACAGAATGCATACTCGGTTGATTTTGATTGAGCGAGTGGCGTCACGTTTCCCGCTGAGTCTGACACACAGTTTGGAACTACGAAGCGCGAAATTGGCAACAGACGGATTGCATACTGAGTGCACTCGACCTTTGAATTGTGGGGAATTTCACACGTTCGCCTATCGATGTGGCTAACCTGTGAGCTTCGGATTAAATAGCTATTATATTCAATTCGAATACATGAGATAATTAATAGTACATTATTGCCGTGGCCGGGAAAGTAGGTCTTTGCAGGCTGAGTACTGGTTTAAAGGGCCGAGGCTTCGCCGAGGCCCTTTAATATGTACGAAGCCTGCAAAGCCTTTCACGTGCCGAGGCTTATATAGTGCTTTTCTCAAAAATGAAAAAAAACCTTGATATTAGGTATTCATAATAATCATAATACAGCATTGACACGCATGCAAAGGTAGTCAAGTACTTACAACAAATCCAATGGAACGCCAGTCTTATTTCGTATTCACCGATATTTGACTTTAACAGACACACTAACACGGCAAGTTAAAAACTCGCATGTAGATTTCTCGTTTTTTATAAAAATTAAGACCTTTTATTAATTTTTAAACCAAACTAGTAAACTATTTTCATGAAATTTAGCTAAATAAATCTGATACAAGACAAGAACTCCCGCTCTTTATGGATCGTTCTTTTTTAAAATTCCGTTCTGAAATACATTGCGCTGTTTCAGACACGGATAAAAACGTTTGGTTTCGCGTCAATTGACAGATACAGAACATGCAGACTTGGCTGTTTGGGAATTCCTTCGCGTATTTATCAGTTTAAAAAAAAAGTACGAATGAAATTTCATACGACATTCCCTGCGCTTATACATGCCGCGGAAGTAAATTCATACAAATTTCCGGGGCATGCAGTTGAGTTTTTTTTTTTTAATTTTTGACTGATCGTCAATGACGCACTTCGCAGTCTGATAGAAAGCAGACAATGACGAGTTTCCCGGCCATTTTTGAGAAAAAGTTTTTCCAGCATGAGCATCTGGGATGACCATATAGAGTCAAGCAAAACATTGTGACGATATTATACCCACAGAATCAACTATCGATTCTAGAAGCATGTCTTTTGTTTATAATTGTTTTCGATTTGATAAAAAAAAAATCAGATTCAGATCATTCAGAAATCGCTCACACTAATAGTCCCATACATGGCCATAAATTTTTTCTACTTTATCGAAAAAACAAAATACCCTAAAAACATGCTTAGAATCGATACCTGATTCTCTGGGTAAAATATCGTCACAAAGTTTTGCTTGACCCCGTATAAAAGATTGTAGTCCGATATACTCAGCAAAGAAGAATCTGACTCAAATGATAGAACTTGCAACGTCGCTTCCCAAAATGAGAATCTCGGAAAAAAACAGGCTAACGATTTCCTTCATAAACGAGATTGCGACGAAACTCAAAATGCGTATCATTGGCAATTGACTTGGAGCAAAGGGAAAAATTCAATTTAACTTGAACATACTTGGACTCGTTATCTTCGTTATTAGTTTCACTTCAAAGCGCACAATACTTGAACAAATCAATCCGGTGGAAGTAACGAAACTTTTTCTCGCAGGTGGCTAATAAAATTCCCCGGGTTCGAGATGGAACCACGGGACCGCTCCTGCCTCCCGAATTCGTTCCCCAAGGACATTCCGGGGACGTGTTATTTTCTACACAAGTACACGCACCAAGGCACCGACCCAGACGCACCACAGGTAAGTTTCTTTTTTCTTAAAACTATGAATATATTTTGTCGGAATTCAAGTGATTTGAGGTCAGGCGGGGCAAGTACGCCAACGGGGTAAACACACGTAAATTGATTTTTCGACCTAATACCTTGTACAGGGCCAACCTGCTTATTGCAGTGGGGTTATAGTATTTCATTGTTTGCTTATATGGTCATCATTGGTTGAGCAGTATTTATTAGTATCGATATATTTATGGCAGGTGCACTTACCCCATATTAGCTCACTTGCTTTATCTATGACTTGCGTCGTTTAATGACCTTTAATGAATGTCTATTAAAATCACATTGATTTTTTTGGTTAAAAGTTAATGACCTATTGTAATATTCATATTTATTGGTAATAGATTTGAAAATCGAAGATGCGTGATGAAAGATGGTATTTTTCGAATGTAAATATACCTAAATAATGATAAAAAAAATTGCCTAATCAAACTATTGGCATGAAACTTTTTCCAACCAAGTTTGGTACTCATAACAACTCCTTTCGAAATCAATAAAAATAGTAAATTCTGTATGTTTTAACCTTTTCAACGTCATGTGAAATACTAATGTCAGTAAATATGGTTCTAACGGATACGCATTGAATTCTCTTATCCCTTGTTCGTTGGTGCTGAAAAGGTTAATTTTATATCTTCATTAAATAGGTACATGATTGTAGTTCGAGAATTCCAACCTAAAAAAGATTCCAATAGTAAACTTCCAAGAGAGAATTTGTGCTTTTCAAATCTCCCAAGTTTATCTGCCATTGTTCAACTAATTTAAACTCCAAAACCCAAATCATCCCTTGAATTCTTATACCTAAAAACCTCGGATCGTTCCCTTGAGCTGCGAAGTTTAAATCATTCTTCCTTAGTTTGCAAGTGGAGTAATATATTTTCTTTGACAGGTTAAACATATAGAAGACGCCTTGAAAGATTACGGGATAGGACAGGAGAAGACTGATGTCACCGAAGAATCTACTTAGTCGGATTAATTTTTAAATAAGCAACTTGGTTACGAAGAAAAGGTTTGTTGCAAATTTATTGTTGTTTGTAGATGACATTCTATTTGAAGTACAACCCAAGACGGATTTCAATAACACCAAGTTATTTATTAATATTAGCATTACTTTTATAATACCTATTCTATTTTTCAGAAAAAAGCACAGTTCGCCTCGATTGTTAATGAAAAATTATCTCACTGTTTTCCCACCGAGCAAACTGTTGCTAATTTCGCGAACATTTTTGTAATTCCTTCAACAAATTATTAATTCAATCTTGGTATACTAAGGTTCTACATCAAAAGAAACTGGCGTAAAACGAAGCGTTACATACGGCACATCTTCGGACTGGGTTTTCGGAGTTGCTTGAACATTTTCAGCATTGTAAATACTTATTGTTAGCAAAGTAAATGTTTAAATTTGCGGATCAAACGTTCTGGTGTTACAGATCTTCAAAGACCATTTTCCTTTTGTCCAAAACGTTGGAGATATCGCGTGTTATATCGTGAGTTTTCATTTTATATATTTTCCTTAAAGTGTGTTAACCATTATTGAAATCGATATAATTTTAGGGAGTAAAGATATTTTAAATATTGGAACTAAGAATTCTAATGTAATTAATAGCATTATGTAAGAGTTGAGTTTCATTTTTCAACCAACCCACTTTCAAAAACTATTTTCTTTTAATATTTAATACAATGGAAAGTGTTTTAATTTTATTTATTAAATATTATATTATTTTATTTATTAATTTTTGCCATCTGAAAAATGTTTCGAGATAAGACATATTTTAGCGAAGTTGATTATTAATATTATGCCAGTCCATTCAATTCAATAAGTACACTCAACAGCAATGAAAACGGATCACTTTGTATGGCAAATCCTATACAAAAAAATGACCCGTTCTTATTGCGGTTGAGTGTATTTTAATTCACATTTGTTATCTCGGGTGAAAGCTTTTGACAAGACTATTTAGTGATTCGAATTACAATCCTTTACTCCTGTTGTAATCCCTAGTCGATAGGCTTTGTGTAATAGATTGTAAAATCTTTTTATAAACGTACCAAAATGTATAAAAATAATAATATATTTCAAGATATAGTGATCTATGTGAAGCTTTACAATCTCGATATTTTATAAATGTACATACAATGAACCTGGGATGATACGACTTACGTAGTTTTAATACAATTCATCATAGGTAGGTTTATGTTCTTAGTATCGAAATGTGCTTAAAATTTACCTTTAAAATTTTGAAGTAACACAAACATTGGAGTTTTGCAATCACTTTATAACATAGATAACCAAAACATCAATCGAGAACACCAAATTATAAAAACAATCTTGAATCTGGCCCTTTTTAGCAGATTTTACCATTGCCTTTCACTCTTTAATTTTTTTAGGTAAATTTTGAACACATCCTTAGACGTAAGTAATAATAATATAAGGAAACCAAAGTTCTTTATGGTATTTCCCATTTTGTATTTAAACCTTCCTTAAAATCCAATTTATACATGGTGCTCGTGAGCATTGCGAGAGATTTTAACAGCATGTTCCTGACCATATTTTAAGTTAAAAATCTTAATTAACTTCGGCTAAATTCGGCTCGGGTATCGAGATATTTCCATTTCCAAAGGTACGTTTATACTACGTTAGCAATTATTATGTATGAAAATAATAATTAAAAAAAACGAGTTTCGACCTAAGTTCATATAACATTTATTACTTCTTATAGCCTCAGGAATTAGTAGTGAAAATCTCTCGCAATGCTCACGAGCACCCAGTAGAAGTGTTGTATAAGTTTGAGTCCATTTTAAAGAGCGATAATCAGGTTTTTCAATGTCAGTTATTTCCTATTAATAATATTTTTAGTGCGTGATGAATTCGTCACAATGAGTATAATTGGTTAATAGAATTAAATTAATATTATAATTTGTTATAGGTACATTCCATTTGAATACTTTTGATTTAGTAGAACGCATAGAATGATGAAAATGATGAATGATTCAGAATGATGAAATTTTTAGTACTGAAATAGTATATTTTAAAATTTCGCAATCCAAAGATGTTTTGTATACCTAACTAGTTGTTTAAAGTATTTCTAAGATATCTGTAGGTAATATGTATCGAAAAGCGTACGTTCTAAAGTAGTTAAATATGCTGTCAGCAAAACTTGGATACTCACATTTAGAATAGAGTATTTATGCTTGTAAATAGTTTACCTCTTTTATTACGTATATTTTTTTGTTATTGTGATGGTGAAAATGTTAAAAAAATGGCTACAGTACCTAAACGCATTATAAATTCGAAACGAAGATGTTCAAATGACGAAAGCGGCCCCGGAAAGTTCATCAAAGTTAGACGCGAAGTTATAAAAGTAATCGAGAGGGCTCATTCACTTTCAAAATTTCAACATTCACTTTTACCTTAAGAATATAATGTCTTATGATAATTATTGGGGTAGAGTAAGGTTTGAATCTGCATTACAAATTTTTGTTAAAGGATGAAACTGACAAGTTTTTGAATAACTTAATGTCGGAATAATTTTAGGTTGGTTTTCTAATTTTAACTTCGTCATGAATAAAATAAAATTAAAAGGGTGCGTGCAGATAAATAATTTCACTAAGTGTGTAAGTTTCACTATTTGCTTGCAGCTCCTGTGTGTAAATTACATTTTTGAGATCTCTATGCACCATTTTATGTCTTGATTCTCAACTGTTGAAATACCTATAATATTGGTTACTTAAATTTGCATTGAAATGTTTATTTTCTGTTTTGTTATTATTTGAATTATCAATTCTTAAACAACAAGATTATTATGCTTATCTGAGTTCCTCCATTTTATTTTATCCAAATAAAATGTTCTTAAATAAATATATTTACCTAAATAAATACATTCCACAAATATAACCCGTTAAAATTTTGCAGTGTTGTGATTTAGCATAATCAACCCTGTGTTATTAATAAGGTTCAATGCTGTTAATAGTACATTACAGACCTAGGGTCGTGAATTCGTAAATGTCCCAGATCGCAGTTTTCTGTGGCCCGAACCGAAGGTGAGGGCCATAAATATGCGATCTGGGGCGTCACGAATTACCACCAGTGGTTTGTCAAGTTTTACGTCTTGCCTTGGCCAAGAAGTGAGATTTTCTCTCCGCGTAGCGGGCAGAAAATCTCACTTTACGGCCAAGGGTGATGTAAAATATTTTACAGCACATATCGCTTAGGATAAGTTCATCTAGTCATTAATCGTAGGTACAGCACGACACAACTTAGAAGGCGCGTGACGTAGCACTTAAGCCGTTGACTAAGAGTCTATTTTTGCTTAACCCACGCGCCTTCTAAGTTGTGTACACATGTAGCGAATAGGGTCTTAACTTGGATTTTTTCATTTTATTTCGCTTAGATATTTTGAAGAACTGTACTAAACCAAAGATTTAAGGCGCTGACAAGACCTAAATTGGCTTTCTGTAAACGGTATTTAAACGAAAACTATTTGATTTTGTAAGGCGAGTAAAATACATGTTAATATTCATAATATAGGTAAAAAACTTGCTGTTTCATAAATAGATCTCTAAAAATAATTTTAGTGAAAAAAAAATCGTGACGTGGCATCTTCTAATCCTGTACAAACGGTTTAGTTTTTAAACGCAGATGTCCATAATTAAATAAACTATTCTATCATACTCATACTAAAAAGTTTGCTGATTTATATTGTGCAGGACTAAAAATAATCCCACATTGCATACTGTGGGATTATTTTGAATCTTCATTATTCTTATTTTTCACGTATATCGCCGACATGCCGCGGTGCTACAGTCAGCAGCAGAAGTAGATAAGCTGTCCAGGTGATCAAAATGACCTACACACGACCTTATTCTTAAGACGTTAAGGGCGTGTGTAGGTCATTTTGAACACCTGGACAGCTTATCTACTTCTGCTGCTGACTGTACCTCTACCCTCTACCTCGATTGTTAAAGCTCTTGTCAGCGTCTTAATACCTACTTTTCTATGGGAATTTTTTAAGACATGCCCTAGTCATTTACGTAGACAATCTCAGAAAAAACTTAATTATATTTTAAATAGACAATAAAAAATATAATAGTACTGGCTTTTAAGCAGAAAAGAAAATTATATATATAACAAACTTTTTTAACAACTACGCATTTCTTTGATAATTAGGCAGCTTCGTCGTGACTGTTTCATTATATCTAAGTAGAAAAAGTAGGTTAGAGATTTTTAGCTGGTTATCACTTTTGTAAATTATGCACAATATTATGAGAAATACTTTAAATTTACAACGTAACATAAACGTTGATAAGTATGTTCAGAAAAAGGTCACATAAAAACTGGACATAGGTAATGTTAAAAAAAAACATTTGAATCCTCGTAATCAATCATACAATCATTCCTAGTCATATCATATTATTTTCTCGGGAAAAACTTGAGAATTTGATACTTATTTGCATGTGACAACATGGAACGTGAAACTTTTAGAAAAAATAAGATTGTAGAAAATGTACACTTCAATAAGAATATTCAAGACCAAGGAAAAAGGTTAAGAAGAAAAAGAACAAATTTTGCCCTGCCTTGCTCTCTTTAGCTGATAATTTCACATCTATATGAGATTGTATATTATAGATTTATCATACGGCTAGATACTAAGACAACTGCTTTCAAGTTACTTGATAGGATTGATTTTAAGTATATGTTGTCTTCATTGCCTACGACCACGGCCTTCTATTTAATTAATGTACCTATGTGATAGTCACGAATCTAGATGTATCGAGCTATCTGAAACTATCAATGTGAGCTTTGTAACACGCTGTCGTATGTAATAAATAAGTTCCTTGCCGTAAAGCGAATGCACTGTTAGTAAAAAAAATATGGAAATAAAGTTTCTTTCGTACAATGTTGTTTTCATTTATGCTAGCTTCTGCCCTCGACTTCGCCCTCGTGGAACTCAGTTTTCATGCTCCCGCGGACACGACGCGTTTTTGTCCGTGATAAAAGTAGCCCATGTCCTTCCCCGGGACTACTAAACTTCTAAAGAAACTTCACAGCAAATTTATGAACATGTCTACAGAAAACCGATTTTCTGGTAGTGGTTGTGTCTATAAAGCGAAATTAGTCTAAATAAGCCACGCATGAGAACGAAGGCGTTATTAAATTAAGAATCTTAAATTAAAAATTACAAAAGTTAAATCAGAAATTTATGAGCATGACATTGAGAATGAAATCCAAACTTTATAGTTTTTACTTAAATATAGTAACACAAAACAGCCAATATAAGAAATTGCGGCTCAGTAGTAAGCCATTATTATCTTTCTGCCTTTAACTATACGGCAACGCTCTGGAATTTCCCACTAAAGTCAGATCTAATTGAAAATACCAAGATAAACGTTTAAAACGCTCCGGAGGTTTAAAACCCAATCCACTCGGCAATAACGCTAAATACGCGAGAACGATCATCAACCTTAATCCAACTTAACTGGCCCATAAACATCTAAACACTCAATACGAACGAGGCCATTTTTTACACAGTAAAACGCCATTTACGCCTCATTTTGTATACATAAGCGTATTTGCATTCAGACGTACCGTTTAATATCCCCCTAAACGACGTAAATATATCGTAAAACGTATGCGCAGAAAGAGTCCTTAGTTATGGCGTTAGCTTATTGAATTTGTTTTGCAATAGCTTTTTATTAAAATTGTCTTTCGGTGACTGTTATTGCTGACTACACTAGAAAATATGAGTGCTTTAAACATATTAGTGCTCTCCGTATGTACCAATGATCTTTCAAACTTATTTATAAGCTTAACCTTATCAACGCCAACGACGCATAACGTTGTGACGATATTTTAACCACAGTATCAGGGACATAACGTTTTGCTTGACCCTGTAATATAAATATGCATGCCAATATCGGCACCGCAGGTCCAACACCAAACCTATACCTACGTAGGTTTATACTATACTGAATGAAATACGTATGCTACTACTACTACTACAGCCTATTTACGTCCCACTGCTGGGCACAGGCCTCCTCTCATCACGAGAGGGTTTGGGCTATAGTCCCCACGCGGGCCCAGTGCGGATTGGGGACTTCACACACATCTTTGAATTACTTCGCAGATGCGTGCAGATTTCCTCACGATGTTTCCTTCACCGAAAAGCACAGTGGTTAATTCAAATTGAATTTCGCACATAAGAAAACTTAGAGGTGCGAGCCGGAATCGAACCCCCGACCCTCTGCATGAGAGGCGGTAGGTCGAACCACTAGGCCACCACGGCACGGAAATACGTATGCGTGACATCCATATTCGCTTTTAACGTCAGCCATTCTGGGCGTGTGAGTAACGGCTTTTGTGTTTGTCATGGCATTGAAAAGGTTAAAAATACTGCTAACAGTCGCGTCCGGGTTTCGTGAACTTACTGTAGGTTGCTGTAGCCGCGTTGCCGCGCAACACGGCAAAGGTTTTCTGGCCTATTCAGCACGTGTAATTAGGCTACGTGTTATTAAGACATTGTGTACCCGTGTACATGGGGATACGTACCCTAGTACATGGAGATTCGATCCGCCCGCCGTGACATTTAGTACCTAAAGATTCTACAGAACAAATATTTGATAGAAACTATCGCAGCTATAATAGTAACATAAGAAAAAGGGAAATACCTAAGCTGAGCCGCGATCCGCGGATTCAGACACGAATGCAAACACGGCAACGTATCTTCGCGTGTCCGTGAAATTCGTGGCTTTAGTACCGCCGGATTCAAGAACACGGAGCTACGGTTCGGTGTGTAACACGCCTAAATTCAAATTGGATTTCTAACATAAGTTATCTCAGAGGTGCGAGCCTTATTCGAACCCCCGACCCGCATGTGAGGCGGAGGTACCACTAGGCCACCACGGCTTCTAGAATCTAGATTTTAACTGTCCACAATAAATATTAACCATGAACTTGATAAAAAAAACCTTCTCCCTTGCCCTTAAAATGACCTTAAGGCTTTAAATGTGGTGATTTTATGTCTATATGCATGAATAATCCCAGGTTTGCTGGATTTCATTTGTATACTTGGAAATTATCGGAGCGATAAATTAAATCGGCTTAGAGCATGATTTATTTAGTATTTTGTTTGTTTGCGTACATTTTTAGCGGCAAATATTAGGTTCGGGCCCGAACGTGTGGTTAGCGTCTCGGTACATTAAACATGTCAGTCCTGAACACGCGGGAGTAATAAAATATTGTGGTTAGGAAATCGTGTCGCGTAAGTATAGAGATTCGTGAAAGATGATGGCTGTGTAAACCTGTATGAAATCAATGGCAAATGACAAACGAAAAAAACCAGCTTCAACGTCACAATAGATCTAAAGCGATGAGATTATAAACATTTTCATCATCATTTCGGCCTGTGCGTGTTTAGGCGTGCTGGACATGGTCTCCCCCTAGTCTCGTTGCTAAGGCTAAGGCTCGTCACTCACATCGGCCCTTACTTCCATCGGATTCTCGCGACCTTCATGCGGTCGTCGCGCCATCATCGGCGGTTCGCGGACGCCACTCGAGAACTTTCTGGCCCCATCCGCCATCAGACCTGCGATGTGCCCGTCCCGCTGCCGCTCAAGGCTTGCAATTCTTCGGGGTATGTCGGCAACTCTAGTGCAACTGCGGATATCCTCATTTCTGATTCTAGACGCCAACTAAATTATACATTAATATAACAATACACAATCCTATACAGCATGGTAACCTACAGTTAACAATAAAATGTAAAAAAATGGCGGAATCGTCACACAAATTATCTATACATCTTCTTCTCTTTGAAAATTTACAGTAGGTAGGTACTTATTTCCTCGGGTGTGATATTGATATAATAAATCATCATTTTAAACTTGAAATTAAGTAAAGCAATTTCAAAAATACGCAATGTGTTGAAAGTGCTTATAAAGGCGTCGTTATTTATGGAATTTCGCGGAAACCCCATTTTATGGGTTCCCGCTCCCGTTTAAATTGATAATGGTTACTTTATCATTGTCGACGGGACCCTAATAGGCCTGTTTTATCGGTTTTCAAGCTAGAAGGGCTTATTGTTTAAAATTAATGTTAAACATCTGTTATATTCTGACGCGCCACCTCATTTTTGGCTTCACTGAAAATCAGCATCTCGAAATGTTGTTCGTCAGCATTTCGAGACAACAAGGCTGAGTGCTTTAAGGCGAGTAGTGAGGCAAAAATGCAAATTCGAGGTGTTTTTGTAACCATTTTTCTATAATTGTAACAAGTTGTCATCTGCAAAGTTTACGAATATGGAACACAAATATAGTCAATTAGTGTTTCTGGTATTTTATATCGTCTTATATGTAATGATTTGTACTATGGATGTCATTTAAGAAATCCTTAATCCTCCTATATGTAACCATTTATTTCCGCTTAGGAAAAAATCTACATTGCCAAATTTTTTGCAAGTACTTTTCAGAATTTTATCTAGGGCTTTACCTTCTAACTTATATGATAAATAGCTTTTAGACGAAAAACCTATGTGTTCCTTAGTGTATAATCACAAGTATCACAACACACATTTGCTGCGCTTGTTATGGTAGGCGTTTTGTTGAATTATGCGGCGTTTTTTATATTTTTAAATATTTTTATTTATTGATTAAAAAATATCTAAACTATCGTGATTACTAAAGAAAGAAGGATAAAAGTTCGTTTCATAAATTTGACTTTTATATTGGATTTGAAGTAGTGTCATTTTTCTATAACTTCATTGCATTAAACAGAAAGTTGTGGTTGAGAACAAGGCGACGTTGCGAGTTTCGGCACTCGTGTTGTTTACCTCGCGGTCGCGCGCGCTGTTGCCAGCTAGGTAGGTATCCCGAACTCGATCAGAGGACGCACAGCATGGTCGGCCTGCCGGCCGGCACTCGGAAACGAGTGAATAGCGAGTGAGTAACTAGCGAGAGAGTAAGTCGAGTGGAGTGATTTGTCTCGAGGATTTGCATTTTATTGTTGTTATAGATACTTATTTGTTAAGTTTGTTTTGTTACTCCATAATAGTGTTCTTGTTATAATATTGTTATTGTTACCTAGTGTTAAAATGGGTAATAAAAAGGGGAGAAGATCACACTGCTCTATAAAGTTGATACGAAAGCGACAAGGGCGAACCGCTTATTACCTCAAGAAAGTCGCTGAAAAGTAGGGTCGCTTCGCCTGTTTGCGTCCACTTACTGGAGTTGGCAAGTTTGAAGGTGAAAATAAAAATGTTCTAATTGAAATTTTGATTATAAAACGGATGTAACGTATTGATTATATAGTCCTTTTCAATATAACTTATAGTTTTGGTCGAAACATCTGGTAGTTTTCAAAAAAACCACACAAATAGGCAAATTAGGCGATTTACCCAGTTTGCGTCCACTTAATCCAGATTGCGTCCACCTATGGACCAATTCGCGTCCACCAACTTAGAAAAGGAATCTGAATTGATGTTTTTATAGTAACTAGCTTTTTCTCAAACATGCTCGGTAATGTTCGTGTTACTTTCAAAAAAAGAAGACGCCAGCAAAAACATTATTGTCGTGTGTGTGTTTTTTTTAATTCGCTTGCTATTTGAGACACCTCTGTAGAGAAACTGACAAATCCATGGAGGTAATGAGTACAACTTCCATGGCCAAATCATCCACGGTCATGGAAGTAGTAAATACTGATGTGGGGTAAGTGCGCCTAAATTTATTTCGCCCCTATGCCTTGTAAACAGCCAACTACTAGTTGAGTAATATTTATAGGTTTCGATATATTTATGTTAGGCGCACTTACCCCGAAACTGACAAATCCATGGAGGTAATAAGTACAACTTCCATGGCCAAATCATCCACGATCATGGAAGTAGTAAATACTGATGTGGGGTGAGTGCGCCTAAATTTAATTCGGCCCTATGCCTTGTAAACCGTGGTGGCCTAGTGGTTCGACCTACCGCCTCCCATGCAGAGGGTCGGGGGTTCGATTCCGGCTCGCACCTCTAAGTTTACTTATGTGCGAAATTCACTTTGAATTTACCACTGAGCTTTTCGGTGAAGGAAAACATCGTGAGGAAACCTGCACGCATCTGCGAAGTAATTCAAAGATGTGTGTGAAGTCCCCAATCCGCACTGGGCCCGCGTGGGGACTATAGCCCAAACCCTCTCGTGATGAGAGGAGGCCTGTGCCCAGCAGTGGAACGCAAATAGGCTGTAGTAGTAGTAGTAGTATGCCTTGTAAACAGCCAACTACTAGTTGAGTAATATTTATAGGTTTCGATATATTTATGTTAGGCGCACTTACCCCATCCTGGCGCACTTGCCCCGACTGACCTTCCGTTTTTCTCGCTGTTTGAGAAAAGCATTATATATACCTCGGCCGCAATTGCGATTGCCGGACTCGTACTAATAGAATCGTCCGGCAATGCGCTACTTGGCGGCCTCTGCAATATTGTACTATTCCCCGCAACTTCGTATGCGCAGAAATATTAAAATGAAAAACCCCGTTTTTTCCCGTTTCCGTGGGAATTTCGGGAAATCCTTTCTTAGCGGATGCCTACGTCATAACATCTACCTGCATGCCAAATTTCAGACAGATCCGTCCAGTGGTTTGGGCTGTGCGTTGATAGATCACTATGTCAGTCAGTCAGTCACCTTTGAGTTTTATATATTTAGATGTACAGAATATATATTTAGATTGTACAGAATGATCGGATTTTAACAATGAATTTATTCAAGAATATTTTACATTAAAAAATCATGATTATAATTAATAAAACCATGAACATTTTTTTTCCAGACAGGCCAGTTTTCCTGCTGTTTGAACTTTATTATGAATGTAGTCATTTATCGGGGTTTTACCCTACATACGCATAATGCCTAATTGCATTGCATATTCTTAAACTACGACTTTGATACGAAAAAACATTAAAAATATCTAAATATCACTAGTACCATGTTCAGCATGTAAATTAATTAAAAAAGTATTCAATTCATAAAAAAAATATACAAAAAGTTATTATAAGCGGTGATTTGAACCCGCGCCCCTCTTGCGCTCTCATGTACGTCATGATGAATTTGGACCGCTGGGCCACGGTAGACTTAAGACAGCGGGCGAAATTAACCATTGCTATCGTTGTAATTTACGTTAGCGTATTTGGCGCGGTTATTATTGAGAGGATCGGGCTCAAAACGCTCAAGGTCATCGACGGCTACAGGCGCCTTAATGTAAACCATTGTGGTAAAATTTCACGTTAAATAACGTAATAAATATTTATTTGACTTTTTTGCACAAGAAAACAAATACCTACAATTGGCGAACTTAATTACGTTACGTTTCACTTTTTAGTCCGAAGTCCTCAAGGAATCCTCGCCATGTCCGTCCGTCCGTCCGTCTGTCCGCACTATTGCTCGGAGATGCTTAGTTCTAGAAAGCTGTAATTTGGCATGAATATACCCCATGGTGTGGCATATCGTTGAATAGGTTTTAAAAAAATATAGTGGGTTTGTTGAAACTATTTTTTGATTAAGTGATGCGTTTGTGAAATATTAAGCTTTAGTGCTATTTTTTGTTAGAGTTACGTGTCCCCCCCCCCCCCTGGCCAGATAAATGGTGGTATTTGGATGGCTGAAAAAAATCACGGTTGTGGCATATACATATAACGTAGTTGAAAGGAAAACTATCACAGCTAAGTAGGCTGTACAAACTTACGAGTAATAGTCGACCAACTTATGAAATGATTAAAATACCAATGATTTTTCTCGAGCGGCAGGGGCGTCGTCGGGCGGGCACGTCATACCACAGGCTAGCTAGATGCTAATAAGTCTTAGAAAGGTACTGTGGGCTTCGTCAACTTCCGAACCCTATATTTTGCGCGTGGCCCGACACGCACTTGGCCGGTTTTTTTTTAGTTACGATTTTATTTCATTCTGTAAGTTTACCAAATTTTTTTTTCATTCATTTCATATGAACAGGAAAGCAGAGAATCAGTACAATGGGTGGAATTTATTTGATTCTCTCAGCTAGTTTGAAGCAGCTAGTTTGAGGCAGCGTTTTGATGTAACCTGAAGGTTTTTAATTTTTTTATAGTTATTTTCTATCGGAATCTTCTATATTAGAAATATCACACACACAGAGCAGCCGATTACACTATTCCTTACTAATTAGGGTAAACTGACTATCATGTTATTAACCCGGCTCTTGTATACCTCCGGGTGAAGGAAGCAAAGTCGGTGAATTAATTAGTGAAGATCTACCGTCTTCCGATCCCAAAACAGATTACGACCCCTTAAATTCACCTGTAGTACCTATTTTAATCCCTGAAAGCTATCTTCACGTGCTAAAGATTATACTGTCAAAGAGTAAAGAAGCCATGTGTAAATAAAAGATCCCAAACTAAGAGATACTTTAGAGATAATCTACTATAGGAAGTCTTGCGCCTCCAAATTTCAAAACGCGACGGGCCAGAAAGTTCTCGAATGGCGTCCGCGAACCGGGAGACGAGCTGTCGGTAGGCCTCCAACAAGATGGAGCGACGACCTCGTGAGGGTCGCGGGAAACTGGTGGAAGCAAGTAGCACAGGACCGGTCTGAGTGGCGAGCCTTGGCCAGAGAGGCCTATGTCCAGCAGTGGACGTCTTTCGTCTGAAATGATGATGATTATGAAAAGGCACCACCAACACTCTCAACTAGGGCTTGTGATATACGTGTTACACGCGGAACCGTAGCTACGTAGCCTTAGCACCGGCGGTGCTAAGATCCCGTACTACACGGTCACGTCAAAGATACGTATCCGTTTCTGGATTCGGCTACGTTCCCGCGAATCTCGGCTTCGGCTCCGCTCCGCTCGGTTGTTGAAAGAGAGCTTGTGTCGAACGGACCCTTCGCATTATGTGTTATACTCGTGGTCTTTGCATTGATTTGATTCCAGATGTTTTTTTTTTAAGTAATTACATATTGGTATTATTCTGTTCTCTGATAACCAGCCATTATGAGTTTGTACAAAAAAAAAACCAGATCTACCGATCTACGTATAAATAAGATACGTATCTCCGTGTACACGTAGCTACGTATCTTAATTACACGTAGCCGAATCACACGGAGCAAACGGAGCGGATCTCCGTTGCCGAGTAACACGGCAACGGAGATTCGGCTACGGGTACACGAAACACGGTCACGACCAGGAGCACTACTCTCAACGCATAGTTGACGGCTGTCTCTGAGCTTTTTGAATACTTTGAAGCGTTTTTTGGTGCGGGACTTCCTATAACTATATATATATATCTTTACTCGTTTCTAGGTGAAATTAGGAAACATACCAAAAGTATGATTTTAAATTTACCTACTCGTCACGAATTAAAAAAATATATATATACGTTCTGTTCTTATGCAACATTTATAGAATGCAGTAAAATTGACCCAAATGCATTGCCTGGATCAATTAAATAATTATGTACATAACATATGTACACGGCGAGCTTGCAAAAGAGAGATGAATGTGGAGGAAGCGAGAGAAATATGCTTGGCTAGAAGGGTGGCGTCCTGTGGTCACTGCCTACCCCAACGTGAAAAAAGCGTGAGTTTATATATGTATGTGTAGATAACATGCATGACACAACTTACTATCTCGTCGGGTGACAAGCAAAAGTCACTAAGTACCAAATTGACACAAGGGAGATAATCAATGTTTTGATATTTTTCGACTGAATAAATCCGTATATTACTTAAATCAAGTGTAATGCATTTTTTTAAGTATTAAAAATGTGGCAAATATATATGATAATGCAAATATGAATAATATCATCTGTAGTTTAATAGTTATTATGCATAATGAGTTTTTGCTGTCGCAGTTTTGAAAAATCAGTGGATATAGTGAAACATTTGTATGAACCGCGGTAACCTTTATTAAAACTTTACACCAACTCGGTAATAAAAATAAACCAGTTTATCTTGGCAATTAAAAGTACTTAAATATCAGTCTCGGCTTCGGAATCACTTATTTCTGATTCGTCGTAATTTGGCTCCGGCAAGCGATTTCGGAGCGATTTCAGCGTTTTAAGATTCTTATACAACGGAGCGAATTCTTCTGGTATCTGCTTAGCTTTAACTAGCTTGATGAGATCTGCCTTTTTCTGTTCTGCCGAGTGAGTTTTTGCTGCCGAGTGTTATTATAGCGTTAGTATTTAATGATTTTTTTGTAAATCGTAAGATAGTTTTAAATTGTTTTTATGGCATTAATGTGTTTGTCATTAGCAAATACACGAAAAAATATTACATTGTACCCAAAAAAAATGGCGTTTTTAAAAAGTGTACTTAGTGACTTTTGCTTGTCACCCGACTTATTCTAGCCTTGTATAATTTTAGGATTTGAATCTATAATAGAAAAAAAAAAACAATATGACCAGAGAGATGAGATTGTCACTAAATATTTTAGAAAATCTAGGTGTGAAAGGATCTTGAAATTCGTTAAATATATTATTTCCAGAGATTTAGCTAGTTTGTTTTAGAAATCTACATACATAATAAAAACCATTTATTTACCTATATCAAATAAATATATATAAAAAATACAATAGTAAATAAAAAAACAAGAACAAAACAAAACTTAACATTAGCTTAAGCCTAATCAAAAAGGCCCCCTCGAGTTGTCCCTGGAGCGAAGGTACCTCATACATATACTCGTAAATAATAGGAATTGCAGTGTCCTATAAAAATCAAATGTATCAACTCTTCGCAAATAATCGCGACGGAATGAATCACTTATTAAAACCAAATCATCGGATTTAGCATAAGGTACTTAATTGTTTCCAAAACAAAGATATCAAAATTCGAAATTTACACTTGGAGTGACAATAATAAATCTCAAGTCGATACAGTTAAGTCTCTTTCTTGAAGGATTATCTCGACGTAAAGTCTCATTGTGCTAAATCCTCATTGGCTTATCTTTATTGAAACTTCGCTTAGTAGGAAGTATTATTTTAATTATTCTGTTTTGTTCTTCAAAATGAGTATTATTATTGTTCAGTCTTACCGCTAGGCTTAAGTTAACTTTGCTAAAGGCATCTTGAGCTTTTTATACTTCTTTGGGTTGCTTTTTCTGAAAGTCGGAGCGTCGCAGTGTGTAGATTTCAATACTTGTCCCGATGAAAAGTCGTACTTAAGTGACTGCCACCGGCAGATAATACTCTGTGTAGTTCTCGTCCGCTGTTTAAAATAAAAATTAATGTTGTAACACCCTGAACCAAAGTTAACCGTGGTCTTCGCTAGATGGCGCTGGCTGTCATCTACATCGCGCTATCATTTGGTCGCCACTAAATAGTGACCTCCGGACAAAGGCAAATGTTAGTCATTCGAGTTAGGAACTGGTCCAAGCACGCTATACGCTTTTGTCCTTGCTAAGACGTTATAGTGTATTGTTCCAGATAATCGCGTTACTATTGCAGTGGACTTCCACCCTTGATGGGATTCACTTCATTAGTACGATTCGCATAGTAATTGTAAAGTACAGTCACGTAATAGAATTTGTCACCTATCGGTCTGAATTTCCATCGTCCCCCGCCTCACCCCGTCACAATGTATTATTTTTTAGTAAAATAATAAATAAATAAAAAGCTTACGATCGCCTCTTAATTGTGTTGCTGGAATCTTGAAAATTCTAATTCAACACAGTATTCGGTTGCGTCATAAAAAAGAAACTGCCATCAACTGGCGTCACATTAAAATTCGTTCCCGAAATTACTGCCCACGGGAAATAACATTTTTTTTTCGTGTCAAGTAAAATTAAGTCACGCTTTGTAATTTTCCCATTTCAAAGTCGACTGGTGAATCCGAGCGCTAATCAGATTATGTTGATGACTCACTAAGATTTCTGAGACTTAGTGGCGTCAAACAAGCTACTTACGATTATACAGCCAAGGAAATCGTATAACTCGAGACTTCACAGAATATTTGAATATATTATATGAGTTTTTTTGTATGCCATTGGTTGCAAGCGATCACATAGGTCATCTGATGGTAACAGTGTTACCTGTGGAAGGAATAATAAGACCGCATATGCCTTGCCAACTCGAGGACTAAGGTTAAATGCCTCTACTAATAAAAAATAAAAATAAAAAAGCCTTTATTCTACCATAGTTTTGTCTTTACATTCTTCCAAATTATATACAATATCTCTATAAATTATTAATTGATTATTTAATTAGTCCCCCCCCCCCCGTTAACCCCTATATTCCAAATTTCGTCTAAATCGTTACAGCCGTTTCTGCGATCGCTTGGATGAATAAATAAATAGTGAAATATATAAGATTAGCGCGTTTACGGTATAATGTAATCCTCGTGTAGTTTCTATAGTTCATTCATAGTTAAGTGACTACTCGTATGTGAGAAAAAAAACAATAGTCTTCTGACGGCTCCAAATCCGCAATGCAGTATCTCTGGATCGAGCTAAATAACAAACAGTTTTATTATTCTCCCATCGGTACTAAAATAAGAATTACGAACGACGCACAATAAACCAATTCAATTTGGATAAAATAAAATACCAAGAAAATGGTTGTTCACTGAAAATTATTGCGAGATGAGTAACTCGTATTGATTACATGTACTGTTTATTTACTAAAGCATCACTTTTACTATTTACCTACTAATGTGCTACTAATAATTTGAATAGGTACCTACCGAATATATTTCTATGCTGGAATACACGCACCAAAAGAGCACCGATAAAGCGAGCACCGATGATTAATTTAGGAGGAAAGTTTGAAAAATAACGCTAATAATTTACTCAAGGTTACAAATTATTTCCCACCACCAATCTCTAAAGCATTCCCCAACAAATAGGTACTTAAGAAGCTTGGTAGCAAAAAGAAACACAGAATCACCTCTACGCCAAAACAAAATGGATTTTTCGGTCAAGGTGAACCGTGGCAGGTTGCAGACGCTCCCAACCGGAGACATAATGTTTTCAGTTTTTTTTATGAATACCAATTGGCACAAATATCTCAACTTGGTTGGCAAAATGCCAAACTGACGAAAATTGAAGGTATTTAGATGCCAAAAAACTTGCAAAAAACGCTGTGCGGAGAGTTCTCTAGGTCAGTGGGGGAGCGTGAACATATTTCATTTTTACGAAACCGGTACTAGCACTTTTTGGCATCGGCGATGTTTTTATTGCAAGTTATATTCTTCTCTTCTTATGTGACAATGAATTAAACTATCTCGCCTATAATACCAAATGATATCAATTATAAAGAAAAACCACGAGTACCTGTTTAAATTGGGAATGTAATTTGTTTATTATTTTATCTCAATCGTAACTTCGAATTCAGAAAAGACTTAGAAAGTTATAGATTTGATACGATCACGATTAAATGATCTTGATTATCATTATTGATATGGATCACAAGGACATATTTGAAACTGTCTTTTTATCTGGAAATATCTTATTATTTAAGTATAAATAAACGACCTAATTTCAGTTAACAAACAGTATACAGTAATGGCGCTGTAAACGAAGAGTTTTTCGTTAAAAGGTTGTGATTTTGTTAGAGATAGGCAGAATTTCCAATGAAATGGTCTTGTTAAGTACGTTGCTAAAAGCGTTATTTTTATATTCGAAAAAACTGAACGTTTTTATAAGTTATTCGAAGCAATCGACAGAAAAGTTTATTCAATGATTAAAATTAGAGTGGTGTAAATAGTCTAGAGGTCGAGGGTACTATATTAATTTTGTAACAATGCAAAACGTCCTACAAAGAAGTTTTGAATTCAGTTAACTTTTGTGTTTATAATTTATTTATTTATGTCAAACTAGCCGTTGCTTCGTCCCGCGTAGAGTTTGAATTTGCATACCTGATGATACTATACATATAGATATAGTTTTCGTGAGGAAACCTGCACTTATCTGCGAAGTAATTCAAAGATGTCTGTGAAGTCCCCAATCCACACTGGGCCCTGGGCTATAGCCCAAACCCTCTCGTGATGAGAGAAAGCCTTTGCCCAGCAGTGGGACGCAAATAGGCTGTAGTAGTAGTAGATTGAAGTTTTAGTTACAGAAGGTAGCCATTGCCCGCGACTTCGACCCGCGTAGACATAAAATTTGCGTACCAGATGATACTATACATTTACATATATATAGTTATAGATGTAACGAAAAAACTGGTTTGACCTGTAGGAAACCCGTTCCCGTAGAAATACCGGGATATAAACTAACTCCATTTCAAAATTTCATCCAAATTGGTCCAGTCGTTTCGACGTGAAGGAAGGATGAACAAACAAACAACTAAAGCAAAAAAAAACTTTAACCCCGAGACATAATGACGCCCCGTCGCAGCCGACATTTTTTCGTCGAGGCGTCGCTAGATGACTTGCCGGTAAAATCGATAGGAAAAGGATAGGAAGATATTTCGGGCGTGCACCCGGTCCAAACAAATTGAAGCGCTCGAGATCGGGTTAGGGTTGTCTACTTTATTTATTTTGTTCGTTTCGTTCGTTTGGTGGCCGGATTGGTCCAGTTGGTAGTGACCCTGCCTTCTGTTCCGACTGTCGCGGGTTCGAGTCCCGCTCGGGGCAAGCTTTGTGTGATGAACACGAATGTTTGTACTCGAGTCATGGATGTTAGTATACGTATGTATTTCTCTATATAAGTATTTATATCGTTGTCTAGCATCCATAGTACAGCCTTTGCTTAGTTTGGGGCTAGGTCAATATGTGTGAAATGTCCCAAGATATTTATTTATTATGTATTTATATTTTGTTCGTTTAGCCTGAATGATGTCGTGTGCCACTGCTGGGAAACTTTTAATAAATAAATATCTTGGCACACTTTACACGGATTTCCCTAGCCCCAAACTAAGCAAAGCTTGTATTATGGGTGCTAGACAACGATCTAAATACTTATATAGAGAAATACATACATATATAAATACTAAACATCCATGACTCGAATACAAACATTTGTGCTCATCGCACAAAGTTTGTCCCGAGCGGGATTTGAACCCGCGATAGTCGGAACAGTGGGCAGGGTCACTACCAACTGAGCCAAACCTGTCGAATCTAATGGCTGTTTAAAGTTCAGTTTGAACGCCGTGACATTTTAACGATCGCTTTCCATCTGGAATTAGGCTCAAGTTCTGTTGAAACT
Organism: Aethes cnicana; assembly: GCA_963971205.1. NCBI lineage: Eukaryota > Metazoa > Arthropoda > Insecta > Lepidoptera > Tortricidae > Aethes > Aethes cnicana. The sequence goes on along the minus strand of OZ020289.1, from coordinate 8,930,304 downwards.
CCCTGTAATTGTTTCATGCATTGACCAGGGCTTTGGGTAATTTTTCAGAACATTCCGGAAATCTTTATATTGTATGAATATTTTGTAAAACCTGTGCGCGTAATTTAAATATAGAACAACACAATACATTTGTTACTTACTCGCAACCCTATTATACAGTGAAGTATTCGGAAATGCGGTATACCTACTTCTGCGGATGTCTTAAAGTCTGTTTTGCTGTTGGATTTTCTTGCAAATTCTGTACACAGCTTATATGCATGGAATTAGATATTTGATGGGATGCAGTGAGGTGAAAACCTGCCTTTTGATGTTTGGAACTTATGTGGTAATTTTTCGTAAGAGATTTTTTTCATTAATTACCTTGACATACAGACATAGCGTAAGTACGAAAGGGTGAGACGGTAGGACTTTAATTTAAGCACCCTATACCCACAGGGCGGACACGGAAGTGTCAATGTTTGCTTGCGAGGACGTCAGTCTGCGTGCGAGGACGTCTGTACCCTTGTAAATGTGTGTGTACCACTACGCGGGTCAATGATCCACTCTCCATCTCCAGATGAAACAAACGACGGTAACGGCGAGTTGTGCGCCGGCTAGATTCAGGCGGGTGATTCCGTGGCCATTTGATTCTGCATGTAGCACTATTAAATATTCTGTGCTACTGCTGCACACGCTACGCTGACCGTGCCAAGTGGAAGTATACCTACCTATGTAGGTAGTTTTATACGAAACGTTCATATACCTTACCTACTCACATGGCGTAGCTCGCGACCGTGCGCGGCAGTAGGGTTCTGACCTGATAGATTCAAAGCTGCCGTACTAAACGCTTCGATTCTTGATCTTTCATCGATCTTTGATTTTACATAAAACGTAACCTGTCAACTACCAACTACAAAACGTGAAAAGACTATCAGCCTTGCGATATTTGGACAAATCTGGAGGAGTAAGCACTTTTTGTACAATTTTGAGCCGGAATCGTACCCACGACCCTCGGCATCGGTCGCCAACACAGATTATTTATAATCTTGTGATTAATCTATGACTCAACCACCGCACTATTGCTCTGTCAATATAACAGCTTCATCAACCGACTGTATGGTTTGATAAACTGTGTTCTCATCGATCGGCCCTGACATGCCCGTAAATGGCACTTACATGTACAAATAGGGCCTGACGTTCGGACACTAGAGGGGACATGTCAAAGGAAGTGTCCTTACATCTCGATGTCCGTTGTGGTAAATGTATATACATTTGCCCTTAGTCTTCTCAGTCTGTGTGTCCATACTTTATGACGGTAATTGTCAAGAAAATGTCATTATAACTTCCAACGTCATATGCAGGATTTTAATTGTTTGTAAATAAGTTGTTGCTGCTGATGAGCTGTCGGTAGGCCTCCAACAAGATGGAGTAAGGACCTTGTAAAGGTCGTGGGAACGCGGTGGATGCGAGTGGCACAGGACCGGTCTAAGTGGCGCGACTTGGGGGAGGCCTATCTCCAGCAGTGGACGTCTATCGGCTGAAATGATGATGATGATGATGAAGTTGTTACTATTATTTTTTTATTCGGGCTGTCCCATTACTGGGAGGTATTGAACCAACCTACATGTTGTATTTTATAATAGAACACCCTGGTTGTATTTATAACTCTTTTAATTAATTTATTTAAACTTGTTGTCATGTACAGTCTATCACAAAAACAAAATGTACCTATCTTTGTCACCTCATACATATTAAACTCTGCCTCTTTAGTAATATATATACGAGTATATAAAACAAGAAACTGACTGACTGACTGATCTATCAACGCAGAGCCAAAAGTACTGATCGTAGAGAGCTGAAATTTGGCATGCAGGTTTCTTAGGGAATGGAGGGGAGCACTAAGAGAGGATTACCCGAAATTCCCACGGGAACAGAAGAAAACGGGATTTTTCATTTTAATATCTCTGCGCATACAAAGTTGCGGGGAAAAGCTAGTTTTTATAATTTATCTTATTTATCATAAGAAAATATCCGAAGGTCATATCATCCAAAACATCCTTGTTAACCTACCAAGTTCGGGACTAAAGACAGAGGATTACCCGAAATTCCCACGGGAACGGAAGAAAACGGGATTCTTCATTTTAATATTTCTGCGCATACAAAGTTGCGGGGAAAAGCTAGTTTTTATTATTTCTCTTATTCATTATAAGAAAATATCAGAAGGTCATCCAAAACATCCTTGTTAGCCTACCAAGTTCGGGACCAAACAAATTGTATCGATGTCATTTCCTGTAATAAGCAAAACTTGGTAAGTGAACATTTTAAACCAAAGTGCAATTTCGCAACTTTGTCCGGCGAATCCAACTTTTACGTCGAAAGCATCGAATGCATACAAACTGATACTGAATCGCTGGATTACGAAATACATTTCGGTACATTTCGTCCGTATTATTATTATTTGTTGGTACATTTTCATGGCACGGGCCCATGGGGAACCGGTCATTCGCATTCATGGGGCCGAAGCCAACATGAAGAGGCTCTTGGTACCTTTTACTAGAAATCCTCCCAATACAACATGAGGCTGTACTGGCCGACAGCCCTCCCCAGTTATTATTATTTTTTATTATTATTATTTTCTTTAGTTTTAGTTGCCAAACTATTGCCGAGGAAGGAAGTGATTTGGAGTGGGCTATGTGAATGGGAGGTGTGGACTGGAATATCGGGCTATGGAGTGCCATATAAAGTGTGTCCCACTGCTGGGCAAAGGCCTCCCGTCTTTTTCGCCACTCTCCTCTATTTTGTGCAAGCGCCCGCCAATCTGGGTCAAATGCGTTCAAGTTGTCCCGCCATCTCCTTTAGGGTATGCCTTGTTTTTTTTGTCCGTGTATAAACTCAAAATTGCCCTCAACAATAAAATTTGTTACAAAATCCCTTGCCCACGGGCAGCGGGAGACGCGTCCGCACCGGCTGTTCGCTGAGGGCCGCAGCCGCACGCACGCCGGTGCGCGCGCGCCTCTTAACAGGATAGTCATTAATTACAACAAATTGTTTTGTAAAATAGATATATTTTCTAATAGAGAATCCTCATTCAGAAAAAATATACTAGATGTTCTCGCATATAATAATAGTCAATATACATAACATACATACTTAACACATTATTTTGTCCATAAATATTTTCATACGTCTTAATTTCTCTTTTCTGTATACAATTTCTAAATAAGAAGAAGAAATACTTACCAAGATTGTACTTAAACTTAACTAAAGTATCTCTTGCTTTGCATGCAACCACTTGTCTTTTTTATGTTAGTAAAATGAACACTAATCCGATATATATGTTCTTAGTAGTAATACCTACTTTTTTAAGCTCATAAATATGTTAAAATATATTTAAAATAGTTTACTTGCAACTTTTAATGGTAATTGGTGGTTAACGGTGTGGATCGCACATATGTTTATCTAGATTTTAAGACTTTAAGTAATTTACCTTGTAGCGATTGTTTGTTGACCTAAATAAACGAAAAAAAAAATGGTGCGAAGAAGGAACCAATCTGTTCCGGTACAGCGTTTTCAGACTGTGCTGTTTTTGCTGAATGCAAATGTTTTGGCATGTGCGTTTCGCGACGCAAAAAAGGAGAAAGTAAGGACAGGAACGTGCATTATTTTTGACATTGTTAATTTTCCTGCGAAAAAGAAACACATTTTAAGGGTAATCTTATAGCTGGCTAACCATTGCTGTAATGCTGGGGAAATGGAATTTCCCGTAGCGACGACATATCATAATAGGGATGACGACAACTTTTTTCCCTTAGTCTATCAGGAAGATTATTGAAAAGTATTGGACACGTATTTTTTCTTTTTTCACGTAATCAAACTTATACGGAGATATATTGAGTTGAAATGTAGGTACGATTTATACCTAACGGTGACGTAGTTAGCCCCCACTCTCCAACTTTAATGCGTTTTAACTTAGTAATTCTTTGTTAATTTGATAAAACAAAAAATACCTACGTGTCTAATTTTATTTTATTACCTGACTGACGGACTAATTAGAATTTCGATTTCTTCTCCCTGTCGTCATCCCTATACTACATTCATACTCACGCCTGTTGAGGTAGGCAGAGTCCACAGAATACCATCTGCTTCTATCCAATCAAAACTACCTCACTTCCTCTACATTCTCTCTTTTCACGTGATAACGTCTTACAAATTGATGAACGCCGGCTGCGCCCACGAAAAAACATGACGCAATATATGTCCATGTATGTCCTCATAGCAATGTATGTCCTACGTACCGGTACATGTATTTCATTAATGTTTCCTTATTTTGTTATCACGTAAAATTATCGTCCATAAACCGACTTTATTGACAACCGATTATTTTTCAAACACATCGGTTTCTATCGACTCTTAATTTGGCATCTGTTCAGTATATCAACAACATGTCTATTCTTACTACACTCAACCGCAATGAAATCGAGTCAATCCTATACAAACTGACCTAAAGGATACCGTGGCTAAGGATAAAAACCCGCATTAGCTACTAACATAATAATATGAATGTTTTTCTTTTCACGATACAGCAGGATATCCGTGTGTGTAAGTCCATTGCATTACACACACGATCGACCTTCCTTTTGTGACCTTTTTTATGGGCCCTATCAATCCCTTCAGCAGGAGTTTTTATGGGACACTTCATTGAACTTTTTGTGGTCTTGTGAACACGATTCGTGTTAGAGTCGAGTAGTGGAAAGTAATAGTACATTACACACCTAGGGCGGTCAAGTAAAGAAAGTCTCAGATCGCGGGTAATTGAGGCCCGAGCCGGAGGCGAGGGCTATAATCTAGCGGTCTGAGGATTTCTTTATGACCGCCCGTGGTTAGTATACGATTTTACGTCACCACCTGGCCGTGAAGAGGGATTTTTCGTAGCGCCCAAGGGCGGTAAATCCCGCTTTTCGGCTTGGTGTGACGTAAGCAAGGTGTAAAACTTTTGACAAACCACGGGCGGTAATTCGTAAAGCCCCAGATCGCATATTTATGGCCCTCACCTTCGGTTCGGGTCACAGAAACCTGCGATCTGGGACATTAACGAATTCACTGCCCTAGGTCTGTAATGTACTATTGTTAGGTTTAAGTAGGTGTGTAAGTATGTGAGTTTTTCGATTGAATCCGTGGTGGTCTAGTGGTTCGATTTCCGCCTCGCATGCAAAATTGCAATTGTGGGTTCAAATCCAGCTCACACCTATAAGTTTACTTCGGTATGTGCGAAATTCAGTTTGTTATCACTGAACTTTCCTGTAATGGAAAACATCGTGAGGAAACATGCACGCATTTGCAAAGTAATTCAAGGATGTCTGTGTGTGTGAACAATCCGCACTGGGCCCGCTATCAAATCGGTTTTCATTTATTTCTCGAGGTTCGAAATGTATAATTTTGTGATTCACGATTTGAAAGTATTCAATTTGGTGATCAAAAACTGTCCTTTAAGTATGATGATCTATGACATCGATCATTCATACAATATTCAATGAGTACAAGATTATAACACTTACACCGACGCCGCTAACCGGTTAGTTAACTCGATACTACTACTACTACTGCAGCCTATTTGCGTCCCACTGCTGGGCACAGGCCTCCTCTCATCACGACAGGGTTTGGGCTATAGTCCCCACGCGGGCCCAGTGCGGATTGGGGACTTCACACACATCTTTGAATTAATTCATAGATGCGTGCAGGTTTCCTCACGATGTTTTCCTTCACCGAAAAGCACAGTGGTTAATTCAAATTGAATTTCGCACATAAGTAAACTTAGAGGTGCGAGCCGCCGGAATCGAACCCCCGACCCTCTGCATGAGAGGCGGTAGATCGAACCACTAGGCCACCACGGCTTCAACAAAAAACGCTTTATTCCAATTATTCCCTAATTCCTTAACTAACTTTGCAAACAAAAAATAAATCGACATGATTACTTAGAAAATTAATTAAGTTGAGGGACATCTTCCAATTTCGAACTTAATATTAATTTTCAGAAAACGATCCCTGAAATTAATAACAATTAATGCCCTTGAATATTAATTGTATGTAATTTTATTATTGGAGAACTTTCTCTCTTGCCAGGTAGGTATTGAAGTTCATGAAACGTTGCATTTTGGATTAAACAAATATTAAATAGTAAAACTTCGAAGATCAAAGAATTAAATTCACACCTACTTCGCATTTGACATATTATTGTCATTGTATTATTTTCATTTTTATTTTTGGATAACTCTAGGCTGGATGCCAAGGAAGTCAAAATGGATCTTGGCCTCCAAAACGAGCTTTTGCCACTGTACGCTATCCGCGTCACCTCCTGCCAGTTGCTAAGGCCGTTCCCTGACCCAGCATCGTCAAATTGCTCATGTAAGATCATACTTTTCTAAGAAATACGAAAAGTTAAAAATATGAAATAAACATATGTTACATTTGATTATATCATCCTTACATTGACAGCTTTCGATACACGTTTCACGAAACTTCGCTCGATACAATTTAATTCCAAAGTAACCTCTAACTCGGACCTTTAATCCAATCGGTCCAGCGGTTTAAGCGTGAAGAGGTAACAGACAGACAGACAGACAGACGGACAGTCAGACAGACAGAGTTACTTTCGCATTTATAATATTAAAATATGGATTCGGCTCGCCATCTAGCTTCAAGTAGCAACTGCTAAACGGTCGGGTAATTGGGGTAAAGCCACTGGACGCTAGATATCATTCTAGTGTTAACCCGAGTTACGGAGCACGCACAATAGTATAGACTCTGCCACTCTTCTTTTATCATTTCTCCATGCCTTTACTAACCTATCCAGATTTATTCACTTTTCACGGTAAAACAATCATCCAAAGCTTCCCTTTGTACGAGTCAGTGCACGAAAAAATGGCCTCCTTTCAGAGACACGCCTATCATTTGTGTGCACAAAGCCTTTAGAGACAATGGGGCCATGCATTAGCGCCCTCTGCCTATTTTGTTGGCACTCACTGTAATTATGGAAGAGAAATTCTTATTGTGATTGGTGTTTTCAACGGGAAATCTTTCATTGGGCTATTGTTTAATGATTCATTCAGATATGTAGATTGTTTTTATCATATATAGGTTTGCGCGGGCTAGTTTTCCGCAACTCGACGTCATGATTGCGCCTATTTTGCGTGGTTTTTGGCTGGCGGGGCTACTCCTGCCAGCCCAGCTCCTGAAGAAAGCCTAGCAGACCCTTAATGTTGCCGACGACTTCCTGGAGCGACCTCGGATTTCCGAGGTGTGTTGCCCGGTACGTTGCCACTCCGGAACATTCCTAGAGGACGTGAGTGGCTGATTCCTCTGCCCCCATGCAGGCTCTGCACAGGGGGCTGTCTGTAATATCCAAATTGTACAGATGTTTGTTTAATAGGGCATGACCAGTTATTGCTCCTGTAATTAGGCGCAACTACCCTCTCCCTAGCTTACGAAGCTTACGTGACAATCCGGGGTTGATCGTCGGGAGGGCCTGCCGGGCCTGCCTGCAGGTATCCAGGGTCGACCAGATCTGTTGATGGGTGGCCTTGGTGTGTTGTGTTTTTATCATTATTCCATATATTTGCTGAAATATTTGGTTTCGTAACGTAATCGAGTGGTAATTTCAGTTTTATTGAAGCCGTTGTAGCCTAGTGGTTTGACAATCGCATCACCTAGAAGGGATTGGTGGTTCAAAACTTCAAATCTCCCTTCACACATATCCATCCATAGTAATATTATAAATGCGAAAGTATATTAACTCTGTCTGCCTGTTACCTCTTCACGCTTCAACCGCTGGACCGATTTGGATGAAATTTAGTATGGAGATAGTTGGGGTCCCGGGAAAGGACATAGGCTACTTTTTATCCCGGAAAAACGCGTAGTTCCCGCGGGAACGCGATAACCGACTTCCACGCGGGTGAAGTCGCGGGCAGAAGCCAGTTATATACCTATAAAAATCAAGCACTTTGTCTACGTCATTAACAACCAGATATTTCGTAGGTACAAGAAGGTATTACTAAATCTATACTAATAATAAGCCTGTAGAAGAAGTCGAGTCTGAAACTTGAAAATTAAAAGAAACTATCAAGTCGAGGGGACTATATAAACGATATTTTAGAAAAATTGTCTGTATGTATGTATGTCCGGATTTAAATAGAAAACTACTGGACGGATTGCAACAAAATTTGGTATGGAGGTAGTAACACTTCCGGAAAAATGCATAGTTCCCGCAGGAATGCTATTAACGAATTCCACGCGGACGAAGTCGAACGCACATGCACCAGACGAATAAAATACACTCGCAAGCGCATATTCACATACATCTTGATCTATGACACATTCCCACATAGATATTCTGTCTTAATTATCTGTTAAAATGAATGGTTCGGTACATAAAGTTTCATTGAAAAATAGCGTCTCCATTAAAGGGTTCTGACAGAATACCAGCGCTGCGGCTCGCCGTAGCTTATGCTGAGTCAGCGCCTTTTCTTCAAGGTTCGAATGGCTCTGTAACTGAGATAGTTATACTTCTGCCTTCTTGTGTAATATCTGTTATTATTAGTATTTTGCTACATGTTAGTTTTAGTTTATATTTAAGTTGAGCCATGTACTATTTTTTGGAGAATAAAGAGTTCATCTATCTATCTATAGTCGCGGATAGAAGCTAGTCTATAACAACACAAATGTGACAATTGAATTAAAACGTTCACTCGAACATTCAACAGCGTTGCCACAGATTTCCATGTAGGAGAGCTCGGGATCGCTTCGGTTGCAATTTGTTAAATAAACACCGAAATGCCTCAATTGCAAGTGGGCTCCTGTACTATGTTTGTGGGGCAACTAATGAATTACGCACGAGGCGAGGGAGATACGTACGGGGTCTATTATAGGAATTGGTATTTGGCCAAGGCGTGGAACAAAGAATTTGAACAGGTTTTTATTTGTGTTGCTGATAACCTTGCGTTGCGGTAAAACGGTATCTCGACTTGGACCTTGCAAGCTAGAAGTAGAAAAGTTTCGTAATTATTGTCTATTTTATTTATTGTTGTAATGATAACATATCCATGTTCTAATGATAACACATATATAATTCACGTGGTTTAGGCCCGGTTCCTATATCCACGAAACGCCTCGTTTTGCCTACGGACGGTTGATTTTTGACATTTGTTCCATAGAGAATCTGTCAAATTTTAACCGTCCGTAGGCAAAACGAGGCGTTTCGTGGATATAGGAACCGGGCCTTAGTCTACAAACTAATAAACTTTTGAAGATTATAATACACTTAAAGTGACCCGAAATCATTGCTGTTGACTGTAGTATAGTGGGTGGCCTAGTGTTTCGACCTACCGCCTCTCATGCCGAGGGTCGGGGGTTTGATTCCGGCTCGCACCTCTATGTTTACTTACCTATGTGCGAAATTCAATTTGAATTTACCACTGAGCTTTTTAGTGAAGGAAAACATCATGAGGAAACCTGCACGCATCTGCGAAGTAATTCAAGAATGCGTGAAGTCCCCAATCTGCACTGGGCCCGCGTGGGGAATATAGCCCAAACCCTATCGTGATGAGAGGAGGCCTCTGCCCAGCAGTGGGACTCAAAGGGCTGTCGTGGTGGTGGTGAGACAACGTTCTTCTGTTTTGGTTGAATCTGGAAGCAAATGCAAATGTTTTCTGTATAACAAATCGTTATTATTAAATCGAAAATTTTATGGACTGAATAAAACTAATCTAATATATATATAACTAGCTTTTCCCCGCAACTTCGTATGCGCAGAAATATTAAAAAGTAAAATCCCGATTTTTCCCGTTCCGTGGGAATTTTGCAAAATCCTTTCTTAGCGGATGCCTACGTCATAACATCTACCTGCATGCCAAATTTCAGCCCGATCCGACCAGTGGTTTGGGCTGTGCGTTGATAGATCACTAAGTCAGTCAGTCAGTCAGTCACCTTTGAGTTTTATTTATTTAGATTCTCGTGTCACAGTGTTTGTAACCAAACTCTTCCGAAACGGCTCGACCGATCCTTATGAAATTTGGAGTGTATGGTCAGTAGGTCTGAGAATAGGTCGTAAGCTATTTTACATACTTACCCAAAAAAAAAAAACAATTCGGTACGAAGTCCGCGGGGTCAGCTAGAAACTGAATAAAAGTTTTACCGTATTCCAGTGAACTGTAAAGTAGACATGTAGACTCAGCGTCCATATGAAATCTGTCGACAAGGTAGTTTGTTTGTCTGGTTACTTTGATCTTCACGACACGGCTCGTCACGTCAACGTCACGCTTGGAGGATATCGTGACGTTGTTAATAATGAATATTTATTATGTAGACGATATTTTGGTGCGTGAATTGAGTAATTGTGTCAACACGCAAGTGCTTCCTTCGCATTATTATTTGTGTCGAATCGTGCTATATACTTCTCAAATTATACTTTAGAAAAGAACTACTTTACTAAATTAGCGATGTGAGACTTAGTAGAAGGGTTTAGTTTGGTGATGATGTGTGGACCACCACCACAACAGCCTATTTACGGCCCACTGCTGGGCACAGACCTCTCATCACGAGAAGGTTTTAGCTATAGGCCCCACGCGGACCCAGTGCGGATTGAGAACTTCACACACATCCTATACCTGAAGATGTGTATCTTCTATCTTCTATACGTACTAATAAAGCTAAAGAGGGTAGAAAGTCTGTACATGGAAGATATTCGAAAAAAAGTTGGCTGGGGATACTTATAATCGATATTACATTTTTGTATTTTTTTCTGTTTATTTGAAAGCGCATCACGTGTAATACTACTGGACCGATTTTGATGAAATTTGGTATGAAGATAGTTGGGGTCCCGAGAAAGGACATAGGCTACTTTTTATCTCGGAAAAACGCATATTTCCCGCGGGAACGCGATAGCCAAATTCCACGCGGACGAAGTCGCGGACAGAAGCTAGTAATCAATAACCAATTAGAAATCACCCGGTGTTACACTTCTGTATCTTTATTCAACCTGTTTGTTAAACAAATGACTTCGGATTATAACAATGGCGCCCGTGAATTACGTTAACGCTCGCGTTAAGCAAATTTGAACAGTGACGTGCGGCTTTCGTAGCGTTGCGTGTCTGAATATTAATGAGATGAGACCAGATTAAGGTGAGCTCGCTTAAGTAAGAGGTTAAGAGCCGATTTAGAGTATAGGTAGGTACTCGATTTTTTTAAATGATAGGCAAGCTGCGAGATAAAGGAATACCTTCTGCGGCGACATTGCGTTTGGCCATCCGTTTGCGATCCGATTACGACCGGTAGTTTTTCAATAAGGGCCCTCACCCACGGCGACTTTTAGTAGCGATGCTGCCGTGCTACCATATCGCTATCCTTTTTTATATCAAAGAGTAAAAAGATACTACTACAGTAGTAGGTATTCGCCGATTCTGGAACACGGGGTGGGCGGGTCCGTGGGGTGAAATTGGGCGGTAGGCGGACCACCATCCCCTAAAAAAAAAAAAAAAAAAAAAAAAAAAAAAAAAAAAAAAAAAAAAAAAAAAAAAACCCCACTTGGAACGTTTGGGATAGGTCTCAGGACTCTCAGATAGCTCGGTTACGACTTACACGATGTGCTATATCTTCACTAAAAAATCCAAACCCCTTATCTAGACCACCGACCCTTTTCTATTGTCTATCCATGCTCGGTTGCTATTGTTTACCATTTCAATCCTTACCTGATCCGCGGACCCTTTTCTATTGTGTGTTCGTGCTCTCGGTTGCTATTGTTTGCCATTTCAAAGCGTACCTGACCCACCGATCCTTTTCTATTGTCTACTCGAGCTCACTTTTAATTGTCCTCTCAACAATTTGATGAATACCTAAACTATTTATATACTACTGCCACTTTGGTTTTAATTGATCATAGTTCTAACCTAACCTAACCTATGCTACAGAAGTCTCTACAAATCGGAGGAGATTCCGTGTTTGGAACGTTGTCCTAATATCATGTAATTTAATAAATGCGCCAGTTTGGTTTTAATTGATCACAGTTCTAACCTAACCTAACCTATGCTACAGAACTCACTACAAATCTGAGGAGATTCCGTGTTTGGAACGTTGTTCTAATTATCGTGTAATTTAATAAATATCCAAGTAGTTATTGCCTAAATATATTTTATAACTTGTGTTAGTGTATGTGTTTATAGAACTATTCAGTTCTTTGTATAATTGGGTGGTCGTTTAACTTGTAACAACACGATGGTCGTTTAACTTGTAACAACACGAATAACACGATCCATTGGACTCTATCTATTGTTAAATAATAAAAAGGTTTAATGTTTTTATGATGGGCGTCTATTAACAAAGGGCCGAATGACTATTGTAATTTTATTATTTCGGTGTCGGTGAATGCAGCAAACGCGTTCCAACTAGTTAAGACGAGATTTTAACGGTAAACTATTGTTGCATCCTTATAAAAACCGAAGGATGGAAACGTTTTATATGTATTTCGACTCCAGTTGTGCTTGCTATCAGAGCTCTGTTAGTATACAGTAGTACAGTGTTGAATCGTGCTAAAGTGTTTTTGGTGTAGTGTTTATCGACTCCACATTATGGATGTAAGTATTTAAATTAACTGCTTTTTAATTTATGTGACCTAACCTAGCCTAACCCATGCTACATGACTCTTTTGATGATAGAACTCACTACAAATCTGAGGAGATTCCGTGTTTGGAACGTTGTCCTAATATCATGTAATTTAATAAATGTCCAAGTTTAACTTGTAACAACACGATCCATTGGACTCTATCTATTTTTCACTCGTGTTCATAGTTTTTGATAGTGCTTTAAATAGTTGTGTAATTGGTTTCAGTTTACCGACAATACTTTCAAGAATTATTACTACCTTGAGACTAATGGCGAAGCTAGCGATGAAGAAGGAACGGTTGGACACCAAGTAAAACAAGCTATCGCGAGAAAGCGTGCTGGAAACAGCATAGATGGATTTTTTGAAAGACCAAAAAAGAAACCTAAATCGGCGAAAAAGTCTTCAAGTGTTTCACAAAGCACTAATGACGGTGTGGCATACATATCATCGGGACAAGATGACGGCGTTTACTCATCCCATTTGATAAAAATAGAAATTTTTGATATTCAAAAAATCAAGAACATTGCACCAGGGGAGCAGTGGAAACACGCTGACGTCAGGTTGAAGTTTTATACGTCTTCAGAGGAAGACAAACAACTTGAAAGCACTCGTGATGTTATTTTTAACATCACAAAACAATTGGTGGAAAAGGACACCTGTGTTAAATATTTTATAGACAATAAGAAATTGTGAATTGTGCTTGTGTTATCTTAAGACTAGGTTAAATTTTTATTACATAAAAAACCCATAAACTTAAAAACAACCTTCATTTGTATAACAAAAATATTTTAGTATCGTATTGCTTTTTCTTAAAACTCATAAACTTTAGTGTAATGTTTTATTGCACACCTAAGTTCTAGTGAAGGGTCGGTACCTCTTAATGTACCTCATTGTTCTTATATACTAAACATCCATGACTCGGGTACAAACATTCATGTTCATCACACAATGTTTGTCCCTAGCAGGATTCGAACCCGCAACCGTTGGAACAGTGGGTATGATCATTACCAACTGAACCAAACCTGTCGTCATTGTTCTTATCTAAATTTTAACTCTTATTGTCTGAAGTTGTTGTAAAAAATGTTCTTTTTTCCTTTTAAACCGAAATCTATTCTTAAGTGTAGTATTTTTGTTTCTCGTGTAGAAGTGGTAATAATGTGTTTTTTTATCTTTTATGGTATTCATATAGAAATAAAAGCCAGTTTTTAGTGAACACATTGTTTTATTTTACAAAAATGACAAACATATTTCTTAAAATTAAATCGTTATACCCTTCGTTACCCTCGATTCTTAAAATATAAGTAAAGTAAACAATATTCATCACAAACTGAAATAAATGAATTTAAACATATTTCTTAAAATTAAATCGTTACATAAAAAATTCTCAGAAAACAAACTCAGCAAATCACTCATATTATTCCCTTGATACTTAAAATATAAGTAAACTAAACAATATTCACCGCAAACTGAAGTAAAATAATGTTGAAGTGGTTTTTGGTTATAAAACCATCGTTTCGCATTTCTATTTAAAAATAACTTATGATACCCAGTAGGTTTCCGTCCAAACGAATCAAAGTATTCCCCTACACCATCAGTATCAATATGCATAGCAACCCAGTGGGAACCTGGTTTCGAATCAGGATCCAAATTGCTTATAATAAAAACTGGAAGATCAAACCGAATAGGGATTTGGTTAGCAGCAAATACGTTTGATTTCAATCTAGAGTCTAGTTTTTCCATACAATATTTAATTTCATTAGTATCCATAGTAGATTAAAATATAATACATTCATCGATGATGTTTGGATCAATGATTAAGAAGAAATGAAATTCTTTACTAATGTCATTGTATTTATATTTATCTTAACTGTTATAATCTACAGATACTTCGCGATTTTTGTTTATTTCAATAACATTATCAAATTCAGCGTACACAATACAGTTAACAGTAGTACTCAGAGCTGAATCAAAACGAACTTCTATTCGAACACTTCCGTGTCGTACAAGGTTCCAGTGTGAGGTTGAACTTGCTGATAGATCAGGAGTTAGATCAAAACATAACAAACAGTTACCGCCGCTATAATCGGTTCTGCTTATTGCATTACCTTCATTGTGAAAGTGAATGCCAGTCCCAGAAAAAAGAGTGTGATATGATGATGCTATTAAACCAGTGCTAAATGATGGTTGTAAAGTTTTAGAAGGAACTTCATGACCATCTACAAATAAACTGAAAGAATTCATGTTATAATGTTGAAAATTGAAAGGGTTCAATGCAAGATTACCATTAAACGCAGAATTTAATACAAAACCAATAATACATCTCTTAGGTACTTGTCCAAGAAATATGTTATCCAAAGTTTTACCCTGTATTCCCGATGGTATTGTCAGAACCTTCACTTCAGCTCTTGTGATAGGATATTTTGCTGTTGTTGATGCTAACACTTTTTGGTGGGCTAACAAAACACTAGGACTGATTCTAGCTCTTCTTATGATAAGGCTAGCATCCGTTATTTGTACCTTAAATTTCTTATCTTGGTGACAAATAAGATTAAATGATTCTTTTGATCGCACTAACTTAACACGCATTTCTACACCATTGATTAGAAACTTCTCTTGATTAAACATATCGCCATGTAAGTGTCCAATCATTTCAACTTGATTACTATTTTTAACAAATTCCATTCTTTTTTGAAACCCTTTGTTATTTGCATCAACGGCATCCACATAATGTGCTGTATCTTCATACCATAATCCACATGTGAGGTGAGTTTCTTTAGCGGCTGGTCCATAGTTAAGTAGATTTTCCATATAAGCACGGTAAGCATATGTATTGTTTGGTGGTGAGATGAGTTTTTGATTTAAATACACATCGAGCTGGTTAAAAAGGGAGTGTAACCAATTATTAACGGGGGCAACTTGAGTATCAGATTTTAACTTTGTACCATCTTGGTTTAATATTTTAGCTTTTATGTGTAATAATGTATGTGATAGGTCAATGTAGTCATCACCTGATCCAGGGATTTGAAACTCAATAGGGCCATCATCACTTAAAGATGAAATTGGATTGTAATGAACCCACTGTCCACTCTCAATACTCGTCTGAGTCGAAGGAAGGGCAAATATATCTAATTCAGATTTTGCACATTCACACGAATGACTATGTAGGAATGACATGATTTACTTTGAAAATATATCGTCACTATATTTATTTCTTTTAGTTCCTCTTCGGCGTGATGCTTTCGAGGTAATGAGAGGTTCCCGTCTTTTGGTTGACATTTTATACCCAGATCCCGACATGAGAGAATCAATCTTTTCATCAGCTTTTCTTTTTAATTTAGCACTAGCTTCTTTAAATCGAGTCCTAACTGAACTATCCATAGGACGTGAGTTTATCATATCAGATAACAAACCAACACCAGCATCTAACGCTTCTTTCCCCACGGTTTTAAAACCACTGGATAATAATGGAATTACTGATCTAAATAGTCCTCCCAAAAAACTTCCTATACCATGACCCCGTTGAAATGGAACACCTTTATAGACAATTCCTACACCAGATCCAGCTTGATGTGAATAATAATGATCGTAGGGACAAGAGTGATATGATTTTTTATGATTCATTTTATTCGTTGAAAGTGTAGTTTCACACAAGAATTTCCGAATTGAAATGGCACTCTTGCACCGGTAGTTGTTCTTATATCTATTTCCACGGTGTCAAATTCTCTACGCAAAACAGATACATAATGAGCGGGTGAGAAAATGTGTGTTTTATATGCACCATAAATAAATTTTGTAGGGTCTAATGGTATTATTCTAAGCAATGTTGTTATAACATCACCAACTATCTGTGGTTGTATGATATCGGTATAAATGAATAATTGTGATGGTAATCCTAAATATAAATTAACGGGGTTTTTCCCAAATGTAACTTCTCTTAAATTAGTTCTTGGTTTAAAACCTAACTGCAGACTTAGTATTGGTGTTGTTATAAAAGAGGTTAAGTCATTATTGATTGTTGATACCCCAACCATTTTGGTCAAATTATCATATCTAAATTTAATGTTATTTTTTAATTGTGGGTTTTCATTGAAAGCATTAATAAAATGTTCAACGCTATCATATGTAGTCGCTGGTATATGACTTTTTATATCCACAATTTTGGTTGTTTTATCAGAGGATGACACTACTTTCTTTTTTAAATAAATCATATTTTCATGATCTTGAACATTATACATTGAACAGGGGTATTGAAATTCTACTAATCCAACTACCCATTCTCCTTCCAGTTTTATACTCTTGGGTAATTTGGTTAAGAAGTGTGCAGTTGTATTGTCCGTATAGTAGTCTGCGGAACTGTTACTTAACAGTGTAATATAAAAACTGTTATCCATCATATTTTTTTCAAGCTTGAAGCGAGTATCCAAGAATTAAATTTGTTAGGATAACCTCGCCACTTCACTAGTACTTCTTTTCTGGCACCAACACCACGCGAGCGTACTATTTTATCTATTTTATATTCAATGGTGGGGAGGTAAGTTACTTTTTGTAATTCTTTAGAATAAAATGTACCAACGATGGGTTCACCATCTAAATCCCTTAACGTATAGACAACTCGCGGAAATCGGTTTATTATTGATTCAATTGTAAATATTTCATCACTCCAATTAGTTTCATAACCCTTTTGAAAAATATGTTTATATTTTGTAATTCTAACGTGATCACCAACATTCAGTTTTGTAGTTTCCAATGAAATTTGTCTATCCTTCTTTCTATCATACAAATTACACCAAACAGTCATGATGTTATCAGAATTTACATCAATAGGTCGCATTTTAATACTAGAATGATAGCTATGGTTATAAGAATAAAGGAGATCTTGCAAAATATCTACATAATTGTAAGTATTTTTATGAGTAAAGTACCGCCACATTTTCATTTTAAGAGTTCTCTGAAATCTTTCTACTATACTTGCTTTAATATCGGGATTATTAGTAGTATAATAATTAATGTTTTTGCTCTTAAAGTAATCTCTAGCTACCTTTGAAACAAATTCGGTACCTTTATCAGACTGGATGTGACGAGGAGTAGAATTAGCTTCGGTAAATATGCTTTCAAAACATTTAATAACAGTTGTGCAATCTTTCTTCTTCATAGCTCTTGCGAAAGCATATTTACTGAACACATCAATAACACACAGAATATATTTGTATCCATCATTATATTCACTGTAAGTACTCATATCACTAAGATCAGCTTGCCAGAGTTCATTAAAGTTAGATAAAATGTATCTATTTCTGACGAATCGTCTGTGAATAGGTTTATGTAACGTGTACGTCTCTTGAGATTGTAACCATTTTTTTACTTCATCTTTGTTCATTCGACCTTTCATTTGTTGACTTAATTTATTTAAACTACTATAGCCAGCTGGATTGGAGACATCATAGTAAATTTCATGAATGTCTACTAAGGGTTCCATTTTTCCCACTCTAATTTCTTTTTTGCCCTGAGGAGTCCACTTGAAAGAGGTGTACTGGTGCTTGTGGCTTTAAAAGATGATGAAGATCGCGCACTTGACGGAACAGATGATGTGCGAGGTTTATTTATAAATTCTAGATTAGTAGGATTACCTATACAATACATAGGCACTTTTATATCCCTTAATACTGAAGCAAACTCTTCCCATCCTGTTGGTTTTGGACGTTTAAGAGATCTAACCGTATCGCTTACCAAATCTAGAATATTGCTATTTGGAATAGTTCGATTGTATATTACAACTTCTCCATTAGTTTTCCACCAAATTTTTGGGTTACTCAAAACAATACATCCCAATAAAGTTCTAGTTTTTTTCTCATATGATTTTGGTAAATTTTCTATGATACGAGATGGACTAAATTGTACAAGTTCTGGATTTGTTCCAGACGGTGTTGTTACAGTATTTGTAGAAACATCACCTTCTGGTAACGTTTTATTTGATACTGATTCATAATTTTCATGTTCCTCATTTTTAATTACTTCCTTACTTTCATTGTTGTGTTGATCAACCCCCTCCATCATAATTGGTATTTTAAATGGTTTTCGATCTGAATCAATAAAGTGTAAAAATCGTTGTAGTGCTTGAGAATATAATGCCCACTTTTCACGATCGTTCATTTTACTCTTAAGTATTTTTTGCATCTCTCCATCTAGACGAGATGATACATTTTCGGATACACTATCATTTCGTTTCAATCTCTCAATAAAATCTGGTTCAACTAACAACATTTTTTTTGTGTTTTCCATTTTATTTATGCTACAGAGCTTAATAAAGCACTTAAAACCGCACCTAATATTATAGGTAGAAATGCACCTCCTTTTTGAATAATAACAGTTTTTCTAAATTTATGTTTCCCCTTCGAAACTAAGTTTCGTAATGTGTCTTTATATTTTTTTAGCTTTGATTTATCTTTTTTTTCCAGTGGTATTTTCCCCTTTAAAACGTTGTAAATACACTCGCAAATAATATTAATCTCTTCATCATCACAAGATTTTAACAACGCCGTGCGATACTTTGGTTTAAGTAACTGCAGCGCTTCAAGTAAATGTTTATATGTGTTTACTCTTGCAGACATTATTTGGAACTGATTAAAACATGTTGATTCTTATCGTATTTAAACCCTTTTTTAGGAACGTATACAGTACAATGTCCATCAAAAGGAAATATTTTAGTTTTAAAACGACATATGTCATCTGTATTTTGTTTCAGATCAATCATAAGGTAACCATGAGCATCTTTAGTGGCATCTTTGTAAGCTTCATCTACAAATTTTGGGTTTTCTGGATAGACTTGTCGTGACAAGTAGCGGATTTGTGTTTTATCCCTCGGATTCTTGAAATATACAATATAGCTAGTATTCAATGAAATATCACGTTGTCCCCTACCTTGATGAAATATGTTTTGAGTTATATAGAAAACACTTAGGTTTCTATGATGACTACCTTTTGTAAAAATATCAACGATTCGTCCATCTGATTCTCTCATCAAATCATCAATTATGAGAAGTTTGGGTCTTTTCCCATCAAATATAGAAAAATCTGGTATTCCTTGGTTATAATTTACATTTTTCAGATCGTATAAAGGTTGCATTTCATCATAACACCAAATAATTTCATCAAATTCAACATTACATACTTCTTTTGCATTGTTCAAAAAGTTTGTAACAAACTGAGTTTTACCACAACCACTAGGTCCTGCCACAATAGTGGTGAAAGGGTGAAGAAAATGTATCATTATAAATTCTCTTACTGTGTGTTGATATGAAAACGTATGGACTTCAAATGAAAGGAATCAAAGAATTACAAACATTTATAGTAACATGGAATAGGAAATAAATAAAAAAAAAAAAAATGTTTTTAATACTTTTGCTTTTTTATTATGTCTACTAGTGCTACAAAAAGGAGGTTGTTGAGAAGAAACAAGAAAAAATACAATTCTTACGTATAGATTTTATTACATAACTTATAAAAGTAAACATTCTTTTACTAAACATTAACTTCTCAAGACAATCATTTTAAACCCATAAACTTATATACAAAAGTTTCATGTACACTAATTTGTATTTACAAAACTTAAAATAAATTTTAAATATTTACAATGGATACCAATCCCACAATTGAGGTTACATATTCTTAATACAGTATTCTACAATTTAGATTTGATTTCTAAAATATACAATGTACAAAATAATGATGGAAAAAAAAGAAAAGAATGTACTATAGTTTACGTAAGTATTTATTTACATCGACAACAGATATAAGGTTTAAACTAAAATGTTTGATTTGGTATCCTGTAATGACCCCACGCTAGTGTGTCTGTTGAATTTTTTAATAAGTATCGTTTAGTATCATTGTAAGATAACGATATTTTATTGATATTTTGAGTAAATATACTATGTTTTATTGATTTAAATCGCAACATTTGAGCATACTGTATTGTTTTTTCAAACAAACAAGTCTTATAGTCACTAAGAGTTAATTTTTTAGTAACGCACTTATTAATTCCTTTAGCTTTAGATATAACACCATTGTTCTGAATATCCAAGGCATACATTTTTGATCTGAGACCTACAAATTCCTTTAGAATTTTACCATTATTTTCATCTTTGAAAAAACCTAGCTTTTTTTTGTTTACTAACGGCAACCCATATTCGTTGTTGGGTTTGTAATCCGATGTGTCGTAATGTAAATTTAGGTCCGGTTTCATGTCCTCATAAAAGTTAGAGGTGAATATTTGATATATTAAACTATCGGTATCTGTATAAAGAAGCTTGAGATTGTCTTGATATTTGGTTTTCATATAATCGTAGTGGAATTGATACATTAAGGTTTTCGATAGGTCTAAAATGCAGAATCCAAGATAGATTGGTTTATTATAATATATTTTTGTTTTTTTTAGTTGCACAGCTACTAAGTTTTCAGAAAATATTGATAAACTATGAAATTCAGGTTTAGCTATTAAAGATTGAACTCCTTGAGATTTACCATGATTTTCCCAGTGGTTTAATAATTTAACATTTACACGTTTTGCAACATTTTCCATGGTTTTTCCAAAAACAGAATTATTCATGAGTTTGAAGAAATCTTTTTCAAAATCAGTTGATGCCAGCGAACGCATGTGGGTATTTAAATCTATATAACTTTTTAACCAAGGAGATTGTTTAAACTTTAAGATTCGATGAACTTTTGTTAAACGCAAACCATTTTTTAAACATTGTTTTAGATTTCTGTAATGTATTACGTATTTGCATTTACTATTTAAATTGGGAATCAATTTTTTATTCTTGGTTTCTCCTAAACATACATTTTCTGGACAGAACGGCAAGTCTGAATGAGAATCATGTAATTCCTTAGGGTACTCTAGATCGACTTCTAAAATAAACCCGAATTCGGCATCATCCGGAACATGAAAATCAGTTTCGTTATTTACCCATTCAAAATTACCGGTGGGAAGACATTGAGACATCGCCCACCCATATAGATTATTTGCGTCTAAATACATGAGATAGGATGTCGGAATATTGGGGTCATAGTCATCCATAAATTCATTATTTGCTTTTGCGTGTCTGTTGCTACATTGGGAAATACCTCCTCGAACATTATTTGCTATAAAAGCTATTTTATTGATATCCGTCAAAAGTTCTAAATTAATTCTGGTAGTCCTTAACATGGCGTCCCACGAAAGTCCTGGGGCCGTGTAATAATGGGCAGGATCTAAACCATATGTCTTAAGACACACATTTCTAAAATTTTCAAATACATCGGTTAGTAATAAAACATCTGTTTTTAGATAAAGATCGGAATA
The DNA here is from genome assembly GCA_963971205.1 of Aethes cnicana. NCBI lineage: Eukaryota > Metazoa > Arthropoda > Insecta > Lepidoptera > Tortricidae > Aethes > Aethes cnicana. Next base: position 8,908,339 of record OZ020289.1, on the reverse strand, counting down.
ATCCCCCATATTTTGACATTGAAAATGAGACCAAACATCTTGAGCATGTAAAAAATCGTTTTCTGAAATGTGATTGTCAGTAAGAGTGCTATAGAATTGATCCCGAGCAGGTAGAGAAGTTAATTTCAAGGAATCATATGATTTCATGTATTCATAAGGATAGACACCTTTTCGTATTAGACGTTTAAAGTCTTCTTCATTCGGGAAATTCAATTTCATTTCATTAAATTGATCGTTTGTTAAGTTTTTAGCTAATTTGTCTAAGCTACTCGACATAAATTTTAGAGAATCAACGAATCTCAGTTTTACAACACGGTTATTTACTTCTAAACATTTAGAAAACGAAATGTACTTTTCTTTATTCTCTGGGATCAATTCTATGTCACCATCTTCAAGTCCAAGACCATGCACTATGAAATGACTATCATAGTTGCTTAAATTATGGAAAAATACTGGTACAAAATTAGGAGATCTGTATTTTTCGGAACAGAACTTATGTGCAATTCCTTCATAAACACCAGTATGGTGGTTATAAGAAATATTGATATCCCCGTTTAAATTTTTATCACAAATATAACAAGTACTAGCTTGTGCAATGTCTGCATTATTTTTGGATGACAGTGGTAGGGGAGTTTTCACAAAGGTGTTGCTTCTACAAATAGCTTCTAAATCTTTTTTAACTGATTTCATAAATGTTTCTGCACAATTTTTGCCTTTGTATGTTCTATAAACGGATAGTGTATCATCATACGAACATTTGATATAATAACCAAAACTATACACTTCATGTTTTTGCACATTAGTAGTCGAAGATGTTATTGGGTTATTAGAACAGGACTGAATTGGATTTAAAAATGCTTCAAAATCTGCATAAATGACAAAAGGTACGCGTAATTTTCGATCATAATTATCGAAAGTAACTTCATTACAAGGTGTGTTTTCATTAAACCAATTTTTCTTTTGATCTTGTTCAGAAGGTAGTTTTGTGCAAACGTGAAAACAATCATTTTGTTGGTGATTGTTTAAGTTGTCTTGTGATGTAAAGTGGGTTAGACAACCATCACAAATGTAAATGGCGTGCTGTGTGTTTGAAAATTGTTTTGATACTAATCGAGATAAATTATTGATTAAACAATAATGTCCTTGACTACCATTTGTCAAATATAACAAATTAAAATGGGTTGGTTTTCTGTTTTTTGTTAGGTGTAATGGACCTACAACATCATGTTTTTTGTTTTTAGAATCATACTCCAGACCAAAAACGTTTATACTCATATTATTCATATTTTCAAATTTTTGTGCATCACTCAATTTAAATGGGAAAGCTAAGTTTCCGAAATGTAACGCCTCTCTGTGTTGCACATACGAACTAACAAGGTTAGAATGCTTTGTAACAGGATAAAGTCCTGATAAGATAGCCCACCGGAAACATTCATGATCATTATTTTTGACATTTATTATAGCTTTTTTGTTTTTTATGTCAGATGGTAGATCAACATAAGAAGATCCACGAAGCGGGTTATACTTGTTTATGTTAACATCTAGATGATTGAACTTGGTAACGCTCCACCCACTGTCTTTTCTCTCGAAGTTCGATAATCTAGTTGTCACTTCATTAATTAAAGATGTGAATAAGTCATTTTTATCGCTACTGACATCTATAATATTATTACTAAGTTGAAAATCAAATGTATTATTTAGTTGTTTAGTTTCCTGAGTAAAATCAGCATTCAAAATAAAATTTACTTTTAAAGCACAATGAATAGATAGTGAACGATCTAGCAATGTAAAAATTTTATCTTTATTATTTTGCAATATTATTTCGGGAACAAGTGATTGGTTTTCTTTTTCATTAAAAAGTATTCTATAGGTTGCAACCCTATTCCTAAATGCATTTTCAATTAGTTGCACATTAACGAATTCGCTATCAGATTTAGTAACATTACCCTTATGTATGTTACTATTCAGGTGACTAGCAAGAAATCTTTTTGATATGGTTATATTACATACAGAACATTCAATTTCATTATTATTTTTTGCGCTTACATTGTTAGATCCTCTCCTGGATGGTTCTGTTGATGATGCAGCTGCAGCTACATCACGACTGGTTGAGACATGATCCCGACTGGTTGACGGACGGTTTCTCTTCACAGGGACTTCTGTTTCGAAATCTGTAGCTGATCTCTTAGCTCCTCTTCCTATTTGCATAGATCTGTAAAATATAAAAAATAATTAAAGTTGCGATTCAAAAACTTAATAACACATTCAACATGGTTATCATGTTAATTATACTAACTTAAATCTTCTCTACATTGTTGACAGTATGCTTGCATTTTTAAGACCCCATCAATTGCATCCGATGACAATGTAATAGTATTTCGTTTCGATTCATCGATATGACCGTGACATGGTGTATAGTAAGGTATGATATCCGGATCTTCAAGAAACTTTTGGGGCAATCGATTGTCTATAAACCACAATCTTATATTTCTATGAAAACACTGTAAAACGAATTCTTTGCTTAAAACTGCTATTGTATCATAAGTTAAACTGGGCCCCGTATGAAAATATCCGAGCACCATGTTGGAATTAGTATATACGCACACACACACAATACACTCAGTAACTTGACCACGGTAAAAGAATGAATGAATGAGATCAACTCGAAGGTTCTCTCTTTTATAGAGGTTCCCCACCTAACAATAAACAAACAATGAAAACCTGTCATAACAAGTTAACAGCAGTATTTGAACACATCGAAACAAGAATACAATATCAAGTTAAAATATAGGTGTTATAAACGTGTTGGAAGAGGAATATTCAATATAAAAAAAAAGCATTACTTACGCGTTACGATGTAGCTGACTCATTAGTTCACCAATCTCAAATAATTTCTGATCTTCTTCCAGTTCTTCACAAAGGCGGATAAGTTGTACATCGTAGATATCACAATTCAAACTGTCCATGGTGAGAAGAAAACAAGAAATAAAGTATTATATTGTACTCTTCGGTCCTTAAATAGTGTACATCAGGTATGGAATCTTTAAACTAGAGTGGGGATCTAACCTAACGAAAATAAGTATGTAACACATTTCCTATTACCGCTTTTAGATAAGGTACAAAAATGCCACACTTAACAATAGATTTCGGTTTAAAAGGAAAAAAGAACATTGTTTACAACGATCATAAACATTTAGAGTTAAAACTTAGATAAGAACAATGAGGTACATTAAGAGGTACCGACCCTTCACTAGAACTTAGGTGTGCAATAAAACATTACACTAAAGTTTATGAGTTTTAAGAAAAAGCAATACGATACTAAAATATTTTTGTTATACAAATGAAGGTTGTTTTTAAGTTTATGGGTTTTTTATGTAATAAAAATTTAACCTAGTCTTAAGATAACACAAGCACAATTCACAATTTCTTATTGTCTATAAAATATTTAACACAGGTGTCCTTTTCCACCAATTGTTTTGTGATGTTAAAAATAACATCACGAGTGCTTTCAAGTTGTTTGTCTTCCTCTGAAGACGTATAAAACTTCAACCTGACGTCAGCGTGTTTCCACTGCTCCCCTGGTGCAATGTTCTTGATTTTTTGAATATCAAAAATTTCTATTTTTATCAAATGGGATGAGTAAACGCCGTCATCTTGTCCCGATGATATGTATGCCACACCGTCATTAGTGCTTTGTGAAACACTTGAAGACTTTTTCGCCGATTTAGGTTTCTTTTTTGGTCTTTCAAAAAATCCATCTATGCTGTTTCCAGCACGCTTTCTCGCGATAGCTTGTTTTACTTGGTGTCCAACCGTTCCTTCTTCATCGCTAGCTTCGCCATTAGTCTCAAGGTAGTAATAATTCTTGAAAGTATTGTCGGTAAACTGAAACCAATTACACAACTATTTAAAGCACTATCAAAAACTATGAACACGAGTGAAAAATAGATAGAGTCCAATGGATCGTGTTGTTACAAGTTAAACTTGGACATTTATTAAATTACATGATATTAGGACAACGTTCCAAACACGGAATCTCCTCAGATTTGTAGTGAGTTCTATCATCAAAAGAGTCATGTAGCATGGGTTAGGCTAGGTTAGGTCACATAAATTAAAAAGCAGTTAATTTAAATACTTACATCCATAATGTGGAGTCGATAAACACTACACCAAAAACACTTTAGCACGATTCAACACTGTACTACTGTATACTAACAGAGCTCTGATAGCAAGCACAACTGGAGTCGAAATACATATAAAACGTTTCCATCCTTCGGTTTTTATAAGGATGCAACAATAGTTTACCGTTAAAATCTCGTCTTAACTAGTTGGAACGCGTTTGCTGCATTCACCGACACCGAAATAATAAAATTACAATAGTCATTCGGCCCTTTGTTAATAGACGCCCATCATAAAAACATTAAACCTTTTTATTATTTAACAATAGATAGAGTCCAATGGATCGTGTTATTCGTGTTGTTACAAGTTAAACGACCATCGTGTTGTTACAAGTTAAACGACCACCCAATTATACAAAGAACTGAATAGTTCTATAAACACATACACTAACACAAGTTATAAAATATATTTAGGCAATAACTACTTGGATATTTATTAAATTACACGATAATTAGAACAACGTTCCAAACACGGAATCTCCTCAGATTTGTAGTGAGTTCTGTAGCATAGGTTAGGTTAGGTTAGAACTGTGATCAATTAAAACCAAACTGGCGCATTTATTAAATTACATGATATTAGGACAACGTTCCAAACACGGAATCTCCTCCGATTTGTAGAGACTTCTGTAGCATAGGTTAGGTTAGGTTAGAACTATGATCAATTAAAACCAAAGTGGCAGTAGTATAGAAATAGTTTAGGTATTCATCAAATTGTTGAGAGGACAATTAAAAGTGAGCTCGAGTAGACAATAGAAAAGGATCGGTGGGTCAGGTACGCTTTGAAATGGCAAACAATAGCAACCGAGAGCACGAACACACAATAGAAAAGGGTCCGCGGATCAGGTAAGGATTGAAATGGTAAACAATAGCAACCGAGCATGGATAGACAATAGAAAAGGGTCGGTGGTCTAGATAAGGGGTTTGGATTTTTTAGTGAAGATATAGCACATCGTGTAAGTCGTAACCGAGCTATCTGAGAGTCCTGAGACCTATCCCAAACGTTCCAAGTGGGGTTTTTTTTTTTTTTTTTTTTTTTTTTTTTTTTTTTTTTTTTTTAGGGGATGGTGGTCCGCCTACCGCCCAATTTCACCCCACGGACCCGCCCACCCCGTGTTCCAGAATCGGCGAATACCTACTACTTACTACGCCGCGCTACTCATATCGCTATATGAGTAGCGCGGCGGCATCGCTACAAAAAGTTGCCGTGGGCGAGGGCTCTAAAAGTGGAGCGCATAAGGATCAAATTTCGTATAGAAAAACTAGTTCACACACCTCTACTAATAATAATGCCGCTATTGGTCATTATTATTACTATTATTATTATTATTTGTTGGTACATTTTCATGTCATGGGCCCATGGGGACCCGGTTATTCGCATTCATGGGGCCGAAGCCAACATGAAGAGGCTTTTGGTACCTTTTACTAGAAATGTGAGATGGCCGCAAGTGTGGAGATCTGTCCTCCCAATATAACATGAGGCTGTACTGGCGGACAGCCCTCCCCAGTTGACAAACTATTGCCGAGGAAGGATGAGACTTGGAGTGGGCTATGTGGATGGGAGGTGTGGACTGGAAAATCGGGCTATGGAGTGAGATAACGGACATCTGCCTGATCAATATCTCACAAATTGAAAGTAAGGCAGAGTGGTGACTCGCCGCTTACGCACTAACCAAGAGGCTAGCCTTCGTGGGCCCCCTATACAGTCCACCGCACGGGGGGCGAGGGAGCAACACTGATGTAAGCAGCTAAGGGTTTGGAGATGTGTGCACCGGTTTCGCCATCGCGGGTCGCGCCTCGTGCGCACCCGGAGCGGGTTTCCCCGTTATTACGCAGATTGAACTTCCACCCTTTCAAGCATATAGCTCCTGCGCTCCACTCTGGGCGGCCAACTAAGGCAATCCAGAGGCGGGGGAGGTGTGTAGCTGTGTGTATGTGTGTGCATGGCGCATGTGTGTGTGTGCCCCCAGGAGGTCTCGGGTGCGAGGTGTCGCCGCTCACCATCGGCCCGCCACAGGCCGCCCTGCGCTGACTGACTGCACCGGTGATACAACACCAGGTGGGCGATGGGGTCGTCACATCCCTACGCCGTTCTATTATTATCATTATTACTCATTAGGTACTATTATTTTGTCCTGCCCACAAATGCTGAGTCCTGAACCTACTTGTTACCACTGTGTTATTTAGTACTATATTCTGCCGGCGACTTCTCCCGCGTGGAATTCGGTTATCGGGTTCCCACGGGAACAATTCGTTTTTCCGGGATAAAAAGTAGAAGAAGAAGAAGAAGAAAGAAGAAAGACATTCGCTGCACAGAAGACACAGTTTACAGCAAAAAAAGTTGTCTATGTCCTTTCCCGGGACTCCAACTATCTGCATACCAAATTTCATCTCAATCGGTCCAGCGGTTGAAGCATTAAGAGGTAACAGACAGACGGAGTTACTTTCGCATTTATAATACTGGATTTACTTTTTATTTTGTTCTGCTAGGTATTTTCAAATTGTATTTTTTGTGCGGATTTAAATGCGGACGCGACCACTCTATAAAGATTACACCGAGAGAGAAGAAGTGCAGATTGGAAAGTCCTTAAACTACTTCGCTATGCGTTCAGGTTTCCTCACGATAATTCCCCTTCAACGAAAAGCCAAATTGAAATTTTCGCTCATATAGGCAAAAACTCAAAGGTGCGAGCCTGGTGTGAAAAGGTTTGACCTACCAAGTATCCAACCATTAAGCTACCACGGCTTAAAGAAAACACTAATAATTTAAAGTCACCAAAAACCTGATACCATCATAAATTAATTCCCCATATCGTGTACCAAATAAATCTTTACCGAAGATTATCTCCGAAAAGCCACAACGAACCGTGCCTCTGCCTATTTGTTCCACCGTATCTACTGAACTATCTAACTAATGACGATGCTTAATCTCTTTAATACTGAAAATGCCATTTTCAGTTAAACTGAAACTTTTGTATTAAAAAAAAAACATTTAGTAAGTAAATGTGGGCCAAATTAAAGCTGGAAATCGACGAGCTTGCATGAAGAGGGGATGCATGTGGAGAAAGCGAGGCAGAAGAATTAGGCACTGCTAGCGGCAGGCAAAGCGGTCCCTAAGGCCTAGATTATGACCACGGGCTTTCGAGATTTCTTATGACCCCACGGGCCGTAATGTATTTGTTTTCTGTTGTTTTCTTCGAAATAATACAAATTGAAGTAAAACTACTTAAATGGCGGCACCATTGTTAGTGGCCAGTAAAATTGAATATTCAAAAATAAACAAAAAAGGTTTGTTCGCGATGCCGATTAACCTACAGGCAGTTCACAGATCGTCCTAGTGAATATTTCCTGTATTTTCCTCGCAAGTGTGATGAAAAACATTGTGTATCACGGTATCACGGCATCACGGGCGGTATAAGAATGGCAGTCTCGAGCCCTTTTAAAGCTCTACACCTTCGGTTTCGGGCTTATAAATGCTCTCGACTACAATTCCTCGTTTACCGCCCTTAATACACAATGTACTATTAAAGCCAACGAGCTTTTCGGTGAAGGAAATCATTATGTATCAGTGAAGGATTAGATCAAAGATATGCGTGAAGTTGCTGCTCGCTGTGTCCGGGCGGGGTCTAAATCCACTAGGTAATCCTGTCTCTCCAAGCTTCCGCTCCACCTACACTTCCGTCCGTATCTACGTGGCGCACCGGTAGCTCGGATGAGGCCACGTATTTTGAGGGTAAGGGGACGCAGTCTCAAGGATCTTTTCACTCCACCTGTTCGAAAAGGAGTACTTTGTTCCCCGTTTAGAGGGAGCAAAATGCGAACAGAGTGCAAGGTAAGATTTTGCTCTCTAGGGAGCAAAGTACGATTTTGTTCCCTGCTGCTACAGTTTCTCTCATAGGAGGAGTGAAAAGCAGAGTGTGCAACACGGTAGCAAAATTATTTAAACCTTGGGTGACATAGCTTGAATCCTTTGCTAGCTCAAGATTCCACGCGGTAAAATATACCATTTTGCTCCCTAGTCACACAATCTATTATTTTGGCCGAGGCTGGGAGTAGCGTGATACGCAAAGGTGGCATGCCGCAAGATATGCAGTAGCTACATTCGGCATCTGCAAGCCTAGGTAACTATCATGTGATAGCATACATCTCCTAGCGACCCCCTTGATCACTAAGACGGCCCCCCATTGCCCTCAGAATCTGACCTTGGATCCTTGCAGCAATTGCTGGCTGGTGTTGTCACTTGAACTGAACTGAACTATTAGGCAATCTTGTCATGAGAATAGACCCTGTGGGAAGATAGGGAGGTTTTCATAACGGATTGGCTGTCGTATTTTTGACGTGATATCGTCTTATAAATCGATGAACGCGCGCACGAAAAAAACATGACGCAATAGTAACGTTACGGTGCAAGAGAGAGCGTGGAACAAGCGATAGAGAGGCACGATCGGTCTAAGCTTGACGTTATCACGTAAAATTATCGTCCGCAAATCGACTTTATAGATAACCAATTTTTCTTGAATAACTACGAGTATTTAACTATTTCATTATCAACTCACGGCTGTATATAGGCATACTAGCTCCAGCTCATACGGCTATCCAAAAAACAAAGTCAAAGTCAAAGTCAAACACTTTATATGTGGAGGTTTACGAGTATATAACGACGTACGAGTATAAACTGGACTTTACAATACGCCCTCTGTAACGGGTGACCTGTATAAACTGCCCTACTATCCAACAAAAACACCCGGTATAAGCTTTTTAGATACTGAAAAAAAAATTTGAAACGACATCGTGTGAAAATAAGTTTAATAAATAAGTAATAATGGAGAAATCATATCTTACAATAATCAATCTAGACCTATATTTTACCATGTTTCTAATTCATTTTTCTCCTTTGCCTTGTTTTATGCGATGCCTGTAACATGGCAACTCATATTAATTTTTAGTTACCTAATCCCACAAATATCCCGTAATTCCTAATGAAGGCTAACATATTTAGTTTCCGAAGGATACTCGTATCATATGTCAATACACATTGGGCTTTCTTTTTTTTAATATTTGCCCTGTCTTTAAGAGGGTTTACTCCGAAAGTTCAAATAACTGTCAAATATTTCGCTGTTTTCATTAATTTCTGAATATTACTGAATGAAAACATGAAAATATCGCTCTATGGTTGAATAAAACATTAAGTATGGATTGCAACAATTATCATAGGAACACGAACATTTTAGAATCATGGAAGTACTATCTCTTGAAAATTTTCCATCGCATTTTCAACAAATATAAAACGAGACGCGTCATTCAACCATATAATGTGGGCGATCTTAATCTTGGCTTTGTCAGTTGGACCGGAGATTCCCGAACAGGTCAAATGCTGCCCAGTAACTACGATAATCAATTGGGATTTGCACTTGTGGATTTTATGAATCTAAACAACCTTAAACAACTTAATAATGTGCCTAACATGAACAATCGGATATTAGATCTAGTCCTAACCAATATTTCTGCATCAGTCTCGAAACCACAGGTTCTTCTCAGTAAATTAGATTCCCACCATCCACAACTGGAGATCTCACTAAATAATTTGTCAGTGTGTAACTTACTTAGAATAGAGCGCAATGATCATAACTTCTTTAAAGCAAACTATGATAATATTTTAACTGATTTGGACTGTGTTGACTGGTGCAAAGAATTCGATGGCATTGTTGATGTCGATGATATGCTGGATGTTTTTTATAGTAAAATTTACAGCGTAATAACAACCCATGTCCCTAAAAGAAAAACTCGCAGTAGTAAATATCCCCCCTGGTTCACTAAAAATCTCATAAAACTCATGTCAGAAAAAGATAAAATTCGAAAGCGCTACCGGTTATACGGTAACCCACGAGATCAATTGGATTTCGATGTCATTCGTAGACGTTGTGACAGGCTATTCGGAGAATGCTATAGAACATATATGTCTAATACGGAAAACGCCATTACTAATAACCCCAAATATTTCTGGAAGTACATAAAAGAGAGAAAATGCAACAGCAATAGCATACCAGCTTCGATGAAACGTGATGGTGAGGTTTGCTCTGGTGGAGAGGACATAGCAAACCTATTTGCTTGTCACTTCTCCTCAACATTTTCTAGAGTTAGCACATTGGATACAGTATCTCAAGCGACTGCTGATACAAGTGGGTCACCTCTTCATTCGTTACATATCAATGAGCGTGCTGTACTTAAAGCTCTCAAAAATCTAGATCCTAATAAAGGCGCAGGTCCTGACAACTTACCACCGCTATTTATAAAAAGATGTGCTCCCAAATTAGCCTTACCCTTACAAATCATAATCAACAAATCGTTACACACCGGAAAATTTCCTTCCAAATGGAAAAAGGCTCGAATTATACCAGTCCACAAGAAAGGTGAGAGAGATAGTGTAGAAAATTATAGACCTATTTCTATCTTAAGTACCCTCTCTAAGGTCTTTGAGTCCGTTGTTTGCCCTGTACTCACCCACCACGTCAAACCTATAATTAGTTCAAAACAGCATGGGTTTCAGAGCGGGAGATCAGTTTCCTCGAATTTAGTATCTTTCACCACACACTTAACCGACGCATTTGACGAAAGGCGACAAGTTGATGCTATATACACCGATTTTAGCAGTGCATTCGACAGAGTAAATCACCGAATCCTTCTACGCAAGTTATCAAGCTACGGAATACTTGGCTCCCTGAATTCCTGGTTTGGATCCTACTTATCAGGTCGTTCATCATCAGTGGTGATAAACGGGTACGCTTCAAAACCATATGAGGCAGCGTCAGGCGTGCCGCAGGGGTCACACCTAGGTCCAGTCCTGTTTCTCATTTTCATCAATGACATTGTTGACAGCGTACATCATAGCGAGTGTTTGCTTTTCGCAGACGACATGAAAATCTATAGAACAGTTCGATCAAGTCACGACTCGGAACAGCTACAGAACGAACTTAACCGAGTACAGGCGTGGTGTGCCCTAAACGACATGTCCCTGAACCCTTCGAAATGCTACCATATCAAATTCACCAAAAATAAGCGACTCATTCGAACCTCTTACACAATAGGTACAAGCGTGCTAGAAGAAGTGAGACAGATCAGAGACTTGGGAGTCATACTCGACTCTGAGCTGAATTTCAGATTACATTTTGACTCAATTATTGCCAAGGCTCTGAAAATGCTCGGATTTATCAAACGAAATACGCTTGAATTCAGGAAGACGACAACTAAAATGGTCTTGTTCAACGCACTAGTTCGTAGTTGCCTCGAATTTGCTAGTGTGGTGTGGAATCCCAGCTACCAGATACATACAAGTCGCATTGAAAGGGTACAGCGGGCCTTTACACGACATCTGGCTTTTCTTGCTCCAAACATCAACTATAGAACAGACTATGAATCACGCCTACGACATTTCAATATGCTATCTCTAGCAAATCGGCGCCTTATTTATGATCAGACGTTTTTGCATAAACTCATTAGCGGTCAATCGGGTTTGCAAGAAATGTTTAATAAAATCTGCCTCTCCGTACCTCGTCCGAATTGCCGCAGAGTACTCATACACACATTTAGTATACGTATAGCCAGGACTAATGTTAAAAGGCACGCGCCATTTACCAGAATACTCACGGAGTACAACAACATTGCCAATGACGCTTGCCTGGACGTATACAGTGACCGTCTAAGTACACACATCACAAAATTAAAACACTACTTGAAAACGGCAACACAGTCCGAAACAGCTTTAGATAATAATTAATTTAAATCCATTATAACGCATATACACAAGTACTTAACTAGAATAATCGAATTATATACCTACCTACATATTTTACCTTTACAGATTTACCTACTTATTAATTTAATCTTAATCAAATTAATATATGTTAACTATAATCTCATTTAAAAATGCTAAGTATATTAATATTGAATTTATTGGAACTTAAATAAACTTATATCATTATAAATTTATACCTAGAACTAATATTGACAAATGATGTGTTCACCTATAATTGGGGTACATAAATGCCAAAGAATGTTAAGATAATCTAAGAAATACTTTTAATTATGTACTCTGTTGGTGTCCCGTAAATAAATAAATAAATAAATAAATAAATAATGATAACTTCTTTTTTAATTCAGTAATATTGAGAAATTAATAAAAACAGCGAAACATTTGACAGCTATATATGCGACGTTACCAACTTTCGGGATAAACTCTCTTAAGAGCATTAAGTCTTGTAAACGGAATGGCCTTAAACTACAAATGCTAGACATCATGTTGCCTTAAAGATACTTTGGAAATCTAAACAATGTAAGTAAGGCAGGTTGACAATTGCAGCTTAAAATCATCACTGTGGTGAAATAGAATATGTTAAGACACATCGAACACATCCGAATTAATTAAACCAAAACTATGAGTTACAGCCTCAGACAAACATGATTCACGTTATAAATTATTATACAACCAATACGTTTTTAAATTCCGGTTTTACCCGGATTCGCTTTGTCATATACGCCGTCTCGTGTCACAGGAAACGGATATGTGGAAACAAGCTGCATGCAAGCGCACTTTTCTAACTGCGGCAGTTGAGTTAGCGGAATAACGGACTGGCCCACATTAATTATGCGGCAAACACTAAAAACAACAGACTGGACAAATTGGTAAAAAGCCGTGGTAGCCTAGTGGTTCTACCTACCGCCTCTCATGCAGAGGGTCGGGGGTTTACTTATGAGTTTACTTATGTACGAAACCTGCATCTGCAACCTGAAGTAATTCGAGGATGTGCGTGATATCCCCAATTCGTACTGGGCCCGCGTGGGGACTATAGTCCAAAGCCTCTCGTGATGAGAGGAGGCCTGTGCCCAGCAGTGGGTCGTAAATAGGCTGTTATTGTGGTGGTGCGGTGGACAGATAGGAAACTTTGGTATATCAAGCCGTGTGTGGTATCAAAGTCGTGCTGGCCTAGTGGTTTATTACTCTGCTTCTTAAAAAGAGGGTGTGGGGTTCAAATCCAGCTCGCACCTCAGTTTTTACCCATTGCAAATGACCATTTAGGCACACGGCGGACACGGCCTATAAAATAAAAACACGACTTCGAACACAATTCGAATGAAGTGTCAATGTTTGCGTGCGAGGACGTATGTGTGCGTGCGAGGACGTCTGTACACTTTTAAATGTGTGTGCGTGCCACTACGCGGGCCAATGATTCACTATCCATCTCGGGATGAAACAAATGACGGTAAGGGCGAGTTGGGCGCTAGCTGCGCGCGGGCTAGAATCAGGCGGGTGATTCCGTAGCCATTCTGTATGTAGTACTATTAAATATTCTGTGATTTAGACCTGTAATAAGCCCTCCTTCCTTAGTCGTTCACTATTGACAGAGTAGTCGTGATTTCATGACGATGCATCTGCTAATGAAACTCTCTTTGCGACGAGTCTCCATTTGTTGCGGTATTCGCTATTACGGAAACATCCATACTAATATAATAATTATTATAAATGTGAAAATGTGTTTGATTGTTTGTCCTCCTTCACGTCGCAACGAATGGACCAATTTGGATGAAATTTGGAATGGAGATAGTTTGAGACCCAGGGAATAACATACACAATACTTTTTATCTCGATATTTCCACGGGAAAGGTTCACCACGGGTCAAACCAATTTTTCAATACTTCTATAACTATAACTGTCTATATGTATTTACAGAAATAAGAAAAATTAAAGCTAAAAAATAACCTAAAAACCTAAATTAGGGCCTTTCGGAAGGGTTCCCATCACGCAGGCAGCATTCCCTCGCTGTATGGCAATAGCCAGTCTTTGCGCGAGAAAGCTGCCGGCGCGAGGGTCTCCCGTTGCCTCCCTCAAGCGCTTCCCTGGCTCCCTGTGGAGCCCCAGCGCCCCTTTGCCCCATGACCCCATAGTCTCCACCTTATTTTTTAGCTTTAATTTTTCTTATTTCTGTAAATTTAAATGCTATTTGTAGTTTATTTTTAATATTTTAACTTGTTCTTGTCTATATGTATAGTGTATCATCTGTCATCAGCTAGTTAAACACAATTGTGATGCAAACATCAATTTATAGCTCGTGTTTATAAGAAGCAGCTTGACGAAAAGGTTTTTTGTGGCAATTGAACGTAAAGGTTGTAGTGCTGGCAAAGGTGGTGTAGGAGAAGTGTACGGCAGCTCAAAGCATAACATACATACCTACATGCCACTCCTGTAAGTATATATCACATGATATTACCTTGTACTATAACTGGACAGAGATTGCACAAGATCGAGAGCAGTGGAAAAAGTGGGGGGAGGTCTTTGCCCAGCAGTGGGACACAATGGGCTCGTAATAATAATAATAATAACTATACTGATAAAATTTGTTGTAGCTCTTAGTGAAGTGTGGATTGGGGACTTCGCACTCATCTTTTAATTACTTCGCAAAATCCGCACTGGGCCCGCGTGGGGACTATAGCACAAACCCTCTCGTGATGAGAGGCCTGTGCCCAGCAGTGGGACGCAAAAAGGCTGTAGTAGTAGTAGTACCTTAGATTCTACATAGAATATGACTTCATTAGCGCTACAACAACACAAAATCCTTAATGAAATCAGCCACCTATATCTGGACTAATCAATCAAAATTAAAGCCAGCCATGATGGTCATAAATTATTCAATTTTAATCGATCAATGTTGTCACCGAGTCGAATCGAATCGCTTCAATGGACCGCAGGATGCCGTGATTCGATTGTCAATATTAGCATACTAGCAATATCGATTATTTAATATCATTCGATTACTGGCTAATAATTACAATAGAGTACTTTTGCTTAGATTATTATACTTCTAAGTTATTATCTGTCTAACTAGTTACTCAATGGTAATAGCCACTTACACACTCAATAGTACATGCTGTTCTCGCGTTTTACCAGTTTTCCGAGGCAATCAATTTCTAATGTATTGTGACCGAAACGGAACTAGACCCCCGTACTCTTGTCACGGTGACGTGACAATGGGGTAATTTGGGGAGTAAATGGAACAGGTGAATCAGAATGAACCGAATTAGAATGTATTATGTTATGTTTATGTTTTTCTATACAATACTCGCATTTTGTTGACCCATATTGTTGAGAGTTGGTCAATTTGTGTAAAATATCTCTGATAGTCCAGTAAAAACGTGTCACACGATATTTATATTTATTTAACTTAGACCACAAGGGAAACAATGACATTATATTAAACTATAACTCAATTGTTTCTTTATAAACTCATTAACTGCCATCTGTCTTTGGAGTCCATACTGGAAAAGGTTTATATTTCTGTGCCAAGACCTAATTCCCGGCGAATTGCCACAAAAACGTTCACCGTACCGTTAGCAAGGACAAATGTAAAAAGGCATGCACCATACAGCCGCTTACTAACGCACTACAACAATCTCACTGAAAGGGCTTGTTTGGATATATACCACGATAGCTTAAGTTTATATAAGAGAAAACTGAATAAGCTTTTCAGTCAACAGGTACTTGAAATCTGATTTAGCCATAGTAAATTAGATCTCAAATGCCTACTAATACTAATTAGTTTGTTGTATGTTTCATTTAAGTTTATGGTTAAAATCATGTTAAAATCTTGCAGTAATGTAATATTCTATTTTTATTTAGGTACAAATTAACTCAATTGTTCGAAAGATGTGTTCACCTGTAATAGGGGCACATAGAAAACTAATGCCTGTACAATTTAAAACTGTAACTTGTTATTATGTGCTCTGTTGGTGTCCCGTATAAATAAATAAATAAATAACTGTTCTCCAAGGAAGATTGGATAGGAAGATTATTTATCTATAATCGATATTTTCATAATGGAAATTCTCAAGATTTTCCTACTTAGGAACGAGATCAAAGCGCATCCTATGGGATCGTAATAACTTGAGGGTTCCTCACGTTTTTGTAAAAATGTTTCGTATCGATATTTTTATTTATATTTAGTCATGACGTAGGTAGTATTTTTTTTCTAAATGTGCATTATTCTGTTAGTGCTTATTTACTCTTTGACCAATGAAAACCATCCTACACTGAGGTTTGCTACAATCTGTTTCAGACTACTCATAGGACTATGGAGTGTGGAATGTGTCTTGGTAAGGAGCGCAATCTTATATGGCGAAACAGTTGAAAACGTGTCCAGCGGATTTGGTAAGCAACAAAACAAAACACACTCTCCTCACAACCGTTTCGCTGCGTTTTCGCCTCAGCAGCGCCATCTGAAGGCGCTACTGCAGACTATACGCCTAGGTGGCTTGACACCTGTGGCGACCGCAGCGCCCCCAACCTAACCGATTTGGTGTCCACATTCGGAAGTATAAAGATTGCGCTCCTATAGTTCAACCCTCCATACATAGGACACTGGGATGACGTCCTCAGTTTTAATTGTTTACAAAATTTACGACATTTTTCAGAGAAGTTACTGATAACTTCACCTTAGTGTAGGATGTTTTTCATCAAAGAGTAGATAGATACTAAGAGGCACTAACAGAATATTTAACATTTACTCGTACAAAAAAAAATACTCATTTGAAGATACGCCAATACGTTGCGTAACTATTTACGCAATGCTGTTTGAAATTAACTGATGTTTTATTAACTGATACAGTAAATACTATAGACAAAGAATTAAAATCTTACTATATTATAAATGACGAAGTTCTTATAGAGAACTTTTTATGCCTTTAAACGCAGATGAAGTCACAAAAGAAAGCTAACGTAAAATTATGAAGAAAGCACCAAACCGACCGTTGAGTTATATTCATTCAAGGATCCCTGTTTGGAAAACTTCAATTTTATGATACTGCGGCAAGACCGTGGCCAGTGAAGCGTAAACCGTTGTTTTCATAATAACCGCTTTATTCCCGTAATAACGTTCCCGCGGGAATTGCGGGGTAATAATGGCTACTTTGAACTGAAGCGGAAAATTAAAAATTACCATCTAGTCTCCTGTTATTTGGAGGCTTGAAATTAGAATGCAGTTGAATAATTAATGGTGTGATTACCGACCGGATGAGCAAGAAAGGTTTTAAAAACTTCAAAAGTTATTTCATTAGGTACTTAGTTGGTTGTTTGAAAATGAAGACTAGTTATAGATTTACAGTCGGCTCAAACTCATCATTAGCATCATCATGTCAGCAGAAAGAAGTCCACTGCTGCACGAAGCCTCTCCCAAGGCTTGCCACTCAGAAGTATCCATAGGTAATGCTAATATTATAAATGCGAAAGTAAGTAACTCTGTCCGTCTGTCTGTCTGTTCTCACGCTAAAACCGCTGGACCGATTTAAATGAAATTGAGCAAGTGAGATATTTGTAGTCGCGTGGAAGGACATAGGATACTTTTTACCGGTAGAAAACGCATAAGAACTCGTAGTTCCTGCGGGAGCGCGATAACCGGATCCCACGCGAACGAAGTCGTGGGCAGGAGTGGAGCTAGTACATAGAAAAAAATCAATAGCAGGTATTAAAGGTATTTTAAAATCCTTACATAATTACTATCCTTACATAATTAATAAGCGATTACGCTTGCTTAAAACGTTCAGAACGCCTTTGACCTTTTCCGATTTGGATTTTTTCAAGCACCGAAGGAATATGCTTTATTCTGATGAAGCCACTTGTGATGCCTTAGAAACACCAAGATTTTTCAAGAAGAAAATGTCATAATCATTTTCCGATCTAGGTCTTGTATTTATTGTGGTTAATGTGAATAATTGAATATGTATGGTTTAAGAGCCAACACGAGCACACATTCCCCTGATGGTATGTGGTCATTGTAGGCCACGGACATAACATAATTATTTGGCTCGAGACTTGGCTGACTATTTTGTGTTTTATTATCTTTTATTTAAATTTATAAAAATAATCCAAAGTAACGGCAAATAAAAATCGAAAATAAATGTATGAAGGTAAGTTTTACATTTTCAAAGTTCAAAGGGGGATTCACCGTTGCCCTAAAGGGCCAACCTTTCCGCCACTTTCTCAGTCTACCATTCTCATTCTTCAAGAACATTCTCGTCTTTCAAAGTGCGCAGTAATTTCTAATTAGATCGCCGTCAACATTGAACTGGGCCTCGTTAACCGGCGCGTAATTGATGTTCCCCAAACTCGCGTCCCATGGCAGTTCGAATGGAAAGCACTAAAATGCTAACGAATCCAGTTGCACACAAATGGGTTATAGGAACAGTAGGTCAGATATTGTAACTCTGACACGCATTCTTATTAATTTACTAGCCTAACTTCGTCCCGCGTAGACTTCGAATTTGCGTACCCGATGATGATATAAGTACATTATAGACAGTTATAGTTATTGAAAAATTTGTTTGACCCGTTCCCGTGGAAATAACGGGATGAAATCCTATATCATCCCCATCCCAAATTTCATCCAAATCAGTCCACTCGTTGCAACGTGAAGGAAGGACAAACAAACAACAAACACTCTTTCACATTTATAATATAGGAAATCATCGTGAGAAAACCGGCATGCATCTGCATTCAAGGATGTGTGAAGTCACCAATTCGCACTGGGCCCCCGCGTCGGTACTAATAGCCCAGTAGTGGGTGGTAAATGGGCTGTTTGTGGAGGTGGAAAGTATCTCTGTCTGTTTGTCTGTTGCCTTTTCACGCTTTAATCGCTCGAACGATTTAGATGAAATTTGGTATGGAGACAGTACGAGTCCCAGAGTATACATATGTACTTTTTTCCTGGAAAAACACACAGTTCCACGTAGGCTAAATCGCGGGCTGATGAAGCTAGGATGTACAAAATAAATAAAAGACGTGTATGAAGTCGTGTATTAAGTGTATAAGAGAAAGCCTCTGCCCAGCGGTGGGATTTAAATAGGCTGTTGGGGTGGTGGTACTGGTGGAGGTTTATTTAGTCGCCATGCAGCTCTATTTTGCCCAACATGACATGTAAATAGTACATTACTACAGAGGCCGGGAAGGAGGATGTTGCAGGGCGAGTATTATATACGGCCGAACAAAGTGAGGCCGGATAGTTACGAGGCCGACAACTTCCGTTCCCCGCCGATGTATGTATGCTTTTCTCAAACATGCAATGAAATAAATAAATATTTTTTTTATAGCTGTATTGGCAGAATGTCAATGTCAACCATAGTGTAAATATGGCTTGTAGCTTTTTTTAAATGGCGGAATGCCAAGATGCTGTGTCACAAATATATGAAATGGAAATTTAAAAAAAGTGAGTTGCCGGCCTTGGCCTGCAACGTTTGTATGAAATCTCATTATAGACCAATTGTCTAGCCTGAAACGTGATACTTCCCAGGCTAATAAGAAGAACATAATATCAATATTTCATTGCATGTTTGAGAAAAAAGTTATTTACCTGACTTTCGTACTGTGTCTTATTCACTGTAAGGTTTCAGTCGGAAACCCCAACTAATGCCGGATTGTTTTGGCTTAATTTTACCGACGCCCGCGCATTAGAGTATGCCGAGTGGCGTATATCTGTTCTGCGATGTTTCCTTTTAACGTAATTAGCGAAAACAAACAAAGAACAGATTAAACAACATGAATCTAAGTATCAAATGTAGCCAGTTGAAACTCTTAGAATAGGGATTACGACAACTTTTTTTCCCTTCGTCTATCAGGAAGATTATTGAAAAGCGTATTTTTTCTTTATTCACGTAATCAAACTTATACGGAGATATATCGAGTTGAAATGTCGCGTGACGTCACGGTTAGGTACGATTTATACCTAACGTTGACGTAGTTAGCCCCCACTCTCCAACTTTAATGCGTTTTAACTTAGTTATTCTTTGTTAATTTGATAAACCAAAAAATACGTGTCTAATATTTTTTTATTACCTGACTGACGGACTAATTAGAATTTCGATTTCTTCACCCTGTCGTCATCCCTCCGACTTAAAAAAGAGAGGACGTTCTTAATTCGTTTCTAAAGGCTCGTTTTCATTCAGCCGAAGTGAGCAGGGAAGTGGGGCAGGATATAGTGTGTAAACACACGTCCTTCCCATTTCCCTACCCACTTCCCTGCTCACTTCAACTGAATGTTAAATCTGGTACAAGTTTTTTTGTATGAATGTTCCGCGATTACTCCGTCAATTGTAGTTAAATCGATTTCAATGTTTCTTTTTTCAAATCGAGAGGCAGTCCCTGAGGACTGGTCACATTTTTATTTGGTTCCATTTTGATGATTATGATTATTATCCAATAAATGTAATAAGAGTACTTTTTTGTATTGTTCTTCATGTCCCTTGAGGCTATACATTCGGTTTCGGCTAAAAAAAAACATTAAATTTAGTCAGAAAGAACAACAAAGCATCTAAGCTGCCACGATGCCCTTAGGGCATACTAACTTGGGGGCACTTAGAGTGAAACTGATATTATAATGCTCTCAAATATTGCTCTTTTGTATAAAAATACTCTTTACGTCACCCATGGCCGTAAAGTGTGATTTTCTGCCCGCTACGCGGAGAGAAAATCTCACTTTCTGGCCAAGGCAAGACGTAAAACTTTTGACAAACCACGGGCGGTAATTCGTAAAGCCCCAGATCGCATGTATGGCCCTCACCTTCGGTTCGGGTCACAAACACCTGCGATCTGGGACATTAACGAACTGCCCTAGGTCTGTAATGTACTATTACATATTTTTCTTGCTTGTGGAATGAATTGAAAAATATTCGTACTTTTTGTTGGAACCTGGCACGTGTTTCAAATTAATGGTGTCCGAACGAACGTCCAATTTCAGAGTATATGTATATATTTACTATCCGGAAATATTTTCAATATTGGTTTGGTTAATGGGAAGGATGAGGGCCTGGTGCTAGGTCCGTCCGGGGCGGTACCACCGTCCTTCCCCGCTAAGCTGCCGCCAAATAGCAGTGCTCGCATTCCATCTTCGGCCTCAGGGTAGGCAACGCATTCGAGATCTTATGGTTTCTTAATGAGGGATCAAAGGATTTCGGTGTTCATGGGCCGCAGTGACCACTTACGATCAGGTGGGCTGTACACTCGTTTGCCTATACCATCGACATAAAAAAATTAAGGAATACAGTCAAAAATAGTTATATGGCTAGTGTGAGTGGAGGTGTTGGACCGAGGCGAATGTTTTTGGATCAAATTCAGGATGATCTGATTAAAATCCAGGTCAAAATTACCTACTCTAAACGAGCATGTACGCGAAACGGAATGAAGCTTGAAGAAGAGTGAGAGTTTAAGAGTTTTAGCAAATATAAGAGTCGTAGCGAGCGGAAGTGGTGCCTATCTACCCCCATGGGGAAAATGCGTGATTTTATTTATGTATACTGTATCTATATTCACTACCTATCAAAAATAAGAGCCCAAACTATACCCTAATTTCAATAAGAAAACATCATATTGAAATTTTGCTGCCTGTACTTATGAGAAAAATTACCTAAAGCACCCAAAACTTAGATAAGCTAAATTCTATATGTATAGTTGTTTTTAAATTCAATGTGAAAATTCGAGGAAAATTCAAATATGGAACGTCTATTTTCGTATCGTACTGAAAGGCTAACCGAGGGGCTGAGTTTCTACCTGCAATAACATTCTCCTAAAATTGATTGTACTCATTTTGAAACAGTATTGAAATACCCAAAATATAAATAAGTTTAGGAAAACAAAACAAATACCATTGCTCGGGCAGTTAATAACTTTTCCTCAAATCGTTGTAGCAAGACAGGTGTGTACTAAATGGTGCACGCGGGGAAAAATGAACAAACAAAATTTACATTCTCAGGGCGAATCTTGAATAATGGAGGAGCCTGTTTAGATTTGATGACATTAAGACTTGCTTATTTAGTCTCGCGCTCGGGGATTTAGTCTTTCTAACATTTTGAGATATTTAACTGTATTTTAATATCTTGTTAAAAATGAATAAAGAAATAAAATAAAAAGCGGGGTGTACCGCTGACACTAAATATATGTTTTAGATCCCTTGAAAGTAGGTTTCCAGGTTAGTATAACTTTGGAAACTGTGTACTTCCGGTCGGGGGTCCATCCTCAGTCCCGCGGGTTATGGTGAACCCCTAATCATTTTTGCACTTGATTGTAATACCTCCTAAAATTATATCTTGCAGCTTAGGTATATGATTGGTGGAAGGCGGGCATGGTTATACCTAAATTTTGACTGTCATTGCCGATTTTAGTTAGTGTTAGTTCTCGAATTTGCAAAGTTGGGTATAAACTACTAAACTAAACTAACTCTACCGGGTATTATGTTACTCTCAAGTGACCTAACAATATAAAAATAATCGTAGATTCAGCCATGCGCGTTAGCGAGGTTGTATTTAGATAAATACTGAATTACAAGGGTCAAGTGTAAGTGTGTTGATATATACAATTGAACACGTGTACTGCACAACATACAATAAGCAATCAGGCATTATCAGAATTCCTTATCCATGGCATGTCGATCAGTGTACCGAAAATTAGAGGATCGTATTATGCAGGCATTTGCAAGGAATTACCGCAAAGCAGAATTCTACAGTCGAGTC
The DNA here is from genome assembly GCA_963971205.1 of Aethes cnicana. NCBI lineage: Eukaryota > Metazoa > Arthropoda > Insecta > Lepidoptera > Tortricidae > Aethes > Aethes cnicana. The sequence goes on along the minus strand of OZ020289.1, from coordinate 8,885,624 downwards.
TCCAATATGTACGCATTATTGCACCTTACCCAGTTACAATGAGGTCCAAAAATGTATACATAGTGATGGACTTGACTGTACCACAATGCGAATCCTTTCGGGATTCAGGACGCTTCATGTTGTGGTATGAGACGTTCACTATACCATTATGATTCTCAGATGGTAGTTTTTTTTTTTAATGTCAGTGGTATAGGCAAACGAGCGCACAGCCCTCCTGATGGTTAGTGCTTACTGCGACCCATGGACATTGAAATCCTGTGATCCCCCATTAAGAAACCATAAGATCTCGAATGCGTTGCCTACCCTGAGTGAGGCCTAAGATGGAATGCCTCTGTGCTAGAAATTTCAACGGCTGGCTTAACCTCCTACCGGAACACAACAGTGCGAGCTCTGCTATTTGGTGACAGGTTAGCGGGGAAAAGCGGTGGTACCCCCCTGGACTAGGCCCTACCACTTGCAAACCGAGCGCACGAACGAGCGTTTAGCTTAACGAGAAATTGACCCATTTAATACTTAGGTAGACTTGAGATGACAAATTGTCTGTTGCCTGTATAGTAGTGTATAGATTATTATTACTACTAACTACTGAACAGAATGGATTTTATTGTTTTTTTTTTTTTAATTTCCATCCAAATTGGTAAACTCGTTGCGACGTGAAGGAAGGACAAACAAACAAACACACTTCCACATCTATTATATTAGTAAGGATGTTAACGGAATCTGTATAAAAAAACCGGCCAAGTGCGTGTCGGGCCACGCGCAAATTATAGGGTTCCGAAGTTGACGATGCCCACAGTACCTTTCTAAGACTTACTAGCATCTAGCTAGCCTGTGGTATGACGTGCCCGCCCGACGCGCCTGCCGCTCGAGAAAAATCATTGGTTTTTTAATCATTTCATAAGTTGGTCGACTATGACTCGTAAGTTTGTACAGTCAGCAGCAGAAGTAGATAAGCTGTCCAGGTGTTCAAAATGACCTACACACGACCTTATTCTTAAGACGTTAAGGGCGTGTGTAGGTCATTTTGAACACCTAGACAGCTTATCTACTTCTGCTGCTGACTGTACAGCCTACTTAGCTGTGATAGTTTTCCTTTCAACTACGTTATATATGCCACAACCGTGTTTTTTTTCAGCCATTTCACCCAATCACCATTTAGCTGGCAAGGGGGGGGGGGGGGGGGATACGTGACTCTAACAAAAAATAGCACTTTAGAGCTTAATATTTGACAAACGCATCGCTTAATCAAAAAATAGTTTTAACAAACCCACTATATTTTTTAAGACCTAATGAACGATATGCCACACCATGGGGTATGCAAGAAAAAAAAAATACATCCCCACTTTACGAGTAGGGGAGGTACCCTATAAAATAAATATATTTTAAAATTTTATTGTACCACTTTGTCAGCGTAACTAATATGTATATTCATGCCAAATTACAGCTTTCTAGAACTAAGCATCTCCGAGCAATAGTGCGGACAGACGGACGGACGGACGGACCGACGGACGGACGGACGGACGGACGGACGGACGGACGGACATGGCGAAACTATAAGGGTTCCTTGAGGACTTCGGAACCCTAACAAAAGGAAATCAAGCAGAGACGACCCGGACTTAAAAAGATACAAAATAGCTTCGAGTGATACAAAAACACAGAATTCTTATACACCCAGGCTGTTCACAAAGTAAATCTGCTGAAAGAAAGCCTTGCCTTGGAAAAGGTCTCTAAGCCGGTGAGTAAATCTGGTTGTCGGCGACCGGCGGAATTATTCTTAAGTCTCCTTTAAAGTAAGGATTCTAGGGGTAGGGGTGAACGACCCTCCTTAAGTCCAGAAGAAATATTAATTTGATTTGATTCTTATTGTAGGCGAGATTATTTACTGTTGTAAATAATCACCAATTAGGTAACAAAAACAAAAGGTCACCAATTAGGTAGGTACCAATTGTCATTAATGTTTCATAGAAGCAATTGCCCAATCTGCACTGGGCCCGCGTGGGGACTAAAGCCCAAACCCTCTCGTGATGAGAGGAGGCCTGTGCCCAGCAGTGGGACGCAAATAGGCTGTAGTAGTATTAGTAGTAGAAGCAATTGCATATCAACTAAATCGGATTTTTTTTTCTATTTGTTTGTTTGTCCTTCCTTCACGTCGTCAGGACTGGACCGATTTGAATGAAATTTGGTATGGGTATAGTTTAAGACCCTGGGAATAAAATAGGATCTTATTAGGGCTTTTTATTTCAACGGTAATGCGTTTTCTACGGGTCAATCCAGTTTAATAAATACTTCTACATATAACTATAACCACCTATATGTACTATAGTATCATCGGGTGCGCAAATTCTATGTCTACGCAGGACGAAGGCGCGGGCAACCGGCTAGTGACTTCATAAAATTGCAATCTTGTCTGATTTTAATTAGATTTGACATCCGCTATTAGTCGAAGGCAGCTTTTAAAGCTTCACTCTAAGTCAAACTTATGTCTAGTATGAAAGCTTTACTACCGTACGGGATGTGCTCCACGCCACCTTGTAAAGCTTCGGAACCCTTATAATTTCCACCCGTTAATTTACGAGCTTTTAGAGCTTTAATAACGGTAAAGCTAAAACGTCGCTACCTATATTGGAAATTGTTGCCGGAAGTTTTTACAAAAGGCACGAGATACCTGCAATTTATGAGCTATTATTGTGACAAGAGTTAGGGTTATAATTTTTGGAATACTTGTAAAGTTTCAAAAATGAATCTTGAAGGTCTTGTCAGCGATGTCTTTGTACCTAAAATTAATACATCTTCGTTACACATGTGGAGTTTACCCATGTCCATGGGCGTCGATGACTACCTCCTCTAAATTACCTAGTTGGCCGCCTTATGATAACTACAACAGCCTATTTACGGCCCACTGCTGGGCACTGGCCTCCTCTCATCACGGGAGGGTTTGTTGTTTGAAGTAAATTATATATTTAAACTAGCTTCTGCCTGCGACTTCGCCCATGTGGAATTTGGTTATCGCGTTCCCGAGGGAACTATACGTTTTTCCGACATAAAAGTAGCCTATGTCTTTTCCCGGTACCCAAACTATCTCCATGCCAAATTTCATCTCAATCGGTCCAGCCGTCGAAGCGTGAAGAGGTAACAGACAGACAGACACTTCGCGAGTTACTTTCGCATTTATAATATTAACTAGCTTCTGCCCGCGACGTCGCCCGCGTGGGATTCGGTTATCGCGCTCCCGCGGGAACTATGCGCTTTTCCGGTATGAACAGTAGCCTATTCCTTTCCCGGGACCCCAACTATCCTCCATGCCAAATTTCATCTCAATCGGTCCAGCCGTTGAAGCGTGAATAGGTAACAGACAGACAGACACTTCGCGAGTTACTTTCGCATTTATAATATTAATATGGATTCACCTGCTTTAAACATGTCAGATTTTCAACAACCGAGGATAGTTGAAGTGCGTATTTAAAATAATACCGTCGGTAATGTTATTGAAAAACTTTTCCAATTTACCGTTTTCCAGATTAGAGAACTAAGTTAAACACTCGAGGGTTCACCTTTTGGTATCCAATTTATTAATGAAACATCTCTGAATAAGTTCCGATTTAATTAAAAAAATGATTTTGAGCACAATAACTCGAAAAAATCTCGTTTTGGTTTTATGAGTAAGTAAATGAGAGTGTCTGATGAAATCATGGAACAAACTTGTGGGCACATAAACATTATGAATACCTATAAAAATTGTAAATAACTAAATATTGCGATATTTGTTTAAATATCATCTACCTTTAATTTATATTTATTCCCAACTAGCTTCTTTCCGCGACTTCGCCTTCGTGGTATTCGGTTATCGCGTTCCCGCAGGAACTATCTTTTTCCAGGATAAAACGTAGCCCCTGTCCCGGGACTCCGACTATGTCCATACCAAGTTTCATCTAAATCGGTCCAGCGGTGTAAGTGTGAAGAGGTAACAGACAGACAGACAGAGTTGATTTGGCATTTATAATATTAAAATTGACGTCGCACGCGGAGTTTGTGGCGTGTTTGCGGGGAAGTATGTATAATTATCATATAATACCTTCTCTTTAACATAATAGTAGTTTAAGTAACTGCTACATAATAAAGGCCCTTAAAACACGAGTAAGGTTTTATGAAACGAGCCGCCAGGCGAGTTTCATAATAATATCGCACGAGTGTTTTAAGACCTAATTATGTACAGTTGAATACACAACTTTATCTACATTTATTTTATAAATCCCCTCAGATGCTTCAAAATCGGCCAACAATGGCGGCAATTCGAATACGTCAGTGTCTCACATTCGATTTTCAAAAAGCCATAGACAATAGATCCAACATTTGAATTTGGAACAAACTTTCGCTCTGTCTGACTTAAGAATATAGGCGGGCATTGCTGTTCGAAATTTTAATGCTATTAGACCATCGAATTTGATGGTCTAATACAGCTATTAGAATATTTTCACAGATAAGAAATCTGTTCCAACCAAACAGTTTATCTTAATGCTGGTCATAATTTGCGGTTTTTGAACGCGTCATAGAGGGTTTATGATATGAGTGTAGATAAAGTATATCTATCCTTCTAAGCAAATAGAATGATGTGCTCTACACACACAGGTCGGTAAAGTTTTTCAAATTAAACGCTTCGCGGCCATTTCAGTATTACGTCAAGCTGAAACCGCGAACATCACAAACGTACGGCTCTACAATAAAAAGGTACAATCTACCATTTTAATTTCACCACAATTCGGTCCCTCAATAATTCACGGTAAGGTCTGCGTTTTAATTACACTAAACAGGCACTTGTGCTCTTTTTAGTCAAGTGTCAAATGGAATTGGATTTTCGATACTTACAGGCATAATAATACCGTTACTATTTGATTGGGATAATAAATGGCTCTGAAAATCGGTTTAGTGAGAGTCGGAGAGACTTAATTTGTTAATTTAAAAAAACATCATATCGGTCTATTTATTGCTTTTTTATTCAGAGAAGCATCAACCACAGTGGAAGGACTCAGGTGGTTCATTAATATGGCCGTCGAGTTGCCATTCTTAATAAGAAACATCGTTGTCTCATCTAAAGACGGTTTAAGTCAATTCACCATTCAACAGACAGATTTGGAAATTATTACGTTTACAAAAAAAAAAATAAGAGAATGGCTATGGCAAACAAAGCCTTCAACAATAAGAAACACCTAATTAAAGCTAAAATTTCCAAAAAAGCTATAAAACGTCTAATTAAAACATATATCTGGAGCATAGCATTATATGGCAGTGAGAGCTGGACTTTAACGCAGAGAGATAGAGACAGATTAGAAGCGTTTTAAATGTGGTGCTGGAGGAGGATGGAAAGAATTAGTTGGACAGAGAGAAAAACCAACGAAGAGGTATTGAATTTAGTTGGAGAGAAAAGATGCTTATTAAAGATAATACAAACGAGAAGAGGGAAAATGGTTGGACATCTGATTAGACACAATAGGTTTTTGAACGTTATAATGGAAGGTAAAATGGAAGGAAGAAGAGGAAGAGGTACCACGCTTAACCTACTTTGACCAGCTGAAGGAAAGAGCAAATGCCCCGTCTTATTACGACCTAAAAAGACGGGCACAGGATCGAGAGACATAGCGGTTACTCCACCGACAAGATCACGGCTCTTAAATAGAAGAAGAGAAGACAACAAAAATAGGACGGAGATCAGCAGTGGAAGATGAAGACACGGAGACCAGGTGGCACGAAGACTCGCTGGGTATCAGGATAGTGACTAGCTAATAAAGAAAGAAGACACGCTGACTGTCCCTAACACTGCCCTATGATTTCCCTAATTAATAAATAATAAAAGTTTGGTTAAATTCATGGCATTGTATTCAGAGATCCACGCTTTACAAGAGCTATCAAGAGACTAAATAGAACAATTATCACAATTCTACGCTTAAAAATACCTAAATTCGAAAGAAAATGTCACCGATTATGCTCGGCCAGTTTCCACAATAGATGGATAGGAATTGAACAGGTAAGTACAAGCATCGGCACGTAACTTGAGCGGCATTGAGTGCAAAGAATTTAAAAATATATGATGTCACATCGGCAGATGGGCGCAGGACGCAGGGAGCGCTTTGTTATACGCGCACGGCTTATTGGTCCTTCAATCGTTAACATGCGCAGAAATGTTCTCTACTTTTGCCCTCCGCTCAAGTTATGTGCCGCGACCTGTACTAAAAACTTTCCATCGGGAAATCTCGGGAATCCGACAAGATCCGAACTGTCAATCAATTACTGAATTTAATATTCTATTCTATATAAATTAATGACTTCTGTCTTGGACACTTCGCCAATATCGTAAGGGCCACAGGCCTGCAAGTTGTTCGGTAATAAAGATAAATGTACGGTGTAAATGGTTAATAAAATAAAATTGGAGAGACTCAACAAAAGTCAACGTCCATCTTGGGCGACGGCCATTGAGAATCTTCCAATTACCTACTGAATTTAATATCTAACATGTATCAGTATGTCATTTTTATTATGAAATGTAACTTTTTCATATTGCGTACATACTTCAGTGTCACTTTAACATTAACCAGTAAAGCTTCACAAGAAAATACTTATACAATAGTATGTCAGTCATTAAATTCGGTAATTTATTTTCAGTGCGGGTCTTGTCGGATTTCCGAGATTTCTCAATGGAAAATATATTAACTACTACTACTACTACAGCCTATTTGCGTCCCACTGCTGGGCACAGGCCTCCTCTCATCACGAGAGGATTTGGCCTATAATCCCCACGCGGGCCCAGTGCGGATTGGGGACTTCACTCACACACATCTTTTGAATTGCTTCGCAGATGCGTGCTGGTTTCCTCACGATGTTTTCCTTCACCGAAAAGCTGAGTGGTAAATTCAAATTGATAAATTAGTAATGACTAGTAAATTATAGATTATACAGATGGCCCTAAAACTAGTCTAGTTTCACTGTCGTCTATGAAACTTGTTTAGGATTCTCGTATGCAACGGTCGGGAAACCTAGGTTTGTTCCTCACTAGATGATTTTCCATGAGCTTTGGAAGATCCTATGGCTCCCCGCGCACCCCGCACCCTGCGCCCGCGCACCCCCGCGCCCGGGCGCGCCGCCGTGTCAAGGAGAACCTCGGTGAACGCATAGCGGAACGCACGCAACCTGCGCACGCGCACTCTCCTATCAGTCTGTCTTGTGCTTTCTACGCGCCCTCGTGCTTTGAGGTGACGCCTTTCGTCTATGAACTATCTCCCTGTGCTTTGGGGTGCTTTCTGTGCTTTTGGACTATCTGAACGGCGCCTATGTGGCCTTACACGGTGCCCGCGCTGGAGTTGAGAAGAGAGGAGAATCCGGGCCATTGGATTTCATACGGTGAGTGGACTGCCATTGTCTCTTGACCGTTGTTGCGATCATCATCAGAACCAACTGAGCTATCGAACCTTTTCATACAAAACTAACTAACTTTTATGAGTACCTAATCAGTTTTTTTTTCTAGTACAGTAAACATTTCATGCTTCATCATAATTAAATAAAAACAGTAGCCTATAAAGAAAACAAATCACTCGAATCTATCTCTCCGAAATACGGAAAACGTTTGTTTTTTTCATAATTGGGCTGTTTTTATGGCATTTGAGGATTTTGAGGAAAACCGGCCAGTGCGTAACAAAAGAATACAGCGCTACCCTTTAATCTCCTTTTGAAAGGTAATAATGACATTTAAATATCAAACCGCGTCAGTTTTACAAAGGGATGGCGTGAAAATAAATTAGACTTTTTTTCCAAATAAATAGGGAGATAATAGAATTTTATAAAAATCTGAAACCGAATCTCGTACTTTACCTCTGAAAGATAATTAATCAATAATAAACCTTCTCAGATTCAAAACTAACTCTAATTTGGTAAAATGTCTCATCTGCAAATCACTGCTCAACTCTATGCAATTTTACGCTGTTTTCTGAATTATCAAATTATCACAGGTGCTCAATCTAAAGGCAATACATTTGATTATTTAATAAAGAACAATGCTCATTAGAAATTTCGCCATGTCCGTCCGTCCGTCCGTCCGTCCGTCCGTCCGTCCGTCCGTCCGTCTGTCCGCACTACTGCTCGGAGATGCTTAGTTCTAGAAAGCTGCAATTTGGCATGAATATACATATTAGTTACGCTAACAAAGTGGTTAATAAAATTTTGCAATATATTTTTTTATAGGGTACCTCCCCTACTCGTAAAGTGTGGATGTATTTTTTTTCTTGCGTACCCTATAGTGTATCGTATCGTTGAATAGGCCTAAAAAAAATATTGCAGGTTTATTAAAACCATTTTTCGATTAAGTGATGCGTTTGTAAAATATTAAGCTTTAAAGTGCTATTTTTTGTTAGAGTCGAGTATCCCCCACCCCCTGCCAGCTAAATGGTGGTATTTAGATGGCTGAAAAAAATCACGGTTATGGCATATATAACTTAGTTGAAAAGAAAACTATCACAGCTAAGTAGGATCTACAAATTTACGAGTCATTAGTCGACTTATGAAATGATTAAAAAACCAATGATTTTTCTCGAGCGGCAGGGGCGTCGGGCGGGCACGTCATACCAGGCTAAAGAGGAATATATCATTGTATGTAATATTTGTTTCGAATATAACTATGCAGCTTCGTCAGTCTTGCGGCCCAATTGACGCGTATTCAAAGCTAAATAAAAAGAAAATAACATCCTGGCAACACCAAAGTGTCATTCTTAGTTCTCGCGCCCTCCGACGCGATATTTTTTTGTTGATATCCAAGTTTTTAATCATTTTATTCTATAAAACTTGCTAAAAAGGATGATTCAACAGTTGCAAATGAATATAAAACTTGAAATAAGTGTGGACTACAACATATATGGTCGAAATCCCTCCTTGTGCAGTGCAACAGTATCGGTGTACCTACTTTGGGTCCCCAAAATGAAAGAAATTTAAGTGAGTGAGTATGTAAATACCTATTTGAAAAACAGACTCGTGGCTATCTACATAATCTATTTATCATAATGAAACAAACAATGAAGCGATCTATATTTCCGTTCTTCAAAAGTTAGGTTATATTTTTTCGCTTCTGCCGAACCTCAATACCTACATCAAACAGTGTAAATAGGGTATTTCAAACAGTTAGTTAGACTTGTTTTATATGCCAGTGCATGAAATATCTTTTGTCACATAAATAGTAAAGATGCTGAAACACCTCCAGATGATTTGGGTGGCCAGTACCTTTATTGAAATCAAAGGGTGTCCATTCCATACGAAGGACACCCATATCAAAGATCGTAGCTATTGCAGTTCCTTTCTGGCATGGCTATCTATTCTTACAGTCACAGACTTATATTATGATGCAGTACTCCTCACCGCTAGGTAAATAAATAATACATCTTTATACATATGGTTTTAATACTCGATACTATATGCATTTATGCATAAGAACACCCAAATAATGGGCCTCAGTTGATTAATTTAACTGTATGTTCTAGTTCTAGGCATAAGATTGTTGTTTTTCAAAAACCCTTTCAAACATTTTTATTAACTACTTAAAAATGTACAGAAAATGATCAGTGAAATTAAAAACTTGGTAGTCTTTAGTAATATATTGCAAATTTTAAAGATCAGAACCAATTTCTATCATATATTTTAAAGTTCTTAAAATATTGATCACTCGAACTTAATGGAACTCATAATACCTATTTACTTGATTTTTTAGTTTGATGTTTGTGAGATGTTGTATATTGGAGGGTCTCCCCTGAATTACTGTGTCCTGTAGACTATAATATGAGAATATAAAACATATTTAGATAACATAACCCATTTAGACAGTAAATATTTATTTGCATTATATGTAAATGTTAGACACGCTGACAATCATTGCACATGCACATATAGGTACTATTTCTTACCAAGTATTAACAAGCTTTTTAGGTCACAATGTCAATCAGACATTTGATGTTGATGATACATAAGTAAGTTACAGGACTAAGTAACAAGCGTTGGTAGCTTAGCATATGTATGCATGAGTAAGATAGACATACTTAAAAATAACATTTAGTAATAAAATGTTTAGGTTTAAAGAGGCACATGAGTATGTACCAAATCTAAAGTTAATGACAAGAAATAAAAGTGGTTAAAAACTTAATAATTATACATTGTTAATGTATTAAAAATTAGAGACAATATTCTTGACTTGAGGACTTTCTAAGCATTCCAACCTTTCATGGCCGGATTTTTATTGTTATTTTGAGTACCTTAATGGTCTTTTGAGGTAAGGTATTTCCACATTATACAGTATATATTATGAGATTTATTTTTAGATTAGATTAGAAATCGAACCTTCCAAATTACATATTTAGACAATGGGGTATGGGCTATTAATAATTTTACTTTCATGAAGTGATGAGGCTATCTGTACTTTATTTATTTTGCTTACTGAAAATAGAAGTAATTTCAATTATGCTTAATAACTATCAATAAACCTAGTAATAAGTTTTCTTTTTCTTTAAATGATCTACCTGGTAATTCTACTAAGTAGGTACTTTTGAAAATTTTCTTGTTTTCTTTTGTACTCACATGGATAAAGTCATTTGACTACAATTATTTATTTATTTTTGTTTTCATTACCCCATATTCATTTAATGTAATGGTAACCTGGACTTGAGGTCTGTTAGAAATAAGGACGCCTGCGCAAATATTATAGCAATGCGTCGAATGCTCCCATTTGTCGTCTACGTTTCGTAGGCTTATTATTATTGTTATCAGGATGGAAATAATATTTTCAGGCACTATACTGGGATACAAAACTTGAGAATTTAATTATCACAAAATATGAATTGTACATACAATAGTACATTATAAGCAATCTTAAACACCAACGGTATAAACTGCAGTAAGAGTGCTGCCAGTTTCAAAACACTTATGTATATTAGTGTCTCAGTTCCCATAGTGATATCCTAATATCATATTTATATAGATGGACAAATATCTGCCATCACTCCTGTCCTGCACATATTGCAACCCTTGCTATGTTTTAATTGTTACTCAGACACAAGACTATAGACCATGACAAAAGGCTTAAGTAGTGCTAGTATTATCAGGTGCTATTTTTGTCCTGATTGGGCTACATACCCTGGGCTGGGCCCTGGGAACCTTCATGTTGGTATTTTATATCATAGTGTTCTAACAAACTTATTATATACCTGGTAGAATTAATAATTTGTAATTATTTATAATAATTATGCTATTTGCACATGTTGCTCGCATAGTCTGGTCTTTGAGTACAGACAGGTTATTATTTTTCATAAAAATTTGCCTCCTGCTAAAATGCCGACGGGTAAAATTTTCATATAACATTTATTGCCAAGCGATAAGCTTAAAGATTGCTGAAACTAGTGTTACCAATTTTCTGAATAGGGTTGGTAATACATATATGTTCTCATTCAGCATGCAGATGCAATATTTGCTTATTTTCGGATATATGTACAAATTGTACAAGAATGAGCAGCCAGCAGGTTCTGCTGAAGTTCCCGACATAGTTATGTTATGAAAGTGTTGAAAATATTTATTTGGGAAATTATTAAAGAATAATAGTATTTTTAATAAAAGTGAATATACAATACAATACTATAATTTAAGTAGCTTCCGTTGGAAAGTTTAAACTGAATGTACATAATATTATCAATGAGCATGAGAGACTGTATCACGTTGTGATATAGTATACTTTCGTTGAAAGTAAGATAGTTATAAGCTCGTGTTGTGGTAGTAATTCACTTTTGACAAAGAGCGTATTACCAATTATTGTCCTTTAGTCTTCCGTTGGAAGATTTTGTTGACATGGTCAGATTATGAAGGTGGTTCTTTATTAAATAAATAAATTATGGTCCTGTAGCCTTCCGCTGGAAGATTTTATTGACATGGCCAAATTCTGAAGGTGAATTTAGTTTCGTTGAAACTAACAATACTTAATCAATTTGATTGCCACCACACAGTCAGTATTACTTACCAAAAAGCTCATACCTGCTTCCCGTTGGTGAAGGCAGAGACAACGAAACGTTCGATACTTACTATTACAGTACTTAAAGTGAATTAACATTAAAATGCACATTTGCATGATGAGTGATAAATCCAAATATCTGAGGTATTGTTAAAGATGCTTTTCAGACGGGTCTCGATATATATATATTTGTAATTGGAGCTTCATGTATTCGCTTTATGAGCTATTATACAAATTGTGCAGCAGGCACTCAGGACCGTATTTTTTATTAAATACTTATGTTATGAAAACTACTGATCACTTAATACCTTGATTACTTGATGTAAGGGGTTGCTCTAAACGTAAGGGTAGATTGTGAGTGTGAGAGGTCCTTAAGTGATAACCCCTAAATTGAATTTTTAACTTAAAATAAATATAAATAAATTACGACGCCTACTACGAGTTCCCAATGAAATGAAACTAATGGCTGTAATGGAAACTTTATCCAGATAGCAGATTTCTGTAGTTGAACCACTAAGGTACATACATGGATTTGATTTCAGATATTTTACAAGCTCTTTAATTTCGGGAGCTGACTTTCAGAAGATGATTTATCACCAGAAGTTCTGTACTATATGCACTTTTTTGATGAATGAACACTGTTCAATGAAGTAATAAATTATATAAATTATTCAAGAACTTTATAGGCAGTTAAAAAATCCTGTTGTTTGAGTTCTTATACTTATGCCATAAATAAAACTGTATCTAACTTGTAATTTTGACGTTGATTGTGAATACATCATATGAGAACTTATGCTGGTAATCTATAATAATAAATTCACAACCGGTCACAGTAACGACCGTTTGGATCACCTTCAGAGAAAGCGACAATTTTATATTATTTATTCTACCTATGTACCTTACTTATTACTTAATCATATATACAATCATAAGTTTACTCATTCGAGATTCGGTTACCATACCTCATACCTTAAATTGTGTAATATTTACAGCAAGGTAGGTAGTTGAGAAATTTTGTCCAGTGTCTGGAATTTCCAGTTCTTTGGTTTTGGTTCCTTGCTCAAATGCTCAGGAACTCTAGTTGTGTTGTAAAGTTTAAATTATAGGATAGGAACGACCAACTTTTGTTACATTTTAAAGCTTCAGATTAAGAGACAATTTACATTAACGGTCGGGAGATGGTTGTGGAACAGACAACCATGTGTTACATGATGTAATGTGTAGCATATTCTGCTCGCCCTGCTGATATCTGTTATTTCACTTGCATTGTTTAGGTGTTACTATGGAGCTAACATCACTAAATCATAAAAATGTATAAAACATCGTTTGTTATACTTAATGAAGTGAACCTTTGAATTCAAACTGAACATGAGCCACGAGTCTGTTGTGTGATAACTGATAATGTATGTAGGTGAAAATTCTAGGTATATCCTTTAGATTCATGGATATAAGGTTTAAATTTCATATATAATTATTTATGATTGGCTATAGTCTAGTTAGAATAGACTTATAAGTTCATAAATATTGTATTATTTAGGTCTTGTTTGGAGAATGATTACTTTTTGTTCTCTGAACATCCTGCATAGTTATATTCGAAACAAATATTACATACAATGATGGGATTAAACGAACTTACCTGAAGTGAAGTTCTATCCTGATTGTATGTAATATTTGTTTCGAATATATAAGAATATCCCTCCCACCCAGGTGAGGGTAGGATAAACACTCACCTCCCGAGGGTCAAGTAGTATTTAATATAAATTAAATACTACTTTCTTAATTATTCATTTAACTTGGTGCTCTGAACTAAATGACACTTTGGTGTTGCCAGGATGTTATTTTCTTTTTATTTAGCTTTGAATACGCGTCAATTGGGCCGCAAGACTGACGAAGCTGCATAGTTATATTCGAAACAAATATTACATACAATCAGGATAGAACTTCACTTCAGGTAAGTTCGTTTAATCCCATCATTATATGGTTTAATGACGCGTCTCGTTTTATATTTGTTGGTTAGGCATTCAAATGATAAGATTACATTAAAATGCATGGAAACTGCGATGGAAAGTTTTCAAAAGATATTACTTCCGTAATACTAAAAACTTCGTGTTCCTATGATAACTGTTGTAATACATACTAAATGTTTTATTCAATCATAGAGCGATAATTCATGTTTTCATTCAGTAATATTCAGAAATTAATGAAAACAGCAAAATATTTGACAGCTATTTGCGACGTTGCCAACTTTCGGAGTAAACCTTCTTAACAGCTATAAAGCTCTTGGTCTTTGAAAAACGTAGTCGTGGAAACCGACGTTTCAAGGTAAATCTTAATGCAAATGTAAATAGAATGTAAACAAAAACGACATGTAACTTGGGAGTTATCAGTAAAGTATCTGTATCTGTATGGCCATCTGCACAGCCCCACCCATATTTTTACCCGACTGCGCACCGCAAAGGAGGGTTATATGTTTACCTGTCTATGTATGTATGTATGTATGTATGTATGTATGTTTGTTCCTTTGTGGCACACTAGAGATCAAACGCGTGGGTCGATTTTAATGAATCATACGTCAATCGATTCGTCTGAATTGCGCGAGTGTCACTGAAGATATGAAATTAATCAAAATTTAAAATGGCGACCACCAGACGCCATATTGTACAAAATAAAAAAATAAAAGTCAACCAACTATGGCATGTGAGGTATCGTTGAATAGGTATTTAAAAATCATTATTAGGTTTCTTTGACCATTTTACAGACAAAAGAACCGTTTATGATTTATAACGATTCAAAGTTCCTTTACTAACCACGTAAAGTAGGTACCTATATCCACCCAGTAGTAAATCCGTTCGAATTAGCAACACAGGAAATAATCTAGATCAACGAGTCTTCAAGCAGGTCACGACGACTATAAAATAATAATAATGTTTTTCATAAATCTCAAACTTCAATCAAGTACGTACGTATGTGCAATGTAGTGTACCAGTAGCGTCATCTATCCGTTGACTTGAAGACTTTTAGTTTCGTTATTACATTTAAAGTGTCAATAGTGTTATTTACCTACTTAATACAGTAAAATATAACCTAATTGATTATAGGTACCAATTACACTAGTCAGTCAGTACTCAGCGCTCGTAAATAAATAAAATAGCTACCTAATACTCTAATGTAGTACCAGTAGCGCCATCTATCGGTTGACTTGAAGAATTTTAATAGGGTCAGGCTTATGTAGCGTTTTGAGCCGGGTTAGGTCTCTAGAGGGATTAATAATCAGTAATTTAGATCATCGCAAGCAACTTAATAATCCCCACGATAGCAACTCTCTCCATGAAATGACAAGATTGCGGAATTTACGGTCTTATAATCCCTAACTAAAAACAGTAAAATAAAAAAAAGTTAATTAAAAAAACAAAAAACCCGACTGCGTAAAAAACTAAAAAGAAAAAAACAAGACTACTTAGTTCAGTAGTAGCTAGGATTATGTTATCAAATATTGATTGCTATTGAGGAATCAAAAGATGCCTACAGTCGGGACCCATTTAAAATCTAGGTTAAAATGTTACAAATAATGGGTCCCGATAGTAGGCATCTTTGGATTCCTCAATAGCAATCAATATTTGATAACATAATCCTAGCTACTACTGAACTAAGTAGTCTTGTTTTTTTCTTTTTAGTTTTTTACGCAGTCGGGTTTTTTTGTTTTTTTTAATTAACTTTTTTTTTCCCTCATATGTTCACCCATATTTTTCATACCCTCTATAATTCGATGTTTTTCGATCCGCGATTACTAAATTTAATTGAGAAAACATGATATTTTCCTTCTGAAATGTATTTTGGGAATTTTCATGGAACAGCCGGCTTCCAGGATTTATTGGAATTGCAATATGTACAAAACATATGTAGGTTCCGAACAGATATTTAAAATGAACCTCAGCTCGATTATACCAAAATGCTTTTCAATTAGGTTAAAAAGTTAAAATTAAAAATGAGCACGCATTTTATTCTAAATGACGGCACCACAGTCAACAATGATCGAGGACCGCCATTATGTTATTTTTATAGCCCACAAGTTAATTACTCTAAAAGAGGAATATTTTAGAACCAGCTTCTGCCCGCGACTTCGTCCGCGTGGAATTGGTTAAGGCGGTTCATAGACCCAGCTCAGCCGTCACTGTCACTCGTGGGACGAGTGAAAGAGAAAGCGCTACGCACAGAACGCCCGATTTAGTTACTTTTTAACACGTTTTAATTTCTATAAAAATACCGTCTAAAAAAATGGCATTTATAAAGCTGTCGATGTATGCATATAATATGGATATTTTTTGTGTTATAATTAGTTTTACACTGTTTGATATAATAAACTGGAGTAAAGTTGGATTAGCGGTCCGAGTTAGAGGTTACTTTGGAATTAAATTGTATCGAGCGAAGTTTCGTGAAACGTGTATCGAAAGCTGTCAATGTAAGGATGATATAATCAAATATAACATGTGTTTTTTTTCATATTTTTAACTTTTAACATTTCTTAGAAAAGTATGATCTTAAATGAGCAATTTGACGATGCTGGGTCAGGGAAGGGCCTTAAAAGCATTCCCGCGAGAACTATGCGTATTCCGGGATAAAAAGTAGCCTATATGTTGACCAGTGTTATAAACTACCTCCATTCCAAATTTTGTAATCCGTCCAGTAGTTTTCGAGTTATATCCGGATATACATACATACAGTATTTTTTTCTAAAAATCGTTATTTTGTGTCCGGTGTCGTTTATATAGTCCCCTCGACTTGATAGTTTCTTTTAATTTTCAAGTTTCAGACGCGACTTCTTCTATAGACCTATTATAATAATAGGTCTGTAGAAGAGTATAGGATTAATATAATATAATAAGTATAGGATTTTAGTTGATAAAAATAAAGTTGTTTACAATCAACATACTTACAATATACAGAAATCGTCATTTTTATCGACATTTCAGCCCAAAGACGTCCACTGCTGGTCAAAATGGGTCTCCACAAAAGCTGGCCACTCAGATCGGTCCTGGTTCCACTTAAATCCACCGAATCTCCGCGACGTTCACAAAGTCGTCACTCCATCTTCTTGGATGCCTACTGACTGCTCGTCTTTCGGTTCGCGGAGGCCATTCTTTTGTCCATTTTGAAATGTTTCTCAACTTTTATCAGTCAAGTAACCTTTTTTCTAGCATGACCATATTTATAGTTTATTTATTATTTCTGTGAGTGTAGAATTTGTGTTGGAATGTCATGAGTCGTGACAGCTGAGCTGACATGATCACGTGACAGCAATGACAGCGCTGCGATCATCGCATGCTACATTTACACGCGCGTTCACGAGCACGTTTCAAAAAACAGCCTGTTTACTGATGTTCTGAGCGTCGTGCGTGTAAACGTACCTTTTCATAGGTATTAATTTTAACCTTTTTATTTCTATTTTGTTTTATGTTTTGAATGCCTGTCCTTAAATTTATTAAGTACCGTAAAATGGGGCTATTTAAGATCCACGATACTATTTGGGACAAGCCAAATTATAAGTTTTGAGTCCCTATATTTTTTGTCATGACAATAGTAGAAACATAGAATCTTCATCTGGCAACGCTATACACCCACCAAAGGAAGGAAAACTTAGGGGAAATAATACATGTGTAAGCGAATTTTGGAATAGTTGTAGGTGAAGGTGCCTTAAACAACATACCTATTTAACTTTTAATGTTCGTGTCTTTTATTGTAGTGTGCGTATATTGTTTTATCATCTTCTGTGTTCTTGTACACTGAGCGGTCCCGACGGAAGATCAGCGTTGGCTTCACGGCTGACACATGCTGAGTCGGGTCCGATTCGCTTCCTCTCTTTTGTTTCTGTGTTTTTATTATTATTTTTGAAATAATTTTGCGAATAAATGATTTATTTATTTATTTATTTATTCGTAAACATTCTGGCCCCACCGGCCTATTCTGCGAATAATATCATGATTACTCCGAAATTAGATTATCATATGATACCTAAATGCCGGTACAGATGACAGCGTATTGCCAGACATTAATGTCACGCCAGTCACGGGTAATTTAGATCTGCTAATTACAAATGATACATTAATTAACGATGGAGGTAGTCTGGGAATGTATCTCCCAAATTACACTGAAAATTCATTATAATTCAAAACAGTCTAGGATCTTTAGCAGTAAGTAAGATAAGAATTCAAGCTAAAGTCTCAAAATAGCATAGGAAAAATAAATAATCAAGAGTTCTAGTCTTACATTTTGGATCTAATTGATATGGATTTTTAAGATTGGTGTTCCTAATAAACCTTGTCCGATAACTTAAGATACAAAACCGGTCAAGTGCGTGTCGGACCACGCGCAAAGTATAGGGTTCCGAAGTTGACGATGCCCACATTATGCATAATCCACACCTAAACACAGAACTGTTAAACTATCACTTAAGAACACTCATACTTAACTTTCCAAACTGTAAATTCATTCACAATATGCATGATTACACAGCGCCACATAGTGCAATAATGTCTGACTTTTGCAAAAACATTAATTTTGAAGTGGACAGCACAGATTATAACACGAAGTACTTAGATTTTACCCATAGACAACACAAAAAGCCGCAACTTCTTATACCCTATTTATTTAATAAAATTAAAGAGAAAAATAGTAAAGTGCAACAAATCTGTTTCAATCAAAGAAATAACTATGCAAAAGGTACAATTCCATATTATTTTAAGCAAAAAGTTAAAAACACGGAAAAAGAGGGTAGTGAAACATTTTTTCGACACCAACCGGACCAACCCCAATAAAAAGATAACTATTTTACATCAAAACATAGCGGGTATTATAAATAAAAAAGACGTCTTCGAGCTCGCGTTGGACGATTTATGTAAACAAATAGGACCTATAGATATTGTATGCTTAAGTGAGTCATTTATTAAGAAGGGAAATGAGTCAAATTTAATTATTCACGGTTACACCTTGGCCTCCTCATACTGCCGACTGAGTGAAAAAAGAGGTGGAACATGTACATCTTGATTGGGAATGATCTAGATTTTATGCCGATAGATCTAGGTGAGTTTTGTTGTAAATATGAATTTGAATGCTGTGGTGTTCAAATACCTGTCTTGAATTTAATAGTATTATGTGTTTATAGAACGCCCAACTCCAATCTGAACATATTTTTTGAAAAATTTAATAATGTCTTAAATAAAATAACCAAGTACAAACTAAAAAATATTGTTGTTTGTGGCGACTGGAATGTCGACGTCATAAAAAATAATAGGCACAGTAAGGAGTTAACAAGTATTCTAGACAACTATAACTTGAAAAATCACATTACCTTACCGACAAGAAAGTTGTCTTGCATTGACCTAATTGTAAGTAACATAAGAAATACCCAGTCTGGAGTTCATTTATTGGGTCTGTCGGACCATGAAACGGGGCAATCCATTACCTGTGAACTAACCATGTCTAATACGTATGTGTCTAAGAGACCGGCAATCTGGTTCGAAAATAAAAGGGATTATTGCCTGGAAAATGTACAAAAGTTTATACGCTGTATTTCGGCATTATCATTCTCCGAAGTTTACGAAATACAAGAACCTAATCAGGCTTTTAACATATTACACGATCTTTTAACACTATTTTATGATTTGTGTTTTCCAATAATACGTACTAAACGCATCAATAAGCCAAAAAACAAAAATTGGATAACACGAGGATTAAAAAGGTGTTGTGTCAATTAACGAAGACTATATATAAAATATCATTTGTCAAAGTCAAATAAAAAGAGTAATTTAAATAAATATACTAAGTATTCCAATATACTTAAGAAATGTTTGTTAAAATCGCATCAAATTGGAAATCTTACACGCATAAAAAAAGCCAAAAATTCATGTAAAACTTCATGGGACATTATAAAAGAAAATTTAACTTCTAATATCAAAGTAAATGAAATAAATCAGATCAATTATCACGACATGGTACTTAAAACTCCTATGAGTATAGCCGAAACCTTTAATGAGTATTTAATCGATATTACACACAAATGCCAAGGAAATAAAAAAAATTCAGCCCCAATTGTTTCCAATATTAAAGACAATGCGAATAGTATGTTCATTTCACCAGACAGTCCCGAGGACATTGTCAAAGTTATTAAAAGTCTGAATAAGACGAACTCGACTGGATACGATGACATTAATACTGATATAATAAAGAAGTGCGCTGAAAATATTTCATTACCTCTCTGTCACATAGTCAACCTTGGTTATCAACAAGGTAGATTTCCCGATAGACTCAAATTTTCAGTAGTGAAACCGTTACATAAAAAAGGTGACAGGATGAACTTATCCAACTATCGTCCTATCACGCTTGTCCCTATTTTATCTAAGGTTTTGGAAAAACTGATGTACAAAAAAATTTACGATTTTATAATACGGAACCAAGTACTTGTGCCAAATCAGTACGGTTTCCAAAAGAGTAAATCTACGACCTTAGCATGCTTTGAACTAATGCGAATTGTTACGAAAAGTTTGGATGATAAAATTCCTGTTGTGGCACTGCTGCTGGATATGAGTAAAGCATTCGATTTTGTTTCTCATAAACTTCTTTTATACAAATTGTATAAATATGGTATAAGGGGTCCGTCGTACAGCTGGATAGAAAGTTATCTCAGTGACAGAAAGCAATGTGTCGAGATTACAAAAACAGTAGGCAATTGTAAGGCTATATATCGATCATCTTATAGAGTAAATAAATACGGAGTTCCCCAGGGAAGTATATTGGGACCGCTTTTATTTTTGCTTTATAATAATGACCTTCCTAATAACATAAACCATGAAAGCATCCTGTTTGCAGATGACACGACAGTTATAATTAAAGATGACAAATCAACGTCCCTCACATGTGAAATTAATAGTACAATAAAAGATATCATATATTGGTTAGATGATAATAATCTAAATGTAAATTTAAGCAAAACACAGTTAGTTCATTTCCAAACTTATAAAACGAATCCAATGAAGACAAATGCTGTATATAAAGGGATGCCCATAAAAGAAACTGAGTCTGCAATATTTTTGGGCATTATCATTGATCAGTTTTGTAACTGGAAGTTTCACATCCAAAGTCTTTGTTCTAAACTTGACAGATTTGTATATGTGCTTCGACGCTTACGTTATATTGTCTCGGAGGCTGCTGCAACAGCAGCCTATCATGGTTATGTTTCTTCTAAAATGCGGTATGGACTGATACTGTGGGGTAATTCAGTCGACGCTAGTCTCATATTTAAAGCTCAGAAAAAATGCATCCGATCTGTTTGTGGAGCGGACTTCCTGGATAGCTGCAGACCTTTATTTAAGAAAAAAAACATACTGCCATTGCCTTCGTTATATATTTTTGAAATGTGCTTGTTCGTAAAGAAACACATAGAAATGTACAAATTAACTACAAATAAACGTAGACGCAATGAAATTCATGTGCCATCTCAAAGACTTGCCCTCTGTCGTAACAATGTATACGGTATGGCTATAAAATTATATAATAAACTGCCTGGCAATTTTAAAGACCTAACAACAAGAGAGTTTCGAAGATTATTATATAAATACTTATTGGATAATTGCTTTTACACTATTAATGAATTTATGAGTAATGACTGTAATTTATAATTAATGACTTTGTAATGTATTATTTTATGAATTATGACTTGCATTATTATATTTCTTAAAGGCTAGGTTATTGTATTTTGTTAATTCTCATTTAAAATAAGGACATTTTTAATATTTGTACGCTGATTTACAGTAAGACATGTTTGGCACATAAAATCATTGTAACACCTGTTCTGACCCATGTTTGAGGCAAATAAATGTTTCTCTCTATCTCTCTCTCTCTCTCTCCCACAGTACCTTTCTAAGACTTATTAGCATCTAGCTAGCCTGTGGTATTAATGACGTGCCCGCCCGACGCCCCTGCCGCTCGAGAAAAATCATTATCATAAGTTGTTCGACTATTACTCGTAAGTTTGTACAGCCTACTTAGATGTGATAGTTTTCCTTTCAACTACGTTATATATGCCACAACCGTGATTTTTTTCAGCCATCCAAATACCACCATTTGGCTGGCAGGGGGGGGGGGAGACACGTGACCCTAACAAAAAATAGCACTTTAAAGCTTAATATTTCACAAACGCATCACTAAATCAAAAAATGGTTATATTTTTTAAGACCTATTCAACGTTATGCCGCACCATGGGGTACGCAAGAAAAAAAAATTACATCCCCACGTTCCGAGTAGGGGAGGTACCCTATAAAAAAAATATTTCAACATTTTATTGTACCACTTTGTCAGCGTAACTAATATGCATATGCATGCCAAATTACAGCTTTCTAGAACTAAGCATCTCCGAGCAATAGTGCGGACAGACGGACGGACGGACGGACGGACATGGCGAAACTATAAGGGTTCCTTGTGGACTTCGGAACCCTAAAAAAGCTAGTATTTTTTCGGAGCGTACCTACAACTTTGATGATATTTTTACAAGCTTGTTTTCTCTTAAAAGAACATTCTGATTCCGAATGCCCGTAATTAAATTATAATTACTTTGCTGTTTATCCATACTATCCATATCCATATTAATATTATAAATGCGAAAGTAACTCTGTCTGTCTGTCTTTCTGTCTGTCTGTTACCTCTTCACGCTTCAACCGCTGGACCGATTGGGGTGAAACTTGGCATGGAGATAGTTGGGGTCCCGGGAAAGGACATAGGCTACTTTTTATCCCGGAAAAATGCATAGTTCCCGCGAGAACGCGATAACCGAATTCCACGCGGGCGAAGTCGCCGGCAGAAGCTAGTAATATTATAAATGCGAAAGTAACTCGGTCTGTCTGTCAGTCTGTCTATCTGTTACCTCTTCACGCTTCAACCGCTTGACCGATCTGGATGAAATTTGGTATGGAGATAGTTGGAGTCCCGGGAAAGGACATAGGCTACTTTTCATCCCGGAAAAACGCATAGTTCCCGCGGGAACGCGATAACCGAATTCCACGCGGGCGAAGTCGCGGGCAGAAGCTAGTATTTTTATATTTAAGCTAGTTTTCTCTTAAGAGAACGTTTCGATTCCGAATGCCCGGAATTATAATTACTCCGCTGTTTATTAATTATAATTATTCCCGCCTCTCGATAAACCTTAAACGCCTATTATTTCTTGAACATTCTCCTATCGTGTTCGTGTACTTAATAAGTATCTGCTTATTACAACGCACTACGTTCAACATTATCAAACAAACGTTTATACATGTATGTATGTGTATATCACAGAAAAAAAATCTATACATATACACCCCTTTACCCAGTCACTGATTTAATATGAGAAGATCATCCTTTTTTATTTTAACTTGAATAAAAGCTAATAATACAGCATGAATGCGCTTTTTAGACTCGTAAAGAGCATCCTATTGTACGCTTGTTCCTTAGAAAATCCATACTCAGAGCCAGTCGTGCTACTGACACCCACTATCTGCACAGAGAGATGCGCTTTCCAGTTTCTTTACACAATAAATACTGCACTCGAAGTCAGCTCGACTGGTATGCCTGTGCAATACGGATATTAAAGATTTAGCTTCTACCCGCGCGTCGTCCGAGTGAAATTCGGTAAGACTAAAAATATAAATAATAGGTAATAAATATAAAGAACTAGCTGACCCCGCGGACTTCGTACCGCCTTAGAATTTTCTTTGCTATAAACCTCACGGAGCCCGAGACCCTTCTAACGAATGCAAAACCGTGGAAATCGGTTCGTGCGTTCTGGAGTTATAGCGTCAGGAAGGAAAACCCGACTTATTTTTATATAGTAGGTAGATAAAAATATCCCCATCTATTTTATAAAGGCGCGATAGCTAATTTGTTGCTATAGGTAGCTAATTCTTTGTAACATGTTTATATGTACATATATGTTGTATAAAAAAAATACTAACCTCATACAACATTTTTCGGCAATTCGACGCGTGTATATGCATTTTTTACTCGAGTTAAACCCGTGCATATATATTACAGGCATACATATACATAAGGTCACTTCTACAGCCTTGATTATTAGGGACAGGTGAAACTTAATAAAAGCTTGTAATAAAAACATTATATACTTATTTGTCTAGTTTAATAAACATTTGGAAGTCATTACGAAAACTCTTAAAAGGGATTTCAATTTTACTACAGGTAAGAGAAATAAAAAATACTTAGGTATGATATCCACCAAAATAAACATCTTTCGATCTCGATCATCTCTGATCAAAACTATCGTCTTTAGTTTGTATAGTAATAGTCAACTACGATTTTGTTAGAAGACTATTAGTCTAACAGTTAGTTCTTTAGACAGCTAGGCCCGGTCCATATTTGCAAAACGCCTCGTTTCGCCTACGGAGGGCTAAAATTTGACAGATTGTTTAGACTATCTGTCAAATTTTAGCCAAATTTTAACTTTAACAGACGCTTTGAATCAACCTACCCTTAGACTCTAACGCCCGGTTCCTATATCCAAAAAACGCCCGCAGTTAAAATTTGACATTTGCGCTATAGAGCGCAAAATAGGGTGAAAAATGACAACGTGCACGATTATTTTTTTATGGATAGGAATAACCTTTCGTATCAAGAGAAAAAAATCTCAGAATTTTCCGTGTCGTAGAATTCGCGTAAAAAAAAAGAAATTGATTTTGTGTTATGACGATTGAAATAAAGGTGTTCCCTTGGTCCAAGTATGCAGCACTACTTCTTGAAAAAATCAATAATGTCAATAGTGTCAACACTTTTTTTAAGAACTAGTGCTGCATACTTGGACCAAGGAAACACCTTTATTTCAATCGTCATAACGCAAAACCAATTTTATTTTTTACGCAGAATCTACGGCACGGAAAATTCTGAGATTTTTTTCTCTTGATACGGAAGGTTATTCCTGTCCTTAAAAAAAATAATCGAGCACATTGTCATTTTTCACCCATAGCCAGTTAGACTGAGTCAGATAGACCTCTAACTGTTCATGCAAAAAGCATTTAAAGTATGTGAATAGCCGTGGCCACTATCTTGTACAGACTGCACGATAGTTTCAGTCATGCAAGCCAGGCACAAATTATTAAACTAACGTGACGTGGCATATTCGAGTATAATTAACCGGTTCCGCCCTGTATTTGCACGCGATTTTATGGCAGTCACTTAATGTACGTTATTTTGCAACGTTTTATAAAAAAAGCAGCGCACTATATCTAAGTACTTACTTCCTTTATTGCCATATTATGGATACTACTACTACAGCCTATTTGCGTCGTATATTATGGATACAATAACGTTTAATTTTAGAAGAACTTTCCATAAAGTCATAATTTTCAAATTAAGACCATATACATAAGATGTACAGTCAAGGGCATTAATATGTATACACCTTTGGACCTTAACATAACGGAACAGGATGCAAAAGTGTATACATATTAATGCCCTTGACTGTACTTTAAAAAAGCCATGGTGGCCTAGCGGTTCGACCTACCGCCTCTCATGCAGAGAGTCGGGGGTTCGATTCCGGCTCGCACCTCTAAGTTTACTTATGTGCGAAATTCAATTTGAATTTACCACTGAGCTTTTCGGCGAAGGAAAACATCGTGAGGAAATCTGCACGCATCTGCGAAGTAATTCAAAGATGTGTGTGAAGTCCCCAATCCGCACTGGGCCCGCGCGGGGACTATAGCCCAAACCCTCTCGTGGTGAGAGGAGGCCTGTGCCCAGTAGTGGGACGCAAATAGGCTGTAGTAGTAGTAGTAGGTACATAAGATGTACCTTAAATATCACAGAGCCTGTATTACACTGAGTGACGACTAATTTAATTATGATTCCCTATTAGCATTTTCATTAAACGTGCGCGCTTCACTCCGCTCGAATATAGTTTGAACACGTTCGTGACGAATGTCACGCGAAATTTATCAATTGTGGAGGTTGCGTCAAATGAAATTCCCGTTTGCCTAATATTATATGTAGAATGCTTATTAAATAAAAAACTGGTTTCTGCCCGTGACTTCGTCCGCGTGGAATTCGGAAGTAGCGTTCCCGCGGCAACTATGCGTTTTTAATATGTATAGCCTATATGTTGACCAGTGGTATAAACTACCCCCATACCAAATTTTGTTGCAATCCGTCCAGTATTTTTCGAGCTAAATCCGGACATACATACACACAGACAATTTTACTAAAAAAACGTTATTTTGGGTCCAGTATCGTTTATATTAGTCCCCTCGACTTGACAAGTAGTTTCATTTAATTTTCAAGCTACGGACGCGACTTCTTCTACAGACTCATTATTAGTAAAGATTAGTTGTCTGTAAAGTCACTTCACATCATTATTTCTTGACATTTTGAGAGTGTCGACACCTATGGAATTTATATTTATTTGACAATGGAGGCCATCTCCATGTTTTTTTTTTTCTGGACCCTTGGAGACTATACATCTCTGATCTTAGATTTAAGTTTAAGTTAGGGACTATACATCCCTTCTATGTAATTTTAGTACGTACTATATGCATATTTTATACAAGTAATGCAAATGTAAATTTTGTAACTATGTAGAAATTTTGAAAATAGGCCTGCTGCTTGAGTTTGTTGCGGCGCTTCTTCTCAAGCAATAGGTCTAGGAAGCGCTGGTAAAATCTTTTTTTGACGTGTAAAACTTTTTTGAATTGAATTTAAATTAAACTTTATACTTCTAACGTACCCAATACCCTATCTTATACAAATTAAATACTACCGAAGATATTTCAGCCAATATTCATTTGGATCATTGCGGCCCACTGAGCCAAAAATGTCCTTAAGATGAATTTGAATGAGCTTATCAAAAACGGTTGAATGGTTAGTGGATTTATCTATTCTCGCCGAGGGTCCGAAATAGTTCGGGCACCCTATTAGGGATCCCCAATAGGAAAAAAGACGTGATCTTATTGTATGTATGTATATTTATATCCTATATTATAAATGTAAAAGTGTGTGTTGTTTGTTTGTCGTTCCCTCACGTCGAAACAACTGGGTCGTTTTGAATGTCATTTTTTTTACGAAGATAGTTTAAATCCCTGGGCATAATATAATTTTATTTACGCGTCAAATCAGTATTTAGTTTTTACTTTAACTATCTCTTTGTATAGTATCATTGAGAACGCAAATTCTTATTCTTTTTTAAATTTTTAATTCGTTATATTTTTTTATCTTTATTGTTTTGTCTAACGTTTACGAAAGTATAAAGTAGTACTTACATTCCTAGTGATTTTATATGGCAAAACTTTTAAACTAGAAAGGGTCTCTCTATATTTATCACTGTCCGTTCTTCAGTGTACCTAACTACCTCAGTTTGAAAGACCTGAATTATTTGAATAATTTACATAGTTAATTTAACGTATGTCTTGGCAGTTTTTACTATCGCTAAAGTTGCCGTCATAAAATATGAGGTTAGAATAATAAAGTGACTTGTTTAATATTCTGCAGGGTCTTCTGTCGTGCACTGCAGAGAACGGTTCTGCAAACTACGCTAAGAAGATTGGTTGGTAAATTATTATAATGCTATTCCTAGCGGTACTTTAATATCACTTTATGCTACCGACACTAAAACACCCTTTACATTCAATTACGCTTATTTGCCCACCACCAACATACTCGTCTCTGCCAATATGTTGTCACTTCCTCGCTTCGCAAAACCTCTGAGATATTGGAACTTCACAAACACAATTTGTACACACACCTTTAAATCGTCAGCTCAGCTTTGACAGTACACTGTCAGATTCTTAAAATTCTGTAAATGCCATAGATATAAATAATACTTCGTATGGACCCGGCCTAACGTAGATACATGTCATGTTTCCCCACTTCATTGGTGTCCAATCATAGACGTAAATAATATAGACCCGGTCTAACGTACACGTAATATGTCCCCACTTCCACGGTGTCCAATCCAAAGTTCTGTCACCGAGCGTGCGTGACAATGAGCGTTTTTAAAAAAACTTTTTTCGAAACTGTTTCTCAGTATCTAAAAACTCGTCTCGTTGTTGAAAAAATTTGATCCAGCTTTAGTGTCACGATAAAAGTTTAACTTTGGATTGGACACCAATGAAGTGGGGAAACATGACATGTATCTACGTTAGACCGGGTCCATACGAAGTATTATTTATGTCTATGTGTCCAATCCAAAGTTAAACTTATATCGTGACACTAAAGCTGGATCACATTTTTTCAACAACGAGACGAGTTTTTAGATACTGAGAAACAGTTTCGAAAAAGTTTTTTTAAAAACGCTTATTGTCACGCACGCTCGGTGACAGAACTTTGGATTGGACACCGTGGAAGTGGGGACATATTACATGTACGTTAGACCGGGTCTATATTATTTACGTCTATGGTAAATGCTAATTATGCTAAATCTTTTTTTCAATTTCTTGGTTCCGCTCACAACCGGGAGTTGCGTTCTGCCAGTGATCCCTTACTGGCCTTTCCCCCACATCGTACTGGTTTTGTTTCAAATTCTTTTGCTCTTCAGGCTGCTAGACTGTGGAACGGTCTCCCATTGCATGTTAGGAAGGCCCCCAGTAAATCCACTTTTAAAAATAGACTGCGTAAATATCTCAATAAGCAGATTCCTTAGGTTTTATTTCTTCAGTCCTTATCATTCATCACCGATTATATTTTTTGTATCATCATTGCTCGTACACATATATATCCATATCCATATTAATTAATATTACAAATGCGAAAGTAACTCTGTCTGTCTGTCTGTTACCTCTTCACGCTTCAACCGCTGGACCGATTTGGATGAAATTTGGTATAGAGATAGTTGGAGTCCCGGGAAAGGACATAGGCTACTGTTTATCCCGGAAAGACGCGTAGTTCCCGCGGGAACGCGATAACCGAATTCCACGCGGGCGAAGTCGCGGGCAGAAGCTAGTATATATATATATATATATATATATAAAGCCCCAGATCGCATATTTATGGCCCTCACCTTCGGTTCGGGCCACAGAAACCTGCGATCTGGGACATTTACGAATTCACCACCCTAGGTCTGTAATGTACTATTGTTCTTTGCTAGAGTCTAAGTATATTCAGTAATGTTGGTATTTTATTTTGGCACCGCCCCAAACCATTATCTGCTTTGCCTAAAGGTTGACTGGTAGAGAATGCCTCAAGGCATTAAGTCCGCCTTTTGTACACTAAGTTTTCTTTATTTGCAATAAAATTTGATAGCCAGTGAACTGTGAAGCTGGTGGATAACCCTGCATTCCATGACTCTTCCAGGTTGTACTGTGTATATAATTATATGCTGTCACTAATATTTTTTTCATCACACTTGCTCGAAAACGGTGTTATTACTAGCAGGCAAAGCGGTCTCTAAGGCCCATATTAAGACCACGAGCTTTCGAGATTTCTTATGAGCCCACGGGCCGTAATTTATTTGTTTTCAATTGTGTTTTTCGAAATGATACAAATTAAAAAGTGATCATCATCATCATTTCAGCCAAAAGACGTCCACTGCTGGACATAGGCCTCCCCCAAGGCTCGCCACTCAGACCGGTCCTGTGCTACTTGCTTCCACCGGTTTCCCGCGACCTTCACGAGGTCGTCGCTCCATCTTGTTGGAGGCCTACCGACAGCTCGTCTCCCGGTTCGCGGGCGCCACTCGAGAACTTTCCGGCCCCATCGGCCATCAGTCCTGCGAGCAATGTGCCCCGCCCACTGCCACTTAAGGCTCGCAATTCTTCGGGCTATGTCGGTGACCCTAGTTCTACTGCGGATATCCTCATTTCTGATTCTATCACGCAGAGAAACCCCGAGCATAGCCCTCTCCATTGCCCTCTGAGTGATTTTGAGCCTTCTTATGAGGCCCATCGTAAGCGCCCACGTCTCGGAACCATAAGTCATCACTGGCAACACACACTGGTCGAAGACTTTCGACTTGAGACACTACGGCAATTTGGACGAAAAGACACTGCGAAGCTTCCCGAACGCTGCCCAGCCGAGTCGGATTCGACGATTGACCTCTTTCTCGAAGTTGGACCTACCTAACTGGACTGTTTGTCCCAGGTATAGATAATGGTCAACAACTTCGAGCGCAGAGCCTCCGATTATTACGGGAGTTGGTACAACATGGACATTAGACATGATTTTCGTCTTGTCCATGTTCATTTTAAGACCAACTCGATCGGAAACTCTGCTGAGGTCAGCGAGCATAGTACTGAGGTCTTCCATGGTCTCAGCCATGACTACAATATCGTCGGCAAACCGAAGGTGAGAGATGTACTCGCCATTAACATTGATGCCTCGACCTTTCCAGTCCAGCACCTTAAAAGCATCTTCCAATGCAGCGGTGAACAGCTTCGGAGAGATCACGTCTCCTTGTCTGACTCCCCGCTGCAGTGGAATAGGCTTCGTGGGCTGGTCCTGTAGTCGGACGGACATGGTGGCGTTTTCGTACAAACACTTCAACACTTCGATGTACCGGTAGTCAACTTGGCACCTCTGGAGAGACTGCAGCACAGCCCAAGTCTCGATCGAATCGAAGGCTTTCTCGTAGTCCACAAATGCAAGGCAAAGGGGGAGGTTATACTCTTCAGTCTTCTGTATAACCTGCCGCAACGCATGTATGTGGTCTACGGTACTATAGCCCTTTCGGAAACCGGCTTGTTCGGGAGGCTGGAATTCGTCAAACCTGCGCGCGAGACGGTTCGTAATGACTCTCGAAAACAGCTTGTAGACATGACTCAGAAGTGAGATGGGTCTATAATTCTTCAGCAAGGTGTTATCACCTTTTTTGAAGAAGAGCACCACCACACTTCTGTTCCATGCTCGCGGCGTTCTCCCTTCATGGATGACGGAATTAAACAGCGTCTGAAGGGCCTTAAGGACTGGTTTACCACCCGCCTTCAGGAGTTCAGCTGTAATTCCGTCATCACCGGGGGCTTTGCCGTTCTTAAGCTGTTTGAGAGCCATACTAATCTCGTACAGGCTGACGTCCGGGATATCTTCGGTATAGTGTCGGGTTAATCTAGCTCTAGGGTCTTTAGCTGGATCAGCGACGGGTGTTCGGGTTGTCGTGTAAAGCTGCCCATAGAACTTCTCGACTTCTCCCAACAGCTCGGGTTTGGATGAAACGATCCTGCCGTCTTCGGTCTTCAGCTTTGTCAATTGACTTTGGCCAATAGACAAATCTTTGGCAAATACCTTCGAACCTCTGTTACGCTCAATAGCCTTTTCAATACTGTTGGTATTGAATCGGCGTACATCACGCTTCAGAGATTTCGAGATCTGCCCATTGAGCTGCCGATATTGACAAGCGTCACCTGCAGACTGCAGAATCATTTCACGTCTCACCTCCATGAGCTTTAGGGTAGAGTCTGAGATTTTCTTGGTTCTTGTACGGCGGGTCTTGAAGAACTTGGACCCCACCGTATGAACAGCTTCTACAAACCCGTCGTTGTAATCGTCCACGTCACTATCTAGGCATTCGAACCGGTTTTGAAGTTCGAGCTGAAAGCTCTCGGGGTTTTGGAGCTGGGCCGATGCCGGGCGGAGCGTAGACTTTATCAGTCGTGTTCTCTCAAGCTTAAATTGAATATTCAGTGTGCCTCGTACCAAACGGTGATCGCTCCCAGTTTTAATTGCATTGATCACAGAGACATCACTGAATATTTGCTTCTTCGTCGACATGATAAAGTCAATCTCATTCCTCGTTGCACCGTCAGGGCTCATCCAGGTCCACTTCCTGTGCTCACGTTTCTTGAAGAAGGAGTTCATCATATAGAGTCCCTCCTTCTCCATAAAACCGGCCAGTAGGTGGCCCCTGTGATTTCTGCGCCCTACTCCAAATTGCCCCACTCTCAGCTCATCACCGTCTCGTTTGCCCAGTTTAGCGTTGAAGTCCCCCATAACAACTGTGAAGTGAGTTTTGGAGCTATGCATGGCTCTGGAGATATCCTCATACATAGCCTCCACCTCATCGTCGGAGTGCGTCGAGGTCGGAGCGTATACCTGTATAACCTTCAACGAATATCGTTGGGTTATTCTGAGTACAAGGCACGCTACCCTGGTCGACACACTCTCGATCTTCACCACGTTGTTTGCGAGGGACTTGTGGACGATAAACCCGACACCGCCCTGGGACTGTTGGTCGCCCTCCCGGAAATAGAACAGGTTACCGGACTTCAGGGTTATCATGTCCTCCCCCTGTCTACGGACTTCTGATAACCCTACGATTCCCCAACGTAACCTGCTCAATTCTTCCTCCAGTTCTAGTATCCTTTCGTCAGTCCGCAGCGTACGGCAGTTGTAGGTTGCCAGGGCCAGGGGTCGTCGATTTTGGTAGCCGGGTTTCTGCCGGGGATTAACTCTAGCACCCCCTGCCCCGCCGTTACCATGGCCGCTACCGGAGCCAGGAATAGCGGGGCCGCCGGGGACTGGGGGTCTGTGTTCCGTTTGTGGCCTCATTTGTCCAATTTTATCCCTTGGGGGGGATTGCCATAGTCGCCACGCTTGGCAGGCGGGTTGGCGACCGCAGTTAGATTTGCGTAGTACGCGGAGGACGCTGCTGCCCGTCCTCCGGTTTATCCCTTATTCGCCTCTTACGAAACCCACGGGAGGAGATGGGGTGGTGCAATTCTGACCCTGCACCACACGGGGGAATTAAAAAGTAAAACTACTCAAATGACCGCACCATTGTTAGTGGCTAGTACAAATTGAATATTAAAAATAAACAAAAAAGGTTTGTTCGCGTTGCCGATTAACCTACAGGCACTAGTTCAAAGGTCATCCTAGTGAATATTTCATTTATTTTCCTCGCAAGTGTGATGAAAAACATTGTGTGTATCACGGGCTGTATAGGAATTGTAGTCGAGAGCATTACCGCCCTTAATAATAATAATAATAATAAAATCGTTTATTTCGAGTAACAGGACTCATATTATTGTTAGTATACAAACACTTAAAAACTACGATTAGTACATACATGTAGTGTGAAAACACAATAAGGCCCCTAACACACAATGTACTATAATGTAGTATTAACAATGCGTTATTACTCTGTGAGAGTTTATTTTATGATTATCGCCTTGGCAAACAATAATTAAAAAACCTTTATCGCCATGACAACCCTCCGTGAACTATGTGGATGATTATAAAAAGTTTGTATTCCAACAGTAGAGTGTCAAGGTTCTAAAACAATGCAGAAGAGCTCCATTCAGTTATTGTCTAACCGACGGCGCAAAAAGCAGTTCTATTCTTCGTAGAGGGTAAATCCTCCAGGTTAATGAGTCGCCCATTATTTCGCTCGGACCCTTTTATTTTTCAACGAATTGCTGCGGTAAAAGGCCACTACCGACAAAAGAAAGTTTTTGAATTTCATCTTTTTGACCGGAAATGATCATTTATAGAATTCCTATTTTTTAAAGGCCTATTTTTTACGTAACAGCACGAGAGAGTTTGGGCTTATTATGCCTTATGAACAGATTGACTGAAATTTCAAATTAATAGTATATTACAGACCTAAGGCGGTGAATTCGTTAATGTTCCAGATCGCAGATGTTTGTGGCCCAAACTTCGGCTCGGCCCGAGCTTAGGGGTGAGGGCTATAAATGTATACGATCTGAGGCTTTACGAATTACCGCCCGTGGTTTGTTGAAGTTTAAGTTTTACGTCTTGCCTTGGCCAGGAAGTGAGATTTTCTCACCGCGTAACGGGTAAGAAATCCCACTTTACGGCCAAGGGTGACGTAATAGTACATTACAGACCTAGGGTGGTGAATTCGTAAATGTCCCAGATCGCAGGTTTTTGTGCCATAAATATGCGATCTGGGGCTTTACGAATTACCGCCCGTGGTTTGTCAAAAGTTTTACGTCTTGCCTTGGCCAAGAAGTGAGATTTTCTTTCCGCGTAGCGGGCAGAAAATTCCACTTTATGGATAAGGGTGATGTAAAATAACTTAATTACTGAACTGAGATGCTATGACTAGATTTTAAATACTATTTCCCTCGTACTCATGTATACCAGCCAAGTTTGAAACTCCGATCCTTTTCTCTCGGCTTCTAAAATAAAAGCAAGTTATCTTCTTCTTCTTATAGTGCCACTCCACTACTGAAGGTCGGCCGTCAGCTCCGCATATCTATTTTTATCTTTTGCCAGTCGAAATAGGTATTCCACGCTGTCAATGCCCGTCCATTCTTTAATGTTACGGAGCCACGATTTCTTTCTTCTACCGACGCGCCTTTTCCCTTCGATCTTGCCCATCATGATGAGTTGGAGACATGCTGGAGCACATGTAAGAGTTATGCCACTAGCTCTCGAGATTTGCCGACACGCCGTAGAATCTTTTCATTCGTTACTCCCTGGACCTAGCTTACACTCAACATGCGACGGTTAAACCACATTTCCAAGGAATATTAGTGGCATAACTCTGACATGTTGGAGCACATGTCAGAGTTATGCCACTTTCCTTCTCTTTAATGGTTGTCATAAGCTCTCGAGATTTGCCGACACGCCGTAGAATCTTTTCATTCGTTACTCCCTGGACCTAGCTTACACTCAACATGCGACGGTAAAACCACATTTCCAAGGAATATTAGTGGCTAACTCTGACATGTTGGAGCACATGTCAGAGTTATGCCATTTTCCTTCTCTTTAATGGTTGTCATAAGCTCTCGAGATTTGCCGACACGCCGTAGAATCTTTTCATTCGTTACTCCCTGGACCTAGCTTACACTCAACATGCGACGGTAAAACCACATTTCCAAGGAATAACAGTGGCATAACTCTGACATGTTGGAGCACATGTCAGAGTTATGCCACTTTCCTTCTCTTTAATGGTTGTCATAAGCTCTCGAGATTTGCCGACACGCCGTAGAATCTTTTCATTCGTTACTCCCTGGACCTAGCTTACACTCAACATGCGACGGTAAAACCACATTTCCAAGGAATATTAGTGGCTAACTCTGACATGTTGGAGCACATGTCAGAGATGCCACTTTCCTTCTCTTTAATGGTTGTCATAAGCTCTCGAGATTTGCCAACACGCCGTAGAATCTTTTCATTCGTTACTCCCTGGACCTAGCTTACACTCAACATGCGACGGTAAAACCACATTTCCAAGGAATATTAGTGGCATAACTCTGACATGTTGGAGCACATGTCAGAGTTATGCCACTTTCCTTCTCTT
Organism: Aethes cnicana; assembly: GCA_963971205.1. NCBI lineage: Eukaryota > Metazoa > Arthropoda > Insecta > Lepidoptera > Tortricidae > Aethes > Aethes cnicana. The sequence continues at coordinate 8,850,387 of OZ020289.1, read as the reverse complement.
TAATGGTTGTCATAAGCTCTCGAGATTTGCCGACACGCCGTAGAATCTTTTCATTCGTTACTCCCTGGACCTAGCTTACACTCAACATGCGACGGTAAAACCACATTTCCAAGGCCTCTAGTCTTTTGCGCGTGTCTTTTTTACCGTTCCATGCCTAAAGCAAGTTATAGGCACTCGTAGTTACTAAAATATTCTACGTTTTCCACTGGGCTTTAAATAAAAAACGGGAATTAAATAAAAAGCATTTTAGTTCTTTTATTCAATTCAAAAGTATCTGTCTATTTTAAGGACAAAGAGTTCTTAATTTAAACATTATCTACCACCCGTATCACCTAATTCGCTTTGTAGACAATTACAAATTCTCAGTTACGTCCTTTTGCGTATACCCTCTAGCTTGTTAGGCCATTGTCCTAAACGCAAATGAAACATCTCAATTACAGCAAATTTTAACCACTGGACTGGGAAACTTTTAATAAATTATAAACCCATGGACCCATGGAGGTCGCGGGAAACCGGTGGAAGCAAGTAGCACAGGACCGGTCTGAGTGGCGAGCCTTGGGGGAGGCCTATGTCCAGCAGTGGACGTCTTTCGGCTGAAATGATGATGATGATGATAAACCCATGGAACTTAAGTATGTGTTATTTGTGTTACTTACTTGTTTTTAGCGTCGAAATGGAATGAATACTGCTTTCGGCGTATGGCGTTTCGAAATAATTATAACATATTGGAATTTAGCAGCAGCAGGATGAGATGTATAAAATGAATTTGAATTTCTAAAATTTTAAAAGAGATTTTATATATTTTAGAAAAAATAATCATAAATGGAAAACGTTTTATTTTTCGGTAAAATCGAGATACTTGATTTCTGCGTTAGCGCGGATGCGTTACTTCTCGAGGTGTCTACAGCGAAGTAGGACCCTTCTGTTTGTCTTACTTTGAATTTGCCCTGGGGTTAATGCAAATCCTTAATGCCTTTTATTTCTGTTTCTCAGATAAAGGTGTTGTTGAGAAATATAGGTCAACTAGCTTCTGCCCGCGACTTCGCTCGCGTGGAATTCGGTTATCGCGTTCCCGCGAGAACTATGCGTTTTTCCGGGATAAGCTTTAGCCTATGTCCTTTCCCGAGACCTCAACTGTCTCCATGCCAAATTTCATCTCAATCGGTCCAGCGGTTGAAGCGTGAAGAGGTAACAGACAGACAGACAGACAGTCAGAGTTACTTTCGCATTTATAATATTATAATATATAATATGGATATGGGTCTACAGTCTCTTCTATCTGTAAAAATCAAACTTGTAAGTGAACACGATCAAAAGAGGTGCCATCTATTTGGCATAATTCTTTTTGCCCGAAACTGTTTACGCATAACAGGCTTCGCATAATTTTATCTACGCCGAATCTTGACTTAGCCGAATTTTTATTAAGTATAATTCTTAATTGGCCGAATGGGTGTTTACCCGAATATTTTGTAGCATAATGTTGGCTTGGCCGAATTTTACTATGCATAATATTGTTTGGCATACTAGTAATTTAGCAGAATTTGGATATGCAAAATCGAATTCTGCCAAAAATAAATATGCGTAAACAAGGGGAACCGATAAGATATGCCCCTTATGTTACATATTTTTTTGCAATCGAACTTACATATATCTGCCATGTTTCATAGTGATACGATAATTAGAAGTGGGTTAAATTTAGCTTTTAAGATTCCTTACATAGTGTTGTTAGTTAGTAACAGTTAGTTACATGGCAACCTAATAAAAGCGTTGTAAAAACATTGTCCTATAATAAGTAATAACATATGGACGAACAGTGCCTAACAGAATATGTCAAAATAGATGGAGCAAACTGACATTAAAAAATACGTTCCAATATGCTAATAACGCCTCTTTACAACGAAGGCCAAACGGGTGCCCGAGCTGTTTGGGCACCCGTTTTGACGGGGCCATTTTTCTCCGGCTGATTGTGAATCCTGTAAAAAGATCTCATGAAGAGCCAAACTGTGTCGTTCGGAGTAACGATACAACAAAAGGTAGGTAGTCCCCTGCGCTTTCTTTGACTCGTCTAAGATTTCAGGTATCATAATCATTCAAGCTTTATGTATATCCCTGATTCAAGCCTTTGAGCTTCACCTTTGGAGTGGAGAATAACTTTGAAAATTACAAAAAGCCTGATTTTTCTTTAGATAAGCGTTCATTTCCTTCAAAGGAATTTCCCGTGGTAATGAATGTTCTCATCTCAGGCTTAAATTTGAAATGAATACGCGATCTATAAGGGAAGATATTATGTATCTAAATTCCCTGAAAATTATGATGTGAGAATTTTCTGTTAATAACACACGGCGGAGACGGCCTATAAAAGCAAGATTTCGAACACATTTCGAGTGAAGTGTCAATGTTTGCGTGCGAGGACGTGTGTTCACATGTAAATGTGTATGTATACCACTACGCGGGCCAATGATCCACTCACCATCTCCGGATGAAACAAATGACGGTAAGGGCGAGTTGGGCGCGAGTTGCGCGCGGGCTACATTCGGGCGGGTGATTCCGTGGCCATTCTATACCTACGTACAGAATACGTATTTAATAGTACTTACTACTAATTACTATTAAATATTCTTTGGTAATACGTATGATTCTGAATTCGGAAAATTCGGATTCAAAATTCACAGAAAACAAATGGATTAAACTTCAGCATGGAAAGGTGTCGAGACTGCTTTATGCCAGTCACAACACAAAGAATCAGTTAAACGAGTAAAGTAAAGCTTGAAAATCGAGCTGCAAGTCCGTACCTTTTGGCTGTATAGCCCGTCTAAATCAGGACGTGCCACGGTCAAACGCTGCCTCGTATCGACTAAGGCCCGGTTCCTATATCCACGAAACGCCTCGTTTTGCCTACGCCGTTGGCCATAAAGTGATATTTTCTGCCCGCTACGCTGAGAGAAAATCTCACTTTTTGGCCAAGGCAAGACGTAAAACTTTTGACAAACCACGGGCGGTAATTCGTAAAGCCCCAGATCGCATATTTATGGCCCTCACCTTCGGTTCGGGCCACAGAAACCTGCGATCTGGGACATTTACGAATTCACCACCCTAGGTCTGTAATACACTATTATTCTCACGCTATCATTCACTTACTTACGTAGTCTTAAGCATGAACATCTTCACTACATAGTATAAAACAAAGTCGCTTCGCTGTCTGTCTGTCCCTCTATGTATGCTTGGATCTGTAAAACTACGCAACGAATTTTGATGCGGTTTTTTTTGTAGATAGAGACTTGGGGAAGGTTTAAGTATATAATTTTATATAGTTGTTTGTAAATTAGATGAAATTTATGACGATGATAGTTCAAGATGGCGGAGAATATCAAGCCGACCGGGAGCTTTCATCGAAAAAGCTCCCTAATCCATTTGAGTTATAACACAACAATGTACCTATGGAGGAATTGTTCCCCTTATATAGGTCTACAGAAAAGTCCACGATGGTATAGGACTATCTCCTAGAGATAGCTTACTATACCTATTTTAATTACTAAAAAAATGGGCCCATCCATGTATTGGAAAGCTATTTAGAGGGATACAGTATTAATTCTTATCATTTTAAATAATATAGTTACTTTTAGCATTTATAGTACATTACAGAATTCGTAAATGTCCCAGATTGCAGGTTTCTGTGGCCCGAACCGAAGGCGAGGGCCATAAATATGCGATCTGGAGCTTTACGAATTACCGCCCGTGGTTTGTCAAAAGTTTTACGTCTTGCCTTGGCCAAAAAGTGAGATTTTCTCTCAGCGTAGCGGGCAGAAAATATCACTTTATGGCCAAGGGTGATGTAAATTATCTTTATGTTTGCCCTTTACACTATGCAATTTAAATGAACATCTTGGGAGTTATTGAAAAAATAAAAACTTCCGCGCGAGAAAATAAATTCAGGGCGTGCTTGGATGACCGGCAGCGGCATTGTGTTCGACCATCCGTTTGCGATGGTGATTACTAGCTCACCAAAGGAAGACACTAATTGCGCTCATAGGGGAAATAATACATGTGTAAGCGAATTTTGGAATAGTTGTAGGTGAAGGTGCCTTAAACAACATACTAAAAGTACTGATGGGGGGGAGCGCCGCTAACGTGCGTGGGGGGGTCCAAAGGTCCCTTTTTTGGTTTTTCGTAAATATCTCGTAAACAATAACCCGCAACAAAAAATGTTCTAAGACATAAATAATTTACATTAAATTTTCTACAAAGCGATATACACACTTTTTTGCTAGTGAAAATATTGAAATAGATAATGAAGGGGAAAGTGAACGATAAACGATTTTACGCGTGGGTTCGGGATTTGGTCCGCTGTACCCTGATTATTTTTAGATAAGCGCTCATACTTGACACAGTTGTACTTTGGATAATTCTGAGTGGATTCATACTGAGGGCCACCGCGGGACACCGCTCGGTTGGTGGGGGGAGAAGGGGAAACTTTGCTTCCGCCGCGCTTCAGTTAGACCTATATATTTCCAAAAATTGTAGGAGTTAAGAGATGCTGTTTATTGCGAAATGATCCTTACTAAATGCTTCATCAAATCTAATTCACAATTATTCATTTTTATTGGTTGTTTTTCTTAACTTTAGATCGATATTACAAAATTCTATATTTAACAATTTCTTTTAGTAAGTTTGATATCAAAAATGTATGGTGGTGTGCAGTGCCACTTTTTCAAAAGTTGGCGCATGTAATGCAGATTTGAACATGGTATAACAATACTGTCTACTTTAAATAATAAAGAAAATATTGAGAATATTAACCAACTACTCTGATATTTTCTAATTATCATGGGCCATTTAAATGGTTAATTTCAAGGAATTTCATTTATAATTGAATCCAGTTTATCACATTTAAAGAATAAAAATTGAATTAGTCCACTTGATTAACAGAAAATGCTGTTTGAGGTAAGATGCATTTTTATATAAGGCAGTCATTAACTTCAATTAAGAGCTTCAAAAGCGATAAATCTAGCGGTCGATTGAGTCCCTGGTTGAGTGGGCACACGTGGTTTGTCTCGTTTAAAACTACTGGACCAATTTTGATGAAATTTGGTTTGAGAATAGTTGGAGTTCAGAAAAATAAAAAGTAGCCAATGTCCTTTCTCGGAACTCCAACTTTTTTCATATCAAATTTCATCAAAATCGGACCAGTAGTTTTAAACGAGACACACCAAGTGTGCCCAGTCAACCAGGAACTCAATTGACCGCTAATTTTATCGCTTTTGAAGCTCTTAATTGAAGTCAGTGACTGCCTTATGTAAAAATGCATCTTACCTTAAACAGCATTTTCTGTTAATCAAGTGGACTAATTCAACATTATTTCTTTAAATGTGATAAACTGGCTTCAATTTTAAATGAAATTCCTTGAAATTAACAATTGAAATGGCCCATGATAAATAGAAAAATTCAGAGTAGTTGGTTAATATTCTCAATATTTTCTTTATTATTTAAAGTAGACAGTATTGTTATACCATGTTCAAATCTGCATTACATGCGCCAACTTTTGAAAAAGTGGCACTGCACATCACCATACATTTTTATATCAAACTTACTAAAAGAAATTGGTAAATTTAGAAATTTGTAATATCGATCTAAAGTTAAGAAAAACCACCAATAAAAATGAATAATTGTGAATTAGATTTGATGAAGCATTTAGTAAGGATCATTTCGCAATAAACAGCATCTCTTAACTCCTACAATTTTTGGAAATATATAGGTCTAACTGAAGCGCGGCGGAAGCAAAGTTTCCCCCTCTCCCCCCACCAACCGAGTGGTGTCCCGCGGTGGCCCTTAGAATGAATCCACTCAGAATTATCCAAAGGACAACTGTGTCAAGTATGAGCCCTTATCTAAAAAGAATCAGGGTACAACGAACCAAATCCCGAACCTACGCGTAAAATCGTTTATCGTTAACTTTCCCTTTTATTATCTATTTCAATATTTACACTAGCAAAAAAGTGTGTATATCTTTTTGTAGAAAATTTAAGGAAATTTATTAATGTCTTCGAACATTTTTTGTTGTGAGTTATCGTTTACGAGATATTTACGAAAAACCAAAAAAAGGGACCTTTGGACCCCCCCCACACGTTAGCGGCGCTCCCCCCCATCAGTACTTTTAGTATGTTGTTTAAGGCACCTTCACCTACAACTATTCCAAAATTCGCTTACACATGTATTATTTCCCCGACGTTTTGCTTCCTTTGGTGGGCTATACGACCGATTTCAATACGAGTGACGCATATAATCGAGTTCCGGGGAACGACACAGGCTACTCTTTGGGTTAGTGTATTCAAGTCAGTAGTAGTCAGACGTACATTGCTGGTTTCGAGAAAGCCTATCACTGACTAATCGAAAGGGCATAGCCGGGTAAGTATGGCCAAACTGCCCTTAGCGAAAAAAGAATTTCCTTTTACTGGATTATTAAACCTTTACATATGTGCTTTCACCAAAAATTAAGGCTTCACAGGTTAAAAAGAAAAACGCATAAAAAGAAATAACATTTTTATTTTATTTTAGCCAAAGTACTGATCCGATTTCTTTGTAATTTGGATATGTTGTAAATAAAATTAAGGTCGCTTTCTAAAAAATTAAAAAATGAATTATCACTAAAACAAATTAAAAAAAATTAGTTGACAATAAAAAAAAAATATATAGGTACGAGATTGCTAATCTTGTCTATTCCTCTGTTTGTTTATTAATGTATTTATCCAAGCGATCTTAGAAACGGCTTGGACGAAATTTGGAATATACCTAGGGATTTAAGGCGGCGACAAATCGATCTAGCTGTGTCTCATATCTGAGAAAACTTGGTTTAGCTATTTTCACCCGAGAAAACCTCGGTCACCTGGGTACTAAATACTTAAAACCGGTCGTATGACCTGGATGCAGAGTCCGTCCGGATGGCTACCACCGCCCATCTTACCGCCTGCCGCCAAACATCAGTGCTAATACTGTTGTGTCCCGATAAGAGGGTATAAGGGCCGGTGAAATTACCAGCGGGGCGTTAAATCTTAGTCGCCTTCCCGATCTCACGATTCGATTCCACTGGGCCACAGAAACCATCAGTAGCACTACCATGAGTTTACAGTGACCGTACTCGCTAGCGACTACGTAAACGATTTGTATGAAGAATTTTAGTCCAACGAGTGACCGCCAGGGGCGCTGTACAATTCTTCATACATATCGTTTACGTAGTCGCTAGCGAGTACGGTCCCTGCAAACTCATGGTATTGCTACAGGCGGCCTGTGTTGTCGCTTACCAACCAACGCCATAAAAAAAGAAGAAAAAAAACTATCGCACGTTGTACCGCCCACAGCCAATGAATGTCGGAGTTGTCAATTGCGGAAGATGGCGAAAGCGAAATTATTTTCTGTATAAAATTTTCAATCATATTTTCTGTACCTATAAAATTTTCGCGTGATTTTTTGTTATTTTAACGGCGGAAACAAATCAAAAAAATCTAAGATCATCGAAATCGCTTCAGTGAAGAGTGGCAACAACCATACGGATTTTCTGACACCTGATGGTATGAGGTCACCGTCGGCTATAGGCGCTTGCAATACCAAAGACATCACTCGCGCGTTGCCGAACCCGTAGAAACCTTTTCACTTGTAATATAATAATAAGTAAATGTTCCGTAAAATGAGGGAAGGCTACGGGCCGGGTAAAATCTTATCATCGGATATTTTCCAAGTTGGCTCGGAATTCTTCCAATCGGAAACTTGTTTATTTTTTTCTATTTGCTACCTTTACAGATTTGCTCCGAGGGGTTGGTTAAGTAAAGGCAAGGCTTGACCTATTTATTCACGACTAAAATAGGGTATTAGGTAGGGGGTTAGGTAGTATAGGGTATACTATTTTTTGAAATGTGGTTTAAAATGATCCTTATGTCGGATTGAATTACAAGATTTCTTATTTCGATTTTCTTAATGAGGTAAATACCTTAAAAAGTACTTTTAAAGTTTCATTTTTCGCTCTAAAAAGCTAGCCGCCATGTTTGCTTGGTCTGTGACGTCACTAGGATAGTAAATATAAATACTAACCAAACAAGTGAAGTTGTAACGCTTTGTTTACAGTACGTCTGACGTCACAGCAGCTAACAATATGGCGCCCACCGTTTTTGGCCAGATTTGAAAAAAAAACATTTTATAAACGTAATTATACAATTATTTACGCATTATTATGGTTAAAAGTCGATGTTTGGGTAGCATTTTTATATAATATATCATAAATCAGTATTTTTCATTGAATGGTGTATAATTACTCTTAAGCAGCGACTTCGTCTGCGAATCTCCGTTCAATTTTGTACTAAACGCCCAGCTTGTTACTTAACACTTCATTTACCTATATAGATTTCCATTTATGAAAAATTAATATGTACCTAGTTTCCAGAGGCTCAAACTGTCTGTATACCAAATGTTATCAAAATCAGTTTAGCGTTTAAGGTTAAGACAGCTAACAGCCCGCAAACGGACAAGTTAACCTCGTATTTATATTAATCACTAGGGAAGTAGGAATCATCAATTTTATTTATGTAAAAACATTAAATATTTAAAAAAAGCAAATACAATTGAAATTATTAGCAACTCTTATCTACTTAGAGATCTTCTACTATATATCTAAAGTCCCGCGCCTTCACATTTCAAAACGCTTCAATTTTTTCATTATTATTTAAAAAGCACTACCAACACTCTCAACGCATAGTTGATGGCTGTCTCAGCATGCACACATGTGTTGAGAGTGTTGGTGGTGCTTTTTAAATACATTGAAGCGTTTTGAAATGTGAAGGCGCGGGACTTTAGATAGTAGATAAGATCTCTACTTATACTAAATATACAAATATCATCATGTCAATAAATGGTACCAACGGTAAGGAAATTAAATAATCCTGCTCAAAATATTTCAAACATGTCCAGGTTTAAATTGTACAACCACACCCTCTAATTAATATTCGGAGCCCGCGTAAAGTGAAAAAAGCTCACACATTTTTTCACGTTTAAAAGCTAAAAAGATAATTACTTTTGAAGTTCAGGGGGCGAACACTCACATAAATAATGCATCAAACTGACCCTGTACAGGCCTTTACACAACTTAGAAGGCGCGTAACGACTTAAGTGCTACCAGGCGCGGCGCACTCTTTGATTTCTTCGCACTCGATACAAGTACCCGCCGGCTTCGCACCGTAGCGTGATGATTAGTGGTTGCCGGGCACTGCTAGCGAATGCTCGCGTGCGCGTAAACTCTTAATGTACGCCGCGACGCAAGAGAGAAAATTTGCTATGAAATTTGATTTATATCAAAAAAATATTATATTGCAGAAGGTTGTATTAACAACAACAGTAAAATGATGAATTTTGGTATGGAGGTAGTTCAAGACAACCCAAATTTTTATTTTTTCAATAAGAATAATAACAACAACTATTCATGTACAGTATAGTATCATTGGGTACGCAAATTCTATGTACTCAGGACGAAGTCGCGGACAACGGCTAGTATATTATGATAATGCAGTTGTGTGACTGTGTGTCTTAATTTTGAATTTAGCAGATTCATAAATTGACAGATAAAGTATGTGATAACTTAATAGTAAATTATGGTGTAGCATCTGTGTAGACGAGTGTTTTTAATAATAATAAAAATAACTAACTTAACTTAAATATATATTTCATTAGTAACACTATTCTATTCTACCCAACCTATGTACTAATACTAGACGCATCATTTAATATGTTCTCGAGTGCGCCAGCCCTAGCGCTAGGGCGTGGCCTCCGAAAGAGCGGGCTGCATGTGATAGAAAGAGATGGCCAATTTGGGAGCGTACGGTGCAACAAAACCGGTTTTTTGTTAGCAGTCGGCCTTCTGTACGTTAGTACTATTACTTATTCTGTGGTGCTTCACTGCGCGCCTTCTAATTTGTGTCGTGATGTACCACAGGGCGGACACGGCCTATAAAAGCACGATTTCGAACACAATTCGAATGAAATGACAATGTTTGCGTGCGAGGACGTCTGTGTGCCTGCAAGGACGTCTGTACACTTGTAAATATGTGTGTATGTAATAAAAAAAAAATACCGACTTCAAACTCCGACAGCATACAAAGAAGGTGTCAATTTCACTATAAGATTGTCATTAGCTTTGGGTCGGTTCACTTGACACCGACTTTGTAGGCTGTCAAAGTTTAAAGTCGGTTTTAATTTTTTTATTAAAATTTTTTTTTCGCCTACAGTTTCATGGATACGATGGGACGTAAGTTTCACTATAGTCTTTGAAATTGATGCCAAAATCATACACGTGCTAACAAATTTTAAGGAGTTCCCTCATTTTCTCATGGATTCCATCATCAGAACTGAACCAAATTAATATGGGACCAGTCCGGAGGCCAACCTTTCAATATAATAAAATAATAATAAAAACATACAGACGAATTGGGAACCTCCTCCTTTTTTCGAAGTCGGTTAATTAAAAATCATAAATAGCAACTAAGGAACACACATTTAAAAAATGTTTCAATGCTTTCGTTACCTACTCAATTCCTCTACCATCGAGTTGTGCCCTAACAATATTGTCAAGTAATCCATAAATCCCAAATAACACACGAACTTAGCACCCAAAACAGTCAGGCCATGCAAATACACATTTCCCCCACTTCATTACTAAAACAAGATAAGCAAAAACACTTGATTAATTAGGGGAGTCAAAGCAGGGTTGGCACACACGGGACACGGTCATTAGCAAATGGAGAGCCGCCGCAAACTTGCCAACCCTACATTTCAAGAGGCGACCTGGTTTTGTAATATTGAAGGTTTTTATGCTTTAAATATTATGTAAGTATGGTAAATAAAAGTTGGTGTGAGGTAAGGCAAAATCTGAAAGCCGTGGTAGCCTAGTGGTTTGACATACCACCTCGCATGCAGAGGGTCGGGGGTTCAAGCCGGCTTAAACCTTACTTTGCGCGACGTTCAAATTTGAATTTATCACTGAGCTTTTCAGTGAAAGGAAAACATCGTGAGGAAACCTGCACGCATCTGCAAAGTAATTCAAGCATGCATTGTGTGGGAAATTTAAGAAGTTATTTCAACTTTATAACTCAGAGAAGAGAGACTGAAATTATCTAGTCATCCATAACTAACGTAATCCGTAATTTCACCTTAGATAACAAGATTGACGAAAAAATGTCTGCAATCTATCAAAGCAAAGAATATTGTTTGAATTTTGTGACGATATTTTCAATGTGTAGTCGCCATTAGATGTATAGGATATGATCACGACCTTATCGTCAGGATGTCAGAGTGCATGTTTACAATACACCTTCGCGTCTAAATACCTGATCATTGACCTATAATAACATATGGACGAACAGTGCCTAACAGAATATGTCAAAATATATGTAGCAAACTGACATTAGAAAATACGTTCCAATATGATAATAACGCCTCTTTACAATATGTGTTTTGACGGGTTATTTTTCTCCGGCTAATTGTGAATCCTTACTTATAATATATCAATGTACCTGATATAGACTGTACCGAAATATATGATCATTTATTTCTTAATCTTACTTCATTTAAGCACGGAATAAACCTTACCACTTAGTAATAAACGGAGAACGTGCTTACGAGTAATTGGACTCTCAAGTGTAATAAAGAACATTGCACTCATTACCATTTTTCCGCTCGCACTCTTACATTTTCCAGTTGTCTAAAAATATAATGACTCCACTTCATAGAATTCTGTGTTCGTTTTAATTATTTGTGCTTCATTATTTACAATGTTTCATTATTATCATGACTGTAGAAAATTTACTTATTTTAAACGAACTGACCCGGCGAATTTCGTACCGCCCCTGTTTTCCAGGATCCGATAGTTAATAGATCCAGAGATCCGACAAAACTTGACACCGTGTGAACGGGCTGTAACTGTCATGCGTGACGTGAGCTGTCAATGGGGACTATCGTTTCTTTGCTCACCAGTTGGCGCACTAATGTCCAGAGGTATAGCTGTCAAAGACGACTTTATAAGATCGGCGCCGAAACAAATTTTTAAAATCTTGAATAGACGTAAATAATATAGACCCGGTCTAACGTACACGTAATATGTCCCCACTTCCACGGTGTCCAATCCAAAGTTCTGTCACCGAGCGTGCGTGACAATAAGCGATTTAAAAAATCTTTTTTCGAAACTGTTTCTCAGTATCTAAAAACTCGTCTCGTTGTTGAAAAAATGTGACCCAGCTTTAGTGTCACGATATAAGTTTAACTTTGGATTGGACACCAATGAAGTGGGGAAACATGACATGTATCTACGTTAGGCCGGGTCCACTAGAATCTCATTAAGTTTCATCATCATCATCATCATTTCAGCCAAAAGACGTCCACTGCTGGACATAGGCCTCCCCCAAGGCTCGCCACTCAGACCGGTCCTGTGCTACTTGCTTCCACCGGTTTCCCGCGACCTTCACGAGGTCGTCGCTCCATCTTGTTGGAGGCCTACCGACAGCTCGTCTCCCGGTTCGCGGGCGCCACTCGAGAACTTTCCGGCCCCATCGGCCATCAGTCCTGCGAGCAATGTGCCCCGCCCACTGCCACTTAAGGCTCGCAATTCTTCGGGCTATGTCGGTGACCCTAGTTCTACTGCGGATATCCTCATTTCTGATTCTATCACGCAGAGAAACCCCGAGCATAGCCCTCTCCATTGCCCTCTGAGTGATTTTGAGCCTTCTTATGAGGCCCATCGTAAGCGCCCACGTCTCGGAACCATAAGTCATCACTGGCAACACACACTGGTCGAAGACTTTCGACTTGAGACACTGCGGTAATTTGGACGAAAAGACACTGCAAAGCTTCCCGAACGCTGCCCAGCCGAGTCGGATTCGACGATTGACCTCTTTCTCGAAGTTGGGGGGTGGGGGTGGGGGGTTCATTAAGTTTATTAATTATAAATAACTATCATAATATCGAGTAGCTATGCCGCAATGTTGTGCAGTTCCGTTTTGTTCGGAAAATAAATAATCCGCTTTCAAAGCGGTCACCTCATCGCCAAATAATCCATATTTGCGATAATTTCACGAAGAAATTCACTTTCCAACAGGTAAATTAAAGAAATTATAATTTATGTCACGAAGCGCGCCAAAACCAGTTAAAAGTGAATGCTAATGGACCTCACGTGACACTAGCGCCTCTAGTGGCAAATACACACGCGATAGCCCTCATTGCGGACGAATAAAAAAAATCATAATTATTTATTTGATTTGATATTTTAATTTTTATTATCTTATTAGGGTCAGAGACAAATCCAAAAAATCAAAGATCTTCTTTTTTTTTATATTATTGGTATAGGTAAACGAGCGCACAGCCCACCTGATGGTAGGTGGTCACTGCGGCCAATTGACACCGAAATCTTATGATCCCCCATTAGGAAACCATAAGATCTCGAATGCGTTGCCTACCCTGAGGCCTAAGATGGAATGCCTCTGTGCCAGTAATTTCACTGGCTGCCTTAACCCCCTACCGGAACACAACAGTGCGAGCACTGCTATTTGGCGGCAGGTTAGCGGGGAAAGACGGTGGTACCTCCTCGGACCTACCTAGACTAGGCCCTACCACTAGAAATCGGTTCAGCCGTTCTCGACTTAAGTGGTGTACCTAACTAACACGACTTTGTTTTATATATTTAGATTTGTACTCTATTTACGTACTTAAGATTATCAATCCCTTTCACGACGAGAGGAGGCCTGTGCAAGCAGTGGGGCATAAACAACTCCAACATTATGAATAACAAAACACGTAAAATTTTAAAGTAAAAGCTCAGCGTTATTTATCCTTCTATAAGCAATAAAGAATTTACATAATAGAGACGGAAAGCGATCCGGGCCACAGCTCATGAATATTCATGGGCCCTAATTTGTGATTAGACCTTTATTCCGGACTCGCTATTTACGTTATAAAGTGGTGATGCGGTCCGAAAGACCAAAGACAATATTGGTGTCTTGTTGCGGAACAAAAAACAACCGGAGAAACGAGATATTAAAAAATAACCCTTAGATACGATTCTTCGTACCATTAGCAATAAACCGCCGAGAGAATAACTTGCATTTTTTTTTTTACTATTGATCGTTTAGGCCGGCAATCACCATTGTCTCTGAACAACAAATTACTGGTCTATAAAACCATAATAAAGCCAATATGGACATATGGCATAGAACTATGGAGTTCTGCGAGCAATTCCAATCTCGAAATATTACAGAGGTTCCAAAATATAGCACTAAGAACTATGTGCAACGCACCATGGAAATTCACGAGCATCTGGAAATGTCAACCGTAAAGGAAGAAGTCGAAACAAACTGGCGAAGAATCTATTAAATACACAGCAGGATATTTCGCGCCTGAAGAGATGGCAAATATTAAATCTTGACCAATGATCATAAATAATAATAATGGTTCCGGTAAACTTCATTCAATTTAGAATGAAGTTCACCGGAACCACATTCCCTCACATGTTTCACACTGACCACATCTGATTATGGCTCAATAGCCGATTGCAGATCATTTAAAGGAAAAAAAAATGACGGACTGATCATTTGAAAAGTTACCTTATCACAAGACTGTAGAACATAAATTAGTAGGTCCCAGGACGGATCTTGAGCGGTGAGCGAAAGTAGAGGGGATTTCTGCGCATGTCTACGACTGAGGGCCAATAAGCGTGCGCGCACGGTATAGCGCCCGCTGCGTTCCGCGCCCCTCTGCATAATGACCTTATTTTCGACTTCTGCGCATTGAAGGCCACACGACATTTCCATCAGTCTGGCGTGAGTCAATACTGATGGGCATTGAACTGATGAAATACTGAAAGTGTTTTTGTATCTAAAAATAACAGTATCTACGCCTTTAGAACATAACTAAGTCTCTGTATTTCCTAAAGTTGATTGGAAGATATCGCTGCTTAGTGATAAGGTCCGTCTGTTGTTTACTTATTAACTGCGTATCTTTTCTGTATTTCCTGTGTTTTGTATATGGTGTTCAGTAAAGAGTATTGTTGTTGTTGTTGTTGTTGTTGTTGTCGTTGGTTGTTGTTGTACTGTATAATGACAGCCGACAGAACTGAAGCGAAGATATCGCTAGCAAGATTCGCTAAAATTGAAAGTAATCCTAACAAAAATTAAAGAATAGGTATTAGGTATATGATGTTTTTTCATAACCTATGCCTAATGTGACAATATTCAAAGGTAAGTTATACTTAAACGCGCAATAGAACGTTAGAATGACTCCATAATCCCCAAAGTGTTAATTATTTTATCTCACTTAGAAACATCAGCGGGTAATCGGGCCCCATCCAGTTCTCATTAGGACTTCCATCCTGTTACAACCTCACCCCATTTGTCGAGTGTTTCCAATTATTTTCACATTTAGCCCCTCAAAAACCCATTCTAAAGCGCTTGACACAAGTTCCACTAATCCAGAAACGTTAAGGTTGGCAACCCCTTAAAAGCGAACAAACAATTGGTCTCATAAGATTAATGCAGTGCGATGAAATCACTAATCCGTTTGATTTACATCATCCGCTATTGTGTAGACATTATGAAACAGAATTATTTCACTGCTGGATTGTTGGCAGGGGTCGTAAACTGTTGCCTTTTTTTATGACTTAGTGATCGGAAAAAGTATACTTTTCCAGCAGCCTGCGCATGTGGTAAAAAAAGGTGACTAAAAATCTAGATGTACCAAGTACAGCACGACACAACTTAGAAGGCGCGCGATGAAGCACTTAAGCCGTTGACGCAGAGTCTATTTTTGCTTAATCCACGCGCCTTCTAAGTTATGTAAACCTGTAGTTATGTGTACCACGACCACCTACCGTCTTAAGTACTTATATCAAAGCAGCCTAGTTTTTCTCCAATATAGGGATGCTGTAAGCGACGATGCGAAGCGTTGGCCGGTCTTTGCAATAGTAAAAATGGAAATCTCTTATTAGTAACTGTTTTAATTTGTACTTTCCTGGACTATTTTTTTATTGCCTACAATGTATGATTGGCAGGTTGCCTGTCCGCAGCATACCTACTTACACCAATGACATTTTGTCGATACGCTGCTCCAGTTTTCGGCGGGATCTGGGATGAGCAGATGAAAACTGCAAAATAGTGAAGTTATAATTAATAGGCTCCTATTAATATTTTAATTAGAAAGTTTTTAATACAATCAAATGAGATTGTATCATGTTAATTTTTAAAAAACTAAACCATCTAATATTTATATATTTACACACAACTAAGTACTTAATTCAGAAACGGATTTGGACGAAATTTGCAATAACAAGTAAGGTAAGTACATAAAGGTAGGGGGCGATCTAAAGGCGGGTCCACATTTGTGACAAACCGCCGAACCGAACACCGTGGCCGTGACAGACTCGGGAGTTTGTACCGATAGTGTGGACGGAATTTGTTACACGAACAAATGTTACGATCAGTTATCCGTTCAAATCTCCAAACAAAATATCCATACAGCCAAACATTGTACGTACTCCCACAATGTGGTTGTGATAAATGTGGACGATGTTTTGGTTTTGTTACGGTCAAATGACACGGGGTACGGGCCGATCCATCCAAAGTCGGTCTTTTTCAAAGGATGTTCGGTACTGTCTCGGTGTGCGGGAGAGGTCCACACTGCGATTTTTGTCACGCGTACAAGCACGCGTGTCATCAGGCTGGTACCTACACGGGATTGATGGATCGGGCGAATGCACGGTCGTCTTGACAAGACAACACCCGCTCCCCCGCCCCTCGCACGTACCCGCGAAATCATTGCAACAATACATTGAAGGTAGTTGAGTGGCAATTTGTGTTGATAGATATTTAATTTAAGTATTAATACGAGGTTACTTCGAAGTAAGAATCTCTCAGTAACGAATTTCCACCATAAATATTACGATTTCTAAAAAGTTCACTTTGCCACCATCTCCTTTTTTTCACCGTCCTATTTTTTTTAAAGCACAAAGTAAAACAAATGATGCACTTGCAAGAGCAATATTCAAATACATTTCGGTTAATTCTTCTGGAAACGACATGACTGCCTTGGTTGAAGAGGACATTTGTACGCGTAACAAATGCCGTCCACACTATCGTTACAGACATCGGGTGTTCGCGCCGCTTCATTTTGTTTTGATACCTGTAACGCCATCTCGTATGCATCTTTAGGAACTATTCAAAATTAGTCATATAAACTACTCTATCTACGCGCGCACATCTATTTTCCCTTTTCCCATCTCTTTCTCCCTTACAATGCGTTTGGTCGTAAGACAAGGATAGCAATAACCAATGATGGTGAAGAGATGTTCTTTTGACCAGAAGACCGGATGTGAAACTCGGAAGGATTACGCCATTATAGAAAAACAAGAACACTTCCGTTTTAGCTTTGATGGTCGTTGAAGACGTGTTGCTCCGCAAAAATAATCTTTTATTGGACATATTTAACGCTGTTGAAGTGATTTGTGTAATAGTACTTTTAGCCCATTTAGTTTCACCTGGCCAGGTTGTGTTTTAGTGTTACGAACGGATTTAAGTGACTTTTCGACGGAGTTACGCGATACAAGAAGCGTCGCCGCCGCCATTGCTTACAAGGGAACTCCAGCCCGGTCTTCAGCCAGCCCGTCGAGGTCCTTCGCCTGCAGACAGCCGATCCAGGTACCAAACGCATCTTTTATTTTCTACGGGAGTTTGATCCTGTATTCAATTCCCCTTTTTTCTTTTCTTCTGTGCGCGCGTAGTGAAAATTCTTCAACAAAACGACCATTTTCCATTATTGTAGAAAATATTTTCATTGTCTTTTACTAAAATAGCATTTCCGCACGGTCCTTCGAATATTCAAAATAAATAGAAAGTTATCCGCAATTTTAATTTCGAGCGCAAACATTATTTTTGGTCCAGTCGAACCGGGTCACTGAACTTTGTCAGTACTTATACCTATGTAGAAATAGTCAATTTATTGCATCCGCGCTTACTTCTATGATTCAAAGGTATTCTAATTGTAATATTTGCTCGCTTTAGTTTCGCGTTTTCGTGTGATTATACCTAATTTATTATTGTATCGTTGTCGCATAGGTATATTCACCGAATAGACGCCCCGCACCGCACCGCGATAGGTATTCAATTGTTTCTCGGCTATAATTTGTCGTTCCGTTGCATTTATTTGTGAATGTGTTTAGTGAAACGCGTTTTATGTTATGTTTTGCAAATAAGTGTTATTGTATTCTAATTTCGTTTCGCAATTCGCGTGTTGATAACCCGCTGTACAGCTTAATTGTATTTGTACCTACGCAAGTACGCTATTGTTCGTTTTTCTTATAAATAGCTGTTTATTGCACTGAATAGAAATTAATTTTCATTTTGTATGTGCTTAAGTATCTAGGTACAAGTACATACAGCATATAATATAGGTACATGCGTAAGTGGACATATATGTTAAATATTTGTTTTTTGGTTGTGCACTCTCAATGAATGTTAGTTTAACAATAGAAACGGATACTTCTTTGTTCTACAACCTGACTTGAAATAGATTTATAATTAGTTTATTGTAAATGTGTTTCGCTGTCGCATTTGGGAATAGAGAGGAGAGGATACACGTTTATGTGAGTAGGTAGGTAGGTATATATAGGTCGCGTTGTTTATTTTTTTCGTGTTTGTTAGGTATCGATAGCTATATCGTCGAATAGGTAGTACATGCTTCCGCTCGCTCGTGTCACTCGCGCCAGCTTTAAAATGGCTGAACAAAAACTGAAAATTTTAGAATCAAGACGCGCTGCGTATTTTCAGCGTGTGCAAACTATTTATGTCAGTTGCCATAAATTAGATGATGAAAATTCAATAGAATCATTTCTCGCGAATATAGAAACACTTGACTCTATTAGAGATAGTTACCTTAAAACTCTCGAGGAGATAAATGAGGTACAGATGTCAATAAAATCGGATGCTGAAGTTAATCATAACACTTGGTTAGCTTTTGAAGACATTTACTGTCGTATAAAACGTCAACACTCAAAGTTGACTGGTGAGCGTGACGTAAAGCCCGATATAGGGAAATTTAGATATGCGCCCGACTCACATCGAGTCAGCCCTAAATTGCCGCCAATGGAGTTGCCGGAGTTTAACGGTGATCCCCGCGTTTGGCCGTTGTTTTATGCCAGCTTTAAAACAACTATACATGAAAACAATAATCTTAGTGACACTGAGAAAATATATTATTTGTTAGGGAAGCTAACCGGGAAAGCGCAGTCTGTATGCGCCGGTCTTACACCTTGCGCGGAAAATTACAATATTATTTATAAAAATCTAGTCGATAAATACGAAGACAAACGCTCTCAAAGCACTATATACCTTGACCAGATTCTTAGCCTGAAGCCTATAGGTACAGTCACGTCCGATAATTTAGAAGCCTTTGTAGACAAGCTATCCTCATCGGTAGCCGCTCTTAGAAATATGAAATTGCCTGATCTTTGCGATTTTATCTTACAACATATTGCTTCAAAAAAGTTGAATACTGAGATGGTGCGCATGTTTGAAATTGACAGCCGCGGTACTGAGTTACCTACCTTTGATAGTTTGATCAATTTTTTGCGTGAACACATAAAAATATTACAGCGCACCGAAGGTACGAAACTATTTCAGGGTAGTAAAAAATTGACAGAAGTTGCAGATTTTCCAAAAAATGCAAGGAACACGCACGTTTATCAAAATGTAGCTGAACATAAGCCGCCGACTGTACCGCGCGCTAGCTCTAATCCTGCAAATATGGGTTATAATTCTTCCAGTAGTGCAAACATTTGTACTCTGTGCCAGGCACCAGCACCCCACGATCAATTGTATAGATGCAGTGGGTTTCAAAAACTGTCGCCCAATGACAGATATAGTTTTGTAAAAATGCATAATTACTGTCTAAACTGCCTGAGCTATAAGCACAGAGTTAGTGTTTGCAACTCGAATAGTTCGTGCCGCAAATGCAACAGCAAGCATCATACAATGCTGCATTTCGATAATAGTGTGTCCGTTCCCGCGATTATTGATAACAGAGATTCAAATGAAGTAGAACACTTAACGTATGATGCCCCTTTTGAACAGCCCGCGCCGCGTCAGTTGGCTTATAAAGAACTGAATTCTCAAACCCATGTCGTCCCGGGGACATCGACTTCTTTCGCTCAACCAATTGCGCCACCTTTGGATTTCCCACCTGCTGGTGGGCCCGGAGAACATGTTACGACTTCAATGCAATGTTCGATCAATAACTGTAGTGATTCAACCTCGAACAATAGTTCGCAAACTACAGTCTTATTAGCCACAGCTCGTGTAATAATTTTCAACTCTAAGGGTCAAGAGTGTTTGGTAAGCTGCTTGTTAGATAGCGCCTCTCAGAGCAATTTCATTACTAGAGATTGTTGCAAACGTTTAGGTTTAAACACCTATCAGAAAAATATTACTGTAAGAGGAATAGCTGGTTCCAATAAGGTAGTGAACTCCTTAGCGCACTTGAAAATTTTCTCTCGCTTTGATCGTAAAATTAGCTTTGATCTTGATTCTTTGGTCGTCGATAAGGTAACTGATCAATTACCTAACGTTGCAGTAGATAGATCAAATCTATCTTATTTCGATTCGCTGCCATTAGCTGATGACACATATAGTGTCACTGGTGATATAGACATCTTGATTGGAGCATCGCTGTTCCCATGCCTATTGCTTGGCAACAAGGTTCAAGGTCGTTCAGAGTCACTCTATGCGTTAGAGACTCTTCTTGGTTATGTTGTGATAGGTAATGCACCTGCTCACCCTATCGATTCTTCAACTGTCTCTTGTTGTTGCGTTGTACCGCAATGTCCGCAATCAATTGACAATATAGTAAAAAAATTCTGGGAATTAGAGGAAGTAAGTGTTCCTAAAATACAAAGTCCAGATGATCAAATATGCGAGAAAATTTATAGCGATACTGTTACGCGCGATGATTCCAATGGTCGTTATATAGTTACGTTGCCATTTAAAAACGATCCTTTTTCGCTTGGTGATTCTTACACTGCTTCGAAAAGACGTTTTTTATGTTTGGAACGCAAGATGAAGGCCTCCCCTGAGTTCAAACAAGCTTATGACGACGTTATTAAAGATTATTTAGCTAAAGATTATATAGCTCCAGCGCCAACCGAATCAGAGGCGACTGCATCCTTGCCGTCGTATATTATTCCCCATCACGGAGTAGTCCGTGAGGATAAAACCACTACCAAGCTGCGAGTGGTTCTAGATGCGAGTGCGAAAACTAGTACCGGGATCTCACTCAATGATATTCTTCATAATGGTGAAAATCTCCAAGGAAATCTATTTGAAATTATATTGAATTTTCGCTTGTTTAAAGTAGCCTTGTGTGCTGATATTCGACAGATGTTTCTTTGCATTGGTGTAAATGAGCGTGATCGAAGGTATCAACGCATTTTATACAGATTTGATCCCAGTGAACCAATATCTGTTTTTGAGTTCAAGCGTGTTTGCTTTGGTCTTAAATCCAGTCCATTTCATGCATTGCGTACAATCAAGCAATTGATAGATGATGAAGGAAAAGATTTTCCTCTTGCCAAAAATGCGCTGGATAATGCACTATACATGGATGACTATGTATATAGCTTGGAGTCAGAATCAAACGCCATTGACACAGCAAGAGAAGTCATTGGCTTATTCAAAAGGGGACAATTCGATCTTGTCAAATGGAATAGTAATTCAGAGGTGGTATTGTCAGCAATTCCACCGTCGCATCGACTATCAGCTGTTGTAGAATTTGACAAGAGCGAAAGTCAAAAGGTTTTGGGATTAACTTGGGCCCCAATGTCTGATCGATTTTCACTCGACGTTTCTCAGCCAGGTGAACTGTGCACAAAACGTTCCATACTTTCATGTGTTGCCCGACTTTGGGATTTAATGGGTTTTATAGGGCCTGTTATAGTTTTTGCCAAGCTTTTAATAAAGGATTTATGGCTTCTAAAGTGCGATTGGGACGACACACCTCCGCAAGCGATTGAAAAGATCTGGACGCAGTTTCGCACGGAGCTCCATTTGCTTAACGATCTTGAAATACCGCGCCATGTCAGCGTTGTTTCTGATAGCGTTGTTACAGTTATTGGTTTCGGAGATGCAAGTGAGCGAGCATATGGAGCTGTTGTGTATTTGCAAGTCAATAACAAAGGTGTTATAAATGTACACCTTCTGTGTTCTAAGTCACGTGTTTCGCCCACCAAGACAGTTTCTCTTGCTCGCCTTGAGTTGTGTTCCGCACTCATACTAGCAAAGCTTATTCGCATCGTGCTAAATACATTTAGTAATCGCATTAATATAGATAACGTGTATGCATTTTCAGACTCGACAGTTACGTTGTGTTGGATCCATTCTTCACCTCATCGCTGGGGCACATTCGTAGGAAATAGAGTATCCAAGATACATTCAGAGCTATCTGCGGAACATTTTTATCATGTGTCTGGTTCTGAAAATCCCGCTGATTGTCTGTCAAGAGGATTAACACCAGCGCAAATATTAAATCACTCACTGTGGTTTAATGGACCAGATTGGATACATAGAGAACCTAAATGTTGGTTGTTAGAAACCTTCAACCCATCTACTATATCAAAACCACCAGAAGAGAAAACACATGCACTGGTCACAACAACGTCACCTAAAGAGTTATCTCTATTGCTCTCTTTAGCTGAACGGATATCATCGTGGTCAAAGTTGTTGCGTTGCGTGGTTTATGTTTACAGATTTTGTAAATTGCTTCCCAAACGTGAATTCGTTTCAGCTGCAGATTTGGAGTTTGCAGAGTACAAAATTTTGCATGCGCTGCAAGTAGAGCACTTCGAAAATGATTTTGAAAATTTGAAGGCTGGTAAACTGTGTTCACGAGCCTTTCAACGTTTAAAGCCGTTTTTACACGATGGTATTATTAGGGTAGGTGGTCGTTTAGAAGCTTCCGATATGACCTTCCAACAAAAACATCCTATAGTGCTCCCGAAGAAACATCATGTGGTAAATCTGATTGTCGACTATTTTCATAAATTGTATTGTCACGCTGGTGAAGATGAGTTGCTCTCAGTTTTACGTCACTATTATTGGATTTTTTCCGCTCGAACGACGATTCGTAGTCGTTTATTTCGGTGTGTGCGGTGTTTTCGTTTGCGGCCTAAGTCTGAATGCCCAGAAATGGCAGATCATAAGGCGTGCCGAGTCGTACGGTCTCTGAAGCCATTTATACACACAGGTATCGATTTTGCTGGACCCTTGCGTGTCACAGCTATGCGAGGCAGAGGTATTAGATCTCAGAAAGCATACATCTGCATCTTTGTTTGTATGACTACTCGGTCCGTGCATATAGAATTAGCATCTGATCTTAGCACCCATTGTTTCCTATCTGCATTCAAAAGATTTTTAGCTCGTCGCGGTCCGGTATCTAGAGTATATTCGGACAACGGCACAAATTTTATTGGTGCAAAAAGGTATCTTAATGAATTACACTCTTTATTGGTGTCACAACATTTTAACTCGGAATTTGCTCAAGTATTAGCAGATAATCGTATAATTTGGCATTTGAATGTACCGGCAGCTCCTCATTTCGGTGGAAATTGGGAAATTAATGTTAAGAGCCTGAAAACTCATCTTTTCCGTGTGATAGGCGATCAAATTTTGTCTATGGAAGAAATGAATACACTACTCACACAGATTGAAGCTGTGATGAATTCTAGACCTCTTTGTCGGGGTCGGTCTTCGGATCCTTCAGAGCCAATGGCTTTGACGCCTGCGCATTTCTTAACGATGACGCCTTTGAAATATTTACCTGCTCGAGATGTTGCCGAAGAAAGGCTTAGTCTGCTCGCGAGGCACTTGCTTCTCGATAAACTAGTTCAGTCATTTTGGAACCGTTGGCACCGAGAGTACCTTCATACCTTGCAAACACGAATGAAATGGAACACGCCTTCTACTCCAGTAGCTGTAGGAACGGTAGTAGTTATTCGGAACGACAATATGCCTACGCTGCATTGGCCTCTGGGTATAATTGACGAAATTTTCCCTGCTAAAGACGGAATTGTTAGAGTTGCAAAAGTAAGAACTTCGTCTGGATCTTATCTAAGGCCAGTGGTTCGACTATGCCCTCTACCCAATCAGTAATTTAATAGTTTACTTTAGGAGCTATACATGCTTAATTTTGTCTTCATTTAGTTTAGTTTATTTTGAAGGAAACCCTTCAAGGGGGGGGATATGTTCGCGCCGCTTCATTTTGTTTTGATACCTGTAACGCCATCTCGTATGCATCTTTAGGAACTATTCAAAATTAGTCATATAAACTACTCTATCTACGCGCGCACATCTATTTTCCCTTTTCCCATCTCTTTCTCCCTTACAATGCGTTTGGTCGTAAGACAAGGATAGCAATAACCAATGATGGTGAAGAGATGTTCTTTTGACCAGAAGACCGGATGTGAAACTCGGAAGGATTACGCCATTATAGAAAAACAAGAACACTTCCGTTTTAGCTTTGATGGTCGTTGAAGACGTGTTGCTCCGCAAAAATAATCTTTTATTGGACATATTTAACGCTGTTGAAGTGATTTGTGTAATAGTACTTTTAGCCCATTTAGTTTCACCTGGCCAGGTTGTGTTTTAGTGTTACGAACGGATTTAAGTGACTTTTCGACGGAGTTACGCGATACAAGAAGCGTCGCCGCCGCCATTGCTTACAAGGGAACTCCAGCCCGGTCTTCAGCCAGCCCGTCGAGGTCCTTCGCCTGCAGACAGCCGATCCAGGTACCAAACGCATCTTTTATTTTCTACGGGAGTTTGATCCTGTATTCAATTCCCCTTTTTTCTTTTCTTCTGTGCGCGCGTAGTGAAAATTCTTCAACAAAACGACCATTTTCCATTATTGTAGAAAATATTTTCATTGTCTTTTACTAAAATAGCATTTCCGCACGGTCCTTCGAATATTCAAAATAAATAGAAAGTTATCCGCAATTTTAATTTCGAGCGCAAACATCGGGCTTTGTCACGGTCACGGAGCTACCACCAGCGTCCGATCCGATGCAAACTTTCACCCGTCCACACTATACGTAACAAGTCCGCGGCGACGTCACAGTGTTCGGTTCGGCGGTTTGTCACAAATGTGGACCCGCCTTAATATTGAAAATTAGGAGACTTACACTTATCAATTTCTTGTGCTAAACCAAATTGATCTAAGGTTTGCTTATTCTTCAAAATGAAATTATTTTAATAAAAGCATGCGCTATGTAGTTCTTCTCTTCTGTTTTTCACATGGACTGTTCCTTATCAGGTGGAAGGAAAAGAGCATTTTTTTTTTCACTTTAATTCAAAGCGTTTACATCAAAAAAAACCAACCATTATCAGCACGCAATGTACAACAAAACAGAGTTTCCTACCAGAACTGCCCTGCAAATGGATATTTTCATTCACAATGTCTTAAAGCTCTTTTCACTATACTCAAGTTTCAACGGTACTCAGTGTAGCTTACGGTTTATTTTTGAGACAAAGTTGGTGGTTGATGATTTTTTGTTGATTTACTTGATATGTATTATTCATGCTCTTTGCCCACGCGAAGTAACGAAATACGTTTACCTGAAGCCTGATAACAACTAATGAGCGTTTATTTTGGTAGATTTCGTAGCGTCTGATTACAAATTGTGTTGATTACAAAATGTTTTTTTTCTCGGAACTTGCGCCTATTTTCACTTCCGGGTAAACTCAAACGAAGTTTCTGCTATTCAGTTGATTACAATTTACGTAAATAACTCAACTTCATTAATTAGTTTGTTAAGAATAGGTGTGTACCTATATTTATATTAAGTTTTCTAGGTTCGCTTTTTCTTTTTTTTTGGGTTTAGAACTTAGTATTAGCGTATGCCGCACACTTGTGTAACATCTTACAAGAACTTACGGTGTACATCGCACGTGTGTGCGTGGGAAGCTGCGCATGAGTACAATTTGTGACCCGGGCTGTTATAATAGGTACTTACATCCTTTTCATACATACATAATTATCTGATTGAATAGATATTTTAATAACTAAGTTTATGCAGAATGAAGTTCAAATTCACCAGAGGGAGTATTTATGTAAATATAATTCCGTGCAAGGAACTTTGTAAACCTTTGCAACAAACAAAATTTCAGGAAATCATAATTTGGGAAGAAAAATATAATCAAATTGAAGAAAAAATACACGGAAAGCCCAGCTAATTATGTCTGTTCGAGCTTTAAAATAAAAACAAGGAAATAAGTAACGGAACAAGGTAAGGAAGGAGAAGAACAATTATTATTAAACGTATAATTAACTTTATTTTATCCCAATATGTATTCGGAAAATAGGAAAAATATTATTTAATTTCTTTATACAATATTAAGTTAGTACTTTAAACCGAGGATACGCATTTGCTTATTCCATGTTATTATCATGTGATTTCCTACTATAGATACTTGTTCTGTATTTGAATTTAGTACAGTCATTATAGATTTTTTTGTTGATTATTAGTTTATACCAAACTTTAAAAAGAAAAATGTTCAATAAACATACTGATTTCAACATCGCTCATTCAAATATGAAAAACGTTTTTTTTATATTTTGGAACTGGAACATATCGATATCTTTCTACTGAATGATATCCCTGAAATTGTTCAAGTAGATAGTTATTGCTGTACTTATATGTACGAGAGTTACCACAGCTTAACCAAACACCGTATTTCCTCATATAAAATTTACAGTAAAGTACGGGTACAAAATCTTCAGTGTGGAGTCAGTAAGTACATACGTACCCCGACCCCTTTACGAGTATGATTCCGACATGAAATCGCTCGAAACAGGCAAAATAAACAGCGGGGCGTAAAATACACAATATTATGAAGACGTTTCCGGTTTCCGAGGCGGGGATATATTTAACATTTTCTGACTGATCCGCAGCTTCCTCTTTCACCGAGTTTCGGTACAGAACAACAGATTAATGAGTTACAAGACTTGTCACTAATGTAAATAAACGCGGTATTTTTTAACCCACGCAACCTAAATCCACAATGACCAATTTATCGAATGTAGTTTTCTATTAAAATAATTTATAGCAGTTTTTAAATAATTAACAAATA
Organism: Aethes cnicana; assembly: GCA_963971205.1. Classification (NCBI taxonomy): domain Eukaryota; kingdom Metazoa; phylum Arthropoda; class Insecta; order Lepidoptera; family Tortricidae; genus Aethes; species Aethes cnicana. The sequence continues at coordinate 8,823,205 of OZ020289.1, read as the reverse complement.
AAAAGGACCTTTGATTTTCTAACATTGAAAAAACGATACTGAGATCTTTGTGCAAATATAACTTACACCTACTATTTTTTGAGTGATCCGCTAAACGTACATTTCTAAAATGTGTCGTCTTAAGTCCTTTACTATCGACTGATTTTAATATAGCTAGTTATTTTATTTATTTTGAATGGAGAAGCATTTGAACATGGACTCATCTGATAGAAAGTGACGATGTGCTTGCTTACCTAAATACCCAGTAACGCTCGACTTGAAAACATCCAAGTATTTTATTTCAAAGCGTTTTTTTCATTATATGTGCATTCGCTTGAAATATCTGTTTATGTCAACCCAGTCTTGAGATGATTGAACAAACGTATATGATTCCCTGCCGCCATCGCCATTTGCATTATTGCGGCGTGTTTTTACTCGAATGAACTCGCTGACGAGGGCTAGCGCTATTTTTTAAATACTGGCATTCGTATTTTGTTAATAGTAGCGCAAAAAAGCTAGAACATAGAGGTAATAATAGGTACAGCTGGAGCGAGTAGTATCAATTTCCAAACTATACAAATTGAGGTTCAAGATGTGAGCCCGCTGGTCAATTGCGTTCAAAATTCAAGAACGTGCCACAATCTAAATATATAAAACTCAAAGGTGACTGACTGACTGACTGACTGATATAGTGATCGATCAACGCACAGCCCAAACCACTGGACGGATCGGGCTGAAATTTGGCATGCAGGTAGATGTTATGACGTAGGCATCCGCTAAGAAAGGATTTTGCAAAATTCCCACGGGAACGGGAAAAAAAGGGATTTTTACATTTTAATGTTTAGGCGCGTACGAAGTCGCGGGAAACATCGTAGAGATCTGAAATTTGGCATGCAGGTTCCTTGGGGAGCGTAGGGGAGCACTAAGAAACGACTTCCCAAAATTCCCACGGGAACGGGAAAAAATGGTTTTTTTACATTTTAAGGCGCGTACGTAGTCGCGGGGATCATCGTAGAGAGCTGAAATTTAGCATGTTGATTCCTTGGGGAGCGTAGGGGAGCACTAAGAAATAACTTCCCGAAATTCCCACGGGAACGGGAAAAAATGGGTTTATTACATTTTAAAACCCGTACGTAGTCGCGGGGATCATCGTAGAGAGATGAAATTTGGCATGCAGATTCCTTGGGGAGCGCAGGGGAGCACTATGAAAGGATTTCCCGATATTCCCACGGGAACGGGAAAAATGGGATTTTTACATTTTAATGCTTAGGCGCGTACGAAGTCGCGGGAAACAGCTATCTATCTATCTAAATATATAAAAGAAGAAACTGACTGACTGACTGACTGACTGACTGACTGATTGACTGACTGACTGACTGACATATCAACGCAGAGCCAAAACTACTGGTCGTAGAGAGCTGAAATTTGGCATGCAGGTTCCTTGGGGAGCGTAGGGGAGCACTAAGAAAGGACTTCCCAAAATTCCTACGGGACCGGGAAAAAAATGGGTTTATTACATTTTAAGGCGCGTACGTAGTCGCGGGGATCATCGTAGAGAGATGAAATTTGGCATGCAGGTTCCTTGGGGAGCGTAGGGGAGCACTAAGAAAGGATTTCCCGATATTCCCACGGGAACGGGAAAAATGGGATTTTTACATTTTAATGTTTAGGCGCGTACGAAGTCGCGGGACACAGCTATCTAACTATCTAAATATATAAATAAAAGAAGAAACTGACTGACTGACTGACTGACTGACACATCAATGCAGAGCCGAAACTACTGGTCGTAGAAAGCCAAAATTTGGCATGCAGGTTCCTTGGGGAGCGTAGGGGAGCACTCGCGGGGATCATCGTAGAGAGATGAAATTTGGCATGCAGGTTCCTTGGAGAGCGTAGGGGAGCACTATGAAAAGATTTCCCGATATTCCCACGGGGACGGAAAAAATGGGATTTTTACATTTTAATGTTTAGGCGCGTACGAAGTCGCGGGAAACAGCTATCTATCTATCTAAATATATAAAAGAAGAAACTGACTGACTGACTGACTGACATATCAACGCAGAGCCGAAAATACTGGTCGTAGAGAGATGAAATTTGGCATACAGGTTCCTTGGGGAGCGTAGGGGAGCACTAAGAAAGGATTTCGCGAAATTCTCACGGGAACGGGGAAAAAAGGGAATTTTACATTTAAATTTTTAGGCGCGTACGAAGTCGCGGGAAACATTGTAAGGATCTGAAATTTGGCATGCTGGTTCCTTGGGGAGCGTAGGGGAGCACTAAGAAAGGACTTCCCGAAATTCCAACGGGAACGAGAAAAAATGGGATTTTTACATTTTAATGTTTAGGTCGCGGGGATCACCGTAGAGAGCTGAAGTTTGGCATGCAGGTTCCTTGGGGAGCGTAGGGGAGCACTAAGAAAGGATTTCCCGATATTCCCACGGGAACGGGAAAAATTAAATTATAATCCTAGATTACAAACACTTTCAAGAAACACGTTATGCAGATTACCTACTGTTAGATTACCTGCCTATTGTCCAGTAAAAAGGAAATGATTGATGAGTTCCCTAAAACATTCTTTAAACCAGTCTGATATTACCTAAATAATGAATTTTGGCACTAAACTATTTATTCATAAGAGATTAATGAATCCGAGAAAAAAAAGGAAAAATCTATACATATAATAAATAATAATTCTGTAGAAGTCGCGGCTGAAAATTGAAAATTAAAAGAAACTATCAAGTCAAAGGGACTATATGAACGATACTGAACACAAAATAACGATTTTTAGAAAAAAATACTGTATGTATGTATGTATGTATGTCCGGATTTAACTCGAAAACTACTGGACGGATTGAAACAAAATTTGGTATGGGGGTAGTTTATAACACTGGTCAACATATAGGCTACTTTTTATCCCGAGGAAATGCATAGTACCCGCGGGAAGGCTATTAACAAATTCCACGCGGACGAAGTCGCGGGCAGAAGCTAGTAATAAATAAATATAATAAATAAATATTATTACTATCACTGGAAAAACAGGATACCCTATCAGTTAATGTATAAACCGTTGTATTTAATTTTCGATCTTGGCAGAGCCATTTGGTGGAAAGTGGACTGTATGCTGGATCTGAATGTTATTCCCCTCAGTTTCCCACAATTATATGCTTTCACTCACCTTTCTGAATTCAGCTCGCGGCGGCGGCGGCGGCGGTACGATGGTTTCATGTGATATATATATATTGTAGAGGAGCGCTCCTATTATGCGTTGTTTTGTTCACAAGAACTGCGGGTTTTTACGTAATTATTCAGAAAAAATCTTAAATATGTAATAGCACGTACGTCTTCATTATTTTTCCATTTCTTCTCAATGTTTGTTGCCTAGCAACGCGCCAATGCAGGCGGCCAGTACCACCGCTTTGCTTCCTTCTTCAAAGCGGCGAAAACACATAATATAGGGAAACTAGGAACTATTTAAATCGCCCAAACATTCCCCCGGCCTAGAAGGACAAAGATCTCTTTGTACTTCTACTATACAAAGAGAAAAATTAACAGAAAATGTTCTAACTCGAAGAACGAAAATTATAGAGAACTGAAATATGTATCATCACAAAAGATGAGATGTCGCATAGGACCCTGCGGAAAAGAAATGAGAATTATTGAAGCGGTAGTGGAGAAACCTTCACCACTGGCCTTTGGTACAGGCCTGAATTGGTACGCACAGACACGACTCTGATAATACCATCTTTGCCTGGAAATACATCTTCGATTATACCTAGTGGCCATTTTAATGGAGGAACGTTATCTATGTTAAGTAAAACAACGGTCCCTTTAGTCACTGGATTAGTTTCGGTATTCCATTTTTGACGCATTTGGAGAGTATGTAAATATTCAGTCTTCCATCGCTTCCAAAAAGACTGAATTATTTTATCAAGCAGATATTTACGTTTCACTAAACTTGTCGATATGTCTGAAACGTCAACATTATGTAAGGAGTTTAGCGGACCAAGAGTCAAAAAATGTGATGGTGTCAAGGCAGTCGGTTCTGACGGATCAGAATTCAAAAGTGTCAAAGGGCGTGAGTTAAGAACGGCCTCAATTTGAGTCAAAACCGTGAGCATTTCTTCGTAAGTCAACAATTGATCCCCAATGACGCGTTTTAAGTGTAGTTTTACGCTACGTATATTAGATTCCCAGGATCCACCAAAATGCGGAGCGTTCCCAGGATTAAACCGCCATGTAATTCCATGACTTAGCGCCTCGGCAGACAATGCGCTATTATACTCTTTCGAGTTTGTTAATTGAGCAATTTCATCTAAATAAGATTTAGCTCCAATAAAATTTGTTCCGTTATCAGAGTACAACACAGAACATGTACCTCTGCGCGATATGAAGCGTTTAAAAGCATTAATAAACGCAGACGTGCTCAAGTCTATTGCCAATTCAATATGGATAGCGCGAGTAACAAGGCAAATAAAAAGGCATATGTAAGCCTTTTGCTGACGCGCGCCTCGGTAGCGACTTATAAGAATGGGTATAGGACCCGCATAATCCACCCCGGTATTTAAAAAGGGCTTTGCTTCTATGACACGACACGTTGGCAAATCAGCCATTAACGGAAAATCCACTGTTGGATCAGCTTTGAAACAGCGGTTGCACATTTGGAAACGTTTGCGAACGAGGTCTCGACCAGCCAGTATCCAAAATTTCTGACGCAGTAAAGATAACAGTAAATTAGGTCCAGCGTGCAGAAATCTTTTGTGATAAGCGTCAATTATTAAATTCACGACGTGATCTTTGTTAGGAAGCAAAATAGGATGCTTCGCATAAAAATTCAAGCTTGATTTGTCTAATCGACCACCGACCAGTAATAATCCGTTTTCCAAATACGGGCGAAGTCTTTGCATACGATTTGATAGCGGTTTATTAGACATGATACTTCGTATTTCATCATTAAAATGAACCGATTGTACAGCAGTCAGAACAGCTTCTTCGGCAGTCTGGACATCTGCCGGTGTGATGCGATCTGATCGTGGCAATTTCTTCAGAAAACGAAATATAAAAACGACAATGTGAAGAAGTTTACTCCATGAAGAGTAGCGAGAAGCAAGTTCAAGTAAGAAAGGTTTATCCTTTTCAGTCGCTAAAAATGTTTGTGCTTTAGCCCTGATTTCAGGAACTTCATCCTTTTCGTTAAAGACGAAGTGATCTAAAGGCCACTGAGAAATAGGATTTTTGATCCACGGGGGACCATGAAGCCACAGAGGGTGGTTTAACAGCTGGCTGGGAGTGAGACCACGCGATAAGCAGTCACAGGGGTTTTCTTTCCCCGAAACATGGAAGAAATGCGAAGCGGGCAAATATTCGTTTATTTGAGCAATACGATTACTCACAAAAACATTAAATCGATGTGGTGACGAATGAATCCATTGTAAAGTTACACTTGAATCCGTGAATGCAAAAATATTTGTGATTTTGCATCTGTCTGATATACTATCAGACACATATCTGAGCAACTTAGCCAGCAGAAGAGCAGAATAAAGCTCTAATCGAGCTAAAGTCAAAACTTTCACGGGAGAAATTTTCGATTTTGAACAAACAATATTTACTATATTGTTCGGAAACGTCGGATGTGAAACGCATAGATATACAACAGCCCCATAAGCAGCTGTGCTAGCGTCTGAAAACCCAACAAGTGTCAATTCACAATCTGGGGAGGTGATTCCTAGATGTCTAGGAAACTTTAGCTCTTGCAAAAGCGGCAGCTCTGTTTTGAATTGCACCCATTGAGTGCATATTGACTCTGATGGCCGTTCATCCCAGTCTAGTTTCAATAACCAGAGGGTTTTGATCAATAGTTTTGCATATAAAACTACTGGCGCGACAATTCCTACCAAATCCCAAAGTTTGGCGACAGTAGATAAAATAATTCTTTTTGTCACGATATTCTGTGGATCTAATTGTACAGTTATGGAAAACTCATCCATTGCTGGACACCAGCGTAGTCCCAGAATCTTCAATTGGTCGTTATCTGAAATATCGACGACTGCTGACAGTCGATGCTCCTCAGGCAAAGTTTCAAGAAGAGCACGCGAGTTGCTTGAGAACTTAACCAACTCTAAACCAGCCTTTAGAAAAAGATTTATAAAATCGTGGGAGAGCTCAATTGCAGTGAATTCATCCATAACAGAGGTCCCCAAATCGTCCATATATAAATTGCGTGAAGCAATTGCGGCAGCGGCAGGAAAGGAAGGACCTTCGTCAAGTATCAGTTGCTTTATTGTGCGCATTGCAAGAAAGGGACTGCATTTAAGCCCAAAACAAACACGATTAAATTCATATATTTGGGGCTCAGATTCATCTGAGAAGCGGTAGATTATTCGAAGGTAGCGGTGAAACTCGGGCGAAACCAAGATTCGCAAATACATTTGACGAATATCAGCTGTTATAGCAACCGGAAACAAGCGGAAATGCAGAATTATTTCAAGCAAGTCAGCTTGTAAATTAGGCCCAGTATATAAACAGTCATTCAATGACAAGTTAGTGGAAGTAGCAGCACTTGCGTCCAGTACAAGTCGAACTTTAGTAGTTAATCTGTCTTCCTTAACAACGGGGTGATGCGGTATTATATAAGAGCTGGATTCATTATCCAAGTCTTTGACCAAGGAAATATATTCCTTTTTTAAATAATCGCGGATAATCTCATCATACTGTTGATGAAGAACATTATTTCGTTTAAACCTCCTCTCTAAAGAATTGTATCTTCGCGTCGCGGTAGTAAGTGAATCACCTAAGTCTTGCGGATTGCGAGAAAACGGCAAAGGAACTATATAACGACCGAGTTCGTCTCTAGTCGTTTGTTGCGCATATATTTGTTCACATGCTTTATCCTCAGGTGACATATGCTTGCGGATGGGAACTTCTTCAACCTCCCAAAATTTGGTTAGAAGAGTATCAACTTTATCAGTTGTGACAAAGAAAGTATCTTTGCGAGGTGGTTGTGCACCTTTAGTGAAGGCAGACCCGGAAAGAACGTATCCAAAAACGGTTTCTATCGCGTCCGGACAACCGGTTGGGCCAATTATTCGGTTACTCCTCATTATACGCTTTACAAAATCTTCAGCGCCTAGAAGTAAATCGATCTTACCCGGCAGGTACCAGTTGCTATCACTGAGAGTGATGTTATCTAAATACTCCAATGACGCGGTATCTAACTCACAAGCGGGCAAATTTCCGGAAATTTTATCAATTACCAATGCTTGCAAATCAAAGGTAAAAGATTTGTCAGAACGCGAGAGCAGAGTTAAATTTGACGTCCCTTTAATAGATTGAGAGCTTTCTCCTATACCATGCACCAATGTATTTTTGCCGTCGGGTGTTATCTTTAAACCGAGCATGCGCGCGCAACGAGAAGTGATGAAATGGTTCTGTGAACCCATATCAATCAGCACTCTAATATCACGTAGATTACCTGACACATCTAAAACTTGAACTACTGCCGTTCCTAGTAAGACGGTTTTGCGACAATCCAGGTTACTAGTAGCTGTACCAGAAAACCCAATGAGCTTGTTAGCACTTGCATCAGAAGAAACAGTGCCGCTGCCGTGGTGGACAGGAGGCGGCGCGGCGCCGTGCGTGTACGCGGCCGGCGCGGCAGGACAAGTCGCGGGCGACGCGGGCGACTCAGTAGGGCGCTGGCTCGCCGGAGGGGCGGATGAGCATGATTGATTACGACAAAGTTGGCTATGGTGAGCCTTATTGCAATACTTGCAAGATGCGGTTGACTTACACGTCGAAAGCGTATGACGGACGCTTAAACAATTAACGCAGCCGTTACATTTTTTTACTACATTATATTTATCCATCGGGGATAATCTTAAGAACGCTTCACACTGATATAAATTCGCGTGTTTATTACTGTTACAGTAACTACACACATGACTCGACCTTTCATTGTTGTTGACCAGAAAGGTTTGCTGAGAAAGATGCGTGCGGCTTGCAGCTACTGGTTGGCTCCGAGAACTACTTGCATACATATTCGATGACGCGGCGGCGCTCGTACGTTGCAATATTTTAGTTTGGCCACGAATGAAACTCACAAACTCATCATATTTCGGAAAAATGTTCTTACTGTCAAGTGACATTTCAAACGCGCGCGCGGTTTCAGAGTCCAATTTACGCAAAGCTAAATGTACGAACACAAATTCACCCAAATCTTTAATATTGAGCTGACGTAACGCGGATACAGACGTAGAAAACTGATCTATGTAGCTTTCTAAATTCAAAGCATTTGGCTTGCTAGAGCCTAAACCCTTCAAGTTCAAGATATTTTCCAAATATGAAATGGCAATAGCGCGCTTATCTTCATATTTTTCAATGAGCGTGTCATACAAAACTTTGTAATTGTCTGGAGTGGGCGCAATGCCTACACAAATGTTCTGCGCCTTGCCTTTCAGTTTTGAAATTAGATACTGAATGCGCTCAGCATCACATAGAGACCGATTATTATGAACAATAGTTCGGAACGACTCTATAAACAAAGGAAACTTTTGAATATCTCCGTCAAAATCAGGAATGTCGATACGCGGCAACTTGAAGGCAGGCGATGAACTTTGTGTGTCATTACACTCCGTCGAATCGTCATATTTTTTATACGCGGTTTTAATTGCATAGAACATGTCATCGAACATCCATATCATTTCATAATCAGGCTTATAAGCGGGATCTAAATCCATATTTCCTGCATGAATTGAATCATTGAGTTCAATAAATTCGATGCGCAAGTGATCTATGTTCGCTGCTTGCATTAAGAACAAACATAAGTTTTTATCCCGTTTCGTCTGTGGAATAGACTGAAATATGCATTTCAGACGGGAAAAGTATGAATCGCGTTTACTTGTCAAAAGCGATATTTTATTCTCCATGTTGATATGTCAATAATGGAGCACACGAAAAACACGAATTATTTAATATGTACAATTCAGTCAGTACAATTCAGTTAAACATATACTATGAACACATAATATGACCATAGGACATAAGCGAGACGTATTATATTAACGACTAAGTGCAATACTTATGTTGTCATGTAATATTATTCCGTGCGTACAAATTCGTATATAGCGGTTAGGTAAAATTACCTATAAATTGCGGGAAATTCATAAATTTATATAGTGCGGTGAATCCCAAGTCGCAATGACTTATAGGAATAAATAAGAGCTGAATTTAGAACATGGGGCGAAACAAGAACGGTTCTGTTTGCAATTATTATACAAACTGAAGGAAAAATATATTATTTGACGGGGACAATTTTAAAGGGAATATGCGGTTCGAAGACCATAATTTATGGCAGAGCCATTTGGTGGAAAGTGGACTGTATGCTGGATCTGAATGTTATTCCCCTCAGTTTCCCACAATTATGTGTTTTCGCCGCTTTGCTTCCTTCTTCAAAGCGGCGAAAACACATAATATAGGGAAACTAGGAACTATTTAAATCGCCCAAACAGATCTAAACATAAACAGAGCACAATTTACATATACACTACCTACCGTTTTTGAAATGTATACAAACAAAATTGAGTTTGCATTTCAAAGGTGCATGAACCGAATCTATTACAAGGATATAGGGTTGTGTAGACTATGATAAGTTATTTTTGTGGAATGAAATGTGATTGTTGTAGTTTCGTACACTTGTGTTTTGTTTCGGAACACCATTAAGTGGTAGAACGCATTGCGTATTTATTTTGATAACACTCGTAGGGGAGGAATTCACACACCATAATTATTAAGTCTCCAATCCGCGTTGGACTCGCGTGGGGTCGATTATAGCGCAAACTAGTGCTCCTGGTCGTGACCGTGTTTCGTGTACCCGTAGCCGAATCTCCGTTGCCGTGTTACTCGGCAACGGAGATCCGCTCCGTTTGCTCCGTGTGATTCGGCTACGTGTAATTAAGATACGTAGCTACGTGTACACGGAGATACGTATCTTATTTATACGTAGATCGGATCCAGTCGTGACCGTGACGTTAAGTGTAGATTTTATGCGTGTTATTAAGACCCCCGAATGTAATGCAAGGGGCGAGTTTTTAATTTCAGTTTCCATACTTTTGCATTTTAAATAAAAATAAAGAAAGAATAATACCAATATGTAATTACTTTAAAAAAAAAACTGGAATCAAATCAATGCAAAGACCACGAGTATAACACATAATGCGAAGGGTCCGTTCGACACAAGCTCTCTTTCAACAACCGAGCGGAGCGGAGCCGAAGCCGAGCGGAGCCGAAGCCGAGATTCGCGGGAACGTAGCCGAATCCAGAAACGGATACGTATCTTTGACGTGACCGTACGGGATCTTAGCACCGCCGGTGCTAAGGCTACGTAGCTACGGTTCCGCGTGTAACACGTATATCACAAGCACTAGCGCAAACCCTCTCCTGATGAGAGGAGGCCTGTGCCCAGCAGTGGGCCATAAATAGCCTGTAGCGGTGATGGTGGTGCATTTACTTGGCTTTCACTTTTACTAGTTAGTACCTCCTAAGGGTAGCTACCCAGTAAAAATATTTTTCCCATAGTAAGACTTAGCTAGAACGTTTTTCTCACAAGCTGTGTCACAAGTAAACCACCATGATGCATGTTTCGTACAAATCATAGAGTCGTTTTTGGATGGAGTAACGACCTTGTAAAGATCGCGGGAACGCGGTAGATGCGAATGGAACAGGACCGGTCTGAGTGGCGCGCCTTGGGAGAGGCCTATGTCCAGCAGTGGACGTCTATCGGCTGTAATGATGATGATAATGATAGAGTCGTTTTTGAGATAATGTGTATAAATACATGGTCAGTTCAATTTAAAGTATTAAAATCTAAGATAATTTGCATATTTTAGTTTTATTTGCAAATTGTATAGGACCTGATGCTGAATTTCAGACTGCCCCCGGATACCTTAGTCAGAAGTGGTAAGTATAATATGTAACTAATGAGTGGAACTACTACTATGACTATAACCAAAACTTTGGACCGGTGTGCGGGGATGAAGGGCGTTCTTTATCGATCCTTCTGACGAAAATTAAAGACAAAAGAAGACTTGTATAAAAAACTAGCTTTTCCCCGCAACTTCGTATGCGCAGAAATATTAAAAAGTAAAATCCCGATTTTTCCCGTTCCCGTAGGAATTTTGCAAAATCCTTTCTTAGCGGATGCCTACGTCATAACATCTACCTGCATGCCAAATTTCAGCCCGATCCGTCCAGTGGTTTGGGCTGTGCGTTGATAGATCACTATGTCAGTCAGTCACCTTTGAGTTTTATATATTTAGACTAGCTTCTGCCCGCGACTTCGTCCGCGTGGAATTTGTTAATAGCATTCCCGCGGGTACTATGCATTTCCTCGGGATAAAAAGTAGCCTATATGTTGACCAGTGTTATAAACTACCCCCATACCAAATTTTGTTTCAATCTGTCCAGTAGTTTTCGAGTTAAATCCGGACATACATACATACATACATACAGTATTTTTTTCTAAAAATCGTTATTTTGTGTTCAGTATCGTTCATATAGTCCCTTTGACTTGATAGTTTCTTTTAATTTTCAATTTTCAGCCGCGACTTCTACAGAATTATTATTTATTATATGTATAGATTTTTCCTTTTTTTTCTCGGATTCATTAATCTCTTATGAATAAATAGTTTAGTGCCAAAATTCATTATTTAGGTAATATCAGACTGGTTTAAAGAATGTTTTAGGGAACTCATCAATCATTTCCTTTTTACTGGACAATAGGCAGGTAATCTAACAGTAGGTAATCTGCATAACGTGTTTCTTGAAAGTGTTTGTAATCTAGGATTATAATTTAATTTTTCCCGTTCCCGTGGGAATATCGGGAAATCCTTTCTTAGTGCTCCCCTACGCTCCCCAAGGAACCTGCATGCCAAACTTCAGCTCTCTACGGTGATCCCCGCGACCTAAACATTAAAATGTAAAAATCCCATTTTTTCTCGTTCCCGTTGGAATTTCGGGAAGTCCTTTCTAAGTGCTCCCCTACGCTCCCCAAGGAACCAGCATGCCAAATTTCAGATCCTTACAATGTTTCCCGCGACTTCGTACGCGCCTAAAAATTTAAATGTAAAATTCCCTTTTTTCCCCGTTCCCGTGAGAATTTCGCGAAATCCTTTCTTAGTGCTCCCCTACGCTCCCCAAGGAACCTGTATGCCAAATTTCATCTCTCTACGACCAGTATTTTCGGCTCTGCGTTGATATGTCAGTCAGTCAGTCAGTCAGTTTCTTCTTTTATATATTTAGATAGATAGATAGCTGTTTCCCGCGACTTCGTACGCGCCTAAACATTAAAATGTAAAAATCCCATTTTTTCCGTCCCCGTGGGAATATCGGGAAATCTTTTCATAGTGCTCCCCTACGCTCTCCAAGGAACCTGCATGCCAAATTTCATCTCTCTACGATGATCCCCGCGAGTGCTCCCCTACGCTCCCCAAGGAACCTGCATGCCAAATTTTGGCTTTCTACGACCAGTAGTTTCGGCTCTGCATTGATGTGTCAGTCAGTCAGTCAGTCAGTCAGTTTCTTCTTTTATTTATATATTTAGATAGTTAGATAGCTGTGTCCCGCGACTTCGTACGCGCCTAAACATTAAAATGTAAAAATCCCATTTTTCCCGTTCCCGTGGGAATATCGGGAAATCCTTTCTTAGTGCTCCCCTACGCTCCCCAAGGAACCTGCATGCCAAATTTCATCTCTCTACGATGATCCCCGCGACTACGTACGCGCCTTAAAATGTAATAAACCCATTTTTTTCCCGGTCCCGTAGGAATTTTGGGAAGTCCTTTCTTAGTGCTCCCCTACGCTCCCCAAGGAACCTGCATGCCAAATTTCAGCTCTCTACGACCAGTAGTTTTGGCTCTGCGTTGATATGTCAGTCAGTCAGTCAGTCAATCAGTCAGTCAGTCAGTCAGTTTCTTCTTTTATATATTTAGATAGATAGATAGCTGTTTCCCGCGACTTCGTACGCGCCTAAGCATTAAAATGTAAAAATCCCATTTTTCCCGTTCCCGTGGGAATATCGGGAAATCCTTTCATAGTGCTCCCCTGCGCTCCCCAAGGAATCTGCATGCCAAATTTCATCTCTCTACGATGATCCCCGCGACTACGTACGGGTTTTAAAATGTAATAAACCCATTTTTTCCCGTTCCCGTGGGAATTTCGGGAAGTTATTTCTTAGTGCTCCCCTACGCTCCCCAAGGAATCAACATGCTAAATTTCAGCTCTCTACGATGATCCCCGCGACTACGTACGCGCCTTAAAATGTAAAAAAACCATTTTTTCCCGTTCCCGTGGGAATTTTGGGAAGTCGTTTCTTAGTGCTCCCCTACGCTCCCCAAGGAACCTGCATGCCAAATTTCAGATCTCTACGATGTTTCCCGCGACTTCGTACGCGCCTAAACATTAAAATGTAAAAATCCCTTTTTTTCCCGTTCCCGTGGGAATTTTGCAAAATCCTTTCTTAGCGGATGCCTACGTCATAACATCTACCTGCATGCCAAATTTCAGCCCGATCCGTCCAGTGGTTTGGGCTGTGCGTTGATCGATCACTATATCAGTCAGTCAGTCAGTCAGTCACCTTTGAGTTTTATATATTTAGATACTAAGTAAGGTTGCTTAAACCGTTTTCATGTTTGACTTTAAGGCTTCTATTACTCGTATAATAATATTGATTGTTAATTTTTAAATTCGTTCACTGGAAAAATCAAACTTATTTATCACTAGCCGTGTTCCGCGGTGTAACTCGCGTTAGTCCTTTTTTCCCCGTTCCCGCGGGAATTCGGGTATTCCTCTCTTAGTTCTCCCCTACGCTCGTCAAGGAACCTGCGACGAAAACGACCAGTAGTTTAGGCCCTGCGTTGATCGACCAGTCAGTCAGTTTCTTGTTTTATTTATATTACCCATGTAGATTATAAAAACCAAAAGTATCTTTTGTTATTCTTTACCGGCCGGTCTCTTCCCCGATAGTTATAACTTGGATCTTTTCGAGTCAAGAGTGAACAGGTACTGTCTTAGTAAGCATGTATCATACTCAATCACATCGTCACTTACCATCAGGTGAGCTTGCTTATAATAAAAAACAAACATTTCCAGAAATGAATCAATAAACATTAAGCCGTACGTAAACAGATCAAAGTCACCGCCACAAAAGCTAGGCCAAACGCTAAAGGTTAGTATTTCTGAGCTCAGTCCGAAGAGAGGACTTCTCAGACACCTTTGAATTACTTCGCAGCTGTTTCCAGGTTTCCTCGAGATTCACTAAAAAGCTAGGTAAAAAAAAGAGTTTTTGGCTAAAATTTTGCACAAATCAATAAATTACACGAAAATAAAACGTTGATAATTTCAAACAATAATATAAATTTAAGATTCCATTGAATTAAAGAAACTGGGACGCGGTATACTCTTAGAAAATTCCAAGGATTTTCAAGAGCAATAAGTCACTTACAGCTCGTCTTACATACATATGTAAATTGCATGGACGAGGTCCGAGCGAATGTGGAATATGCACATAATTGCTCGAAAAGGTCAGGGCAGTAATAAAGGGCTCTGAAGTCTCGTTGTTGGAAGGCATAAGACTATGGAGATTTTCACAAAAGCATGGTTCACCCTTATTTATTGCTAAATGTCTAAACATACGGCAGATTCGCGTTCACTTACCAATAATTTACGTGTTTCATCTGAAGTACCTTGAATTAGGTATACAGGGTGCATTAAAACCATTAGTAGATAATTAACCCACAGTATCGATTAAGTGATACCGTTACTGATACACCCTCATTTTTTTCTTCTTTTACAACTCATAACTAAAAGTAACTAGCTAAAGGAATTAAACCGTCTTGCCCCTAATTTATTAGCATGAAGTAGGTATGTCATGAAACGTGTGTGAATAAGGCCCGTGAATATTTTGACAATTCCTGATGTATAGTAGTGACGACGGTGACGCCTTACTCGTACCTAATATTAAGTCATAAATCCATACCACAGAATTTTGGAAAGAAATTGGTATGATTGATAATAGTCAAAAGAATTAAAATGGAGTGGCAATTGACAGGACACATGGGAACGAATTTCTGGTGCAGAACAGAACAGAACAGTATTGTGCTGGAATGGAAGACCTTAGAAACACAAAAGACCTCGCAATAGATATCAAATGAGAACTGCCGAGAAATGACATGACATCTAGAGTCGGCCCAGGATATAAACCAAGTGGAGAAGGTTTATGAAGGTCTAATCCAAAATGGTTTAGAAAAGCGGGATGATGATGAAATTACAAAACCTTGGATCACAGTTTAAACATTACTTAGAATTAAGAATAGGAGAATAGTAAAATTGCCTTCCGCCCTATTATATTTATTTTCAACTTTTCAAAAAGAAAATTTGAAAATATAAGTAAAGAGATAAACGATCGCTCGTCGCTCGTAACTTGCATTTTAAATGTATTACACACTGACCCTGTATTTTCCCACTGAAATTAAATTGCTTTTTCCCTCTCTGTAAAAATATAAACAAATTACTATTACGACTAGTACTTGTGAGATAAATAAACATAGGAAGGAATAAAAATTATTCTACTTGTAGACACCTAAGTATTTGTTTTCACCTCAGCTTCATGTTAAAAACTTACCTAAGAACCACATCATTAGGCATTTTCTTACTACTTTCACAAAAACCTAATACATTGAATCCGGATCTCTAACACATCGCATCGATAAGTACAATGTCTACGATAAAACTGTGAATGAAAAAAGATACGAGAGGAAAAGAGTCAGTTTGCCAACTGCCTTAACGACCCACAATCCAGTAATCAAGTTAATGAAAGTGCCTGAAGATAACGCCCATGCCTTAAGATATCTGAAAGCTGAGAGGTCAAAGAAATCGAAGCCAAGACAATACTCTTTTAATTGAAGTCTGACCAATCGTCACCTGAATGGAATTAGTATCCCTTAATCCGTAATCAGACCGTGATCAGACCGCAATAAAAACTAACCTCTTTAATTAATTTCTTTAGCTGATTTTGAGATGATTTGTGAAGATGAAGCCACTCGTCTTGAGTATATCGTGTGTAGAGAAGAAGCCTGTGTCTGTGTTTTATATTGGAATTTTTTCATTTGTCAATTTTTACTCCATACTTATATCCTTCTTCTTTTCAAAGGTCAGTATTAATGTCATTGACATTAAACCTATATAAACACGAGAAAAGCCCATGTTGTCCTCGCGAGCCTAAAATTATATTGTGGGTAGACAATAAAATCCGTACGTGATCTGAAAAGAGACGCATCTCGAAATGTTATTTACTTAATCTGTACCTTGAGGTATTTTTGTACGGATAAGGAAGGTTGGTGAGAAAAGGTTGGCTTTCTTATTGGTTTTTATACTTTTAATTACATAGAAGGGACTAGATTGTGAAGGATTCTTTTTATATGGGCCCCACGTTGGGCGCCAGTTAACGACTGTAATTAAATGGAGAAATAAATACTTATATATCAAACTATTCTAACTAATTTCAATGAAAGTTTTCATTAATTTTAAAATCACTAATGTAACTTTGACGTATATGATAAGTAAACTTAACAATTACGTCTGCGATGTCAATTTAAATCATGACCAAAGTAAAAAATATCGTTTAATTATAAAAAAATAGTAATAAAGATAGCTTTCGAGGATAAGGATTCATTAGAAGATGAAACTTTTTCTTGGAAGTCTGACCCAAATCTAAATATAAGTCGCACTAAAAATGAAATAGGCATGTATGTATATTTAAATGTATTGTCTTTGGAGGGAGCGCTAAAGATTTAGGAATAAATGACAGACCGTGGCTTATTTATTTGTTAGGAATAGAATTGGCAATGTCAAATTACCTTGTTTACTCAAGTTCGGCTTTAGAAATAGTAGGCTTTTACCGAATTGAATTTCTTATCAAGATTTCGGAAACTACGATCTTAGATTTAGTTTTTCTTTGAAATCCACGCAGTTTGTTAACTTTTCCGTTTATTTTACCGTTTCTGTAAGGTACTTTTTCATCATTATTATTTTTCGCTCTTTAGTTACCTATTTAGATGACTTTATATCGTGCTCGTTTGCCGAGCATTTCCAGATACAATTAAAACACATACAATTTTGGTTTGATAAAAAGATCAAAGGCAAATTATGATTTAACGTATTATCAACCAAATTTTAGCCAAAAAACTTCTGCGAGACAAAACTGTGTAACCGGTCCTTGCTGTTTCCCACAAAGTTGCTAGCGAATTCTCAAAATGTTTGGATTATGTGTGTTGGTCATAGTTTTTGATTACCTATTTGAGATATGACGATAACTAGCACGTCTCGTATTTTGTAACTTCTTTGTGTTTTTAAGCCGTGCTATCGTAGTATTTTGACCTACAGCCTTTTATGCTGAGATGGTTACGCGAAATTCAATTTGAATTTAATTTACCACGGACTTTTTTGGTGATGGCAAACATCTTGAGGAAACATGCACGCATCTGCGGAGCAA
The DNA here is from genome assembly GCA_963971205.1 of Aethes cnicana. NCBI lineage: Eukaryota > Metazoa > Arthropoda > Insecta > Lepidoptera > Tortricidae > Aethes > Aethes cnicana. The sequence continues at coordinate 8,805,687 of OZ020289.1, read as the reverse complement.
TTCAAGGATATGACGCGTTTGGGAGCTATATAGCGCAAAACCTTCTCGTGATGTGAGGATGAAGCATGGGCCCAGCAGTAAGACTTAAATAGGTTGTTGTGGAGCACTTTTGCTCTCTGCCAAATTCATGAAGTAAACCTCACTGCAGAATGTGAGATAAGTTTGATATTTCACCTATTCAAATGAACCCGTCTCTGCGCTCACCTTTCCGCTTTATTACACCGCAGTTTTTAATAAAAACCCGTGATAAATGAGCTTCCTGAAATCCATGCTTAGTAGAAAAGCCGTGGGTCAAAAACTTTTAGGGATCCACGATTCCACAAAAAGGAGTTTCACCGTGCATCCGACCTTTTTCAAAAGTTTTCGAAGTTCACGTCAAAAACAATTCTTGTCGGTGTAACGAGCGTAACTTTGACGTTTTCATGTAAAAACTTGATATTAAAGAAAAATCTTTGAGGGTGTAACTTTTATGATCCTTCGGTATTAAAAGTCACAGATATATTTGGGCTGTATACACATAAGTAATAATTTATGTGTAAAAGAACAAACTAAGTTAGTTTTGGTTGAATAACTATGACCTATTTACCAACCTAAGGTAAATTTGACGGCAGGCATGATTACAGAACCAATAATCTAAGAATGGTTAATTGTGATTTGTTTTTGGCAAACAGTAACAGCATTATACTAAAAAAACGTTTATCACTCTCTGAAGGATCATTATTTTACAATGATTGAGCAATCCAGGCACCACCTACACACATGCGGCCCCTGTGAGTGGCTCTTCAGGATAACGTTAGATTTGCATATTACAACGCCCGGATCTTTCCTTTTTTGTTTCCCCCATAAAGCTATGTACATATTTGTTTTCGCCACAAAATACGTTAGCGTGTTGGGGATTTTTTGTGTGTAGTGTGTACACTAGCCCGTTTGAGAAAGGTACGACTACAATCAATGGAGGAATCGGAATGTTTGACTTGTAACTCGTATTTGAAACAATCTTACAATAAAAATAATAAAACGAGAATATATGTGAAAATCTATAGCCTCGTCTACAGTGTAATTGTGTTCAACATTATTACGCAAAAATCTCTGAATTTCTGAGACGCAATGTCAACTCTTGGACGAGTATAAAGACAAGTTTCTACTACTTACGTACACCAACTACTACCTAATTCTCGTACGCGTCCATTGTATGGAAATTTACATGTATACCTTGGGCTGCAAAATAATGATGACCAGAAATGCTTTTTTCAGCATTTTGGTATTCTGTTAATTCTTTTTCGACAAGTGATTTTTATTCAATACGATATTATAACAAAGAAACATTTTAAGTATTTCATAAAAGTTATAAATAACCAAGTTTAAATGAGACCCAAATGCCGCGAAGCTCAGGGCAGCCTGAATTCAGAGACCTAAGTATTTAGCTTAGAGAATGTCTGAGCAGTTCAATCTAGGAATCTGGAACGCCTGGATGGTTGAAATTTTAATTCTGAAAAGGTTTTACGTTGGTGTGAGTTAGCTTGAAGCATAGAAAGGGTGTAAAATTAGGTCGTTTGTGCTGTGGGTGTATATTTGGTATCATATTCAAGCTTAAACGTACATTACGTACGTTTTCATTTACATATTCAAATGTCCTCAAACCGCCCTAATTGCTCTTGACTTTCTTTGCGTGAAATTGGGTTGGTCCATATTATTCTCAAGAGAAACTATTCGTTTTACAGGGATAAAAAGTAGCCTTAATAGTTCCTCGTAGTCCATACCGTATGTTTTGTACCTTTTGTATAAATACTGTCTCTACTACTATTATACTGTCTAACTTCAAAAATTTAACTTATTAAAATAATAATATGTATTTTATTTTGAATTAGCAGTCCAAGATATCTTCCACTTCACTAGTGCGTGTCTTAAGAGTCCCCTGTACGCACGGCGTTTCTCAACTTTTCATACAAACGTAGTTTCGCTTTTATTCCCAAATTACTAAACAGATTGACTCGAAACTTGGTATACATAATAAAAACATTATTGTGAGTGTCCGAAATTATTAAAAATCGTTGTAAAATAAAATACAGCCAAAAAACTGAATTTTGAAGTTTGTATGGAGGAAACTAAAATGGACCTAGTTTCTTTGTTATTCAATTTCTTACAATCAAAGTGTACTTGTAAAACTTGGTGCCAATCTGATGAATAGAAATAAAATAGAAATAAAACGTAACTACCATTTTATGGAGAAAGGAGGGTACTGGGGACTCTTAAAGTCTTCTGGGGCTCCAATGTACCTGTATTTAGGTAGTAATAGACATTCCAAGACAATAAGGTGAATTGTAATATTCTATAAAGATATTATATTATTTACCAAGAACATGATTATTTTTGGACAAAATCAATATTGTCTCCCGAATATGGAGCCCATACAATATTACCATTTGGAGCGACTTAACTTCGACGTAGAAAATTAGGCATACCATTTACTAACATAATATTTTGCTAGCAAAGTTTCTCGTTTTCGATGAAAGTTCTGCTGTATGATGAGCCTTAGTTAGTAATACTTAGTTACGGTTGTGCCTTTGGAAATATTACTTCGAACTTGGCAAATTCTTGCTGTATCTGTAATCATGCTGCGATGGAATTCTACCATTTATTTCACTTGATGTATATCGTGTATTCCAGGACTGATGGCCGATTGGGCTGGAAAGTTCTCGAGTGGCGCCCGCGAACCGGGAGACGAGCTGTCGGTAGGCCTCCAACAAGATGGAGCGACGACCTCGTGAAAGTCGCAGGAAACCGGTGGAAGCAAGTAGCACAGGACCGGTCTGAGTGGCGAGCCTTGGGGGAGGCCTATGTCCAGCAGTGGACGTCTTTCGGCTGTAATGATGATGATGATGATATCGTGTATTTGTTATAATCGTGAACATAACTTGAAAAACGGACGCACCAACTTGATTCTTTAAAAACAGTCCAGTGCATAATTTAATTTAATTATTGCTGTCCGTGGGGTCCGGTCTGTTCATGCTTGAAAGGACGTTTAAAAAAAATCATCTGCAATAAATATATTACTAAGTCAAACATTTTAAGCGAGATACCTCATCATGTTCTTATTGACATGTATAAATGAACTCTTTTATACATGATGTATTTCATTATTTATTGACATTTTGAGACTGTCGACATCTATGGAATTTATATTTATTTGAAAATGGAGGCCATCTCCATAAATTTTTTTTCTGGGCCCTTTTAGACTACACATCTCTAAGATCTTAGATTTAAGTTTAAGTTAGGGACTATACATCCCTTCATTAATTCGTAATTTTAGTACGTACCTATATGTATAAATTATACATGTAATGTAAATTTTGTAACTATGTGGAAATTTTGAAAAAAGGCCTTCTGCTTGAGTTTGTTGCGGCGCTTCTTCTCAAGCAATGGGTCTAGGAAGCGCTGGTAAATTCTTTTTCTGACGTGTAAAAGTGCCCCTATGTGGCCAATTTGCTGAATAAATGATTGAATTTGAATTTGAATTTAAATTCCAAATCAAGCATTAAATCCTACAATGTGTGGCGTAACGAAGCAAAATATCGAAAGGTCCTCACAATACAACAATGGAGCTTTGTCGATGGAACCCAGACATCTCCACAATAGGGATAACGCCTTTACCCTCTAGGGGATCAGTCTAAACTAGATTTTTAGTTGGTTTTCAGTTATGAATAAATATAGATATTTAACTTTTGCAATCGAAATTTCAGTTTTGTTGACAACAGCGTATCCTAATTATTTTTATCTACACTCATATCATAAACCCTATATGATGCGTTCAAAAACCGCAAATCATGACCAGCATTAAGATAAACTGTTTACTTAGAAAAGATTTCTTATCTGTGAAAATGTTCTAATAACTGTATTCGGAACGTGCGAAGGGGGTGGAAGGGGTAAAGAAAGCGATCGCTGCGCTTGTCGCGGCAGAAATGTGCAACGAAAGGGGATCAGTCAGTAAACAAACAAACTTGTCAATGTTGTTTTGATTTTTTTAATGGGTCATAATTTAAAAAAGTTAAAACTATTATGCCCCCATTTTTAGCAGAACAAAACGAATTCTCTCAAGAAGAAACTGAAAGGACTTATGATATTGCTCGAATAAGAATTCATGAGGAAATAATTGTACAAGACTAAGAATATACCGGGTACTCGATAAAATTAAATACCTCATAATTTATTCAATTGTATTATTTATTTATCGTATGGCTTATTACACAGATGTATACCTAAAAACTACAGTTTAAATCTGCATTCCTTGAGAAACATTGCCACTTCATGCGTGAATGTTTTAAAAGTCTTCGGCTTTTCCGTTATAACTGGTCAAAGGGCATTCCAGAACGTGTGCCGAACAGTTTGTTTCGTTTCTGTTTTTTATTTTATAAAGTTTTGCACTTACTTACGTACTTATTTACAAAGTTTAAAAACTTATGTTATTATTAACAACTTACTACTACTACGACTACAGCCTATTTGCGCCCCACTGCTGGGCGCAGGCCTCCTCTCATCACGATAGGGTTTGGGCTATAGTCCCCACGCGGGCCCAGTGCAGATTGGGGACTTATTAGACACGTCTTTGAATTACTTTGCAGATGTACAAATTGACGAATACTGGGTTTTTCACTGAAACATGATTAACAAAATCGTTTCCGAGCGAAACGCAACACTCTAAACAAATTAAATTCAAACAAAACAACGGCCCATAAATACGTTTGTTGGGATTAAAACGCCACGTAGTGATGTGCCCCGACAATATTCATTAAATCAAAATGAAATTATATTGCATACTTACTTATTAATAATTTAATCTTTAGCACAGGATATTTAATAGTACTACATACAGAATGGCCACGGAATCACCCGCCTGAATCTAACTGGCACGCAACTATCGCCCAACTCGCCCTTACCGTCATTTGTTTCATCCGGAGATGGTGAGTGAATCATTGGCCCGCGTAGTAGTACACACACATTTATAAGTGTACTAGCTTTTCCCCGCAACTTCGTATGGGCAGAAATATTAAACTGAAAAATCCCGTTTTTTTTTCGATCCCGTGGGAATTTCGGGAAATCCTCTCTTAGTGCTCACATACGTTGTGAGAGAATCCTTTTTGCCAAATTTCATGTTTATAGGTCTAGCGGTTCAGAAGTTTCATACAAACTTTCAACCCCCTTTTTACCCCCTTAAAGGGGGAATTTCCAAAAATCCTCTCTTAGTGCTTCCTTACGTTCCCTAAGGAACCTGCATGCCAAAATCCAGCTCTCTACGACCAGTAGTTTCGGCTCTGTGTTGATCGATCAGTCAGTCAGTCAGTCAGTCAGTCAGTCAGTTTCTTGTTCTATATATATAGATATAGATATTGACACTTCATTCGAATTGTGTTCAAAATCGTGCTTTTATAGGCCGTGTCCGCCGTGTGTCTTTAGTCTCTTACAGCGATTTTAATTGTCTCAATTTGAACTATCCCTATCCCCTGTGAACATTACCTGATTCTTGACATTTCAGTAGGTATTAAAACCTGATAAAACCTGATGATGATGATGCCATCCTGACTGCTTTCGGCCACAGACTGCATAGACTGGATTTTTTAATTTGTTATTATTATAAGACTAGCTTCTGCCCGCGACTTCACGCGCGTTGAATTCGGTTATCACGTTCCCGCGGGAACTACGTGTTTTTCCGGGTTATTTTGCTTTCTTTCTTCCCATGCTGTGGGATGATCGGATGATCATCCCAATTACTTTGTAAGGATTTCCTAATGTGTTTCTTCGTGCTATGATATGGAAATCTTTTAAAAGCGAAGCGAAGATAAGACTCTTAAAATCCGGAAACGTATTGACTTAGGTACTTCTATCTTCTATCATATAGCTCGTTCGATTACCACCTTTTAGTATAAAAAAGAACGCACATAAATTCCGTATTCGGCTATTGGCCACGAAGTGGCGTCACTTCACTTAATAAATTCCAAACCGAAACATTTCCCACCTCTACTGCAAATTTCCACTTGCCAAAGGCAAAAGGCTCTAGATTGTTCCACTTTGTACAGTTTTGTTTCACTCACACCAAACCTTTGTGATAAAATGAGTTCGTTATTTTGTTTGCAAACTGCTATGCAACGATTTTGATACTTTGAAGGCATTCCATCTTAGGCCTCAGGGTGGGCAAAGCATTCGAGATCTTCTTAATAAGAAATTCGGTGTCCATGGGCCGCAGGGACTGCTTACCATCAGGTGACCTGTGTGCTCGTTTGCCTACCAATGACATAAAAAAGTTATTGACACTTATTTCAATAGGTCGTAACGTAACGTATTATGTAATGGACCACTACGTATGCATATCAGAAGTCTAAAGGCAAAATAAAACCACTTCAATGCATACATTTTTGAATAAAAAACTCCTATCGCATGACACAACGAAGTTTTATTTAGTGCAAAGTTTTGTTTGTATGTATATTCTCGCTATGGCTCCAGCAACATTTACATAAATTGACAAAATAAGTAATTTTAGCAAAGACTTGGCAGTCAAAAACGCACAAACATCTCGTGATGAAGCGGTAGAAAATCCGAATAAGGAAGGTAATAATGACGTCATTATAGACCCCTTAAAAGTAAATGAGGGCACACACCTTCGTTAGACTTCGCTGACGAGACAACTTAAGCCGACTTAAATTGCTTATGGGGTGTTTTAGAATGCATCGCATTTTGACAGGGAACAACCACAATAGCGTATTACTTCCTGTAGCTGATCTCAGTTCGCCCCATAAGCCTAGCTGTTTGATCTACCTCCTCTCATTGAGAGGGTTCGGGGCTCAAACACGACTCGCTTCGTACCTCTTTAGTTTACAAGGTGTTTCCGTCGCGCTATGACATGGGGATCTTCAAGAAGTGAGTGAATAGAACCCTTAAAGGCCGGCAACGCATTGGCAACTCCTCTGGTGTTGCACTTGTCCATGGGCGACGATGACTACCTCCCATCAAATAGCTCGTCTGCTCGTTTGCCCCACTATAGTATAAAAAGTACTAACGTACAAAATTCAATTTGAATGTACAACTAAGGCTTTCGGTGAAGGGAAAACATAGCTAGGAAAGCTGCACTCGACTGCAAAGTACCTCAAGGACGTGCTTGAAGTGCCGAACTGCACTGAGACATTGCAGATAAGAGATTTGTTATCTTGCCTTTCGTGAAGTCAGTTTTATTTAAGTAATTACTCAATTAGGCTCATTTTCATTCTATATTGTTCAATTAATGTTTTTTCTGATGAACCAAATAATTGAAATAAACAACAAATAAAAAATAACCAACGACAAAAAAAGTACTTTTTCTCAAACATGCTCGGAAATGTTCGTGTTACTTTCAAAAAAAGAAGACGCGAGGCTGTCCTTTGCCGGCCTTGGCCAGCAAAAACATTATTTTTTCCCCGTTCCCGTTTTTTTCCCCCCAATGCCGCACTGGACCCGCGTGGGGACTATAGCCCAAACCCTCTCGTGATGAGAGGAGGCCTTTGCCCAGCAGTGGGACGCAAATAGGCTGTGGTAGTAGTGTAGTAGTAGTGGCTTTTTTTTAATTCGCTTGCTATTTGAGACACCTCTGTAGAGAAACTGACAAATCCATGGAGGTAATAAGTACAACTTCCATGGCCAAATCATCCACGATCATGGAAGGAGTAAATACTGATATGGGGTAAGTGCGCCTAAATTTATTTCGCCCCTATGCCTTGTAAACAGCCAACTACTAGTTAAGTAATATTTATAGGTTTCGATATATTTATGTTAGGCGCACTTACCCCATCCTGGCGCACTTGCCCCGAAACTGACAAATCCATGGAGGTAATAAGTACATACTTCCATGGCCAAATCATCCACGATCATGGAAGTAGTAAATACTGATGTGGGGTAAGTGCGCCTAAATTTATTTCGCCCCTATGCCTTGTAAACAGCCAACTGCTAGTTGAGTAATATTTATAGGTTTCGATATATTTATGTTAGGCGCACTTACCCCATCCTGGCACACATGCGCCGAAACTGACAAATCCATGAAGGTAATAAGTACAACTTCCATGGCCAAATCATCCACGATCATGGAAGTAGTAAGTACTGATGTGGGGTAAGTGCGCCTATATTTATTTCGCTCCTATACCTTGTAAACAGCCAACTACTTACTAGTTGAGTAATATTTATAGGTCTCGATATATTTATGTTAGGCGCACTTACCCCATCCTAGCGCACTTGCCCCGACTGACCTTACGTATTTCCTCGCTGTTTGAGAAAAGCATTATATTATACCTCGGCCGCAATTTTTGCGATTGCCGGACTCGTACTAATAGACGGCTTCGCTTCGCTCAGCCCGGCTCATTGCCGGACGAGTCAGTTAGAAACTCGTCCGGCAATGCGCTACTTGGCGGCCTCTGCAATAATGTACTATTAATAATATTTATGTTTTTAATAATTATTTTGAACCCTCTCATGCAGAGGGTCAGGGGTCGATTCCGGCTCGCACCGCTAAGTTTACTTATGTGCGAAATTCAATTTGAATTAACCACTAAGTTTTTCGGTGAAGGAAAACATCGTGAGGAAACCTGCACGCATCTGCGAATTAATTCAAAGATCCAATCCGCACTGGGCCCGCGTGGGGACTACTTATAGCCCAAACCCTCTCGTGGTGAGAGGGCCTCAGCAGTGGGACGCAAATAGGCTGTGGTAGTGGGTAGTAATAATTATTTTATTTACAGACGTACATCGATGGGAGAAAATGTTGACGTATGTCTTATTCAAGTAAACCCGTTTTTTTTGTCTTGTTTATTTAAGTCAAAAGTGTACATAAATAGGTACATAATAACTTCACCGTCGACACGAAAATTTAAAAGTCAAATCGACTTTGCATACATTGGGCATCGCAAAATAAATTCAGCTCTTCTATTTTTTTAGAACCCCACTCTCCTCTCAAAAACGTTTCATCCTAAAAACTAAAACAAGCTGCCCTTATTTGTGGAATCTACCAATCTTCCAATTATAGTATAAATGGCAACATTCCACAATTTTGAGCCAGTATCTATTAGATATAAGCCACAGGGCTACCATCATGATCTCATTACGTGAGCGACTGGCTAAACAATTAAGTTATATTGGCAACACTGGACGTTGCGTTCCATCACACGCTGTTTAGTTTGCTTTAAGCGCAGCGGTTGCGGTCGAGTGTAGCTCGCTGCGTTTGACGTGAAACGGGATGGTACCGGAATATTTCGTTAGGTAACTTTGATGATGTTGCTAGTATTATCGACTAGCCTTGTCCTGTGATATTCCTCGTAAGTTGAATCTTTTCCCGTTCCGAAGGAACTTCGGGAACACAACAGTGCTAGCACTGCTTTGGCATAAGACGGTGGTACTTAACTATCCGGACGAATTCAATTCAATTCAATCATTTATTCAGCAAATTGGCCACATAGCGACACTTTTACACGTCAGAAAAAGAATTTACCAGCGCTTCCTAGACCCATTGCTTGAGAAGAAGCGCCGCAACAAACTCAATCAGAAGGCCTTTTTTCAAAATTTACAAAATTTACATTACATGTATAAAATATACATATAGGTACGTACTAAAATTACATTGAAGGGATGTACTTAAATCTAAGATCTTAGAGATGTATAGTCTTTGGAGACTATACATCTCTAAGATCCAGGGTCCAGAAAAAAAAAATATATAAAAAATTATGGAGATGGCCTCCATTGTCAAATAAATATAAATTCCATAGATGTCGACAGTCTCAAAATGTCAATAAATAATGAAATACATCATGTATAAAAGAGTTCATTAATACATGTCAATAAGAACATGATGAGGTCTCTCGCTTAAAATGATCCATGTTTTTGATCTATATCAACGAGTTGCCCAAAATCACAAATCATCTATGCGTATTATTTGCTGACGACATATCACTTTTATTCAAATGTCCTAAAAACCACGACATAAGTCGCGATATATCTGAAACCTTACAAGAAATAACCAATTGGTTATCCAATCACTGCCTGGAATTAAATCTCAAAAAAACCAAGTTGATCCAATTCAGACCATATCAAAAATCCCCTATTAATCTTACAAAAACATCGACTGAAACTGGCATCGCAGAAGTCGCTGAATTCAACCTGCTCGGATTAAATATTGACACTAATTTAAACTGGAAGATACACGTAGATGAAATAAAAATCAAACTGTCACGTTTTATATATGCCTTGGGAATTTTAAAACGTAACACAAATATTAAATGTGCACTTTCTGCATACTACGCCTATGCACACTCGTGGCTACAGTATGGAGTTATCTTATGGGGCCACAGCACTGATGCCCACGATTTATTTATAAAACAGAAAAAATGTCTACGGATTATAGTAAATATCCACCAGCCACAGAGCTGCAAGCGACACTTTATAGAACAAGGCGTACTTACTTTACCGTGCATCTATATATTGGAAATAGCCGTATTTGTAAAGAAACACCTTGATTTCTTCCAATTTGTTAAAAGCGAACGCAGAAACAATAAATTAAACCTACCGCCAGAAGTTAAATTAAAAATATATAGAAACGGCCCACATTACCGATGTATCAATATTTATAACAAACTACCCAATACCATAACACAAGAAGAAAAATGCCACATATTTCGAAAAAAACTAAAAGACCTGCTCATTAAGAAGGCCTATTATTCAGTAGAAGAATTCATGACCGACAAAATTACATAGACATTAACACATTTTATATTAAACCATATTTATAAAAAAAAAAAAAAGATTGCAATGTATCCGTTTGAACATTATTATTTAATTTAGAATTATTATTATTATTGTGACGAAATTAAAATTTATGCATGTGAATATTGACACTAGAAAAATTAAACAAATACCTTGACTATGTTATTAACTTATTGAAATATCTAAATAAACTAATACTACCTACCTTTAATTAAACTTAATTACTATTATAATTAAATTGCAATACCCTTATCAGGGTGAAATGTACATGTCTATTATAATATTTATGACTAAGACTTGCTTGTAACATCTGTTGTACATTTGACGCAATAAATGAAATGAAATGAAATGAAATGAAATGAAATAAAATGTTTGACTTAGTAGTCATATATTTAAAGCTAATGATTATTTTTAAAAGTCCTTGCAAGCATGAACAGATCCGGTCTTTCCATCAGCAGAATTAAATCCTACACTAAGCCCTTCAAATACAGGGTGTTCATGTTGATATGCGTTAACTTCGGCGTAGCACTTGGGACATTAACAGAAACGATCCCGTAAATGAATTTTAGTTGATATCCAAAAAAACTTTTTTGCGTTTTCATTGACGACTAATGTATAAGGCCCTTTAGAGTTAGACAAAAGTTACTGTCTACTGGGAGCGAATTCTCTGACTATTCGAAATGATTTCATAAATGACAGATCCATACAAAAATGACAGATTACATTGAAAATTCTTATACGACATTATCACGACAAGTTCGAGATAGGGCCCTGTCAGAGTTTCATAATTGTCATATTGATGTGACACATAAACTAAATAGCAAAACATCAAACGAACTCATTATTTTCACCTCTTTGTCATACACAAAGGAGATTTGGAAATTCTTAATTATAAAAAAAAAATTAAAAGCAAATTATCAAGTAGATTTTACACTGGTTAAAGTACATCAGTGATTAAATTAAGATCTTGAATATTTAAAGAACGGTGTTAGCAAGCACCTTGGTTTCTTGGAGAAATTAACTTAATTAGGCCTGAAGAATGTTCCCTTAAAATTAACGAATATCAACATGAGCAGAGCACCCTGTAGACGTTCCAGCTCAAAAAGATGCCAAGTTAAAACCACGAAGAAACACTCGAGTTCGGATATAATGCAAAGAGTACTTTTCAGGCTTCCCAACTGCGCTAAGTGGCTACCAGTGAAAATTCACGAGAAATGGGGATAATGCATAGGAAATAATATTGATATAATTGTATTAAAAGGATCATGATTATTCAACCTCTTCCAGTTTGACCAAAGCTGGCTTTAGCTGGCCATGAACTTTCCAAATAATAGAAATATCAGCATATTAATAAGGAAACAATCAATACTTACTGGATGAAATAAAATCAGTCGACGATATTTGGCGATACGCGCGCACTTTTTCTGAACTCTAACTAGTACTAACCAAGTTATGAGCTATTAAAGAAAAAGAATTACTTAGATGCCAGTACGTATATCGTCAATAAACATAGATGAAATATTTTATTTATTTATTATTTTAAACTTTATTGCACATTAGTAGTGGTGCAATGAAAGTCAAGAAATACTAACAAAAAAAATACATAGGTATACATAAATATATACACCATCATAATTATAAATACATAACTAAAAACTAATACATACCTTTACATAGGAAGATGGCAAAAATAAAACAAGTGAGTATCAAGATGATCAATTCTGCTTACATATAAATGCCTGAACTGCTTCTTAAATAGAAATAACTTATATGCTTCCCTGATTTTTAAGGTTTTTTTTTGCATTTTTTTTAATTCTAGGGAACTGAACCTCTAAATGTCTGCATTTACAAGTTAACGACGTGCATGTTCCCTATAGCTATTTTAGTAGAATTTCCTTCAGTTTAAAACTTAGTTTTAGACAATGGTGGTGTAATGGCGCCATGCCAGTTTTAGGACGTGACGACGCGGAATTACTGGAGTAAAAGTTGGCTAATTTATTATTGTTTGAATTCGCCGTTTTTGTTCGGTTTGTTATGAAATTGTTTTAGTTATAACTAGGGTTTTTAGCCACGATTGTGCTCGCTCATAGTAAAGTAACACTTTCAGGGTTTTCTGTTTAAAAAATATGTATTCGTTACGCTGTCTGGAAAATTCATTAAACTCGCAAACTTCCAGCTAAATTACAACTTAAGTAGAGTTAACTATTTCAGTATTTACGTGTTTTGAAACTGATGATGTAAAAAACAACAATACAATAGAATATTCTTTATTGAACACCACACATGACAAAGATACAAAATATGAAAATGTTTACAAAATATCAGATGTATGGGTAACTATACATTTCGAATTAATCAATAATGTACGAAATTGTTTCATCATGATAAAAGAAAACACAATTAAAAACAATTACACCTAAATTTGAAGTTTTTAATTAAATTTTACCTTGTTTGAGATTCTTTGGTTTATTTGCTTGAATTGTTTTTAGAGCAAAATGTTCTTATCTTTATTGTACTGAGTATCAATGCAATAAAAATATGTAGGTACTCTTACTTAAACATCGAGTGGTAATGATAGAGAAAAAACAAAACTAATGATAATTAGTAAAACATGTTGTCAGGTGAGTATACAGCAGGCGGTCTTATTGCTAAAAGAGCTATCTCTTAAAGACAATATTTGGGTTGGGATTACTTGGGATATTGTACTACCTATCTATAATATGTATTAGGTAGGTGTGCATGTACGTTTATAAATATATTTAAAATTTTCCTTTTTTACAAACAACATTGAATTACTTAATACGAAAAATACTCATTACAATAGTCATTTCATTTTATACATAGGTACAATAATTTTATACTTTAAAAACTTATTGAAATAAACAAATTATTGGAATGACAGAGTAAGTATTCAAATTAATAAAAATATCCTTTAATATTACTTATGAAAAATGCGATATTTGAATTATAATAATAAGGTAGGTTGTTGAGACGTTTATAAATTTGAACAACAAAAATATATCCACATTGAACAAGTCATATACGCCTATAGTTAGCGGCCATGCATCGATCAGTGACATTAACGACTTTGCTTGCGCACGCGCCTTTCTAGGGAGATCGTAGTCTATCACTAATTGGTTAACTAAAGTCAGCGTCTCACTTCGAGTGATTAACAAACTCTCACATGACAGTGATAACAATGTCACCCACAAAAACTTGTTGAGAGTCCAACATATAGTTGTATACGCATCATTAATGAAGTCCCCTGTCCGAAATGAATAGACAAGACTCCAGAGAGAAATAATTATATACGAAAACACTGATACAAATAACATGAACATGTGAAAATTAAACAGATCGTTTATTAAGCAACAGGCTTTACCGATTACACCATAAGCTAACGACAACTCGTATAACATGTTTGCCGAATTGTCAACTGCTTTCTTTTACACATTTATTATATACAATGAGACATTTAAGCTTATCGTTAATAGTAGCTAAACGAAATTTAAGCATACATATCAAAATACACGCCATCGCTGATTCGTGATCTTGTAAAGCATACAATAAATCAAGAAATGAGATTAAGAAAAAGCTCAACGAATCAAGTATATAGTACCATGCAGTAAATACAATATTTATAAAATATATGAATAAGACAGTACAAACTGTCAATATTCTCGATCTCTTGTAAATATCATCTCTCCTGTCAATTTGCAACGTTTGATCAAGATACGCAATGTAAGATAGTAAACGGACATTGGTATGAGTATTTGATATTGTATTTACCACAAACAAAGCGGCATAATTAATAAAAAGGAAACTTGATGATATAATGTTGGAAGCATTTGCGAAATCATTCCTGAACACCAGATCTACTTCCATAAGACATATGATACCAGTAATGGATAACGCTGTCACTATGCATGCCCCAATACATTTGAGTTTTAAATCTGTCGGCAACAACTCGTTATTCTTAATTCGAAATTTGAATATTCCCATCGTTTGGTAAAACACGAGCATTGGTCGAAGAGTATAAACCACTTGATTCATTGCATAATTGTTGTTCTTTTCTCGTCTTTTATTTTTTGGGATTCCATCAATAATCATACTGATCTTGTAATTGAATATTTCAATGATTAAATTTAATGACAAATTTTAATCTACTAAAAATTGTTGTTTTGATTACCGGTTACACTTGGTTCCGCCTTGGTGACGACTTTAAGACTCTTTTTGAAAGACTCTGTGTCTGTATAATTATGTTTGTATTGATGTTTTATTAAGTAGATCAATATAAATTCCATCAGCTTTTAACTTATTAATAAACTAAAGTGGTCAAGTTGTTGTAAGTAGGTATCGTAACAACGTAGACAGCCTACATATAAGCAGTTAAAATGTCCATATTGTCAATGTCACGAGTAAAAAACGTCAATACGTATTTAATTTAAGTTTATTTGCATATACATGTTTTTTAGATCTTTATTTTCGAGTAGGTAGGTAAAAACATTTAGTACTTATAGGATTCTTTGTATCGAAACTGAAAAACACTATTACTATAATTAGATAAGTAGATGATTAAGCAGCAAACATCTCATTTTGAAATAGTGTTTTTTTTACAAGGCTTAGGGCCTTATCCCACTTGCGATTTGCGAGCGAGTTGAAAGCGTTTTTCAATACAAAACTCGTACGCGGCGAACTCGCGGCGTGTTCGCCTCCATACAAAACACGCTCGCAAATCGCAAGTGGGATAAGGCCCTTAGAGTAAAAAGTGTACGAATGCTACCTACTTTTCCCTACGAGTGGTGATAACATGATGTTTTCCCAATACATTTAATTCCATTTGGAAAATACAAAAATACTTAGTTTATAAGATCCATTAGCGATGTAACATAACTTATTTTGTGTGTAGGTATATATATGAAATCTATGAATATATGAAATCACTAGTAAGTAAGATATTGTAATAATGAATATGTATTTTCTGTAGCAATAAAGGAAACACTTTATAAATACATTCAATTTTAATGAAAATGAGATATTTGTATAATAATAATAAGGTAGGTCGTTGAGACACTTATAAACTTCAAAAGCAATGATATATTCACGTTAAACATATCATAAATATCTATACGCAGTGGCCACGCGTCAACAAGTGCCATGAAAGCCTTTGCCTGCGCCCGCACAGCGGTTGAAAGCTCGTAGTCTATCACTAGCTCATTGATCAACATTTGTGTGTCACTTCGAGTCCACAGCAAGCTCTCACACACAAACGACAACACAATCACCCATAAAAACTTATAGCAACTCCAACATACTGTAGTTATGGCATCGTTGACAACGTAACCCGTGCGGAAGGTATACATAATAGTCCAAAGAGCCATGAGTATGTACGAGAAAACAGATATCAGTATAATAAATATGTGAAATTTGAATAGGTTGTTGATAAGAATGCAAATTTCAGCTATTAATTCGTAGACCAACGATAATTCGTACAAGTTCATCGCAGGAACGTGCTTCAACGTATTAGAACAATATATTCTGTATTGCTTTTTAATGTTATTTTTGTCATGTTCTCTTTTATATCCTGTGATATTTCTAAGGCTATCATTTAAAACTGTTAATCGAATCTTCAGCATCAACAACAAGACGCACATCATCGCTGTCTCGGTGTCTTGTAAACTGTACAAAACATTAGCTGTAACTGCATAAATACTTGGCCCGTTACTAAAGACGTACCAAAGACCAAATCCAAAGTTTGATAAAAATACAAACATCAGTGCGCTGACCGTATATATCCTGGATCGTCTGTAGAAATCATCTTGCAATTTTAAGTCCAGTTCAGCAAAGAGACATATTAATCGGACGTTATTACGACTTCCCGTGAGCGAGTTTGTTATAAACAAGGCAACGTAGTTTACTACCAGTAACGCTGCACTGCAATAGTAAGAAACGTTGGCGAAGCTATTTTTATACACTTCTGTCGTTTGAACTAATATTACCATTTGTAAGGCCGCAAGAAATGCTACCACGCAAATTCCAAAGCTCTTTCTTCTTCTATCAATTGGTAATATCTCTCCGTTAATCACCCGAAACCTAAATATTCCCATTATTTGTTCAAATATTAGAATCGGTCGAAGTGTATTTATTACCTGTTTCATCGTAAGCTGCATATGATTTCTCCTTTTATTGTTGGCCTTTTCCAATTTTCATGACGAACTGTAGAGTTCTTAGTGATATTTTTATATCGGCGACTCGTGAGACAATGTCAAACTATTAGTTTCGGAATCAATAATAAATCCATTAGTTACTTCATTTATAATGTAATGCCCAAGCACTAATAATGTATTTTGTAAAGTGTCTCACAAATATTAGTGCGTAAATAATTGAGTAATTTAGTAACGAAGGATCTCCAAGTAAGTCTCGAAGATGACTGCTTGCCCTACCGGCACCGTAGTGGACGGGGCATCGGGGTCAGGGGACCCCTGGGTGCCCATCAATGGTCCACTGGAGTCTGAGCGCTCCAAAATTCTCCCGGAGTGCTCACCCGGAGGAGCGGCCCGCAGAGTGGACTGTAGTAGAATGCGCAAACTTCAGCGCGGAGGAGAACTGCTGTGTATTGCGACTCCCACATAACCACCCCCCCCCCCCCAGGCCGGTTGGTATGCGTAAAAAGCATTTTCCCAGCGACAAAAAAAAAGTCTCCAAGAAGACAGAGGACAATATAATTAATAACAAGCACCTTGTTTTGTAGCACTATAAGGTTTTAGTACCACAGAAGATCGCATATAAATATTTGCACTTAAATTAAGAGACTTGAGGGTATGAAAATTAGCGGAAGCTTCAAGGTATTAATGAATTGTCCTACCATTAATTGCTATTATTGCTTGTTGGACGTCCTTGATTAAGACTTACGCTTAAGCATCTTTCCACTTTGTTTCTTCCATAAAATATGCATTAGGTCAATCATCAAAATTGACTTTAATTGCTTTTTCATCACTCAAACACGTACGGCTTTCCTTGAAGTTCAATCGATGTAAAACCTTTCAGCAATTACTAAAGCCCATAAAATTTTGATCAAGCGTAAAACATACACGTCTCCCAACATGATAACTAACAAAGAAAAGGACAATAAAAAAACGGTGAAACCAAAATTGCCAAAAACCAAAATCGAAAATGTAATCCAATGCTTCGGGCCCTCTCTCGCTTTGGAACGTGTCTTCGGAATATTCCGATTTATGTCAAATGATGGCAAATTCTTACCGACAACGGGAATCATGAAGCTGTTTAGCCTTTTAATGACTACAACGGTCGCTATACTCTTCATTATTAATTTTGACGTGCTTAATACTCTCTCAGGAACTAGAAGCACGGTGGGCATCATTAACAATTGCCCGGCGATTGTAATTCTACTTCAATATCTCACTTCAGCAGTCATGACTTCTTGTTTCCTGAATGCAGCCAACATTCGCATCATGACGTACCTGGCCGACCTGGATTTGACGCTTAACATCAACACCAACAAGGATTTCTACAAAAAAACAAAAAGACATGCAATTCTGGCACTCTCTGTTATAATACTTGTTCATCTCATATCCAGTACCTGGGATTTTCTACTTGAAACTACTGACGATGGTAGCATTATCATTGATTTCCTAAATTACATTCTGAATTTTGTCCAAGACCTTGAAATATTAGTATTTTACTTGATGATCACCATGCTCAAGTCTAGGCTGAAACTCATCAATGAATACTTAGAGAAATTCATTCATAAGGATACCAACCGGGACAAAATATCAATTAACACCATCAGTAACAGGAACGAGAGAAACGAGAAGAAGCTGGGTCTACTCGGAAACATGCCTTTTCGAAATCTGCGTGAGTTGTCTAAAGCATACGACCTGATTGGTGAAATCTGTCGATTGGTTAATGGAGTCTACAACTTTCAGATATTCATGACTCTCATCTCTGCATTTGTGTATATCGTTATTACTCTCTGGACCTCGCTGTATGTTTTCCGTACCCAAATTTATACTGCTAACTTGATTGCTATCATCCTGTGGTGTTGTAGCGAGATACTGACCGTTGCTTCCATGGCTTATGTCTGCGAGACTCTGATGACTACTCGGAATGATACAAAGGTGCTAGTGAATGAACTGATAATGGACTATGATCTGCCCACGGATGCTCGGGCGCAAGCAAAGGCGTTTATGGACCTGATCGACGCATGGCCACTACGCGTGTACGTGTATGACATGTTTACCGTCGACATTACCCTGATGTTGAAGTTTATAAGCGTCTCTACCACTTACTTGATCGTCATCATACAAATATCTCATGTTGAGAAATAAGTCTAATTAATGATCCGTTTAAAGATACAACAGAAAACGAAAAAGTACCGGCTTTCAAAAATGTAACTGATATTAGATTAGATTAGGTGTATCTTAATAAATTGCACTAAGTCTATTCAATTATTTTACACTAGCTTCCGCCCGCGACTTCGGTTAGTCCGTTCCCACGGCGACTTATGCGTTGTTCCAGCATAAAAAGTTAAAATTTGGATAAAGTAACCCGCGGTTACGGCACCTAATCTGCAATCTCGTGGTGACGCGATTGCATTAGAATAATATTATTAGATCATCATCATCATCTCAGCCGAAAGACGCCCACTGCTGGACATAGGCCTCACCCAAGGCTCGCCACTCCGACCGGTCATGTGCTACATGCTTCCACCGCTTTCCCGCGACCTTCGCGAGGTCGTCGCTCCATCTTGTTGGAGGCCTACCGCCAGCTCGTCTCCCGGTTCGCGGATATTATTAGATATTGTACGAAAACCGGTAAACGAAGTACTTGTTACTAAGTAACCCCACTGTACTCTTTGTAAACACTACGCCCCTCAAGTACCTACCTACCTCTGAACACCCCGTTGTGTCAAAGTAGCACAACCCTTAATTTACGATTTCACAGTTTCTTAGTTACTTTTTGTTCAACATGTAGTGTTTTACGATCAGTAAAAGGTTATAATGGTTCGAATCCATGTCACATTGTGAGTGGTCGTAAAAAAGGGATTGAAAGTTGCATGTTAGGGTGGAGTTAGGGGGAAATAATAATGGGGAAATGTTGCTTGACCTTCGAGTAACCTTGACGCGTTTAGCCTTCGTATTCGAAAGTTTCGTGTGGATTTTTTATTGGATTCCTTTTGTCCTGTATTTAATGCTATAATTGTAACTTTAAAATTCTATTAAAATTTCAATACTTTAGTTTTAACCTCTCTCCTTCCTACTCTATTCACCCGTATATCTTATAGGTAGGTACGTACTGTTACGATAGTCGTATGAAACAATAAAATCTATATCCATATTTTAATATAGAGCGAAAGTACCTAACTCTGTCTGTCTGTCTGTTACCTCTTCACGCTTCAACCGCTGGACCGATTTGGATGACATTCGGTATGGAGATAGTTGGAGTCCCGGGAAAGGGCATAGGCTTCTTTTTATCCCGAAAAAATCCATAGTTCCCGCGGGAACGCGATAACCGAATTCCACCATGTGTTTTTCCGGGATAAAAAGTAGCCTATGTACTTTTTATCCCGGAAAAACACATACTTCCCCTGGGAACGCGCGATAACTGAATTCCACGCGGGCGAAGTCGCGGGCCGAAGCTGTTAATATTATAAATGCGAAAGTAACTCTGTCTGTCTGTCTGTCTGTTACTTCTTCACGCTTAAGCGGCTGGGCCGGAAAACGGGATGGTCGGAGTCCCGGGGAAGGACATTCTAAATATTAGCATATGGATTAAAATAAATAAAAATAAATATCTTGGGACATTTCACACATTTTGCCATATAGCCCCAAACTAAGCAAAGCTTGTACTATGGGTGCTAGACAACGATATAAATACTTATATAGAGAAATACATACATATATAAATACCAACATCCACGACTCAAGTACAAACATTCGTGTTCATTACACAATGTTTGCCCCGAGCGGGACTCGAACCCGCGACCATCGGAATAGAAGGCAGGGTCACTACCAACTGGACCAATTCGGCCGTCAATTAGTAAGTATTTTATAAGAGTAAAAACATATTATACTCTTGGTACATCTGTAAGTTAGTCTATAAATAATTGAGTGAGGCATCTTCTGGGTAAGCGTGGTCCACCTGAGACCCTATCATTAACTTCCATCAGGTGTGATTAGGGACAAACGCAAGCCCATTCGTAATTAAAAAAACCGGCCAAGTACGTGTCGGGCCACGCGCAAAGTATAGGGTTCCGAAGTTGACGATGCCCACAGTACCTTTCTAAGACTTATTAGCATCTAGCTAGCCTGTGGTATGACGTGCCCGCCCGACGCCGCTGCCGCTCGAGAAAAATCATTGGTTTTTTAATCATTTCATAAGTTGGTCGACTATGACTCGTAAGTTTATACAGCCTACTTAGCTGTGATAGTTTTCCTTTCAACTACGTTATATATGCCACAACCGTGATTTATTTCAGCCATCCAAATACCACCATTTAGCTGGCAGAGAGGGGGGACACGTGACTCTAACAAAAATATTTCACAAACGCATCAATTAATCAAAAAATTGCCTTAACAAACCCACAATATTTTTTTAAGACCTATTACGATATGCCGCAACATGGGGTGCGCAAGAAAAAAAAATACATCCCCACTTTACGAGTAGGGGAGGTACCCTATAAAAAATATATTTTACATCACCCTTGGTGTAATAAAGTGGGATTTTCTGCCCGCTACGCGGAGAGAAAATCTCACTTCTTGGCCAAGGCAAGATGTAAAACTTTTGACAAACCACGGGCGGTAATTCGTAAAGCCCCAGATCTCATATTTATGGCCCTCACCTTCGATTCGGGCCACAGAAACCTGCGATCTGGGACATTTACGAATTCACCACCCTAGGTCTGTAATGTACTATAAAAATTTATTGTACCACTTTGTCAGCGTAACTAATAGGTATGTATGTATATTCATGCCAAATTACAGCTTTCTAGAACTAAGCATCTCCGAGAAATAGTGCGGACAGATGGACGGACGGACGGACGGACGGTCGGACATGGCGAAACTATAAGGGTTCCTTGTGGACTTCGGAACCCTAAAAATTGCTAGTTGGGTAGTAAGTAGAATAGTATAGACAAACAGAATGATATTAGCAAATCGAATCGTCAAATTGAGCTTGTCACAATGTAAACCGTTTCTGAACTAACATTAAATATTTTATTTTCCCGCCTATACGGCGCCGTTATCGCAGATGTTCCATAAAATCTAAATCCGAATCTGAATGTAACATTGTCTCCTGTCTATTTGGAGAGATGGGAAATGCTTTATCGATATGCAGGAATTGACCCATATTTTCCGCATTAGGTATGTTGTGTGTGAAGTTCCCAATCCGCGCTGAGCCCGCGTGGGGACTATAGCCCAAACCCTTTCGTGGTGAGAGGAGGCCTGTGCCCGGCAGGGGGCCGTAAATAGGCTGTTGTAGTAGTAGTAGTAGTAGTGTGAAGTCCCCAATGCGTGCTGGGCCCGCGTGGGCCTTTGGGCTAGGGGGGGTTTGCCCATTCGTGGTGAGAGAAGGCCTGTGTCCGGGAGTGGAACGCAAATAGGCTGTAGGTAATATAGTAGTTAGTATGTTGTACCAGCCCATGTTTTACTATTTTACTTTTAACTTATTTATTAGATTATTTCTATCTCTCTGTCTGTCTGTTACTTATTCACGCTTAAAACGCTGGACCGATTTAGATGAAGTTTGGTACGGAGATGGTTCAAGTTTTGGAGAAAGACATAGGTTACTTTATCCCGAAAAAAAAACGCAACGCCGCGGTGACGTTAAAAGTGAATTTACGCGGACGAAAGCTACTTAGTTACGATAAATAATGTCCACAGTGAAGAATTAAAGTCTCTGTATAAATGCTTGAACGAATGAATGAGATAAGTACATAGAATCTAGAGACGTGAATGTTAGCCACGCCATGGGTATACGTACTTTATTTATTTATGGCAACTTTGACGAACTGTCATAGAGCGCTTGGGCGCGTCAGGGAGGATCTTGGCTTGTAAATGGCGATCGATATTAAATATTTGATTCTAGATTCGATATGAATATTGTTAATTCCGGTTATCAGTGCTTTTCATTTTACAATACATAATTTACAAATCGAACAATCAAACCAATTCGTCGGTTATGATACTGATCGGGACTTGTCGGGACTAAAAGCATTCACTATGTATTCGGTAATTATAGCCATTATATAAAATTGCCATTCAATAGAATATAGCCATAATAGTAAAACACCTTACAATAATAACAGTATCATGGATATTAGTATCACAAGTTTTATCAAAAACTTAATCGAAAATCGCATAAACTACACTCAACAGCAATGAAAACGGGTCACTTTATATAGGATTTTCCATACAAAGTGACCCGTTTTCACTGCTATTGAGTGTATTTTAATTAATACATACTTATGGTCTCATTAGGTCTCCATGAAGACAAAACTAACGCAATGCAAAAGTAAATAGACTATTTAGTTAGTTTAGTAATCAGTTCGATTAGCAAGAAGCTAAGGTTAAAGTTAAGGTTATGTTTAAGTTAAAGTTAAAGGTTGTAAGGACAAAAATAAATAGAGTAATCCAAATATCGATTTAATCCGAGATTAAATCCGTGGCACATCCCTATTACCTACGCCCGAAGTATTGAATGGTAATTTCAGAGAGTGAATGGGTTTGAACGATTTGAATGAAGGAACAGTGAGCACGCCTCATCGCTGTGGGTGTCTGACGACTCATGTATTTAAATGTTCTTCTTCTTCAACTGTGTAGGTTATATTCAAGTCTATATATCAGATATATAATATGGGAGGTTGATATAACGGAACTAAGCGTGGGTGAGCTCTGTTCGTTGAAACCGAATAGAAATGCTTTTGTACCCTAACAAGGAGGTTAAAGTTTTCGAGTATGTAAAAGGCTCGATAGATTTTACCTTATGAGTTGTCGTCAGATTCGTCTTGATTGACAGCGACACTGGTAGGTATATCAAAACTTTATATGTAAGCGGATTTTTTATTTTTTCTAAAATTGAGTTATTTTCTGAACCCTGAAGTCAAAAGTCGTAGCTAAATATTCGAAGTATTTATCTGTTACCGTTGCATTTGCATGAATCACTTGAAAGAATCCCAAATCTCTTTCAATCAAATAATTTTCTCTTATATTTTCTAGAACTACCTAATTTATCCTCTTTTGAAATTATTTGTTATCTTCCTTGTAGGTATTTCTGTAGTTTCTTTCTGATATTGATGCACCTACTCCTTTTTCTTTCTGTTTGGCCTTATGGTTGACTGGTAGAGAATGCCTTTAGGCATTAAGTCCGCCAATTGTATACAATTTGTATGTACAATGAAGTTTAAATAAATAAACTACCTAGATAATAAAAGGGCTATTCACGATTTGGATTAATAAATAGCTTGAATAAAACTTTTAAATTTTCGTTTAGGTAGAGAGCACACAATTCATCATTTCTCTGCTGCAACAGTGTAAATGTATTTCTACTCATTAACAATTTTAATGAAACACGAAAGTCAACAACCAGCTCATTTGTGTAGGTACCTATTACACATTCACTACACAAACACATAAGCAGTTAATTACTTGTTACTTTGTTGCTGGCCCACTGCTTTGTTGCACTCTGTCAATAGAAAACATTCATCTCTTCAAATATTTAAGTACCTTAAACAAGTAATTTCATTCCAGAGTTGACTTAGCGTTTTCAAAGTTACAAATTTCCATTGTCACAACGGTTATAATGTAATAATGGATTGAGTGGAGAGAGTCAACATTTTCTTAACTTCACAATATAGCGCTTAACAACAGGCATTCATGATTCTAAAGCAATTTAAAAATTAAACCAATTATTACATCGTTTAGAAATAGTGTACATTTACATCTAAGAATCTAATCTAAGAATCTTAAGTATGTTAACCTAACTACGCTAGTTTTTTTAAATATAAATTATTATTTTAATTACTTTACATTAATAGGTCTATATAGGTAAGTATAATTTTATAAAGCAAACTTTGAATGTTAAATCCACTTTGGGCCGCTGGGCTAGCGTCTTATCATAATAATCATCATTTCAGCCAAAAGACGTCCACTACTACTACTAGGTACTACTACTACTACAGCCTAATTGTCGTCCCACTGCTGGGCCTCATCATGAGAGGGTTTGGGCTATAGTCCCCACGCGGGCCCAGTTCGGTTTGGGAACTTCGCACACATCCTTGAAATACTTCGCAGTTACGTGCAGGTTTCCTCACGATGTTTTCTTTTACCGAAAAGCACATGGTAAATTCAAATTGAATTTCGCACGTAAGTAAACTTAGGGGTGCGAGCCGGAATCGAACCCTCGACCCTCGGCATGACGTCCACTGCTGGACATAAATAGGCCTTCCCAAGGCGCGACACTCAGACCGGTTTTGTGCCACACACATCCCCCACTTTTACCAAGTCGTCGCTCCATCTTGTTGGAGGCCTACCGACAGCTCGTCTCCCGGTTCGCGGACGCCACTCGAGGACTTTCCGGCCCCATCGGCCATCAGTCCTGCGAGCAGTAATCACATGACACAGTAATATCTCACTATAAAACAAATGTTTACTCACCCGTCCTTCATTTCAATACACTTTTTATTGAATGTTGGCTTGGCTTTAAAATAACTTATATAAATCGGTTGCTTCCTTGCCTCCAGGGAGCATAGAACCATTCGAGGGGGTAATTTTTTTTGCCCCCAGGAGACAGTGAAGCGTTGAGTGGTTATCAAGTAAGTAAAAAAATAAGTTAAGCATACGGGCTATAATGGAATGTAGTAGGTAGGTAGCCATCGTCAAACCAAAGGAGTTTTCAATGAGTTGTCTGCCTTTGAGAGCCCACGATGGACTGAAATACCTTAGGAGGAAGATTATTCCACAGCTCGCACGTTCTTGGGAGGAAAGACCGCGCAGTTCGTATGTTCTTAGGTGCCAGGCACCTAGCAACATGTGTGGGTGAAACTTGCTTGTAAAACGGGAAGTGACGAGTGCGACCCACAGAATCCGAGTTAGTTAAAAAAGTATGGCCCAGTATAGGATTGATGGTATAGGTAAGCGAATCTCATAGTAAATTTAAGTTTTTGCCAACTCAAAAAGAAAAATCTTAAAAGACATGCTTAGAAGTGATACCTGATTCTGTGGGTAAAATACCGTCACAATGTTTTGCTTGACCACTTACAGGAACACTTAGATGGCACCATGTCAAAAATAGACGTTAAATCCATATCCATAATATTATTAATGCGAAAGTAAGTCTGTCTGTCTGTTACCTCATCATCATCATCATCATCATTTCAGCCGAAAGACGTCCACTGCTGGGCATAGGCCTCCCCCAAGGCTCGCCACTCAGACCGGTCCTGTGCTACTTGCTTCCACCGGTTTCCCGCAACCTTCACGAGGTCGTCGCTCCATCTTGTTGGAGGCCTACCGACAGCTCGTCTCCCGGTTCGCGGGCGCCACTCGAGAACTTTCCGGCCCCATCGGCCATCAGTCCTGCGAGCAATGTGCCCCGCCCACTGCCACTTAAGGCTCGCAATTCTTCGGGCTATGTCGGTGACCCTAGTTCTACTGCGGATATCCTCATTTCTGATTCTATCACGCAGAGAAACCCCGAGCATAGCCCTCTCCATTGCCCTCTGAGTGACTTTGAGCCTTCTTATGAGGCCCATCGTAAGCGCCCACGTCTCGGAACCATAAGTTATCACTGGCAACTGGTCGAAGACTTTCGACTTGAGACACTGCGGTAATTTGGACGAAAAGACACTGCGAAGCTTCCCGAACGCTGCCCAGCCGAGTCGGATTTGACGATTGACCTCTTTCTCGAAGTTGGACCTACCTAACTGGACTGTTTGTCCCAGGTATACATAATGGTCAACAACTTCGAGCGCAGAGCCTCCGATTATTACGGGAGTTGGCACAACATGGACATTAGACATAATTTTCGTCTTGTCCATGTTCATTTTAAGACCAACTTGATCGGAAACTCTGCTGAGGTCAGCGAGCATAATCTTTTACGCAAAAGGCATACAACGCCCTACGCGTGCAGTTCAATAATGCCTTCAGAGTGCTGCTGCGGCTGCCGCGGTTTTGTAGCGCGTCGGGAATGTTCTGCGAGACTCGGGTAGACTGCTTCTACGCCACGATGCGCAAGCGAGCGGCCTCGATGGCGCACAGGGCGGGCGGCAGCGGCAGCAGCCTCCTGGCCGTGGTGGCCGACAGGATGGTTGGCCCTTTTATGAAGCGCTGGCGAGGCCTACATTCACCCGTGCCTCCCTTCCAACGCCAGCTGTAATTTATTTATTTTAATTATGTATGTCTCGTGTATTTTATTGTGTAATACTAACATTAGCCAGTAAGTGACATTTGTATTCTAACATAATGGATTTTATTATCTGATTAAATAAACTTATTATTATTATTATTATATTATCATACTGAGGTCCTCCATGGTCTCAGCCATGACTACAATATCGTCGGCAAATCGAAGGTGAGAGATGTACTCGCCATTAACATTGATGCCTCGACCTTTCCAGTCCAGCACCTTGAAAGCATCCTCCAATGCAGCGGTGAACAGCTTCGGAGAGATCACATCTCCTTGTCTGACTCCCCGCTGCAGTGGAATAGGCTTCGTGGTCTGGTCCTGTAGTCGGTTACCTCTTCACGCTTAAACCGCTGGACCGATTGAGATGATGCTACTTTTTATCCCGGAAAAACGCATAGTTACCGCGGGAACGTAATTTCCGAGTTCCATGCAGGCAAAGTCGCGGGCAAAAGCTACTACCACTAGAGCCTATTTGCGTCCCACTGCTGGGCACAGGCCTCCCCTCATCATGAGAGGGTTTGGACTACAGTCCCCACGCGGGCCCAGTATGAATTGGGGACTTCACACACATATTTTCAGTGTTGTTTTCCTTCACCGAAAAGCTCATGGTAAATTCAAATGCAAAAGCTAGTAAAGTTACGAGTATATCTTTGATGCTAATTGTAGTAATTAAGCAGTCAATCCCAAGCCCGCTAAAACAGAGCCAAGGTCCGATTTGGCAGCGATATGAAGGGCGCGGTATAGTAAACACTAATTACACAAATGTAACATGGGTTCGGCCTACTAATAACTGAAGGCGTGTTGATTTTAACAAATGGAAATGAATTTTAGCACTCCGCGTTATTGGATTAAGCGAACATACTAATTATTATAAGTAGCCTGGAGAACTCGAATGGCTGTGTTTGGTTCTATTACCTACTACTCTGATATGTTATCTAGCGATAATCAAAGCAATAATGTGTTTTACGTCACCCTTGGCCGTAAAGTGGGATTTTCTGATCGCTACGCGGGAAGAAAATCCCACTTCCTGCCCAAAGCAAGACGTAACTTTAGACAAACCACGGGCGGTAATTCGTAAAGCCCCCATCGCTCACCTTCGGTTTGGGCCCCAACCACATGCGATCTGCTGGGACGATAACGAATTACGAATTCACCGCCCTAGGTCTGTAATGTAATATTTTTTTACATTATCGGTAAACGAGCACAGCTTGTCACCTGATGGTAAGTTCGCCAGCTGTCTCACCCACTTACCACAGAACAACAGTTCGATCGCTGCTATTTGGCGGCAGGTTGGCGGGTAAAATAGGGATCAGTTTACTTTAAGTACTTATTTTAATGTGAAGCTGGAGTGTGCTTTCAGCTTTCGGTTGTTGTGGCGCCTCTTTCCAAGCTATAGCGCTGGTAAATTCCTTTCTGACGTGTAAAAGTGCCCCTATGTGGCCAATTTGCTTAATAAATGATTGATTGATTGGTAGGCCTCTAACGAGATGGATTCATGAACAGCTGCGTTTAAAATTCATTTATTTTTGTTACACGTCCGTCTTTGGGTCACAAACTTACATATACGTACCAAATTTCAACTTAATCGGTCCAGTAGTTTCGGAGAAAATCGACTGTGACAGACGGACGGACAGACACACGAGTTATCCTATAAGGGTTCCGTTTTTACCGCTTGAGGTTCCGACCCTAAAAATCATCAGTGAACGACTTTAAAAAACAAACATTTAAGTATTTTCCTGTAATTAAAATTTCTAAAACGACATACGTCATATGTAATATTTCGTACATAGTTGAATTAGGTACTGAGTTTCCCATAGAGAACTTACTAAACTTATATTGAGTGAAACTTTATAAAGACACGTGAAGTTCATGAGGAATCAAATAACAACTTGATGTAAATCAAGCCATAACTTATCTATTTTAATTAAATCAAGGAAGTTTGATTATTCAAGTTTCATCTGAGTATATTTGAGTTGTATAACGTTTCCCGAATGATTCAATTTCCTTGTCTATCTATATTACAGAACCTTCCACGAAATCAGTTATTAGACTTACCAATTTAACTGGCGCGAACTACAGAGCAAAATAGTTATTCGCTATAATAACAGAAAAAACTAATTTACAAACAAAGTTATGGCGAGGGTAGAGGGGTTTCGTGGTCGAGTTACACACTCTACTTTTCATTTCATACATGTAACGGTAAATTTTATTTTGCGTCATGGCCATGTCCACTGCTGAGCATAGCACTCCAAGGTTTATCACAAGAACAGTCCTGCGCCACCCGCGTTCAGCGGAACAATGTTAAAACCCTATCAACCGCTTATCCTGTATATCTATATCCGGTTGTCTCTATTAGCGATAAGACCGCCTGCTGTATACACATGAACATGTTTTCCTGATCTTATTTGTTCTGTTCTTTTTTTCTCTATTGTGTGGTTTTCAATAAAGAGTATTTGTATTGTATTGTATCTATAGTCATTTATATGTAAAGAATAAAATTGTATGTTTGGACAATTTTCCTGGTTTTTTTTTCACGAAAATCTCTGTTATGTACCTAACTTGTAATACAGCAGGTAGGTAGAAGGCGTCTCTTCGCATTTATTTCAATAGAATGTTAGTACCTAGAGATGACAGTGACAGCGGTTAAAATACCATGAGATACTCCCACATATTTGTTTTGGACACTGTATTTTATATGAAGGTTTAAAATTGTGGGTTTGAAACCCTTGTGGTTGAATAAAAACATCAAGTTTCGTTATTCCTATTGTAGTATAAAAAGCCATTTCATGTCCCGACTCTACGTTAAGAGCAACTTTACGAGCATGAGTCTTAGAACACTCCATGTTCTTTCTTACAAGTATGGTAAAAAAGCCGTGGTAGCCTTGTGGCTGAACCTAGCGCCTCTCATGCAGAGAATAGTAGAATTGCTTCTTCTTGCCAGTGCTATCTGCTTTATTGAAGTTTGACGATGTTCATTGATCAATAGCTATTTCCAAAATTTACGCCGCTGAACGAAATTCACTGCACGCATCTGCGAAGTAATTCAATGTGTGTTAAGTCCCCAATCCGCACTAGGCCTACGTGGGGACTATAGCCCAACCCTCTCGTGATGAGAGGATCCCTGTGCCCAGCAGTGAGGCGTAAATAGGCTGTTGTAGTAGAATGAAATTTTCGTCTGGAGCCACTGACCAGAAAATTATTAAGTCAGGTTGGTCACGTCTAGCTTGACTGTTGCCCTGGATTATTAACTGCAATCATTCCTAGGTACCTGGGATTAGAACTCAGAACTCAGAACATTTATTTTGACATAAAAAATACACACTACCTACAACGTAACAGAGTTTTAGATTACGGCAGTCAAGCTTCCGTTCCTGTTCCATTTGGATTGCTTAGAAGATGCTAATAATTAAGGTATAAACACTTATATTAAGATAAATAATTTTATACATAGCCTAGTTATTAATATATACACGGTGGGTCAGAAAATATGGCAAATAATTAACCCACGGTATCGGCTATCGATTCTAAGTATATTGTATAGGTCTTTGTTTTTTTTGAGGATTCAGGCGTCGCTCACACAACCAATCCCATTTTTTTTTACCAACTCAAAAAAAATTAAAGACCTATACAATATACTTAGAAACGACAGCCGATACCGTGGGTTAATTATTTGCCATATTTTCTGACCCACCGTGTATAAGATATTTGAGAGGCTATAAGATACTTGATGAATATTCCTGATTCCGCAGTCAAAATTGTATTCCAGTTTTGTGGGTATTTTTTTATAAATTTAATGGTATTTGGTTTCAATAAATAAATAAATAATAATAATAATACCTAGTAAGTTTCTATAAGTTACAAATAATGTCATTATATTATAATG
Source organism: Aethes cnicana (assembly GCA_963971205.1). NCBI lineage: Eukaryota > Metazoa > Arthropoda > Insecta > Lepidoptera > Tortricidae > Aethes > Aethes cnicana. The sequence goes on along the minus strand of OZ020289.1, from coordinate 8,774,618 downwards.
ACATTGTATTATTCTTCTTCTTCTTCTTCTTCTATATAACATGATCGGTAGCTGTCGGTAGGCCTCCAACAAGATGAAGTGACGATCTTGTAAAGGTCGCGGGTACGCGGTGGATGTGAGTAGCAGCCAACTAGCAAATTATGCACTTATAGTACTCTTCAAGCCTATTTTTATTGCGCTTATAAAGTACTTGTAGCTATCTACAAACCTGGATTTGGGCACACTTATAGGAGCATTTGTTTTTGTAACAGTCTTATAATCTACTTACAGAATGCTATTAAGTCCTATAATATGCTCGTAATAGCGTTGAAGAAGTACAAATAGTCCTATAATGTATACTCTAAACTTTTATAAGTACAATTGCTCTTGTAAGTGTCTGTGACAAGCTCTTTATAAGATTAAAATAGTAAATGTCAGTACATCTTGCAAATGTGGTTTAGTGTTTGTGTTGTGAGTGATTTTTGGAATTAAAAAGGTAAGTACAATATCTTTTTGACATAATACTAATATTTATCGTAGCCGGTGAAGTAGGGATGTAAATATAGGGTTAACTAACCCATGATTTTTTTACAGTTTATAATTTTAAAATGTAGTAAATCCCTATAAATCGTAAAAAAATGTTATTTTTTGGTCTTGAATGTTTTGTCTGACTGACTTTATATTATAGGTACTAGATTTTGCCCGCCACTTTGTATGCGCGTAAACATTAACATGTATTTATTTATTTTTCCGTTCACGTGGGCATTTCGAGATATCCTCTTTAGTGCTCTCACACACTAAGTTCACATTTCATTGAGGACTACATTATATGTGGTACGTTATACTTCAGGGCCAGAGATTTTCATGTTTTTCACTTTCTTCGTTATCTTCTTCTGTGTAATTTTCTTTGTCGAAATCTTCACCTTTTTTATTTTCATCTTCACTTAAATTATCTAAATTGTTTGATTCTACGGGACACTTTCTTAATGAAGTTCCCGTTTGATTCAGTGGGTCAACTCTTATAATAGCATCAAACAAGAGTAGATACATTTTTGAAATCTTATTAAGGTTCTCCTCAAGAATGTAATAAGAGCTATTACTCTTATAAAGGTTCTGCTCAAGAATGTTATAAGAGCTATTACTCTTATTAAGGTTCTCCTCAAGAATGTAATAAGAGCTATTACTCTTATAAAGGTTCTGCTCAAGAATGTAATAAGAGCTATTACTCTTATAAAGGTTCTGCTCAAGAATGTTATAAGAGCTATTACTCTTATAAAGGTTCTGCTCAAGTGTGTAATAAAACCATATACTCTCACCGAATGCTACTATTGGAGCTGATAATTTACAAAGACTATTTGTCTTGTAACATGCACTAATAAGATAACATGTCCTATTACTGTCTTATAACGTACTCCTATAGTAAACTATAAAGCTTTGTTATAAGAACAAGTGATCTTGAGTGTAACAAGACTTATAGCTTAACCTTGTAGTACGCTACAAGCCTATTTATAAGAACACGAGATCTTGAGTATAGCAAGACTTGTGGAATGCCAATATAAGAGCGAAAGTCTTTCTCAGTGCACTTACTAGACTATTATGAGAATTGGTAGTCTTATAATTTTGGTTATAGGACTACTTTGCTAGTTGGGAGAGGACCGGTCTGAGTGGCGCGCCTTGGGGGAGGCCAGTGTGTGTGTGTATGTCCAGCAGTGGACGTCTATCGGCTGAATGATGATAAAATGATAGGCATTTATAAAATCGATCAGCCTCTAGCCGCTTTATTATTCCAATTCTCGGTTGACAGACTTCGTGAAAAAGCATTTGGACACGAAATCTCATTAAAATGGATATTAGATATTTCAAACGAATTTACGAATGAAATCTCGGAGGCGACTAAATTATTTATGAGCTAAGTACATAACAGTGCTTTCACCAATAGTATTATAATCTTCTTTGAATTAGACTGTTATTATTATGTTTGCATAATTTTGATTGCGTAAATAACTTATTACTTACTTACTAGCCTCTGCCCGCGACTTCGTCCGCGTGGAATTCAGAAATAGCGTTACCGCGGGAACTATTGCGTTTTCCCGGGATAAATATAGGCTACTATCCCGGAAAAAATAGTTACCAGTTGATCAGTGTTCTAAAATACCCCCACACCAAATTTTATTGCAATCCGTCCAGTAGTTTTCAAGTTAAATCCGGACATAGGTACATTACACAGTCAATTTTCCTAAAAATCGTTATTTTGTGTTCAGTGCCCCGTTTATATAGTCCCCTCGACTTGATACCTTCTTTTAATTTTCAGACGCATTTTCTTCAACAGACTTATTACGCATAGGGATCTCCCTGTTCCCTATAGGATCCCTCACGCGTCAAGTTGAACTTTAAATCTAGCTGCTAAAGTTCACGCTACGCGTGGGATCCTATATGGAATAAGGAGATCCCTATTTCACTTCAAATATGGCCCCAGACTACTTATCTGTTATCAGCAGTTAAGTCATATATTTGGTACATTGTATTTTAATTAATTGTTACGACGAGGTCAAGACGGCGCGAATGGCGCCTCGGCATGAAAGCGTTAAATACAGGCCAATAGACTTTGTCGTATCCGTAGATTTAGGATCGAACATAGATAACTTAATAAGTACCTAGCCGTTAGTTAACCTCAAAATAAAATCTGAAATTCGGACTTGAAATAAGTAATTTGCTCAACAACAATAAATTGCCATTTTTAGATAACTTCCTAAAGGGAAATTTGAACACGTTATGTTTAGTACCTACGGGCGACCAAGCTGTGCTCGAGTGAAAATCGCTAAAGATTAGTTTTCCCAGATATTTTATGATACCTAGCCATTTGTCGCCCCCGAAATCCCTTCATTCCAATTTCCGTCCATATCGTTAGAGCTGTTTCGGAGATCGTTTGTATATCTAAATAAAGAAATATAGGTACAAGATTACGAGTATAGCTGGTTTAAAGAATAAGAAGATATCTTTTAATAGAATTGTATTTAAACTTCCGATGGAAAACGATTTTGGTGACCGTCGCGTTGCTCGTTTCAAATTGCTTTAGGAACTAGTAGCGCCATCTGTTGAGAAGTAGATTCACCACGAGACATCTTCGTTTCGGGAAATTCCGCTTGGCACCGCTGGCAATAAAAACATGGAAAATTCGGAAAAACGCTTTAAACGAATGAGTTTTAATTGAAATAACTTGCTAAATTTATTTTCTCCTATTTCCAAAGAGAGTTATGGTTAGAGACGGTTGTTGAGTGTTTTAGGCACTGTTTTCTTCACGCTTGTTAAGGTTTACGGATTGTCCGTCAGTGTGCGCCGAACGCTCGGCGCGTGTTGTCGTCTTAGGTTGTTCCGCGTCAGTTTTTATCATAATAATAAGTATACAAGTCACGAACGAGTTATATGGCATCATCGCAGCACTGTTGGATCGAGGCTGGTACTCGTGGAATAGAGAAAAAGTGAGTACAAATCGTGTTTTTTGGAGTGTAGGTACATCTTGTTTATGTTCTTTATAAAAGTAAATTTTAAAGGTGCCAATATGGAAAAATCTATGTAAAATTTATATCAGTCGCATGTTTTGTGTTTTGTAACTATGAAAAAATAATGACTTCTAGGAAAGTATAATTATTTAACTTAACAAAGGTGTAGATTAACCCCCGATTGGGGTTAATTTTTATGAGTATTATTGAGATTCATTCATTGAATTTAAAGCATAACTTATCAAGCACTTGCTATTTTAAAATACATAGTTTCTTAAAGATAAACACTATTATTTTATTAAATTAGGCTCACCCTGCCATCTAGCGTGGAGCTCCTGTGGCTGCACTCCTAAACTGCCATCTATTGGTGACTGGCAGTAGCTTCGTTAGTTTGGTACACTTCGCAGCTACAGATGGCGCTTTTCGGTGTGTTTACATCTCCGAGATAGTTTTCCAAACGTACCTAAATTTAAATATCAAATAAATGGAGGATTTATTGAGCAATAACAAATAGTGTTACTACACATAGGTACTAGAGAAAAAAATCTTCTTTATGTATACAAGAATTTGTTCCGAAATAAATTCGAATTTTGTATGGACTATGCGAAGAATAATTTATATCTGACGATTGAAAAATCAGCCCTAAGACGATGTTTTTAAATTTAGGCGAGAATAAAGTGCGTGTTTTTTTGTCACCCATACCCATGATGTAGGTCTGATTAGATATGTAAGATGAGTATTTTCATCAACTCCTAATAAAAACAGGCTCACTTGACTTACCTCTAACTTTAGGTACCTATTGTCTATCCGTGCTTAAGATGGCTTTATTTAAGTTGACAGGGGAGAATACAGTTCATTATCACTGACAAAACAATAACATTACAGACACAATATAGTCCACACGAAGGACAATTAATATCATTTCGCAATAATAAAGAAATATCTATTTTATCAACTGCGTCATTTGTCTGAAACAAATAAAAATGAAAAACACTCCTTTGTCTGTTAAAAGTGTTCGCGAAATTACTTCCCTAGGGAAAATGAGTTTCCACCTCGATATAAATTTTTACTATACTGAGTGCACCGTAAGGTATAATTTAAAATGATGCAAAACAATGAGATAAAACTTTTAGAAAGTGAGTTGTAGCATTAAAAAATTTGAATCGTTTTCAAAACTCCCTTTCATGTTTCTTTGTTCGAAATAATTGTGTTTTATGCGTAAAAAAATAATTGGTTTGATACTTATACCTTATTAGTGTGTTTTTATTAATCGAGTTAATTACGCTAACTTTGTTTCAGACGTGAAGAAAATATAATTTGAAATTAAAAATGGTAAGTGGGAATAATTTTTGCATATTATTATGTAACCTTGAAATTGAGCTAAATTGACCCATTAGGCCATTGCAGTGTTGATACTGAGCAACTAGCTTCTGCCCGCGACTTCGTCCGCGTAGAATTCGGTAACCGCGGGAACTATGCGTTTTTTAATGTTATAATGTAACCGATACTAAATTTTGGGGCTATCCGCCCAGTACTAGGTCTTCTCGAGTTAAACTTGGACAGTGCGTACCTACACTTCGACGCGATCCGTGTACTGGAAAGTTAAATGTTCACTCAACCTGATGGCGCACTTGCCCAAATAGATTTATAATGAAACTAGCTTCTGCCCGCTACTTAAATCGGCTATAGTATTCCCGCGGGAACTATGCCTTCTGGATAAAAAGTAGCTTAGGTCCTTCCCCGGGAATCCAACTATCTCCATATCTTTCATCCATCGGTCTAGCGGTTGAAGCGTGGAGAGGTAACAGACAGACAGAGTTACTTTCGCATTTACCTATAATATTAGCATGGATGTTGTTTAGTTTGAAATAGAATGATTAGGAAGGAAGAATGGTACTCGTCCATACAAAAATTACAAAAAGAGCGTTTTTAATACAGTTGCTCAAAAAGTGCTACTTTACGTAGCTGTTTAGCGTGCGCAAAGTTGGTTTTTGCGAACTTGTGCTTTTCTCTTTTCCCAGTGACTCAATCTTCACAGAAATGTGAGATTAATAATTCAGTCAGCCAAACACTTAATTTACCAGCAAAAACTTTCAATATCACACTCAATAATTGTACAAATTGTGCCATTAACTATTATGTAAATAAAAAATAAATAAATAAAGATAGAAGATTTTTTTATAAGGAGATTTTTTTAAATTTTTGTAGAACTTTATTATTTTTCAGTTCAATTTTGTAATTGCAATCAATTACAAAATTAATAATATAAACGTTTCTAATTCCTTACTCGGTGTTTTTCTTATTTTTTCGCAACTGTATTAAAAAACGTCGTTCGATACACGTGCGGAAGTGTCATTCTTCACTCGTCCCGAGTCTTGCCACTGTACTATTTTCCATTTCTAAATATTTTCCAATCTCCATGATTTTTTAGTATGTTATTCACACAATGAAATACTAGGTTTATAGGTTTTCCTTTTTTTAATTTTTAAGATCTTTGAATCCATTGCAAATTAAAAAAACCCATAAACCTAGTATTTCATTGAGTCAATAACATACTAAAAAATCATGGAGATTAGACAATATTTAGAAGTCGAAAAACGTTTTCTCTTTTTGTACGAGTATAGACGCGTAGTAGGTATTCTTCCCTCTTAACTATAATTTATTATTTTTCAGTACGGCTTCGTAAATTATGCCTTAGAGCTCCTCGTGATGAAAACCTTTGGGCAGGCGACATGGGAAGAAATCAAGTAAGACTGAAAGTTTTATCTACCCACTACGAGCGTTTACCCGTGACTTCGTCTGCAGGGAATTTCCAACGACCTTTTTCCGGGATACTTTTAAAACCTCTTAGGATTTGTAGGGATCCCGGGATTTCTATCTAAATTCCTCTACCGGGGTCCCTCTAATGAGTTTCGGGGTTTTTTTCGGGATTTTCCTTGCCTAGTTATTAATCCAGGTTACAAAATATCTGTATGCCAAATTTCATGCAAATTAATCGAGTCGTTTTAGCGTGATTGAGTAACAAACATCCAAACAAACTTTCAGCTTTATTATATTAGTAAGACTACTACTACTTTAGCCTGTTGTGTCCCACTGCTGGGCACAGGCCTCCTCTCATCACGAGAGGGTTTGGGCTCGGATTGGGGACTTCACACACATCTATGAATTACTTCGCAGATGCGTGCAGGTTTCCTCACGATGTTTTTCTTCACCGAAAAGTTTTATCTAATATATAAAATTCTCGTGTCACCACAGTGTTTGTAACCAAACACCTCCGTAACGGCTCGACCTCGAGCTCGAGTACCTAGGTCTGAGAATAGGACGTAAGCTATTTTTCATACCCAAAAAACAAATTCTAAGGCGTTACGAAGTCCGCGGGGTCAGCTAGTAATTCTACAGAAAGAACCACATTAATTTGGCGCAGAATAACAGTACCATTGTCATCCAATAGAAATCTACTATTGGACTCGTGTTCACACGACAAACTTGCATGAAGACAGACATGAATGTGGTGTAAGCGAGGGAGGTATGCTTGGATAGAAGCAGTTGGCGTTATATGGTCTCCTACCCTACCCTACCCCAAATAGAAACAGGCGCGAGGGTAGGTATGTTATGTATGTACTTATCATAAAAGAAGTAAGGTAAACTTAGAATGACAACCTCCAAACATATCCGCGTCGCCCGAAATAAGTGTTACATGCAATAATAGATGTCGCTGCCTAGGTAGCCTTAGCCTGCATACAAATTTGAACTCCATGAGCAACATCTAGATGGCGCTGTACAGGCGAAGTATAAAAATTTGAAGCTCCCTGGCTATTTCCGATGTACGCCGTAATGTAAGGAGTTTGACAGTATATTTTGTATATTTTGTATATTTTTATTAAATGCAGTAGGTACTGAGTGAGGCACATGGTAACACAGATTGGTAATAGGTATGACAACCGCATATCCGCGGTTCCCGAAGCCTTCACCGATTCGATTCGCTACCTTGTTGGGACGTGACTTCTTGTACGTATTTAATTCACACATTCTCTTTTTTTTATTTCAGAAGAAAAGCCGATGTCGCCATGGAAGGTAGTTTCCTGGTGCGCCAGATATACGACGACGAAATAACTTACAACCTCATCACGGCTGCTGTTGAGATTTTACGTAAGTATTTTACAATTTTACCGCCCCTTTCCTTTTAACCTCTTACACCCAGTTCTTGTCCGCAAAACGATTTGCCTACGGGTGGTTAAAATTTGACATTTGTTCCATAGAGGATCTTATTGTGGTAGAGCCTGTTTGGATAAATAGGTTTTATTGCTTTAAAATATTATCTCTTCGGCTGACACTGTCAATGTCTTTATAGAAAATTATCTTATTAAAGTTGCATGCTTTAAATCGTAACTCTCTTATTCAAACATGGTGACAGCGGTGGGATGGGTGAAAAATGTCCTTTTACGGGGCTATCTCTATGCCAAATTTCATGTAAAACGGGCAAGCGGTTGAAGCGTGAAGAGGTAACAGACAGACAGACAGACAGAGTTAGTTTCGCATTTATTAAGATATTAATATGAATTATTACATTTACAAACTCGGATAAGGCCCCTGATACAATTTCCTTTACCGGTATTGGGTGTCGGGGCTCTTGACGAGTCACGAACGGTAAGGGTTACATAATATACCACGTTACGTAATGAATGAAAAAAATAATGATGTACGTGTTTACAACTCGATATTATGTGTTTAATGCAAGTCGTCTTTATGTCACTTTGATCACGGGATTAAGTATTTAGTACCAACCTAGTTTTCTCAGATATCTTCTTCTACTATATAAAAATAAGTCGGGTTTTCCTTCCTGACGCTATAACTCCAGAACGCACGAACCGATTTCCACGGTTTTGCATTCGTTGGAAAGGTCTCGGGCTCCGTGAGGTTTAAGGCGGTACGAAGTCCGCGGGGTCAGCTAGTTAAAGATAAAAAGATAAAAGATAAAAAAACATTTCATCATCATCATCATCATTTCAGCCGAAAGACGTCCACTGCTGGACATAGGCCTCCCCCAAGGCTCACCACTCAGACCGGTCCTGTGCTACTTGCTTCCACCGGTTTCCCGCGACCTTCACGAGGTCGTCGCTCCATCTTGTTGGAGGCCTACCGACAGCTCGTCTCCCGGTTCGCGGGCGCCACTCGAGAACTTTCCATCCAAAACTTTTCCATTTAAAAAAAACATTTATTCAAGTAGGATTTTACAATCACTTTTGCATCGTCATTATGTATCTGAGTTGGACCCTGGCAGTAGAGTCTGGGATGTGATACTCAACTCCTACGCAACTGTTTTGAGTAAGAGAAATGGATCTGGTCACTTACGGCCACATTCCTTATAAGGCCAAGTATTATGAACGGCCACTTCCCCAATGGGCCACTTCCTTTAATGGCCACTTAGAAACAATATTCCCCGAAAGGCCACAATCCGCTAAAGGCCTTTTCCTCTTATGACCACTTCCTAAAACGGCCTTTTCCTCTTATGACCAACTTCCTCAAACGACCTTTTCCTGTTATGGTCACATCCTCAAACTGTAACTGACTTCTCTATATGATAACCTTCCTCGTAAACCAATCCTCATCAGGTTTTCGAATGACCACCATATCAATGATGAATGTCATTCTTCTACGATTTGTTCCAGCATATTGCTGCTGCACCATTTAAGCCTTGAGTAGTTAGTCCGACCTTATCCCCGGCAGGAATCAAAATGTACAGCGAATTCTAGCTGTGGCTTGTTGGTGTGGCGTGTATAAATGATATGTAATTTTGGTTTTATTAATTAAAAATTCCGGGGGGAAATGTTTAGTTTTGGAAATAAACGATATTTTAAATGTTGATTCCGTCGAATTAATGCGAAGTATAAATATACATTTTACATACCTACAAGTAGTATTTATTTAATTATTTATTTTTCTAACTAAGTCAGGCACCTTGTCTATACATTTGTTTCGCCAAACATAGTGTTCCTTCTAATAAAATGATTATGCGTCACCTGGCTCGGAACATGATGATCCTACCGTTGCCATCAAGGATGACAAAATTAGGGTGAAGAGTTAAAATATGTATGTATGTATGTACCTTTATTGTTTCTGCCTTAAGGTTTCACTGGAAGAGAATACCTTCAGGCATTAGATCTGCCTTTATGCTTTATGATTTTTCAGAATAAAGATGAAATAAATAAATATTATCAAGCATTATTCACGGTACAGTCAGCAGCAGAAGTAGCTGAGCGGTTCAGGTGCCCGTTTCTCGAAAGCTTGTAACTTGTATTACAAGCGGTAGTCTCTTAGTAGATTAGTACTTTCATTTTGGTATAAGTCTCATCTTGCTACCGGAGATGAGGTAAATCAGACGACCCCTATTTTGGTACCCTTTGATCAGGCCGGATTTCGAAAGCTCCAGGTTTGGCTTATTAGGTTACAAAAAAATAATAACTTTTTAGGGTGCTACCTCCTATATATAGGAGCCGCATCTTGCTACCCGATGAGGTAGGTGACTGGTATGCCGGCTCCGGCTCTCCGTCTTATGGTCTTTCGGGGAAACGGCTGAACTAGGAATTTGCACAGTGGTCTTTCGGGGAAATGGCCTTAGTAGGAATCTGTATTGTGGTCCTTTGGGGAAATGGCCTTAGTAGGAATCTGTATTGTGGTCCTTTGGGGAAATGGCCTTAGTAGGAATCTGTATTGTGGTCCTTTGGGGAAATGGCCTTAGTAGGAATCTGTATTGTGGTCCTTTGGGGAAATGGCCGTAATAGGAAAAGACCGAACAGGGATATGGCCGATGTAAGAATTTCCACGATGGCCGTAGAAGGAAGTCGCCGTAGGTGACCGGATCCAGAGAAATGAACCCAGGAGTTATAATTTGAAAACAGATAAAGGTAACCATATTCGTCGAAACAGACGACATCTAATACTGGCCGACGAACCGTCTGACTCTGCAGACCGCCAGGAACCGATGCCCATAGACTACGGCAGCTCGGAAGCAGAGCCGGTCAATGAGCCAGAGTTCCACGACTGCGAGGACCAGCCTGCGCCCTACGTGACGCGCTCTGGGCGGAGTGTGCGTCCGCCGCAGAGAATGTACCTTTAATTTGTTTACTTGTTTTTATTTTATTTTTTCCAAAGGGAGGACGTTTGGATAAATAGGTTTTATTGCTTTAAAATATTATCTCTTCGGCTGACACTGTCAATGTCTTTATAGAAAAGTATCTTATTAAAGTTGCATGCTTTAAATCGTAACTCTCTTATTCAAACAGAGCCTTGCAATAATCGGGCCCCCTCGTTCTGGGAATACCACACTCTCACAGAATATCGGCGTGAAGTAATAGTTCGCTATTGCGTTTCGTACGGTGAGTGAGAGGACCGGGGGCCTGTCCTCTTACCTATCCTTCTATCCCATCTTCCCTAATCCCATGTCACTTATCCTCCCTTATCCCATACGCCCTATCCACCTCCCCTTTCGAGATTAGAAACTCATTGATGACGCATCTGGTGTTACAAATGTCTATAGGCGGCGGTGACGACTTACCACCAGGTGGGCCGTCTTCCTGTTTGTCAATCTTTTTACATAAAAAAGAGGATCTGTCAAATTTTACCCGTCCGTGGCCAAAACGAAGCGTTTTGTGGACATAAAAACAGGTCCATAACCTTAACGTATGATCTCCGCTGTAAAAATAGCATATTCCAACCGAAACATCTCCACACAATTAGGTAGTTAGGTAATTAAGAATCTCATCAGAAACATAATTAACTTTGTATTCAATTAATATTTCACAGAGATACCAGCAGACGCTATTCTCGAACTCTTCGGAAAGACTTTCTTTGAGTTTTGTCAAGATTCGGGATATGATAAGATTTTACAAGTGCTGGGCGCCACGCCGCGAGACTTCTTACAGGTAAATGACTTCTATGGTTAAGAACTTTAATTGCTTATTGTCATCACTATGATCATGTTCCCTCCCGGGCCAGGTGGTACCTATGCGTAAAAAAAAATCCCTTTTCCGAAAATAATCCTAAGACGAGAAGAGGTAAAGTTAAGTACCACTATTTTACCCCAACTTTCAGAATCTGGACGCCCTGCACGACCATCTCGGCACCTTGTACCCTGGCATGAGGTCACCTTCCTTCAGATGCACGGAGAGACCTGAAGACGGAGCTCTCATCCTCCACTACTACTCGGACAGACCTGGGTTGGAGCATATCGTCATTGGCATCGTGAAGGTAAACATATGCACCTTTAAGGATTCAAATCTTGATGATACCATAGCCAATGCTGGTATCCCAGATTTTTTTGCACTTATTCGATTTCGGATAGCATCGTTTCGAGATCGTCTGAGTAGATCCCAAAATGAGATCCTGTGCACGTTGGCCGTGCGCCTGGACAGTCGGACCCTGAAGCACTGGGTGACCGTGCACCGCACTAGCAATAGGAAATAAGACTTATTGACTAATTTCAAGGTACAATTTTCTAATTTTCTAATTTTGTTAATTTGCTATATGGGTATACGCCTGAAATAAAACATTATTATTATTATTATGATACAGGTTATAGGTTAGCGCGGGCTGGTTTCCCGCAACTCGACGTCTAACTGCGCCTATTTTGCATGATTTTGGGCTGGCGGCGTTACTCTTGCCAATCCAGGTCCTGAAGAAAGCCTATCTGAACGACGCTGACGCTTCCGACAACGACCTTGACAATAATACTGTACTTAATTCTTTTTTAAACCTAGTGGCCTCAACGCTACTTCAGGTCCATAAGCTAGGTTGTATAAAAGACTATTTTTTCATTTACCATTTTATTCAGTATTTTATCGAATTATCGTTATGTTATAAAATCCTGACCCAGGAGAAGATTCTTCTACCTACTCGGTGATTTTTCTTCATATTCAATTATTGTGTGCTTTTGAACAATGTCAAGATTACTCTTCTTCCCTGGCTATCTCCGTACCAATTTTCGTCTAACTCGCTCCAGCGGTTTACTTAGTGTGAAGAAGTAACAGCCAGATAGACAATTAGACTGAGTTACTTTCGTATTTATAATATTAGTTTGGACTAGTTTCTGCCCGCGACTTGATCATTTCTTTTAATTTTTATGTTACACACGCGACTTTTCATTATAGATTACTTGTCTTGTATAGTGACTTGAGATTACGCTCACCACCATATTAATTTAATAACAATTACAGACGGTAGCCAGCAAGCTCCACAACACAGAAGTAAAGGTTGAAGTGTTCAAGACCAAAGAAGAGTGTGACCACGTCCAGTTCCTTATAACAGAGACTTCGAATACGGGACGCGTGCTACCTGAGATTGCTGAGATTGAAACTTTGTCACTAGGTGAGCTTTTTTGTAGTAATTTTGGTGATACAATTATTGCGAGACACGAAACAACCTTGTTCCCACCCCTTTCAAGCCTTTTCTGTATCGTTGACTGGTAGAGAATGCCAATGGGAAATAAGTTTGCAATTTGTACACTTTTAATTTTCATGTGCAACAAAAAACAAAGAGATTATCTGAACGCATATCACTTAAAATCTTGAATCACGTTAAATGTAAGTACCATTTTTGCTTCTCTGAGACCAACAAATTCAACCTTGTATTAAAGGAAGGCCCCTCTAAAAGTTTCATTACGACTCTTTACCTTTTCGTTTGACTGTGTCTATAGAGTTTTGGAATCATTAAATGACACTATTGCGTAGCCGAAAAAGTTGAGCAACGCCTTAATTTTTACTCATTTCTTCTGTATCTAATTAATGTCCTCTTTACTCTACTTCACGTACTACTTTTATGCCTCTAGAGCCGAAAGTCAGTCCAGCTACATTCTGCCGCGTGTTCCCCTTTCATCTCATGTTTGACCGCGAGCTGAACATCGTGCAGGCCGGCCGCACCGTCTCCCGTCTGCTGCCCAGGGTCACCAGACCTGGCTGCAAGATCACTGATGTCTTGGACACGGTAAGAACGTAAGAGTGATATTATTGTCTCTTAGATCATGGACTGGGCGCCATGTGCTCATTTAAAGAAATTGTAACTAAAAATGAATTTATTTCCAGTCCTGCGTCTTCATCATTAATTAAAGAGGGCTATTCGATTACTAATTAAAACTATTTGTGTAATCCTAAATTTAAGTAGTTTTTTGATTCCCACACCACCGCAACAGTTGGATGCAACTGCTGGGTGTACTCTCATTACGAGTTCATTATGGGCTATATTACGGTAGTTATTATTCTGTAAGAGTTCCCTATAGGCCTCATGCATACAGCTTAACTAAAGATTGTTATATGGTAAAGGTTCGACCTCACTTGGAGATGAAATTCGAAAATGTCCTGGCGCATATCAATACGGTGTACGTGCTGAAAACCAAGCCCGAGGAGATGATCGTCACTGATTCACATGAAGGCATCGCTCCACTTCGGCTAAAGGTAAGTCAATAGGTATCCACAAGCTGCATTGGTAGTCTTTGATGCTTTTAGATTTTCACAGGACTTGAAATCTTGAATGAGTTATGGTTGCCTTCAAAAGAGAAGCAGGAAAGAGAAGAGAAAGGATATTTTAATAATACTGAGACAGTTCGAGAAAACCACTGCAGGGAACAGTTTAGTGTTCTAATGTCATCACTAAGATCAATTTTGGTAACTGTTACCAAAGTAATCGAACCAGTCAATGCAACTTATTTTTCCAGGGGCAAATGCTGTACATCCCTGAAACTGATGTGGTGGTATTCCAGTGCTACCCCAGCGTTACTAACCTCGATGACTTGACTCGGTATGTGACCAAATCTAGAAATACTTATTATATTATCATCATCATCATCATCATCATCATCATTTCAGCCGATAGACGTTCACTGCTGGACATAGGCCTCCCCGAAGGCACGCCACTCAGACTGGAGACCCAGAGGGCAATGGAGAGGGCTATGCTCGGGGTTTCTCTGCGTGATAGAATCAGAAATGAGAATATCCGCAGTAGAAATAGGGTCACCGACATAGCCCGAAGTATTGCGAACCTTAAGTGGCAGTGGGCGGGGCACATTGCTCGCAGGACTGATGGCCGACGAGGCCAGAAAGTTCTGGAGTGATGTCCGTGAACCGGTTGACGAGCTGTCTGTAGGCCTCCAACAAGATAGAGTGACGACCTTGTAAAGGTCGCAGGAACGCGGTGGATGCGAGTGGCACAGGACTTAATATAGTTTTCATAAATTCAACGGTAATGTTAACACAGCCAGGGGTACTAAGCGGTAACTTTCTAGTCCGGAAGTTTGCTGATAGTATACGGGTACGCGAACCCGGCTTCCCGAGCTACTGTTGTCTCATAATGTTCCTTCCGAGATAATAGTATCCTCACCTAATTCCTGTTCACCTTCCCCCCACATCCCGTCTACATTATCCCTGTTCCTTCCATTTCCTTTTCCTATCCTAATCCGCCAATCCACAGGTAAGCCGTGCCTTCGGATGCATGACTAGGGGCGAGCCTAGTAATAAGCGTGCCGACTTTGCCCTGGGACCTGGTGAACCCAGATATATGGCTAGCCTTATCTCAGCATGCGGGGCTCTGCTGAGATGGACAAATATCCCTTGCTACTCGTGGGAACGCAATGGTTTCGAAAATAAATAAAAACTTTAAAAATGGCGGCGATGCGGTTCGCAACTCATCACGTCTCGTTTCCCATAGAGGCGGAAAGTGGCCCATGGAGAGCCGCTTTGCTACGATGAATGTCAGAGGAGGATTGAAAGATAAATTGGACGATGTATGTCAGATGATGCAAGACAGACAGATTGACGTGCTGTGTGTGAATGAGACGAAGCGTAAAGGATGTGGCTCCACGAATCATGGAACCTACACGGCATACTGGGCTGGTGTTCCCGATACCAGTCGAGGCTGTAAAGGTGTTGGAGTAATCCTTTCTGCAAGAATGACTGAGTGTGTGACTGAATTTGAGTATGTGAGTCCCAGACTTCTGTGGATAAGAATGAAAGTTGGACTCAACCGAATTTTCATTTTGGGTGTTTATGCACCTACTGATGTGGGTTCGAGTGGGTCCGTTAAAGAGCGCAAGGAAAGGGATGACTTTTGGGATTGTGTGAGAGATGTTTTAAATGAGTGTAAGCAAAATGAGAGAGTTGTTATGCTAGGTGATTTTAATGGTTGGGTCGGAATTAAAAGGGATGGATATGAAAAGGTTTTGGGCAAATTTGGTGACGAAAGAGTGAATGAAAACGGAAAGAATTTGTTAGAAATTTGTTTGAACAGAAATCTTGTTGTGACTAACACCATGTTTAATCACAAAAAGATTCATATGTATACTAGAGAAGAAGGATATTCGAGAAGTATGATAGACTTTGTAATTGTGGACGAAAGGCTGAAAAGTAAAGTGACGGATACCCGGGTATACCGAGGTGTTGGTATCGACACAGACCACCATTTAGTCGTCAGTCGAATAAGAGGACTCTTTAATCGATGGCGGCACCGGGTATCTAAACAAGAGACTATTTTGGAACGTGTGAAAGTAGAAAACTTACAGAATGAGAATGTACAAGAAGAATTTCGTAATAAGTTAAATGATCGGTTTGATGGTATAGATGGGATACAAGAAATGGAAGTTTTATGGGAAACATTTAAAAATAAAGTGGTGAGTGTTGCTGTTGAAGTGTGTGGGGTATCCAAAAGAAGGAAAGGAAGAATGCAGAAGAGTGAATGGTTTGATAAGGAAGTACGTAAGGTTGTATCCGAAAAGAAAAAAGCATGGTTAGACTGGCTAGCAGTTAAAGCTAGTAAAAGAGTAGGACAGGTGACAAATGAATGCGTTCAGGAAAAAAGAGAGTTTTACAAGAAGTTAAAAGAAAAAGTAAAAGCAATCGTGGATAAGAAGAAGAGTGAGTGGTCAGATGCATTAGACCTAAAGCTATCAGATAGCTTTAGGTCTAATGTAAAACTGTTCTGGAAGTCCATAAAAACTGCCCGTGGAAAGTCGGCCAACTCGGAACTTGGCAAAATCAGGAGTGAAAGTGGAGATTTGTTAAATGAAGAGGAAAGTGTGCTAAAGAGATGGAAAGAATATTTTGAAAGTTTGTTTGGAAAAGGACAGGTAGTAAATGATGATTACAACGAATTTCAAGACGATGTGAATGAAAGTGAAATTAGTCTAGATGAAGTAATGGAAGCACTGATTAGTTTGAAAGTAGGTAAGGCTGCTGGGTGTGACAGAGTTTCAGCTGAGATGCTTAAAGCTGGAAAGGGTGTAGTTGCGAGTCAGCTGTACCGCCTTTTCAACCTGTGTTGGAGGATAGGCCGAGTACCAAGTGACTGGTGCAAGGCTGTAATCGTACCGTTGTTTAAAGGGAAAGGGTCACAGCAGGAATGCAAAAACTACCGGGGAATCAGCCTCTTAAGTGTTGTGGGGAAATTATATGCAAAAGTATTGATTGAAAGGGTAGTGAAAGAAACAGATGAAAGGATATGGGATGTTCAAGCAGGATTTAGAAAGGGAATGGGATGTACGGACCAGGTTTTCTCCTTACGTGGCATAACCGAAAAGTTTTTGGCTAAAAGTCACAAGGTTTATTGCGTATTCGTGGACCTGGAGAAAGCTTACGACCGAGTGGAGAGGGATGAATTATGGAAGGCCTTGTCTATGAAGGGCGTGGACGACAACCTGATTCGAGCATTAAAATCTCTATATGAGAATTCTAGTGCTTGTGTCAGGGTGAACGGCGCGTACACTGATTGGTTTAGGATTGATAAAGGTCTTAGACAGGGATGTGTAGCGTCGCCGTGGCTGTTCAACGTGTTCATTGATGACTGCCTAAAGGAATTGAAAGAGAAAGAGTGTGGCTTAAGAATGAATGAGTTACTCGTCAAATGTCTCCTTTATGCGGATGATCAAGTAATACTTGCGTCATCAGCTGAGGAGTTACAAGAGATGGTAACAAGTCTGCATGTGTCGTTAGAAAGAAAGGGTATGAAAATCAACGTATGCAAGACGAAAGTTCTGGTTTTTGAAAGAGATGAATTTAGGACGTTGTGTGAAATTATGATAGGGGGTAAGAAAGTGGAACAAGTGGATGAATTCATATATTTGGGTTCAAAATTTACTAGGGATGGAAAGTGTGATGGTGACATAGAACGAAGAGTGAATGCTGGAAATTCAATAAATGGGGCATTGCATGCTTTTATGACTAGCCACAAAGTCTCGGCAAAGGCTCGAGTGGCTGTACATAGAGGTGTGCTAGTGCCGACACTTATGTATGGTAGTGAAAGTTGGGTATGGCAGAAGAAGCACGAAAGTAAAATCAATGCTGTAGAAATGAGAGCATTGCGGAATATTGCAAATGTTAAATTGAGTGATAGGGTAAGGAATAGCGTGATAAGGGAGCGGTGTGGTGTGAAAGAGGATGTAGTGACAAAAATAGAAAAAGGTATGCTATATTGGTTTGGGCATATGGAAAGGATGAATGAGAGAAGACTGACAAAAAGTATTTATATGGCTAGTGTGAATGGAGGTGCTGGAAGAGGAAGACCGAGGCGAATGTTCTTGGATCAAATTCAGGACAATCTGATTAAAGGCCAGGTCAAAAGTACTTTAAACCGACGAGCATGTATGCGGAACGGGATGAAAGTTGAAGAAGCGAGAGAAGTATGCAAGAGTCGTAGCAAATGGAAAGAAGTGGTCTCTGCCTACCCCTATGGGAAAAAGGCGTGATATTATGTATGTATGTATGTATGTGTTAAATAAACATTTCATTATGATAATGTGTCTGTTTGTTTGTTAAGTTTGTTTCATTATATGTCTAGGCGTGGTCTCTGCCTCGCCGACATTCCTCTACACGATGCAACCCGTGACCTGGTGCTGATGTCCGAGCAGTTTGAGGCAGACTACAAGTTGACACAAAACCTGGAGGTGCTGACTGACAAGCTGCAGCAGACCTTTAGAGAACTGGATTCGGAGAAGCAGAAAACTGACAGGTAAGTAAGGATGACTGCTCTGCTGAAAGGTGCTCTTAGTTATTAAGTTAGGAAATCCTCTCATAATTAAGGATAAACCCAGATTAATATTAAACTTGTAGTGATTGTAAGTTACAGCAACCATTTCATAAATTAGTACGGCCTACTTGCATCAACCATGCTCGGGAGTCCATTCCCAGACTCTGCTCCAGACACCACACACACACACCAGACAATAGCCTATTTACGTCCCACTGCTGGACCACACACGCCGCAGCCCGGTTCTTATCACGAGAGGTTGATCGTAAGAGAACACCAAACGTAATATATAATCTCGAGAATGAATCTATGTTCTCAGCTTGATTAATGAAAGTGGTCGTTACTGCCTGGGCAAAGCGTGACATACTTCTCTTTCTAAAATTCCAGACTCCTCTACTCCGTGCTCCCGCGCAGTGTGGCCACGGAACTCCGCCACCGTCGCCCCGTCCCGGCCCGTCGCTACGACCCCGTCACCCTACTCTTTAGCGGCATCGTGGGGTTCGCCAACTACTGCGCCCGGAACACCGACCACAAGGGCGCCATGAAGATTGTGAGGATGCTCAACGATCTGTACACTACGTTCGATGTTCTCACTGATCAGAAGAGGAATCCTAATGTTTACAAGGTGAGCGTAATAAGCAAAAGTTGTCAATTAGGTAGCTGACTGAATCGAAGATAGTTTATAGTCTAGATTAAACTATGCTTCTCACCGTGACAATTTAAAAAGAAGAAAAGTAGGTATTTCTGTAGCCCTTGAAAATAATATTGAGTAAGACATGACAAAAGTCATTATGAAAGATGGTCGCTGCGCAACGCAACCTCCTCATCATCATGTCAGCTGAAAAAAATACAATGCTGAACATAGGTCTCCCAAGATTCGCTACTCAGAACGGTCCTGTGCCGCTGGCATCCACCGGATTCCCGCAACCATCACCAAGTCATCTTGTAAAACTAAAAGTAGGTATACTACCATTTTGAAGTCTCTAAGGTCTAAATTCTCATGATAGGTGGAGACAGTTGGTGACAAATACATGGCTGTTTCGGGCCTGCCAGAGTACGAAGTGGCTCATGCAAAGCACATCTCACTTCTTGCTCTTGAAATGATGGACAACTCCAAGGAAATCACTGTGGATGGAGAGCCTGTTGTAAGTATCATTTCTATTGTCTAAATTCTAATCTTGTCATAATTTAGATGTAAAGATTTTAGGGTCTTAGGATTCGAACCTGCACTGATAACTGATATCCGGACTATATAGGGTGTGCAATCAACTACACCATCGAAATAATACTGGAGCTCGTCGTTTTTTTTACATTTCGGTACATTACATACTTGTATGGATAGCCGTTGGAGGTTCGAATCTTGCTTAAGACCGTATTGTTTCACTTTAAACTATGGTCTCGTTAAACAGATGCTTCTGCTGATTTCTCAACATCAAAAATCATGACAATTACTGGATATGAATATGTACTTTTCAGGGTATCACGATTGGTATACATTCTGGTGAGGTCGTGACTGGAGTCATTGGTCACCGTATGCCACGTTATTGTCTCTTTGGCAACACTGTCAACTTGACCAGCCGATGTGAGACCACTGGTGTCCCGGGCACTATCAACGTCAGTGAGGATACTTACAGGTAATCAGAACTTTAAATCAATAGTAGATTGTTAATCAAGGGTTGAAGGTAACCCACGAAACAAAGTTCGAATTTTGCTCTTCGTGGTAGGTCCTGTAATGTAGTTGGTCACGACGTGCATCTAGATGGCTATGCCGAAACGTGAAAAAAAAATGTCATGTTATCATGGCATTATGGCGGGCAGCAGAATAGAGGAATGATTTTAAATGTTGATTTTCTGTAATTGTGAAGAAAATAGACTAACTGTAAAATCATTTTAATATGAGCCCATAGACATGAAAAGCTTTTTTTCATCATCATGACTCAATTAGTGACTAAACGTAACAATAAAAAAATACTTTCCACCCTAGAGATGAAGACGCAATTTTCGACCCGGCTATCTTCCCATGAAAATTAAACTTCCCAATCAAAAGAGATGAAAAGACTGATATATGATGCAGCCAAAAGATATCTGCTGATTATTAACAAAGTCTTCAGTTATCGGGGGCATCATCAAATTTAATGAAACGACGGTTGTAAATCAAAACTTTAATCATCAAACAAGTCTAAATATCGTTGTAAAGCAACCGGCACACCTAACTTCGGTATTCCAAACGGTAGCTCGAAGTTCTTCCACAACATGTCGCGCACCACACATCTGCATAGGTGTTTCAGTTCCACTGGCTGCAGACCACATCGAGTACTAGGAATCAAATGATCTTCAAGTATCTCACCGTATTTTTCTAAGGCCACTTTCCTTTCGTAGTTGTAGTCATCAGGCAATTGTAGATGTCTAAACGCTTTCTTGTCAATTGTGAAGCTTATCTTAGGTATTGCTCGTAGAACTAGTTTCAAACACGCTACCAGTTCATATGGATAAACCCTGTTGTGTTCTTTTAGTCTGTCTAATAGTGATTCTACAGGATCTGTGGCTACATCATCTGATGTTATTTTAGCTCCGAATCTTAATAATATCATCAGCATTTCTGATGTTCCCATCTGTATAACGACCCTTACTGGAGATGCTTTTCCACAGCTTTCTAAGGGTACATCTATGAACCTGTATACTTTGTTGTCTTCTTTGTATTCTAGATTTGCATTAGTGGCATGATCTAAGAAGAAAACTAGAGCGTGGACGTTCTCTTCTTTGTCCATGAAATCTGATTTCCAACCAGCTAAGAAGTATGGTGCTGATGTTCCGAAAATTGCTCCTGAAAAGTAAATTGACCTATTAATGGCATGAATCTAAAATGTTTCTGCAATAGTTTCTTCAGCTTGCTTATCGAGGAAGATGACGCTGCCTTTTTTTCACTTACCTAAGAATATCCTTTCAAATGTCTTCTCACACGCGTACATTTCGTCTAACAAGGCTGCTACAACTCCATTGTCTTGGACACTCCAGTCAAAAGACAGCTTCATGGCAATGTAAAGAACATTGTGGTATTTCCCCATGAGGCAAACGTCTCCATTGGTGGCTTTGCAGCCGTTGTGGTATTTGAGAGCTGAGATGATGAAGTTCTTGCAAGTTGTGTTATCCGAGTGGTTTTGTCCTGCAACAGAGATAGTATGATTGATATTAATACTTATAGTAGAAAGAAAAGTACTTACTTACGTAGAGTAAAGTCATGAACACATTTTGGATCAAAATCATTCACAAAAAGTGATGATCCAGTGGAAATGATAATAATTATTATGCACATAATAATAATGTGATGTACGAGTGATACACTGAAATTTAATGATATAGGGATTCCTTATGATGCGTAGACTATTTCCATTGAGCAAAGGGTAAACTCAGGAGTCAACAATAACAATCCAGGGAATAACTAACAAACCTTTCGCACAACCAGCGATGACCGTGTTAAAATACTCCACCAGCTCTCTCCTCTTAAACCTTTCGTTCAACGAATCACGATCCAATCCACAGAACACTTCCTCGAAATAGTACTCCATAAACGAATCCATATTCAACGGGGAATTTTGAACAAAACATTCAACCAAACTAACTTGACATGAGATTTGACAGTTGTCCGTAGAATGTCTCGTCAACACTGTAGCCCAGGCACAAATGATCGGAAATCAGTCCACCCTTATTTGGAAAGCCTACAAGTGTTGTAATCTCCTTACCTCGGTCATGTATGGGAAGCCATACAAATGTCCAGTTAGTGTTCCATACTCATGAATACAATGACACTTACCGTATTTATATATGAAACTGTAAAGGTAACTTGAACTTTGACTCCAGACAATAATAGTCCCAAAATTGATTTGCAAGCTACGCAAGCTACAATAAAACACATTTCAATGCGTTACCTTTTGAAACTTAAGTGCTGAAATTACATAGTAATAAATAAGGATAAGGTTGAATATTTAGGGTATGAATTCTCTAGGTCGAGTGATTGAACTTTCTTATATTATATGGTCCTGACGGAAGACCAGCGCTGGTTCAAGGCCTAAAGTTATGACCATTTCGTGGCCAACGGTTGCTTATTATTGGATTGACACATAGGTGGGCGAGGCATATAGCTTGCAAAACGGAAGGGAGTTGTGGCGTCTAACTACCTACCGGAAGACGCATGGCAGCAGGCCTTTAATAAGATGACCTTGCAGTATATTCTCTTTAAGTATTTACTATGGTCCTCATAAGAAGGCTCAAAGTCACCCAGAGGGCAATGGAGAGGGTTATGCTCGGGGTTTCTCTGCGTGATAGAACTATGGTCACTGACATAGCCCGAAGAATTGCGAACCTTAAGTGGCAGTGGGCGGGGCACATTGCTCGCAGGACTGATGGCCGATGGGGCCAGAAAGTTCTGGAGTGGCGTCCGCGAGCTGTCAGTAGGGCTCCAACAAGATGGAGTGACGACCTTGTAAAGGTCGCGGGAACGCGGTGGATGCGAGTGGCACAGGACCGGTCTGAGTGGCGCGCCTTGGGGGAGGCCTTCGTCCAGCAGTAGACGTCTTTCGCCTGAAATGGTGATGAGTTATTATGAACCATTCAGAACTTTGTCAGTCCTAACCCGGTTGATTTTAATTGCAGTTACCTAATGCGTGAAGACAACTACGACGAGCAGTTCAAGCTGACGTACCGTGGTCACGTCTCGATGAAGGGAAAGGCAGAAGCCATGCAGACGTGGTTCCTTGAGAGGAACAAGGTTTAAGAACCTTATGGAAGAAAGAACATCATCTGGAGTATTCATAGAGGACCCTGGATCAAAGCAAAGTGGACCGTTTTGTTTTGGGCATAGAGTTTCATCTCATTCTAGTCATTCTTCAAATAGTAAATAGAGATGCTTGTTCTTGATTGATGTTTGAAAGTAAAAAAGACATTACTATAATATACCTAATATACCTAGTTAAGTATTTATTATTATCGAAGGGCACCAACTGAACGCAGGTAGTTTTTACTGATTTCGTGTGCGAATAGTGCGTGTAATACATTTGAATAATCTTTCACAGACTGTGTAATGTAATGTATATCTTACTACACTTTTAGTGATGAGTGTAGGTAATATCGTGATTTCATTTTATCTTGCAGGCTTAGTATTAAAAAATCTTTTTACACTAGTACAGAGTACAGTGGTAACGAAAAATGTAAACCAACGTATCATAAAACTCATAGTAAAATACTCATATACCTAATACTAGTATTATTAATAGCGGTACCTCAAGGCGAATGCACTAAACAATGCAAGCTAAACATTCATAAGCAAAAACACACATTTGAACAAAGACAATTGCATTGACACATAGGTTTCTAGCAGAATATCTGTCATTGTTCCATTGAGTAGATTAAATGTAATTATAGGATGGGAAGAGAGAACGGATTAAATGGAAAGAAAAATATATCTACCTAAGTCACTTTGTACCGAGATCATCAAATCATCGCAATTCCTTGTATCACTGAATCTAGGCAAAATTCTCCAATGAAATAGGTAAAAAATTCGGAACACCGCAATGCTTCTTTGCGATATGCATACTTTGACGGAGAGTGGTAGCTATCCAGGCTGGCATCACTTTAAATCGCTAAACCAATGTTTACTATAAGCAGAGCTATGCTTTAGTCGTGTAGCGAAATACTCGTATGATAAATCTGTGGTATTCACCAAAGAATCTAAATAAATCTTTAGTACCCTATATGTATATTTGTGTTATTTACTCGAAATCTATATATAAGTAAATGTAGATACCTAAATATTTATAAAATGGATGTTGTGAACCTAGATGTAATTTTATTTACTCTTGTTGCTATTTGTTGATGATTTCACAGTTTTATAGTTAAAATTTATTCACAGTCTACTAGTGTGACAAAGACGTAATCTACATGTGAATGGAAAGGCTTATTATTGTTGATTTTAAAAAATACTTCATATGATAATCACCAATTTAATTTCTGGACCACCTCATAACAGAAGTTAGCTATTTAAAGCAAAAATAGAATCGTGAGTCGCTACTCTCCCGTATATCATCATCCTTGTCTAACAGCAGACTGTTTTACGTTAAAATTCTAGTCATTTCTTTGACAGCTTTAAATGGTTTATCTATTAAGTATTATTTATGTATAACAGATATGTTTTCACTAGGCCTAAAGCACAGAATTTATTTATGGTGTGGTATGATATGAACACATGATTTAAACCAATCATTCATTTGATTTGTGATAGATATACCTATTATGATGAATAATTTCAATAAAATTGTTAAAAATAGACTATATCTATTTAATTTTAGATTAAATTGATCCGATTTTACAACCTACGCCACTGTTAGTTCATTAAATGAAAACTAAACAGTGTTCAACAGAGCACGATTGGTGTAACATGACTAAACATACCTTTTTGTATGTAAGATTTGCACCAAGAAGCCAATATCCAATAAATGCTAGATTTTTCGCCATGGCGAAAATGACACAGTATGGAATTACAGCAGACGTCATATTTTTTAAATAACGTTAGTATACTTTTGATGCCATCAAGGCTAAGTAGAAAAAGTTTCGCGCAATTCTTATAAGTAGCCATAGAAATTAATGAGCTTCTAAAAACGTGTGATTTATCTAATCACCCCGTTGTGTAGAGGTTTTATCTTCAGGACAAAAGATGGAGCTTATCATACAGCACAGAGTATGAGAAAAGCATACGTAGATATGATCAATAGGTAATGCATTTTTCACGCCTCCTATTCGAAAAGGAGTACTTTGTTCCCCGTTTAGAGGGAGCAAAATGCGATTTTGCTCCCTCTCCATTTCTATCCCACATACAGGGAACAAAGTAAGATTTTGCTCTCTAGGGAGCAAAGTACGATTTTGTTCCTTGCTGCTACTGGTTTTCGAATAGGAGGAGTGAAAAGCAGAGTGTGCAACACGGTAGCAAAATTATTGAAACCTTGGGTGACATAGCTTGAATCCCTCGCTAGCTCAAGATTCCACGTTAGAATCCCTCGCTCCGCTCGGGATTCTATTCTGGAATATTTCGCGTCGCTCTGAATTCAATCCGTCCCCCGCAGTAAAATATACCATTTTGCTCCCTAGTTACACAATCTACTATTTCACTCCTCCTATTCGAAAAGGAGTACTTTGTTCCCCGTTTAGAGGGAGCAAAATGCGATTTTGGTCCCTCTCCATTTCTGCCCCGCAAACAGGGAGCAAAGTAATATTTTGCTCTCTAGGGAGCAAAGTACGATTTTGTTCCCTGCTGCTACTGGTTTTCTCATAGGAGGAGTGAAAAACAAGAGTGTGCAACACGGTAGGAAATATATTTAAACCTTGGGTGACATAGCTTGAATCCCTGGCTAGCTCAAGATTCCACGTTAGAATCCGTCACCCGCGGTAAAATATGCCACTTTGCTCCCTAGTCACACAAACTACTATTATCTACGTAAGGAGTTGTAAGTAATGAATGAATTCGGCACTCCATCTTGTTGGAGGCCTGCCGATAGCTTGTCTCCCTGTACCCTGCGAGTGACGCCATTACTTCGCGTCTATGCCTCCTCATTAGGCCCATTACTACCCTCCAGCACCACCACAGCAGCCTATTTACGTCCCACTACTGGGCACAGACTTCCTCTCATTACGACAGGGTTTGGGCTATAGTGTGTAATCTGGACTTCACACACATCCTTGAATTACTTCGCAGATGCATGCACTTTTCCTCACGCTGCCTTTCTTCAACGAAAAGGTAAGTGGTAAATTCAAATTGAATTTTGCACATATAAGTGAACTCAGAGGTGCGAGCCGGGACCGAACCCCCGACCCTGTGCATGATAGGCGGTAAATCGAACCACTATAGGCCACCACAACTTACAACCCGAAGTCTCTGTGTAATAAGAGGATTTCAAAAAAAGTTCTAGTTATAAATTATTTGTAATTTTTTTGCCAATACACTTTGCGTTCGGCTCACCATGTAGCTTCAAGTATCGGTAGCAACTGCTAAACGGTCGGGTACCTAATCGGGTGGACGCTAGATGTCGATCTAGTGTTAACCCGGGTTTCGGGGCACGCACTACAGTATGGGCTCTGCCACTCTTCTTGTATCATTACTCTATGCCTTACGTTAAACTTTTAACTTGTTAACATGCCGCATTGTTAAAATTCTAGAAACATTTAATCGCAAATATCTTTTATGAATGTATAAGACCAATTAAAATTTATTAGAATGTACCTAACATACGGTTTATACAAGCGAAGAAATTATAAAAGTTTGTGGTACTTAACTGGTAAAATAATCGCCCTAAGTATACATAATGTATACCGTCGGCTCGACCGGATGACGAAGGTCGTTCGGCGGCATTCCATATCATTGATTATTTTAGGCATTCGCTAGAGAGCCTGCACAATGATTACATTAGTCACTCTTTACAACCGTAGCACCTGCTCATAAGGCTTCTTTTTTCTTGATTTTTCTTCCTTGATTTAACGTTTTTGTAAAACTTACAAAATACTCCAGTCCATTTTTCAATCCTAAATAATAAGATCTCTTTTACCGTGATTAAACTGACTTTTAACGTTTGTAGAACTCAAAAAATGATCATTTCTATTTGCGAACGCTTTAGATCCTTGTAGAGTCTTGCAATAGGTACCTAATATAAAATTATTGCTCGAATCGGGCTAGCTCGTCCGGGGAAGTACCACACTCTCACAGAATATCGGCGTGAAGTAATAGTTCGCTATTGCGTTTCGTACGGTAAGTGAGAAGACCGGAGCCCGTCCTCTTCCCTTCCACCCCATCTTCCATAATTCCATGTCCCCTATCCTCCCTTATGGATACCTAAGATCCTTTCCTCTTCCCCTTTTGAGATTGGCAACGCATTCGTGACGCCTCTGGTGTTACAAATGTCTATAGTCGGCGGTGACCACTTACCACCAGGTGGGCGGTCTGCCTGTTTATCAATCTTTTCAATTTAAATATATATATATATTTAAGTTATTGATATAATCTTTTTTCCTGTTATTTATTTTCCAACTTAATATGATAGAATATTTATAAAATACGAGTCAAGTTAAAATTATGCCTATGAGATCCAATTACATACTCTATACGAGTAAATATAAGAGTAAAATTAAAATCCAATTTAAATTAGGAAAATACAATCATATACATGGTGGGTCAGAAAATATGGCAAATAATTAACCCACAGTATCGGCTATCGATTCTAAGTATATTGTATAGGTCTTTAATTTTTTTTGAGTTGGTAAAAAAAAAAATTGTATAGGATTCAGGCGTCGCCCACACAACCAATCCCATATACAATTATTATTTTTACCAACTCGAAAAAAATTAAAGACGTATACAATATACTTAGAATCGATAGCCGATACGGTGGGTTAATTATTTTCCATATTTTCTGACCCACCGTGTATACATCGACCTGTTTTACTATTAAATTGAAAATACTTGTTTACAATGATAATTTACTCGTTGAAGATATCTCTGATAATGATCGTTATGATTTGAGAAATTAGAGAAGTATTTATAAAAGTCATTCCGTTGATGACTCTCCAAGAGTAAGATGGTGTTACTTAGATACTTACAAATTAATATGGCAGTTCAATAAAACTAGCAATGAATTCGGGTCACGCATGTTGTAAGGAAAATCCTATACAAAGTGAATACATTGCTGTTGAGTGTATTTCTAGCCAACGTTGTTATGAATTTTGTTATAAACTAAATTATTGATGGATTACAGTACATTAGAGAATTTATTTTATGCTGCTGTAAACCTCAGCGACTTTTGAAGTCAGCGAAGCTGACTCAATATCTAAAAACACACTTGTCCACAAAAGGATGTTTCACCAAACTCTCGTCTGACCACTTTTTCAATGTTTTTTTTTACTTCGCCATAACTATACGTATTGCTAACGGATTCTGCGGAACGCGTGCTCAATACCCTGTAATCAAATCTCTTTTCGAATCTGTTTTGAGTCGATTTCAATCACCATTTCACTTTACATTGCGTATTCTCTTTTACAACTTAACCAGATGATCTTTTCGTACTAACCGATGGAGTAACCACAAATGTAAATTTTCTAATGTAACTTTGTTTAGTAATACCGAATGCTTAGTTCGATGTTTTGAGATGACATCATTGCCTTTTGGAAACATGTTTATCTTGCACTTACATATGTGTTTAAAGGGTGTGTTGTTTATGTAGTTATGTACACCATGTACTCGGCCTTTGGAGGTCTTTCGTCTTTAGAATTAAGGTCGTCCACATTACGGTTTGTAAATGATATTCTTAATAATTTACCCTTTTTGTTATTTTTAGTTAGAAGTCTTTTCTTTTTGCTGTTTATTCCTTTGAAAATGTTAGTAACAGTGATGGTGTCAGTTATTTAGTTATTATTTGTGTATGAGTGAGTACTACTGTACTATCTGGACGCAGTCAGCTTTTCGGGTGAATCCTTAATAACTTTTTCAGAGTTTCAAGTTTTATTTTTTTTATTTATCTATATGAAGTTTTCATTGTATTGTATAAATCACTACTTAAAATAACACAAGTTGTTCTATTTCATACCCAGACCAGTGAAATAGAAAATACAGTTAGTCAAATAAATAATAGTAAAATAATCTATGAACTAAAATCAATGCGATTATTTTTTGTCCGTATATTACTACTACAGTCTATTTGCGTCCCACTGCTGGGCACAGGCCTCCTCATCAGGCGTATATTAAATCAATAGAATTAAATAACAAACTTAAGTAAAATATTTTGACGTCCGTCCGCACCGCTTCTACGGCCGTACATTAGACATCAACGTGCGCTTCTGCATATAAACTGAAAAAAAATTGTATTGTCTCTAAAATGAGCAATATATTTACCTAAATGATAAATTCATAATCAATATACCTATTATTTCATGACTTTCAGTATCAAATAAAAAAAGCATTTTGGTCGTTTACTTGATTTTATATACCAGAAAGGGTATAGCAATGTTTAAACTTAGCAATTCAATTGCGTTCCCTGTATGGAACTCAAACCGTTGAAAATAAACCTAGAAATTAAAACGAGTCTGCGCAAAAAACGACTCGTGCGCATGTGAAGGCGACCGAGGTGGCGATGCGTTCGGGAAACTTGCAAAACGTTGTAAACACCATTTTATTACAACCTGAAATAAAACTTATCTATACACGTTACGGTTGATTCTAGAACGGTAAGTTAGGAATTAACTTGACGGTGTGAATGGAGGCTCATCGACTAGCAGTCATTTGAGATTTTGAGAAACCTCAGTTCGCGTCAAGCACTTGTCGCTGCTACACGCGTGCGCGCACGCCATTGGTCCATTTGAATCTCGAACGCTCCAATCGACCGGCCAATCGCGTTCGATCTGACGTTTGATTTCTTTTTCGCGAGCTGTTTTTGCATAGTGTCCGTTATTAGTGGCCAGTGTTTACCCGACTAAGGAAAGGAGTTTGTTTATGTGACATTGAGACTGTGTGAAGATAAAGTGGCAACATTGTAAGGATTTTCTCACGTTACGGTAAGATTTGTAATTGTTTAATGTTAATTAGCCATATCTTTTGTTTATGGTTTAAATGTAGCGGGTTTTAATGTGTCAAGTAGTGTTGCAGTTTATTGAGGATGTTGAAAAAGTGTTTTGCGCGCGATATACGTACCTACCCACGAAACCTATTTTTACAAATAAACTACTTTAACTTTGACTTTGAAAGCAAGTATTCGGGGTTGTACCCACTTATGTATTTTTTTCAAGGTAGGTACATCACTTATTTTATACCTATTACATACTGTTTTGATAATTGTAACGATCTTTTATCGTACAGTCAGCAGCAGAAGTAGATAAGCTGTCCAGGTGTTCAAAATGACCTACACACGCCCTTAACGTCTTAAGAATAAGGTCGTGTGTAGGTCATTTTGAACACCTGGGCAGCTTATCTACTTCTGCTGCTGACTGTACGTCTTTATATATGTACTAGCTTTTCCCCGCAACTTCGTATGCGCAGAAATATTAAAATGAAAAATCCCGTTTTTTCCCGTTCCCGTGGGAATTTCGCAAAATCCTTTCTTAGCGTATGCCTACGTCATAACATCTACCTGCTTGCCAAATTTCAGCCCGATCCGTCCAGTTGTTTGGGCTGTGCGTTGATAGATCACTATGTCAGTCAGTCACCTTTGAGTTTTATATATTTAGATACCTACGTTCATAATAAACTGATAATCTGATGAAATGCAAATCAAACTTAATTTTCCATAAATTCTGGGTAGGACATCAAAAAAACTGGTTTGGTATTTTTCCTTACTGAGTATTTTTTCCTTATATTAAATGAATTGCAAGCTTTATGTTAATACTAGCTTCTGCCCGCGACTTCGCCCGCGTGGAATTCGGTTATCGCGCTCCCGCGGGAACTATGCGTTTTTCCGGGATACAAAGTAGCCTATGTCCTTGCCCGGGACTTAGACTATCTCCGTGCCAAATTTCATCCAAAACGGTCCAGCGGTTGAAGCGTGAAGAGGTAACAGACAGACAGAGTTACTTTCGCATTTATAATATTACTAGCTTCTGCCCGCGACTTCACCCGCGTGGAATTTGCTTATCGCGCTCCCGCGGGAACTATGCGTTTTTCCGAGATAAAAAGTATCCTATGTCCTTTCCCGGGACCCCAATTATCTCCATGCCTAATTTCATCTCAATCGGTCAAGCGGTTGAAGCGTGAAGAGGTAACAGACAGAAAGACAGACAGAGAGACAGACAGGCAGACAGAGTTACTTTCGCATTTATAATATTAGTATGGATTTTAGGCGTCACGTATTAGACTAAACAATGAGAGTTGAATATGTTATTATGTTTTTGGAATCTGAAACAAAAATTAAAAACATATTTTGCTATGATGAAAGACTGAAAGAAAAGAAATATTTTCTGTATCTAGGTATGATAGGTATTCAGTATTTATCAAGAAACTTAAATAACATGATTTTCCTTAGTTTCACAAAAATGGATCTACGATTATCCTCATAAGAAAGAAACAAAACAACGTTCATCGTTGAATTAATTAGTCAATTATATTGGCGATGGTACAGTCGAGTTCGCCAATATACCTATACACACTTTTGCACCTTACCACGTTGTAATAAGGTCCAAAAGTGTACACATATTAATGAACTCGACTGTACCAGAAGTTTTCGGACGGAGACATAAATAAATGTATTTACACTGTTGCAAAAACAAAAAAGACAGGGCCTATATTCGAAGTCTTTAAATAGGGATCTCGCTTTTCCCTACAGGATCGCTCACGCGTCGCGTGAACTTTAAGCAGCTAGATTTAAAGTTCAACTTGACGCGTAAGCGATCCTATAGGGAAAAGCAAGACCCTTCTTCTTCGCTTCGCATAGAGCCCCTGCCCTCAAGAGTTGTATAATATTAGTTATCGTAAGACATGGCACACTGCTTGCGTGCCTACATTACCTACCGTAAGCGCACCGTCACGTGACCTATGCAGCACACACATTCGTTCGGTATTGCGTTTGGCCATCCGTTTGCGATGCGGATTACGACCAGTAGTTTTTCAATGCGAGTGGCGCACGTACGGTTCAATTTCTTATAGAAAAACTACTTAACACACTTCGCCATGTGACAGTCTTAATCCGCATCGCAAACGGGTGTCCAAACGCAATACCTACCGCTGGGCTTGAAGGACAGATTTCTATCAACACAATGCTTCCGTCAAGTACCTAACTAATGAGAAGTTAATTCAAATAAGAATACCTACATTAAGTAAGTAGGTAGGTAAAGTCAAGGAAAATAAGATTAACATACCTAATAATAATAACAAGATGTTTGTTCGCACGCACCTGTCAATCTTGGCATCTGAGGTCATCTTTATAAGAACTACGGGGCTTTTTATGTCTACACGATTTTAACTCTATTGTAATGTGAATAAAAATGTGTTGAACCCTTCGTATGCATTGTAAATTTTTTGTGCTTAATATTACGCAGGGTTAAGTTAGGAAATCCTTTTTAAAACAAAAACCTGCCGCCAAATAGCAGTGCTCGCACTGTTGTGTTCCGGTAGGTGGTTAAGGTGAATCGTCACGGCTGAACCCCATACAAAAAACTGCTCACGTAATCTTCGACTACGACTGCTTTTAGTTTCTTTTATCGTTCTAATAAAATATTACATTATTTCCCGAGCGCGCATAGATCAAAAACACCGCAAAAAATCAAAGAATAAAATAATTATAAGCATTTCAAAACCAATAAAATTTCGGTCGAACCAAGCTTGTGTGAGAGAACGTTTACACTGTAAGCATCAGGCCAATATGGCGTCGTGGTCTATGAACAGCTGATCTGCTAGTGCTAGTGTCCGTCCGATTCCTATTAATTTCCAGAATGCTCACAAGATGGCGTTAACCCGCCGTTACATAGTTGATCGCGTAAATCGCTTTTTATGAGTTGGAAAATCATTGAACGAAATAGGTAAGTAAGTACCTATACAAGTATTTTGTTGTTTATAATGATCAGATATAAAAAATGTAATGAGCGGTGACATGTCAGAAGACTGCTAGAAGAAATAAATCATACCTATCTCTTATAAGTATTTTATTCATTTATGTAAGAAATAAAAATAGCTACTTATAATAAGAAGTAGGTAGAGATCTTCTACTATCTAAAGTCCCACGCCTTCACATCTCAAAACGCTTCAATTTTTTCATTATTATTTAAAAAGCACCACCAACACTCTCAACGCATAGTTGATGGCTGTCTCAGCACATGTGTTGAGAGTGTTGGTGGTATATTGAAGCGTTTTGAAACGTGATGGCGCGGGACTTTAGATAGTGAAGATCTCTACCTGGCCTGGGCGATCGAGCTCTGCTTAGGACATTTTATCTCTTATATAGTACCTATAGATAGTACCTATATATAAAATTCTCGTGCCACAGTGTTTGTAACCAAACTCCTCCGAAAGGGCTCGACCGATTCTTATGAAATTTGGTGTGTATGTTCAGTAGGGCTGAGAATAGGACGTAAGCTATTTTTCATACCCACCCAAAAAGAAAACTATGGCGGTACGAAGTCCGCTGGGTCAGCTAGTTAGTCTATAAAAATTGATTTTTGCTGTAGGTAAAAAACAAAAAACAAAAATAAATTGACCAGATAGTAGACCACTCGAGCGTAGAAAACCCGCACTGTCTACACGCTCGCTGTAACAGTTATGGTGACGAGTACATATAATCTACTACTACAGTCTATTTGCGTCCCACTGCTGGGCACAGGCCTCCCCTCATTATGAGAGGGTTTGGGCTACAATAGTCCCCACGCGGGCCCAGTGCGGATTGGGGACTTCACACACATCTTTGCATTACTTCGCAGATGCGTGCAGGTTTCCTCATGATGTTTTCCGTCGCCGAAAAGCTCATAGTAAATTCAAATTGAATTTCGCACGTAAGTAAACTTAGAGGTGCGAGCCGGAATCGAACCCCCGACCCTCGGCATGAGAGGCGGTGGCTCGAACCACTAGGGCCACACCACGGCTTTTAGAACATATAAGCTGTGAAATTACCATGAAATTACCGATCATATGCGTATGCGTAATAATAATAGTAGGTATCCAGATTATACAAATTGTGATTTGAAAAGTGGCATTTTACAAAATTAAATTGTTTTGGGTCCTGAATAATGTTTAGAATCTACGGTACGTAGCTAGTATCTAAACTTTAGATACTAGCTACAATGTCAGTTATACATATAAATCGTAGGTACGAGTAGGTACAAGCGAAATAAACTAATGATTTATTATTATTTACCTACTACATTTAGATTTACACATTGATGTTTCGACCGGCGTGCAAAACGGAACTCAATTAGGAATAAAAAAAAAAAACAAAAAGAGACATTGACATTTTGTTGTGGTTATAATCATATGTACCTACGTAATGTAATGTAATGTCCCGCATTTGCCCGCAAATGCTACGTGCTATTTTCATCAATGCCTCAGTTGTATATTCTTTGGTGTTCTTTGGCCTGAATCCGCGCGCCTTCTAAGTTGTGTTTTGCTATACCGTGATGATGGTGATGGTATTGATGGTGGTGGTGATGATGATGATGATGGAGATTGATGGTGACGACGACGAGTAGTATTTCCTCACAGTTTGAGAAAAGCATTGTACCTATAGACCTCGGCCGCAACAGCATTGCCGGACTCGTACCTACTAAGAAGGCGTCCGGCAATGCGCTCCTTAGCGGCGTCTGCAATAATGTACTATTTGTACTTTTTACCGGGAAACGTCTACAGGAACAGCTAAAAAAAAGAAATATAACTTTGTATGGGAATCACCTTCGGGTGATACGAAGTTCATTCACCCGGCCAACCTATAGGGTCATTATTTATAAATGTTTATAATATAGTATGGATGGATATCACAGTCTCTTTTGGCTGTAATAAAATTGTGACAAAAAGACGCTCGGTCGCCTGTGACTTGCTTTCGCAGTAGCTGTACCTGCGCTGTACCTACTGCCGCCGCCGTCGAGACGTCCGATAGCCCGCGTCGCGTACAGCCGTCGAGTCGGCCGAACGGTAAGTATAGGAGCGGGTGATCGACATTCGTATTCTCGTTGTTGGAGATTGGTAGTAGGTACAAACAATGATACAAGTGGAATATGAATTCGGAATATTTTAGAGGTGTTTGTTATTTTCCTGGATAGGTATACCTAATTAGTACATACCTATTTTACTAGAATTGAGAGAATGAATATTTTTTATGTAGGTGGTAGGTAAACGGAACTCTATACTTTGCGCGTACCTATAGGGTATTACTATTAGTCCGTTTTCTATTGGGAATGCTTGTATGGAGAGGTCGAAATTTTGAGTACAGCAATGCCATTTGGTAGGAATGTTATACACATTGACCTTAGTCCAAAACGCCCGGTAGCCACTTTGAACTCCTCGACTGGTGGGGGGGGGGGGGTTAAAGTACAGAGCTCCCGGCGTTCGGAAAAAAAATCCTGTCGGATTCGGTTGGACTTTTGAGTCAAGTTTGGTGTCGTTTTCAGGTAACTAGATGATGCCCAATTCATTCCTCATACCAGTTTTTAGGGTTCCCTAGCAAAATATGACGCAATACTTAAAATAATAAACTTTTATTAGTAGCGAAATGCAAACAAACCCTCATATTTTCATATTTTTGTATGAAATTTGGTTTATAAAAAAATACTGTCTGAAAGCCCATTTAATGCAGAATCTAAGAACATAAACAGTAAGTATATACTTTACAATTTTCAATGAAAAATAAAATATTGAATGTACTGCGACGGTCGTCAGCGCAGCGTAGTGGGCGGTAACAAGACCCGAAAAACTGTCAATGTCAACGCAAAAAGCTTTTATAATATCAATAAATTAAAGTGCTTACAATAATATCACACTTGTTATAAATATTCTCTTAATTATTATGAATTAAAACAAATGTGTTTTTTTAAAAAAACACACGAACTTTCGCCTTTATTACTTTAGTGTCATTTTTAATCATCTTCAATTTATAAACGAATTCAGATAATGTTGCCTGACTTCGTAGTCAGGCAACATTATTAAAAGTAAAGAAAAATAATAATAGAACGTTTTGTGAATTAGTTTTACTTACAACCACCTCCACAATTACATAACTCAGTACATTTGAGCTGGCGTTTGAAACATTGCACCTGGAACTTCAAGATTTCACGCACCGACATCTTTTTAATTCTAGGCATTCTTGAGCAGCCGGAGGGCTTTGGGTCCACAGTGGCACCCAAGTTTCTTCTTCTTTCTGCCAAACCCATTCATATCGGCAAGAAATATTTTGCATCGCGTCTTCTTTAGGCACTTTTTTTGTAATATAAAATCCATATCCATATTAATTTGGCATGGAGATAGTTCGGGTCCCCAAAGGACATAGGCTACTTTTCATCCCGGAAAAACGCGTAGTTCCCGCGGGAAAGCGATAACCAAATTCGCGAAGTCGCGGGCAGAAGCTATTTTGTTATTATAAATCTGGTCAAGAAATTGATAATTTAATAAAGGCGAAAGTTCGTGTGTTTTTTTTTTTACTTCTTCACGCTCAAGATGCTGGACCAATTTTGATAAAATTCGGTATGGAGGCAGCTGAAACCCTTGAGTAATACATAGGCTACTTCTTAATAGCGGGTAATACCGCAGGGCGCCGCTAGTATAATATTAAAAAGAAGAAAATCAGGTAAAGAGAGAAAAACACATTTGTTTTAATTCATAATAATTAAGAGAATATTAATTACAAGTGTGATATTATTGTAAGCACTTTAATTTATTGATATTATGAAAGCTTTTTGCGTTGAC
The DNA here is from genome assembly GCA_963971205.1 of Aethes cnicana. Classification (NCBI taxonomy): domain Eukaryota; kingdom Metazoa; phylum Arthropoda; class Insecta; order Lepidoptera; family Tortricidae; genus Aethes; species Aethes cnicana. The sequence goes on along the minus strand of OZ020289.1, from coordinate 8,737,736 downwards.
TTTGTCAGTTTTTCGGGTCTTGTTACCGCCCACTACGCTGCGCTGACGACCGTCGCAGTACATTCAATATTTTATTTTTCATTGAAAATTGTAAAGTATATACTTACTGTTTATGTTCTTAGATTCTGCATTAAATGGGCTTTCAGACAGTATTTTTTTATAAACCAAATTTCATACAAAAATATGAAAATATGAGGGTTTGTTTGCATTTCGCTACTAATAAAAGTTTATTATTTTAAGTATTGCGTCATATTTTGCTAGGGAACCCTAAAAACTGGTATGAGGAATGAATTGGGCATCATCTAGTTACCTGAAAACGACACCAAACTTGACTCAAAAGTCCAAACTAATCCGCCAGGAATTTTTTTCCGAGCGCCGGGAGCTCTGTACTTTAACCCCCCCTCCTCCCCTCCAGTCGCGGAGTTCAAAGTGGCTACCGGGTGTTTTGGACTTAAGTCAACTTGTACACCATTCCTACCAAATGGCATTGCTGTACTCAAAATTTCGACCTGTTTCCCAATAGAAAACGGACTATATTGATAAATCAATAAACAATATGAATTTCAACAACGATGATACACCTGATTCAGGTACTTACTTGCATCGCGATTCTTATAAGAAATTACGACTCTCCCCGACTAGGTGAGCATTTTCACTCAAAAGTGTACCACGATGAAAATTCAGGTTTTATTTTTAAAGTAGTTAATTTCTTAATTTTTTTAGCCAGAATAAAGAGTATACCTTAAAATTTATGAAATTTAACACGGTCCCCCTGAAATATCCTTAGTTTTTAAATAAACAAGGAACTTAGCTGACATGGTAGTCAATTCCTGTCAGTTTTGTTACTATATGGGCATTTTCACTCAAACTTGTACCCCCTGGTTTTGACAGTGTCCCACTACTTCAATATTTTATTACTGCCAAATATATTTGTTTGTGAATATTCGAATGGCATCTATATAAACTATATTCCTTAAATTATAGATTTCATCCCTAAATTCAAGTAAATTATGCTAAATGTAATTATTATGATTTTTTAAAGCCGCTCGGGTCTTTTTGACGTGTCCCACCCCAATGTCGACTTTTTTAAAGTTGAATAATTAAAAAAGTATTGGGAAACATGAAGTCAATTGATGGCGTCCATAATCTACATTAGTTTGCTCGTCACAGGAATGAATATCGTAATAAAATTAATAATATTTCATATTAAAAACTAAATTTATATAGTGGTACCGAAAACTGTTGCCACCTGACATGTCAGGTTTGTGACCGCCAAAACGGGGCCAGAAAACCCACCAATTCATTTTTTTATCATATAAATAGCAACATTGAATGCCACTTGACTAGTTAGCCACAGGTTTAAAAATCCCGCGTGCGCAGGAGTGACGTGAAGCGAGGTGAAATTCGGTATGGAGGCAACTGAAGCCCTGGATTAATACATAGGCTACTTCTTAATAGCGGGTAATACCGCAGGGCGCCGCTAGTATAATATTAAAAAGAAGAAAATCAGGTAAAGAGAGAAAAATACATTTGTTTTAATTAATAATAATTAAGAGAATATCTATTACATGTATGATATTATTGTAAGCACTTTAATTTCTTGATATTATGAAAGCTTTTTGCGTTGAAATTGACAGTTTTTCAGGTCTTGTTACCCTCCCCTACGCTGCGCTGACGACCGTCGCAGTACATTCAATATTTTATTTTACATTGAAAATTATAAAAGATATACTTACTGTTAATGTTTTTAGATTCTGCATTAAATGGGCTTTCAGACTGTATTTTTTACAAATCAAATTTCATACAAAAATATGAAAATATGAGGGTTTGTTTGCATTTCGCTACTACTAAAAGTTTATTATTTTAAGTATTGCGTCATATTTTGCTACGGAACCCTAAAAAATTGGTATGAGGAATGAATCGGGCATCATCTAGTTATCTGAAAACGACACCAAACTTGACTAAACAACCCAAACTAATCCGCCAGGATTTTTTTTCTGAGCGCCGGGAGCTCTGTACTTTAACCCCCCCTCCCCCCACCAGCCGCGGAGTTCAAAGTGGCTACCGGGCGTTTTGGACTTAGGTCAACGTGTATAACATTCCTACCAAATGGCATTGCTGTACTCAAAATTTCGACCTGTTTCCCAATAGAAAACGGACTATTACGCGATTGCATAGACATATATAATACTTCGTAAGTATAAAAATCATTGCGCGGTTGCCATTCCGATTCGCGGAATAGACGCGCGTCTCAATAGCCCTGTCCCGCTCTCTCCTACCGGCCGACCCTATGCCCCCGCGCCGCGCGCGCCAGCCACTCCAGCCGCCAGTCAGTCGCCAACTTTGAGCCATCACAACGCACACGCTACATTTTTGAGAAGAATTCACGATCACTTGTGATTAGGGCTTCGCCGCACACCGTGTTCTCATTTTACATCCGCCAAGACTCCACCGTGCGTGACAACTTTGTTGTTGTATTCCAGCGAGTGTTCGCGCTAATAGAATCGCTTCAACGGTCGCAGACTGAAGCACTGAAAGAAATATTTCGACGCCGGTAACATGCATGGCCGAGGGCCAGAGCACTCTTTCCGGCTGCAAAGCCACAGGAGTCGGTAGAAACCTTATTAGTGCTTACGGAGGTCGCCGCCCGTCACATCGTATAGGTATATTATATTTTCGACGCCGCAAGACAGTCAAAACACTGACATGTTTATAGTGAGACTCCCGGAGAATGATATCTCAGAAAGAGCGCAATTGGACATGACTTACGCCCTCCTTTCTAATCTAATAAGATAAGGAAAAGAGTACGGAGGGAGGACTTGACCAACTTCAAGGAGCTGCCCTTTCGTGCGAGAAGTGTGGAGGATTCTGTCGACGAGAAGGAGAAGAAACCGAGCCTTCAAGCGCGCCGTGCGGCAGCAAGGCGCCCTGCGCGCCCGCGGCGGCTGCGGCGCCGCAGTCTTCGCCCGCGCCGACTGCCCAGACGCCCGCGTCAACCCAGGCGAGACCAATTCCCATAATTACTTTGCGAACGCACAACGTGTTATCAGTGAAAAAATAAAAGTGATCAAAGCTTTTATAGTAGAGATCTTCTAGTATCTAAAGTCCCGCGCCTTCACATTTCAAAACGCTGCAATTTATTTAAAAAGCACCACCAACACTCTCAACACATGTGTGCGTGCTGAGACAGCCATCAACTGTGCGTTGAGAGTGTTGGTGGTACTTTTTAAATAATAATAAAAAAATGCAGTTTTGAAATGTGAAGGCGCGGGACTTTAGATAGTAGAACATCTCTATCTAGTCTCGGTTGTGTTTCGGTAGTGAAGTGCGTCCGTTCGACTCGGTAGTAGCCATGTCCCTGCCCTTCATGCCAAATACCTTCTGATATTATAAATGCGAAAGTAACTCCGTCTGTCTGTTACCACTTCATGTTTCAGCCGCTGAACCGATATTGATGAAATTTGGTTTGGAAATGGTTGAGCCCCGGGGAAGATTATAGGTCACTTCTAATCCCGGAAATCCTCTCTTAGTGCTCCCCTACGTTCCCTAAGGAACCTGCACTCCAAATTTCAGCTCTCTACAACCAGTAGTTTCGGCTCTGCGTTGATCGATCAGTCAGTCAGTCAGTCAGTTTCTTAAAATAAAATAAATAAATAAATTATACTATTTTTTTAATCATTAGGATTGAATGCGGCAATACAACCCGCTGTCATATCATCTCAGAGAGATACTCTAAAAAAACTGAATAGCCAGATTTATTATTATTATCCGTAGAGTGTGATCGAGTAATCTTTTGTCTCTATTTCAGATCAAACATCTTCTGGAATGCCTTGGATCTGTCTTCCTAGGAGGGACAAAGTAAGCTTTCTCTCATTTACCTGCGGCCTGTGAGCAACAACGAAGAGACATTGTGAAACCAATCACTGCTAATCAGAACCAACCTTATCATGTGTAAAATTGTGATATATTTTGTTATACCTATTTTAATAAACTTGTCAGAAATGTGTAGCAATTTTATTTTCGTGTGGCTGTGTGGCAATAAAATGTAAACCAAGAAAGAGAATATTTACTTACTGAGATAAGATAAAAAGATGAAGATAAAATGAATAATATTTGGAATTCAACACAATATTGATCTACTCTCAAACTAGGATTACCTGTGATACGGGTACTAGACAACGATATAAATACTTATAAAGAGAAATGTGAAATACATATGCAAATAAAGATCCATGACATGAGTACAAATGTTTATTCTCATCATAGGTAGGTAGGTACTCTGTCAGTCGTGTAGGTGTTTAGATATTTTGATAAAATAATAAAATATTAGGAATTTGTAAAGTAACAACTACTTATTTAGTTGATAATATTATATACTATACCTTGGACAGCTCATCGCACCAACATCTCAGTGCTCAAAGAACTCAAACTCAACCAACAATATCCGTCCATGGTTCGTATAAGCCGAATCGTCAAATACTTCGGTCACATTTACTACTACTACTACACAGCCTATTTACGGCCCACTGCTGGGCACAGGCCTCTCATTACGAGAGGGTTTGGGCTGTAGTCCCCACGCGGGCCCAGTGCGGATTGGGGACTTCACACACATTACGAATTACTTCGCAGATGTGTGCAGGTTTCCTCACGATGTTTTCCTTGACCGAATAGCTCAGTGGTAAATTCAAATTGAATTTCGCGCATAAGTAAACTTACAGGTGCGAGCCGAAATCGAACCCCCGACCCTCTGCATGACAGGCGGTGGGTCGAACCATTAGGCCTCCACGGCTTACCTTCAGTCACATAACTCGTGGAAATCCGACAAGTTGGAGAGACTAATGCTGAAGGGAAAAGACCCAGAGAGAGGAGGCCGAACAGGTGCCGCCGGTAAATGCGGCGATGCACCAGGGCGAAGATCGCTGCACATGGAAGACCGCCACAAGAAGTATGTGCCGGAGGAGGAGGATAATGTAACGAAATACACACGGATTTTTATCCTTTGATTAAAAATAGTAGTAGAAATCAATAATCATATCTAGATTAAAAATATTTCTATAATGTCAAGTAAAATATATCAAAAGTTTCACTAGTTTTATTTTTCCCCTTTACAAATATTTATTATAGAAAAAAGAAAAAAAAAATACAAAAAGTTGAAAAAGTGAGGATCGAACCCACGACTTCCACGATTTATACTTCATAAAAAGAAATCACAAAAACCACAGCGCTACAGAAGCTCTGTGAATCTCGGCGAAATTAAGCCTTGGTTTCCACTACGTTTCACTACCTCAGTATGTGTGCGTGAGTTCATTCTCGGCAGACTTGTCGCCTTTTTTCCTAAATGAAAGGTAATGTACGGATAATTATGTGAAATTGAGATGTATAATATATCCCTTCAATCGCATAGTCCATCAAAGTGTACCTTTGGGCTTGGAATTTGGCGTAAATCCTGAAAATTACAATATCTACCACCCGCGCCATCTATTATCGTAGAGGCTACATGAAACCGTGAGTTATCACCTTAAGGCAGCCGGTGAAATTACTGGCTTAGAGGCATTCCATCTCAGGCCTCAGGGCCTACCCTGACGCATTCGAGATCTTATGGTTTCTTAATGGGGGATCATAGGATTTCGGTGTCCATGGGCAGCAGTGACCACTTACACCATTGGTTATAAAAAAAGGAAAAAAAAAGTAAAAATTATTATACAAAGTTTCGTCATAGTAACTCGTTATTCAATTATTAGATATTAAAGACATATTTTTAACTAGCTTCTGCCCACGATTTCGTTCGCTTGGAATTCGGTTTTTATCGTTCCCACGGGAACTACCTATGCGTTTTCCGGGATAAAAGTAACCTATAGTTGACCCGTGTTATGATCTACCCCCATGCCGAATACTGTTGCAGTCCGATCAGTATTTTTGAGTTAAACCCGGACATATACATACATACATAACGGTCACGTGACTTAAACAAACTTATTATTTGTAGTATAGCAGTATATAGATGGATAGCTTATTTTAAAGATGAGAAAAGGTTAATCGCATCTATAGGAAAGAAAATTTACGCCATAACTCTGGAAGTATGGTGGATGTGTCGTGAATTCGTGGTAGCCTAAACTTACTTTTGTGCGAAATTAGATTTGAATAAGTACCAGTAAGCTTTTCAGTGAAGGAAATATCGCAAGGAAACCTGCATGCATCTGCAAAATTGGTATCTAATTCATGTGTGTGAAATCTCTAATGGGCCCGCGTGGAGACTATACCTAGCCTGAACCCTCTCGTTATGACAGGAGGCCTGTGCCCAGCTGTAAGACGTAAATAGGCTGTTGGGGTAGAGATCTTCTACTATCTAAAGTCCCGCGCCTTCACATTTCAAAACGCTTTATTTTTTTAATTATTATTTAAAAAGCACCAGTAACACTCTCCGCATAGTTGATGGCTGTCTCAGCAGCAGCACGCACACATGTATTGAGAGTGTTAGTGGTGTTTTTTAAATGTGAAGGCGCGGGTCTTTAGATAGTAGAAGATCCCTACCTATATATTATAGTAGGTAGAGGCGGATGATTAAAACTCGGTTAGTGTTTCACAGTATGCTAATGTATGTTTTGTAGTTTAAACGTTAAAAATCGATTATATATATCGTTATGCAAACACTGACCAGCCAATCTATTACCGCTACGTTATATAAATTCAGATTTTGAGATCAGATTATGCATCATTAAATAAATAAATATCCTAAATTGCACATAATTAAATTTTATTACATAAACACCTGACTTCGATCATGTTGAAATGTGAATAAAATCATTAATAGTTTCCTGTGTAAATAGTTACGTCACAGATTACTTCAGATTCAGTATAATTGCGTTGCCTAAGTTGGCATGTCACAACGGACATGTATAACTTTATCTACTCTAGCTATATGTTATAACAAAATTGACCAAACATACCAATACACAAGACATACCAAGACACACACGCAAGACATACCAATTGTACCATATTAATCCTATTACTTGTTAACATTATTTCTTATTTTGGTATAAAAAGACGATACTAACGGTGAAACATTTTATTCCTGATTTTCATTTATTTTTATTTTGTATTCTTTCTGACGATCTCAATGTGAAATTCTCTTATTTTGACATGTAAAATATGCTGTAATTTGATATTGAGAAATAAATTTCTATGTCTATGTCTATGACTGATGTCAATAAATAAATACCTAAACCATACCTATAAAACTTCCGTTACTGAGTGACTGAAAGACAACGCACAACCAAAACTACTAAGTTAAGGTGTTAAGAGGGTTTACTCCCAAAGGTGGCAACGTCGCAAATAGCTGTCAAATATTTCGTTGTTTTCATTAATATATGAATATTACTGAATGAAAATATTAATTATCGCTCTATGGTTGAATGAAACATTAAGTATGGATTACAACAATTATCCTAGGAACATGAAATTTTTAGGATTATGGAAGTACTATTTTTTTAAACTTTCCATCGCATTTTAATGTAATCTTATCATTTGAATGCCTAACCAGCAAATATAAAACGAGAAAATTAAAATATCATTATAGTAAAAACGTGATGAGAGGAGGCCTGTGCCCAGCAGTGGGACGCAAATAGGCTGTAGTAGTAGTAGTAGTAGTATAGTAAAAAATCGCCTCTTCTTCTTCTTCTTACATTTCCCATCACGTCTAAAATTTGTGATCTTAATGTAACTACATCTTTAGTCATTATATAAATAGACCTAACCGTTTAAAATTCATCAAATACTTTCTGTTATGAACATTTCATGCATATATGCACGAATGCACATAACATCTTATATTTGTTATACCTATTTATTCTACTCACTCACACAGTAGTCCATAGCACAAAGTCCATGATCAAAAGACTGATTATTTGAAACTCGTAGATCCTACAAATATACCTATGGTAGGTATGTGATTATATCTTCGGTTCATGAAATGGCACCTTTACCTAAGTACGTCTTTAAAAATAATAAACGTTAGAGCGTCTCACAGGTTTATATTGGGTTGTCTATGGCTCTATTAAGTATATATTTTTGCTCCAAAACTCTATGCAGCAGCTTTCTCAAGCGAACCGTAAAAATGTTGACAAAAACTTATTTTTACGCCATCTTATCTTGCCACGGTGAAAACATCAAATGTATCGTAGGTTTCACTTTAGCAGATGGCGTCCATAACTTGTGCGCAGCGCGGGAAAGTAGCATAGCGATGAGTGATGAGGTTCCGTCAGATCTAAACGTATAAGGAACCCTAAATCTAGAATGTTCCATTGACAACTTGATTTTTAAAGTGACAGCTTCTGTGCCACTGTCTCCAGTGTTCTCTCCCAACAGAACTGACACTGAAAATGATTGTTAGTCTATTTTGATGTGAGGAACCAGTTTACACAAGTAAAAAGTGGAATATGTATTTCATAAAATTTCATTTCTTTATTATTAATATCTTATGACTTATGTTTGTTTTAGGCAGTTTCTGTAAATAACTTTTCTGTATAGCACAGTTCTGATAAGTGTTTATTGTAAGCAAGAACCTATTTGTGGAATTTCATGATTCTAAACTTGGCGCTTTTCTAAGCATTTTCCGTCAATGTTGTGTAAACAGAGTCCCAATATACAGTCGACGTCAAAAGTTTTAATTATGTTATCTGGATCTTAATACAACGGAATAGGGTGCAAAAGTGTGTGTGTGCGAGTGTTCGGCACGAAAAACTATAAAAGTAAAAAGTTTTTTCTTCAACAAGTTGATATACTTTTACACGTTCTACATAACCTAAATTACCAAAGCTAGGTAAGTACTTGTAAAATCGGCCCGTAGTTTCTTGTCTTTATCGCTTGCTTGACCTTCTCACAAGTCAACATATAATGTGAATTTCACTAAAAACATGTTAAAATGAACTCGTTAAACGGAGAGAAATGTCGCAACCGGCTATTTATGTTTTTGATTTTTATCAAACTGCAATACTTTAGCCGAAAGTTCCCAAGGTCAGCAGAACTACAGTGCAAGGTGGCAACATAAAAATGAAACTGACTGACAGGTGTGGCCAGTGTCTGCTTAAATATTTACTGGTATTTGGATCTTTTACAGTTAGTAATATGGTTCAATATTCAAACGAAGCTGCAGATTTAATATGAATATTTATATGAATATCAACATATCACAATAATGCTGAAATACCTTCACTTCTAAAAATAAATTTTAAAGGATAAAAAGTTTCATAGGAATTAAAAAAGACGATACGAAACTCGAACGAGTCGGTATCTTTTAGAGCACGTTCACATTAAACAATACGAGCTGCAGTACATTTTGAAATCAACCTTAATGGTTTATTAAAAAGATTGGAAATGGACTGAGTGATCCAATATCATTAAGTAAACCATTACTAATATTTATGTTATCGATCAAACTTAATAGCACCATTTCATCGTGAGCTTCACAAGTGTAGAAAACTAGTTTTTTCTCGGGTCATACAGGCGTATACTTATACGAGAATTATTGTCTCGATCCACTTTTACGTACCATGGTCTATTTTTTTGCTACTTTTTATCCCAACTATGTTATTATACTTACTCATTTATTAAGGCATTCACTGCCACCAACGCATATATGCGTTTTGCTGACTTTCCCGCAGTGCCTCGAACGCACATGTGCGTTGCAATGTTCCCTTAATGACAGATGTGGCACCTGGCGAAAGTTCGTAAAAAGAAGGCGTAAGGCAGTGAATGCGTTAAAAGACTAAGATAACAGAAAGAAAATCCACAACACGCTTCCCCAAATAAATATCTCAAGCACAACTCAAGAATCCGTCATAATACAATACAATACAATATACTTTATTGAACACCACACAATCAAGGAACAGATACAACAGAACAGATAAGAACAGATAATACTTGGTCGTCTTCGTCTTAGTTTTGTTATCCATACTAATATTACTAATATTATAAATGCAAAAGTAACTCTGTCTGTCTGTCTGTCTGTCTGTTACCTCTTCACGCTTCAACCGCTGGATCGATTGAGATGAAATTTGCCATGGAGATGGTTGGCACTCGGGAAAGGACATGGGCCACTTTTTATCCCGGAAAACGCATGGTTCCCGCGGGAACGCGATAACCGAATTCCACGCGGGCGAAGTCGCGGGCAGAAGCTAGTTAAGATATAAGTTAAGAATATTGGCGCTTCCCATTTATTTATTTAGGTACTTTTCCGTATCGGTGATCTATTCATAAGTATTCGTTTTTCAACTAATAAAATGATAGATTTAATTAAGATACTTTTAAAGATTTAACACTAAATTTAATAATGATTTTGAAAGTTTCTCCTATATGTGATAGATGTCAGGCAGCATGCCATATTTTATCGACTTAGTTTGCCTTTACTAAAATCGGCCACAAATCTCTGAAGTTTTTAAGTTTAATCGAGTATGGTCATATCACAACATATTCCTTATTTCACAATGACATAACCATGGATAGACAAACGCATTTTCCTTTCACTTATTAATCATAATTTATAACTCTCTAACAAGTTTCGTCTATATAGTCACGTAATGCACAAAGACGGTAAAGCAATATTAACTACTTACTACAAACAACCAATAGGTAATTCATCGCTTACTTAATTAATTAACTAGCGCTTTCCCCACATAAAGAACACCTCTTCAATCTGTTGGAACGTCAATTGCGCCCATAACCTGCACCATTCAATTGTATAATAAAACAGTATAAATACCACCATCGAAACAATCCAATTAAAACACACCCTACGATTTATCAAAGGAACTGACGTTTAAATTAATTTTCTTTGGCGGCTTTTAAAAGGTTTTATTTAATACGATAGTCCGTGTCCGTAAAGTTAAGAACAAAAAAACGCCTCTTGAGTTTAAAGAATGACAGCACCCGCCCTTAGTGCTTCGGTTAAACTAAACGGAGTCTAATATAAGGACTTTTTTTAAACCGTCCATCAAATAACCTGTGTTAGTTTTTAACCGACTTCAAAAATCCGGCCAAGAAGCGAGTTAAACTCGCCTGGAGAGGGTTTTGAAAAGATTTCAACTGAAAATGGTCTAGTATAGTACTCCTTTGTTTACAAAAACAATTTTATATGTGAAAATCACAGTTTTGTATTGGTCATATAAGCTTTGTTTCTATACTTTTGGCCTGGGGTGTATAGTTATTTATGACAAAACTTACACGAAATTCTTTGTTAGACATAAAATCGTAAGATGTTCGTGCTATTCTAGAATATTTAAAATTATTTAAATTCACTTGCGTAAACCGAGAATCTTAAATAGGCTGTAAAACATTTAATGTTTGCATTTATGGTTGAACATTTATATGTCGTTTTGTTTGCATCCGGAAATGCAATGGAAAACGAGATGGTCTAACTCACAGGGTTTGTATCAAAATAATAATTTCAAATGTGTTTTTATGTAGAGTAATGTAGATGAAAAATAGTGTGAAAATATCAGATCTAACGTGTCATCAGTGCATACTACTACTACTACTACTTGCGTCCCACTGCTGGGCACAGGCCTCCCCTCATCATGAGAGGGTTTGGGCTATAGTCCCCACGCGGGCCCAGTGCGGACTGGGGGCTTCACACACATCTTTGAATTACTTAGCAGATGCGTGCAGGTTTCCTCACGATGTTTTCCTTCACCAAGAGACTCGTGGTAAATTCAAATTGAATCGGTCCATAATACTAGAAAATTAAGAATGTATCAATAAAACCTCATCAATTAAACCAATATGCATAGGTAACTGAAATTAACGGTAGGTATTTCGAATAAAAATGAAATTACTCTTAGGAACCATTTTTCAATATTAAGAGAATTCGTATTCACGGTAAAAAAAATATGAAATACGAGTAGTACCTGATAAATGTATCATATCAGAATATTGTTGAAACATGTTAAATACAAATAGCGTCAAGTCTTCCATTTCTTCCTTATTACTTACCAATCACTTACCAATTATTAATATAATGGTGTAGGTACTAACTAGGTACTTAAATAAAGTTTACAGTTTCAAACATCCTCTGGTTCATAAGTTATGGTATTAGAATACAATTATCAGGTTCGCACATCTCTTAGACAGGTTTATGCGTTGGTGGGGAAGTTATGGACGGACAGACCAGTTTGTGGGAGAGCGGATAAAAGGATCCAAGAGTAAGATCCTAAATATGTCACGAATGGATTAAATGCTGTAAATACAATGGATAATTTATTGATGACTAAATAACACAGAACAGATGATACAAACATATATTCCAATCATGCCTTTTTCCCATAGGGGTAGGCGAATATCGCTTCCTTCCATTTGCGACGACTCTTTATATACCTCTCTCGCTTCTTCGACATTATTCCGATCGGCATGAAATTCTTGTCCGTCGGTTTAGAAAAGGTAGGTACCTTTGACCTGGCTTTTAATCGGATTTTACTATACTTAATCTAACAACACAAAGCGTACCTTCTCAAATAGAATAGATAAAATAACTTGGGTAGAGAAATAGGACAAGGAAGTAGCGAAACTGTGATCCGAAAGTACGTAACGTTTCCCATTTACCTTTAAAAAAAAAACATGGTAATTTCGTTTATTTATTTCCCCGCGTCCATTCTAACGGGCTTTAAAATCTTTAACATATTCACTACATGAGCCAGCAACTCATCTATTACACCAAAACCATCTACTTTTCAAGGTTACCAGTCCGAAAAAGTACGCTTCCCATAGACATTGTCTTACCCAATGCGCAGGAGTCACAATAGTTTGGGAACCGACCACAATAGTGGGGTGTGACCGGCAAAATGTATTGCACGCATCACTGACACTGTTGTATTTCTAAACGTTTTGTGAATGAACCGATAATACGTTGTTGCGGTAAATAGAACCAATTCCGATTTTTTTTGTATGTAAAAACATCATTGCAAAAAAAATTTTTTTTTTGTCTTTGTGGTAGGTACACCAAGTCTTGGGTTTCATCTGGATATCTTGAAGAAGAAAAAAATAAACGACACTAAACTAACAAAATCTCAATATTGATGACTAATTTTAAAACCAAGTTTTCGAGAACCTGCTTGAAAAATCATCGCAATTTATCACGTCAAGTTTCTTCCCTCGCCGATCCGGCTCGAAGGACCAAAAGTCCTTTAGCCCTAAGTTCAATGACCTGGGAACCCGTCGGTCCCACGGCCGCTGACTACCACACAAAAGCCTCACATAATCATTATAAAAACCTACTTGGGTTACTTTCTGAGAAAGTCTGATCGGTTTTTGTATGGATCCCTTTTAATTTATGTTCGGACGCATGCGATGATGTTATAGTACATATGTATTTAGAAATTGAAATAACGTAGAATGAGAAGTAAAAAATCGGAATCAAAATCTTGGAGATTTGTTATGTTTACACAAATCAAAAGGCATCGAAAAGCATACTGATTCATAATGATTGATTTACCCGTATATACGGATAAATCAATCATTATTAACCGTAGAAAACCTATTGTCTGTTCGCCCTACATTTAAATCAAATGTAGAAAAAACCTTTCGAAATATCGATTCGATGGCTCATGTGCCAAAATAACTTCACCTATTTTCAAAGTAACTGTTTTCGTCGGTGTCAACAGAAAAAATACTATCTGACTAGCAAATAATTGAAAAATGGTCTTCCGTATTCGACTATCCGTAGGTCTAATAAATTATGTTTAACTTGAACTACAAACGCGGTCGATGTACAGTTAAACCTACTGACCAATAACGCTTAAATTCATCAAGTTTGTTATGAAGAAATGCTTCATCACTTGATGCTGCTTGTGTTTAACATGAATAGTCGACTTTACCTACCGCGTCTCATGCAGAGGTTTACTTATGTGCGGAATTCAATTTGAATTAACCACTGAGCTTTTCGGTGAAGGATAACATGTGAGGAAACCTACACATCCGCGAAGTAATTCAAAGATGTGTGTGAAGTCCCCAATCCGCACTGGGCCCGCGTGGGGACTATAGCCCAAACCCTCTCGTGATTAGAGGGGCCTGTGCCCAACAGCGGGTCGTAAATAGGCTGTTGTGGTGGTGATTATTCAAGACTTCTTTGCGTCTTTATGAAAATATACTTCTCTCATTCTGGCCACATTATTTTGCCTTTTAATGCTTTTCCCTTTTCATGGTCGTTTATTTGTAAATTAACAATTATTTCCCGCCTTTGGTTTCCCGCGAAGCCAGCGCTAGAAAGTATTGTTTTCCTATTGCACCATCTGTTTTTACTCACCGTAAAATTCTCCGTTTTAATTATGAGAGGGATTAAGTAACAGTAATGGCGTCGTCATGGTTTGAAACACCATGCTGTTATTATTCTGTGTTACCATTGGAGCGAGACTTTCTGTCCCGTGTAGCCGTTTTATTGTTTCTATATTTAGGTCATTAAGAATTTCACAATTTCTGACTGCGTTATTAACTCCAAGTGTTGCTTCAAATGTCACATTATTATCATGGTCACCTTCACTGTTTACTTTACCATTCAATTGCAATTTTCATAATTTAATTTATATTACAGATCAAATACACTGACATAAAAATGAGGTCATCAGACTTGAGTATCATTTAATGAAGTTTCTTGCTATGCTAGTTTCTGACCGATAAAATATGTAATTGAAACGGTGAAATCTCATCAACTTCATCTTACTTCTATACATCCAAATTCTGATCGTGTTTATTAAACAAGGCATTAACATTTCATCTGCCACCTTCACCGTAGTCTCTTAAAGCATTTCCATTGTCATCCTTAAAAACTCAAGTACCTTCCGGGACACTTTCATCGTTAATTGCTTGAGGTTCAACGACACAGTCATTACACGTGACGGATCGACATGTTCCGCAAAGAGTGCTTGATTATGCAGTAATTGTTGGGTCAACTTGATTTAAATGAACATTTACTGCTTAGTCGATTAGAGATAATATGGATGGAACTTCCTCCACTTAAAACGCATCTGCGAAGTCATACGTACTTAAGACATTTTCTACTATCTAAAGTCCCGCCCCTCCAAATTACTATTTAGTAGAAGATCTCTACCTACTATCTTTTGACTAGTAAGTCTGTGGAAGTCTTTCAAAGATGATTGTGAAGCCAATCCGTGCTGGACGTGAGTGAAGACTATTAAACCTGAACCCTGGTGTAGGACGTAAATACGCTATTGATAGTAGCTTCAAAATCCTAATTTTATATTTATATATTTTTGAGTGTCTATTGAGCCTTTTTAGCGACATTGATAATTCAAAAATGTGAAATAATTAGGTAGGTAGTGTCATTATCTAGAATTTGTAGTTTAGTTTTCCATGTTAGTGTAATTTGATTTATACCTAACATAACTACGACAATAGAACGACAAGGTATTAGGAGTGTTTAGCGTCTTCACATAACATTTTTTTTCTAGGCCAGACGCAACATTGCGTTTGAACTTTACTACGCTTGCAATAAAGTGTTTATTATTCACTATATCATTAGTTTTAGATCTGCATTTCTGCAACGAAGTAGGTAGGTATTTCAATTTGATATTAAAATCATTTTAGCCGTATTATAGACCCATAGTCTTACTTAGACCTCTTGAAGAGTTGTTAACCCTGCGCCCAGCACTGGGACGTACCTAATAGGCTGGTATGGAGGAATAGTTAAGTCGTTACGCACTGCCGGAGTAACTTTTCTTTTATTCATTCATTCGCCGAGTGAAAGTGTACCGTTTGTCATTTCGAAGTTTGTTTACGTGCCTTGTTTACTAAAATGACGAAATGACGTTCCAATACTTTTTTGCTTTGTCTTTACTATTATTATGAACGAGGTTTTGTCCAGGTTCTTTTTGTAATTTGTATAGTGTCGCGCGTGTGAGACCTTTTTATCTTATTCAAGTATCACCCTAATGTAAATTTTTACCCATTTATCTTTTTATTTATATTATAATACAACGGCTGGTATTAAGAAATGTTACTTTAAAGCGTTATGAAAGTATTCAGTGATCCGTTTCTTAATTTGCACGGTCAAAGGCCTGTTACGTCTGCCGATGACTTAATTTCACTGTTCCGAGAACGATTTCCAAAATTAATTGCGCTCACTGAATCATCAATATTATGATGAATCATTGAGATTTTTCCTTTAACTTCTGTTTTTTAATTGAGTGCTTGAACAGGAACTTTGGTGACTGACTATGCGTTGCGGATACGTGGTACAGGAAAACTTCAAAAAATAGCAGACTTCTGGGACAGTTAGGTACTGCGAAAATTATTGAGATTGTTTAGGATGTACTTTCTCCATACAAAGGTTTACTCTGACATCTTTCATCTATCTTTTGAGGTGATAAGAGGCGGTTTTTACTATTTCTTTTAGATGGATAAAATGGCCAAAATGTCACTTATTACTTCCGTTTTCGTAAAGAAATGCCCTAATGAGTAATAGTCAAGCATTCTCTCCTAACAGCTGGTAGTGCTCGCACTGTTGTGTTCCGGTTAGGGGGTAAGAAGGCCGGTGACATTATTTTCATACAGGCAATCTTAGTCCTCAGGATGGTGATTTCTTAAGTCCATGGGCCGCAATTACCGCTTTCCATCAGGCGGACTGTGTGCTCGTTTGCACTTGTTTTACCTTCACAAGAGTCATATCACGATTTTCAATGGCTACCTGATTAATATAAAAAAAAACACGTACCAAATGTAAATCATCATTTGAAACATATGTTTCACTTTCCGATGACGTCGCAGAGTGAACGACCTGCGCACGAGTGGTTATCGACATTCGCGAATCGAGCAATATCGATTCGTTATCGAAATATGAACTTTCTTCTGAATGTGTTATGGTTTATTGACCTTTTTAGGGAAACTGAGATGAAACTAATCAATGATTTTTGTATAAGTTTTGATGGAAAGCGTAACTTGCGGTGGAGTTTGACTCGCTAACGAGGATTTGTTATGGGTTGCTTTTCGTGTTCTTAATTTTTACGGCTTTCATATTTTGTTCGGCAGATTTTACTGACTTAAAATTTAATGGAGTTTCAATTCTAAGTTTACTTATGTGCGAAATTCAATTTGAATTTACCACTGTGCTTTTCGGTGAAGGAAACATCGTGGGGAAACTTGCACGCATCTGCGAAGTAATTCAAAGATGTGTGTGATGTCCCCAATCCGCACTGGGCCCGCCCAAGCCCAAACTTTCTCGTGTTGAGAGGAGGCCTGTGCCCAGCAGCTAGACGTAAAATAGGCTGTAATAGTAGTAGTAGTAGTAGATATTTTGTTTTCTGCGGCGAATTAAAATACATGCATTAATGTAAAAGGAACAATGCCTGAAGCGCATTTTCGAATAAGCAAAACAATAATCGGCTGTTTATTTACAACATTAAAATATTTAATCATAATAAAAGCAAATCAACCGTATCAGACATGTCTCGGGGTAATATCGGTCTGTCAGTCAGGCTGTCCGCCCGTCACTGTTAAACACGACTCTACAAGGGCAGCCAAGAAACGTGAACATTTGGAAAAAACTGGCCAAGTGCGAGTCGTTCTTCTTGTAAATCTAAGATTATAACTATAACTAATAATTCGAGTTTTGAAGAAAAAATACCGACTACAGGCATAACTTTTAATATATCCAGTGTCACTCCCAAAATCAAGGCGAATCTATAACGACCCCTAATAAGCTAAAATCGATCAAGCCGTTTCGAGCGCGCTAATGAAATATACATAGAGATCTTCTACTATCTAAAGTCCCGCGACTTCACGTTTCAAAACGCTTATTTTTTATTATTTAAAAAGCACCACCAACACTCTCAACGCATAGTTGATGGCTGTCCCAGCACGCACACATGTGTTGAGAGTGTTGGTGGTGCTTTTGACGGTGGTGATGTGACGTTTTGAAATGTGAAGGCGCGGGACTTTATATAGTAGAAGATCTCTACATACAATAGGTCTATCTGTTTTGTTACAGTAAAGTTGCAGGAGCGTAATTTATGCGCACTAAATACGACCTTACCTAAACCATCCATCGAAATTGTAAAAGGTAAGATGCGTGTTTCAAAATTTTAGGTGAAAGTGAAAAAAATAACAAGATCGAATTTGGATTGTGGTGGATCACGCAATCGATATCCATTTATATTGCCCAGACATCTGATAAAAAGTATTCTTGTAGCAATATCAAGAACAAAACTGTTAAATAGCATGCCGTCAAGAATTTGTGTAGGTACAACAACATCATCTCAACAATGAGAGTCATACAGCATGCTAGAACTGGGTCGTTTCGAGTTTTTCCTGAAGTGAAACGTAGCCGTTTCTTTACAAAAAACTGCTTTTTTTTCGAAACGTTTTTTTCCACCCGTTTCCGCAAACGTCAGTGCACTGTGCACTGTGCAGTGAGTAGTTACATGAGGTATAGTTACGTTGCGTATGTCGCTAGTTTCGTTTGCCTCGTTTGAGAAAAAGTTTTTCAAGACGAGTTTAGACGCTCGAAACTGCTTTTTGAAATGGTTACGGAAAAAACGACTCAGCTCTACAGCAAGTCGTAGTTTCACCAAATAGTCCTGATGGGTACGGACCATTTCGTGATCAACTGCCGTTTATTTTGTTACTTCTTGTTTAGTCCTTTCGTTTTGTGTCTGCGTCACGATGGTTCGTGTCTCTATTCCTCTTTTTCTTTTACATAAGAATCCCTTAATTCGTGTCTATAGGTATGATGTGACAACAGATCTTACCTACACAAAACAATAATCGGCTGGAATAAAAAAACACGGACTGATAAAATTACAATTGTACTCTACTGTGCATTATGTTTGTCATTAGACCTTCATAAAACATTCTATAATATTTATAACGCTTTAAGGAAATTCTCTAAGCAATCCCAATTGCCTAAAAGTTCACGATTTTCTTAGTTTCTGATAAGTTTTCATTTGATGTTTTTTTTTTAATTATATTTGCTACTATAAACTAAAGGTAATTTGTTTATTCAGAAAATAACAAGTTAAACTATTAAAAATAAACTACAAATAGCATTTAAATTTACAGAAATAAGAAAAATTAAAGCTAAAAAATAACCTAAAAACCTAAATGCAAAATGCAAAAAGGCAGCATTCCCTCGCTGTATGGCAATAGCCAGTCTTTGCGCGAGAAAGCTGCCGGCGCGAGGGTCTCCCGTTGCCTCCCTCAAGCGCTTCCCTAGCTCCCTGTGGAGCCCCAGCGCCCCTTTGCCCCATGACCCCATAGTCTCCACCCCGAAGGCCACAAACTCATAGCTCGAGCCTAGGCAGCTATATTTATTAAACTAAAGGATTGTGTAAAGCTTATCCATTAAGGCTTCTGAAGTAATATTTAGATCATTTCAAATAAGTAATAAAAGTGAATGCTTTTTAATTAGGTAATCTGTCTCTCGTTCGTTATTCAAGGTTGCCGGTTTCATTAGATCTTGTGCTTCATTTGTCTTACAATATCACGGTCGCGAGCGCAGGCGCATACCTAGGTTTCATAAGTCAAATTCATATCCCTTTTGAAATTCTTAAAATTAAGGTACTATTCTAATCTTGTATTTAGGTACCAGTAGGTAGATCGACTATTAGTTTATACCATTTATATCTATAGGTACCTTATTATTAAATTATACCTAATAATAATTATACCTAATTTAGCTAATACCATTTCACCCAAGTCCCATTGATTATTAACATAGAAGATATTCTAAAACGAATGATCAAATTTTCAATACAATAACAACGATTTTGATGCAACACAAAAAATATTACCTGCACATAGGTAGTCTTTGTTAGCAGTGATCTCACTTCCTGGATCTTCAAGCGATGTTCGCAGAAGCAATGAAATTTCCCACGGGAAGAAAAAAAATACAGCCTTGGTTAATTCGATTGTGTTGGTTTTTGCACATTGATTCATTAAAATGATCGATTGACTTGGTACATAAAATAGTTAGATTCAGTAGGTAAGTAGCCGCAGATTTTTATTATTTTTACTCTATTCTAAAACTAAACTAAATAGTTATGAACATTACCTACTACAACTACTACAGCCTATTTGCGTCCCAAAGAGTAGTGGGCACAGGCCTCCCCTCATCATGAGAGGGTTTGGGCTATAGTCCCCACGCGGGCCCAGTGCGGATTGGGGATTTCACACACATCTTTTAATTACTTTGCAGATGCGTGCAGGTTCACGATGTTTTCCTTCACCGAAAAGCTCATGGTAAATTCTAATTGAATTTCGCACGTAAGTAAACTTAGAGGTGCGAACCGGAATCGAACTCCCGGTCGGCTCGGCATGAGAGGCCGTAGGTCGAACCACTAGGCCATCACGGCTTCTTTTTTTAACATTACCTACAAAATTTGATTTAATGAATTCTCCATACGTAATAAAGTACCTAAGTACTTGAATTATTTTTCATCATACTACTATAACTACAGTACAATGTATGCGCCTTTATCTATCTAATGCTCTACTATAATCGTAATTATGTCCATGTAGGTACGTATATACTGTATTTTTCCGTTGAATTTTTATCCCTTATTCATATTGCATAAAAAACACCATTATTAACTTAAAATTATACGAACTCTTATAAAAACACTCTAAACCCATCCATACCTTTTCTATTGCTATTTCCTGGAGGGCTAGCATAACGTACCTACGTTTCTTGCACGTTTGACTATTTGGATTTTATGTTTCTTATAAGCAAAATAATATTATAATACTTACTGTATTATAATTGCTGCAACTTTTTTGGCATTAAATACATGAAACAAGAGCATTTAAAATTTTAGTATTACGGCAAAAGTATTGTTATCTATATTTATTTTATGATCCGAACTAGCTTTTGCCCACGATTCCATATTATTATTCCCAAAAAACATTAACATGTAACATGCCACTTTTCTCCACGCGTAGCAAGTCAGTAACTCAGTAACGGAGGAATTAACAATTTAAAAGAACAGTCGTTTGGAATAGTTTAATAATTCGTATGAATTCAAATCATAGTCCACCGATGCGTAGCCGGTAGAGATCTTCTACTATCTAAAGTCCCGCGCCTTTACATTTCAAAACGCTTCAATGTTCTTAAAAAGCACCACCAACACTCTCAACACATGTGTGCGTACTGAGACAGCCATCAACTATGCACTGACAGTGTTGGTGGTGATTTTTAAATAATAATAAAAAAATTGAAGCGTTTTGAAACGTGAAGGCGCGGGACTTTAGATAGTAGAAGATCTCTATGCGTGCGCGGCACGCAAGCGGTGCGTCATATTTTACGAAAACAAATGATCACCGGAACTATCGGCCAAATACAAGACCTAGTCCCTCTAACCTGTGGGTAGCGGACCGGAAACTGGCTACCTGCGCCGGCGCATGCCAAGTGCCTTTGTAGAAATATAATAGCTTCGCCAGGTAGCTTTGTGGCGGGTTCCTTGGCGACCACAAAGTGAGTTTATAAAATAGTAAAGACAAAAGACATAATGTAACATATATGATTTGTATATTTATGATTTCTGGTATGTATGTATTTATAATGTATGACATATGGTCATTACGAGCACCGCCTACCAACTTATCTCTTTTACTTGATATCTACTACCCAAAGGTTGTCTGGGAGAGATCGCTCTATTAGCGATAAGACCGCCTGCTGTATACCTAACAACATGTTTCCTGATCTTTTTGTTCTGTCCTTTTTTCTCTATTGTGTGGTGTTCAATAAAGAGTATTTTTGTATTGTATTATATTGTAATATAAATAACCAATACCTATACATACAGGGGCCAGCAAAATGTTGTGACGATATGTTAACCACAATATCAGTTATCGATTCTAAGCATGTTTTTTAGGCTTTTTTTTTTCGAGTTAGTAAACAAAATTCTTTGTATGACCCAGTATGGGACTGATGGTGTAAGCGACACCTGTATCTCGTACAAAAAAAAACCTACTTTATTATTATTATTTTCTCTAGCCTGTTTGAATGTCCCACTGATGGCCAAAGGCCTCTCCCATGTTTTTAATTCAATTGTTGGCCAGTCACTGGAGAACATGTCCAGGTCATCCCGCCATCTCCGCCTGGGCCTTCCCCGCCGCCGGTCATGTGGCACCCATCGAGTAGCAATAGAAGCCCATCTCTCTGGATGCATTCGGATGACATGGCCAACCCAGTCCCACTTAAGCCTGACAGTTTTGTGTCCCACGTCGGCTATTTTTGTTTGGGAGCGTAGCGTGGTGTTCCGTACACGATCCGTTCTTTATTATTAATCCTCATAAATGTGACAGGACCTTGTTTTTTTTTTCAATCAAGCTAAAAGGGCTTAGGTAACGATATCAGAAATGGATGAAACGAAAATACGAACTCAAAGCTATTTGCGTCAACATTTTTTTGTAATATTATTACGTAGAATGAGTGGCAAAATTCGTTTCCAGCTTGTTTTAAGTTACTATAAACAACACAAAATAAACAAAATAGGTACCTAGTCATCAATAAAGCTGTCAAACACACATGTTACCTCACAAGACAACATCGTGAACTCTATGCCCTTGTAATACAGAGCACAATCAGTTGAATAAAAGGGAATGTTTAACACAATTGCTGCAGTAACATCTTCATGTCAAGGCCTTGGTTTGTTCCTCATACAAAGGTGTTGAGAAGGTTGTCTTAATTTGTATTGAAAATCGCTTATCATCGTGTTTACTAGCATCGTGGAAACTTAATTATGCCGATTTATTATATACCTTCCAAACCAAAGTTGCAAAACTTTCACATTTAAGTAGGTAATTAAAAAAAATACTGGATTTTAAATGAGCTAAGTAATCTTTAATCTTATTCATTGATTATTTACGTATAGAAACGATCTCAGAAACAACTCTATACCTTTATTGGACGAAATTTGCAATAATGGATTTTCGGGTGCAAAAAAAACCTAGCTAAGCCTCATATCTGGGAAAAGTCATTTCTAGCTTATTTCACTCGAAAAAAGGTCGGCCTAGGTACTAAGAGTATTAAATATGTCAGATCACATCTTACTTTGATTGATTAACCTACGAGTAGGTACTTAGTATTGTTTATTACTCAATGTCAAAACGTGGTTTAATTTCCACTGCTTCACACGATCGCTAATGAAAGAATGCGATTGTAGAGCGAATTTCCATTTTCCACGTATAGTTTTACCTTCATTTTCCTATATGGCACGTAGGCAGGCGTGTAAGCTATTGGAAATTATTTTAGAATTGATGATTAAAAACAATACTCACGAGTCAAGACCGTTCAGGGCTTCAGGTCAGTAGACGGAGACAGAATGCCATTTGACCCTTTCCAAAAAGTAAATTTTTAGCATCATTTTGGTACGTTGATTTTACGCAAGCTGTAGGAAATGACATAGTTCTTTGTATAAATATCATGTCATTTATTTTGCAACATCATTAAAATAATATAAGACTCTTTGTTTTTGTTTAACGTGGACTTTAGTACTAAATAAATAGACCACAGTGCGATAACTATGATGTAAGCAATCTACAATCTGCTGGGTACGTAGTAGGTTAATATTTTTTTCTTTTTTGTCTAGCCTGTTTGAATGTCCCACTGCTGGGCAAAGGCCTCTCCCATGTTTTTCCAATTCCCTCTATCTTCGGCTATTGTTTCATCCGAATGCAGCCAGAGAGATGGGCTTCTATTGCTACTCGATGGGTGCCATGACGGCCACCGGCGGCGGGGAAGGCCCAGGCGGAGATGGCGGGATGACTGAACATGTTCTCCAGTGACAGGTTAATAATTATTGACAGAAAAAAAACGAAGTTTTAAAAATAAGCGTTGTTCAAGTAGACACGCGGACTTGCTTGACTACATATATTGCAAAAGCGATACTTAATAACATTGATCATATTCAAACACATATTTCAACTTGACACACAAAAGGTACTCTGATAACTAACGCTGATCAGATAGTCATGTGATCCCTTCGAGAACCTTCCGAGCAACATGCAAACTCGTGACTGCATCTCGGACCGAAATCAGCGCTCATATTACACTTAATTGCCAATCAATTTGTCAAATTGGCCGTCGGCGCGGTCCAAAACGAGGTGCACGCACGACCCACACGACAATCTGCCTGCTGGTGATTTGTACATTTAATCACTATACCTACTTTACAATTTACTTTTTAAGGTAAGTACAGATAATGTCATATAATTAAAAATTCAGGCATGTTTTCAGTACAATAAATATAAGAATGGATAGAATTATATTCCTTGAAAGGATTCCTAAACGTTTCGATTGCTTACGAAATGGTGCTGGCAATTTGTCACCCTTTTTATTTGCGAAATTTTAAAGTGCATGACCCCGTTTCTTCATTGAAAGCCTCTAAAGGTATACGTTTTATGCAAAAAAACAATTTACTTTTGACAATGGAACTTAACCCAGACAATTCAAAAATATGATGGCAGTAAAGTTAATATTACTTACTTATCTGCGGCATTTTAAAACGGCGAAATTTATTGGGCTGAAATTTCACAATTTAGGTAAATAAACATTACTAGAGTATCTTCTACGGTATTACCAACGAGTAATAGAATTGGTCTTTCTACCTAATGTGTAAGATCGCGACCAGAAATTGGTTTCTAATAGGTGGAATAATAAAGTGGTCAAATTGCTCTTTACATAATACTCGTAAAATAGTCTCATATTACTGTCTGTACGTACAGCTTTACACAACTTAGAAGGCGCGTGGATTTAGCAATAATAGACTTTGCATCAACGGCTTAAGTGCTTCGTCGCGCGCCTTCTAAGTCGTGTCGTGCTATACCTATGTTACATTATAGTACTTAGTTGTTAAGTTAGTTAAGTTCATTGTTCTACGTCTGAATCGATCATGATATTGTTGTTGTTGGTCGCAGAAGTCAACGAACTCCCGTCGATAACACATCGCCTATTCTTTCGATGTGACAACGAGCTATGGCATCCGTTTAATACAACGCCCACGCTTACGCATTCTGTTTGGAGTGCGAGTAGAAATGACTTTAAGTGGTTCTGCGCATGTACTTCTAAGTATAAAATGTTGCTTATATTACTTAGTAGATAGAATTTCATTCATATCAGTACCTCCCTATATAATTTACTGTTAGACATTATTTTGCGAAAGGTATTGGAAAATAATGTGAGTATTATTAATATAGGCACTTAAAAGTAAATGTTGTTTTTATTTTCATGGCAAAAAAAACTTGACATTGCTTGTTACGCGTACCTTCCTGTGCATTCTGACTTAGACGTGCAGTTTTTATGTAGTAAAGTACTATACAGAATAAAAACATTAATATATTATTTTATTTTTTAACTATTGCCTAGTTAATTGTATTGATTTACTGCAACTACCGATCTCCAAAATTGGTTTTCTCCAAGCAATTCCCAACTTTCTAAAAGTTATGCAACATTTTTACTAAATCAGACGTAAATTAAACAGGCTTTAAATTCGTGTTATAAGTAAAAAACTAAATTCAAAGGTCGTTTGTAAAAACTTGCTTTATAAATATGTATTAATGTTGTGTGATACCAGTTTGTAGAGATATAGGGTGATCATGTTTCATTTCTCAATGAGATAAATACGACATGATTTAGTAATAAGATCTTATTTTACGCATTAAAGAAAATCATTTCTAACTTTTAATGGGATTACAGGGTTTATGTTATAAGCTGTAGACAGTAGCTCCATCTATCTTCTGTTAACGGACATGTCGTAATGAAGATGCTGTTAAATGATATAAAAAATAACTTAGTTTAAAAAACAACATGAATGTTAAATGGTTAGTTAGTAACACATTCTGCTGATCTGCTCTGCGGTGAGTAGTTTGACAAAATACAGCTTTCGAAAGAAGCGATACCTACTCCAACACTGTAGACCCATTAGGTCGATCAGTTTGCAAATGGCCGCCAAGTATGGACCATCAGTCGTTCATATGGCGAAGTGGATCATTGGAAAACTGAAGGTGAACATGGTTAATTTATATGTTAACCGGATTATTGAGATTAACAGCACGTTAGATAATATGTCACGATTTATTAGCAGATGCTTTTATATGTAATGTTCAGCTAAATATCGACTTGTTTATCATCGATTTAAACAGTTATATCATGCGGTGGTTTAATTCTCGCTAATCGACTATTCGAGAAGATTATGCAATTCTTATGTTGCATTAGATTAAGTGCATATTAAATTTGGCCTAGTATTTTTTCCTGAAGAATATTTTGCCGCTTGTGAAGCTTGTTTGATGCATATTATATTATTCACGCGTCTTATTAATCTTAACTTTTTTAGCGAATATCTTTAATTGGAAAAAGATTTACTAAAGGGGACATACCTATTACTATTGTAACTTATTGTAACTTCTCTATCTTTTTCTAGATATTCTAGGCATCTACTTAAAGTACCAGTAGTACCTAGAGGAGAAACAGGCATCCGGACTATTCCGAACACACGAAATCATTTCGCCCATGTTGAAGCGGAGACGCTACGCTCTCGGTCAATTATCATATACCTAAAACATGGAATCAACCTGTATAAAGATCTAAAACCGGACGCAATATCTTTTTTATCCTATTGGGATGTACCTGACATGACATTTATGAATTTAAAAAATACAATAAGGCGGTATTCATGAACCATTAAAGCGTTATACTCGTACTCTTTTATGCTAAGTTATTTGCATGTTGCTGTGTATCTTCAATACATAAATAACCGTCATCTACTCGATGGAAATGGCAATAAACAAGAGTGTATTCTTGGGGTTTTTAGGCGTGAAAAAATCAGAATTAGGTAAATTGATGATAATATCCGCAGTAGAACTAGGGTTGCCGACATATCTCGAAGAAACTCCTAGGTAGCGGTTACCCTAAACCAGGGTATTTCAAAGCACTGCCATTGCACTCCATCATTAAACCTATTGGTGAAGGTGGAGGAAGCAATGGATTAGCTGCACTGAGAGGGGTAATTATACAAAAGATAAAAAAACCCACATTCTCAAGATAAGATAAGGTAACGCATTCGAGATCTTATGGTTTCTTAATGTTGAATCAAAGGATTTCGGTGTCCATGGCCCGCAGTGACCACTTAGGTACCATCAGGTGGACTGGGCGCTAGTTTGCCTATAGGTACCATAGACATAAAAAAACCTACAAAATTGGTATCTATAATCTACACAAACATATACATATATATGTAGTAGTATCAGCGAGCAGCGCAAGCGCATCCGCGGCCTTGACAACTTGACATTTCATAGCCTAACAATAAAAACATTAAATTCTACATTGACTTGTCTTTGTATTTTAAACCTTATGCTTTACAAGTCTAAGTGGAATATTAAAAACGTCAAATTGTGAGATGGGGTCTTATATGTATTTTCAAGTCGGATCTGTAAATGCCGACGTAGAGGCCGTTCGTCTTATACTCGTAACAAATCACTACATTCCATGAGATTAACATACCTTATGATATCGAAAATATCGATTGATTTGATAAATTTCTACGAATCTATCCCAATTTTGGAACAAGAAACCGAAAACGCCTTGAATAATTCTGGCACGCTGTGTAGCCTAATGAAGGACGTCTTTTTCTCATTTTCTGTCAGCCCTCTCCGTGCATTTAGGAATGGGTAACAACAAATCATATCTATGCCACTTTACATACAAATCTATTAAAGCAAAATCGTGAAAAACATCTAGTAAGTCTAGGTATTTACTTATCAAATAATACTAACCTAATTCTGTAAAGTTAAAGAGACTGCTTCTCTACGTATGTCCGATTTTAACTCAAGAAATTTTATTGGGATTTCACAAAATTTGGTATGCGAGAAAGTACTGGGGGTAGTTTATTACAAATGGTTACTTTTGACGTGATAACGTCTTTTAAATCGATAAACGCCGGCTGCGCAAACATGACGCAATAGTAAAGTTACAGTGCAAGCGAGAGCGCGGAACAAGCGATAGAGAGGCACGATCGGCCTAAACGTGACGTTATCACGTAAAAGTCGTCGGTAAACCGACTTTATAGACAAACAATTTTTATACCAGAAGAACGCATAGTTCTCGCAGGAACGCTTAATCCAAATTTCACTCAGGCGAATAAAACTGGAATCTCTGCGGAATTATAAATTTACTAGCTCCATTAAAATCACCCGCCTGTTAGTGAGTAATGTTAGTAGTGACGGTTATTAGCCACGCAACTGAAAAAAAATCGAAATGTAATTTAATATAAATAAAACTAAATTTATTTGAGTCTGAAATACCTGATTTTAGATCACAGAACACGTAGCAGTAAATTCTGCCGTTTGAATTAAGAGGTACTTGTAAATAATTATTTAAGTTAATTAGCCTATTTAGAGTCTATAGGATAACGCATCCGGCGATTAGTAATTAAAAAACGTACCAAATGAAAACACGTTAATCTTAGCAAATAGTAAGTATTTAAATAATTACGTGATTTCTACTAGACTTAGAGTACTAGTATACCTTGATCTACTATGAAACTTTAGATATGTGGAATTTTGCCTTAATCTTATTTAAAATCTAGGTAGTTTTATTATGAATGTCGTACACATATCTACTACTACTACTACTACAGCCTATTTACGTCCCACTGCTGGGCACAGGCCTCCTCTCATCACGAGAGGGTTTGGGCTATAGTCCCCACGCGGGCCCAGTGCGGATTGGGGACTTCACACACATCTTTGAATTACTTCGCAGATGCGTGCAGGTTTCCTCACGATGTTTTCCTTCACCGAAAAGCTCAGTGGTTAATTCAAATTGAATTTCGCACATAGTAAACATAGAGGTGCGAGCCGGAATCGAACCCCCGACCCTCTGCATGAGAGGCGGTAGGTCGAACCACTAGGCCACCACGGCTTACCCAAGTAACATTTTGGCCCTATAACTTGGGTTATCATCACTAAAAGGTCGAGTAAACGTCGTATAAAGGTCTTAGCGGTGACTACCAGTTGTATAAAGGCGTTTGGGAACACATTCTTGCTCTATAAGCTAAAGAGCCAAATTATCCTATAAATTGTTGATGTAAAGGTTTATAGAACCATTTTATAGGGCTATTATAGTCAAGTGCTATAAAAACTTCAAATATAGCCACTAAAGTGCTATGTTACTGTATAAAAGTGATTGAAATCACCATTATGTATCTAATTTGCGCTATAAGGTTTCCCGGACAACCGCTATAAATCTTGCGTTTTAGCAGTGATGAACGTTCTACTATACAAGGTTTTTACGATATTGTGGTTCCACAAATCACTCCTATAGTACATGGTCTTTAGTAGCCATAATGACGCCGTAATAGAGCGGTTTTGTTTTATAATCGATTTTTAGGACATTTTTATAGTACTTAAAAGTGTTCTAATTGTTTTTGAATCCCTATTATAGGCTCGTACTATAGTTGTGACTACGACTCTTTTATATGGCCGAAACTTTCTATAATGGAGTTTGTAGATCGGTCATAGGATAAAAAAGCACATAAAGGAAGTGAACAGTTACTTTTATACTCAAACTTTGACATGACAGGAGTCGGTGGTACTATAGTGAGCCGATAAGACCCACGGATGTACTTAATGGCTCTAAAGTATAAATAACTGTGAATTTAATTTTATAATATCAATATATTTTATTCAAAACTCAATTAATCGAGGGCGCATTGAAAATACTAAGCAAATCAAATACTATTCTATCAGTAAAACTTTAGTCGCACGTGCTTTTTGCAGCATTGATCGAAATATTAAATGTCTAATTATTTACACAATAACATAAACTTACCACGATAGAATATTACTCCTTTATATAATTGAATTATTTTTGTTGTCCGTCAATAAAGTTCACAGCAAAAACACACAATACCAAACTTTGCCGAGAAAGCGCCTCAGTAGGAATCACGGATTCTACTATAGACTAAAATAGGACTATAAGGGAATCAACGAACGCTACTACAGTATAAAAAAGCACTACATTAGCGTTACTGTGGCCCGTATGTCACTAAATTGTAATACGAGTCATCATTACATCACCTTTACAGACCTAAAACGTCACAACTAAAGCTGCTACGGTTCCACTATATCACTAAATGGAGATATAACTGCGCCAGATCGGCGTTACTCAACCTTCTATGGCCTTTTATAGGGCTAAGGTGGTGTTTTGAGAAATGTTCTATGGGCTACTATAGAACCAGAAATTGTTACTTGGGTAACACATATAGCTTTTATATATTTTGTCGGTAGTTCTATGAAAATCAGTTTAATGTTGGTGAATTTGTATGAACACATCGATAATAAGTTTTATTTCGTTTTTGTAGGTTATTTTCTAATTATTAATCACCAATTCTAATGTAGGTTTATTCTTTCGTCGTTCAAATTAATGTACTTAACTATCGTAAATTGAAACTCGGAGGAAAATTCTTCATAAACTCACGTCCTATATATTTAGGTACCTTTTTAGAGATAAATCAAAGCTAAATCTGTTTAGGATTTTTTTCCTACATTTCCACTTAAGTAACTACCTACATAATATCACAACATATCACTTGTTGTGATATTATGTAGGTAGTTTTAGGTTTTATTTAGGATTTTATAACTGCAATCGGTGTTTGAACCAACAACCCTATCATCAATAGTTACGATACAATTTCTGTTCAACATTATTATGAACGAATTGGCGCGTGTAGTTTATTTGATTACATTTTTTTTACATAATTTTCTTGCAGTAAACAGTTGAGTAACAGCGCGACGCCGCTGTTTGGATTTTTGTATCGTTCACGGGTCAAAAGATTTGGACGTAACTGGATATAATTGTCAAATCGGATTGACATTAACGAAGCGGGAAATTGGTGTTACTGGTTATTTTGATTGTGGGTATTGTTGCGTTGGATTTGTAATAAGTAGATTTGTACGGGATTCGTCGGTATTAGATATTTCTTTTTTGTTGTACTGAATTAAAATGTTTATGTTTTGGTTTATGTAGTTTATGTATGTTTATCTATATTTATGTAAATGTGTATATATATATATATATATATGTATCATGTATACATATACAATAATGTTTATATATCTTTATTATAAGTATCTGCCGGTCTTTCCTATTTGTGTACATTTTATTCGTCTATTCTGGTACTTTCCTCTCCACTGCTCAAAGGTTAACTCCTTAGAGAGATAAGTTTTCCTTTTTACATTGTTATTATTTGTGATATTTGTGTGTGTATTAATTTTGTGGTTTACAATAAAGAGTTATTTACTTACTTACTTAAAATGAGTAATGAAAATTTCTGATTTTTCTATTGAGATAAATCGAAGAGTTGCAAAAATGTACTTACCTGATGATTTTTTGGTAACTTCACAATGTTTCTGAATATTCTGAGAATGTTCTCAGCGTTTTAGCTATTTTTTTTTGTTTCGTGTATTTTGGTAACATTCATATAGATATGTATTAAAAATACTAACAATCATCATTGATTTCATAACACCTAGTCCAAGCGCTAACTTGAAGATCATCAAACAACGCACTGCAAACTGTAACTTATTTCTTACACAATAAGCCTGAAATAGACATCAAGCGCTAACAAGAAAGTGATAACTGTAGAAAATCGAACAAATCACTATCAATTACTAAGATCCGGCGTATCTCAATTACGTCGCTCAAAACCTTGGTTAGCCTTGACTTTCATCTCAATTACTACGTTAAAGTCTAAAACAGCTGTCTGTGAAAGTATTACGGCAATCAGCAATTCACCATTGAATGACATGCTTACGCAACTCTTCGGGACAATAATTTGACACCATTTAGGTACCTTTTTAACTCGAAGCGTTTGGCGAGACTAGCGAGTGTGATTTAGGATCGCAGTGGAAAATCAGTGCCTTCGATACTGTAAATATAAGCTCATCTCTGTACTTTATCAATAATTTGATATATACAAAAATTGTACACACTCAAACTTGGAAAAACTCGAAAATATGGATTTCGAAACAACTGCACGAGAGACAAATTTATTTTTCAATGTTTTAGCATTTGTATTAGCTTTTGCCCGCGACTGCGTATGCGCATTAATATTAAAATTCAAAATCCTGTTCTTTCCCGTTCCCGTGGGAATTTTAGGAAACCTTCTCTTAGTGCTTGCCTTCACTCCCCAAGGAACCTACATGTCGAACTTCAGCTACTATAGTACTTTAGGCGGCGTCATTCAATCACTCAGTCAGTAATGGATGTGTTTTATATATTTTATGTACCTATTATGTCGATTGGTTTATACGTGGTCAAGCAAAACGTTGTGACAGTATTTTACCCACAAAATCAGCTATCGATTCTAATCATGTTGTTTAGGTTTTTCAAGTTTTTTCGAGTTATTAAAAATAAATTTTGTATGGGATTCCTGGATTAAGGTATCGCTTACACCATCATCCCATGCTGGAACATACACAATATTTTTTTACCAACTCCAAAAAGTTAAAAACCTAAAAAACATACTTAGAGTCGATAGCTGATAGGTACTGAGGTTAAAATATCGTCATAACGTTTTGCTTGACCAAACAATATTTATTTATTTATTTAAACTTCATTGCACATACAAAATGCATACAATTGGCGGACTTAATGCCTAAAGGCATTCTCTACCAGTCAACCATAAGGCCAAACAGAAAGAAAAATGAGTAGGTGCATCAATATCAGAAAGAAACTACAGAAATACAAGGAAGATAACAAATAATTTCAAAAGAGGATAAATTTACATAAACGAACAATCAAATAATTAATCGAACAAACTCAAACTTTCAAAAATATCTTGAATCATCTGCATAAAGGGACATTTTTTATTGCTTTATCGTTATTTCTATAATAATTTGGTTTGAAAAAATGGAGATTTTATTTACACCAGTGTGACTTTTAATAAAGAAACGTTATACTGCTTTATTTCAAAATTCTATAGTAATATAGCCAATATCTTTCGCTCGTGACCTCCAGTGCGGAACGTGTCAGACTAGATCTACAGTTTTGAACCATACTGCAAGGGCATACGGTTGATAAAGTGTGAATATTGTCGTTTACTCTATATAACTTAACTGCTCAGAGCAACCTTTGTTTGCCAACATATAAACTGACAAAGTTGTGTCACATATAATTTGAAATAACAAGCAATTTCACATTTTGATTGTTTTACGAAAGTTACGATTTGTTTTGTAATTTTACGATTTCACATATCAAACTCAAGTTACACGTGTCGTCGCGAAGACAAAAATGCCTACTGTTCTGTTTATTTAGTTTTAGTATTGTTTTTTTTTTTCATCGATTTTCGCATGGATTCTTCTACCACCAGTATCACAGCTCTTTCTGTATTGGGTACAGAACTCCTCACACGGAATGGCTCCATAGACCCATACAGTAATAATATCTTTGGATTGCTTCCCAAATGCGTGCATGTTTCCTCATTGTGATATCACTACCAAAAATTTTTAATATGACTGTGGCGGACGTACGAACTCATTTGAAATTGATAGCCGTCCTGGCTGCTTTTCGAGTGCGTTCGTACGTCGCGCGCCGACCCGTAAAATCTGGAACTTTGACGTGCGTATTTTGTCAAACGATTTTACATATTATAATTGAAATAATATTTTAATTTCCGTTGTAAATATTCCTCTGTTGCTCCTTTCTCCTTCTGAAGTTTTTGTATATAGTGTGTGTCTTGTGCGATTATGTAAATATATGTGTGAACTGGATTTACTGTTTTACGCTTTTGACTTAACCACCTCCGACACCACCACATCTACATGACTTTATTTTCTTACTCGTTTATTGAATTGAACCAATATACAAAAAAGTAATATGATTCGTAAATAATCAAATGTGTACTTTAATAAGAAAATAAAATAAAAAAAATTAAAAATTAAATTAAATTAATCTCGTACTACTTAATTATCTATTAATAAAATAGAAGTCAGTATTGAAAAAAAAACAGGTGGCATGATAATGACGTAATATAAAAATGCCATTTGCATAAACATTAATTATTGATGTTAACAATTTGCATGTTGCTCATTAATTATGTTTCGAGTATGCTGCATGAATAACATTAAAATCACATCATAATTTCAATTTCACCAGCTGTACGAAAACTATTGGATACCCACATGATTTATTACATGAAGTCATAATGACGCAGTAAATTATTTCGAACAGTATGACAGGTGAAGTTCATTTTGCCATTGCATTGGATAAGTCTAAATGGCAAAAAAAACATTCATGAATTTGTATACTTTTTATGACAAACTGACTGATGAAAATTGGTAGCCGTCATTTATAGCTTCATTCATATTTATTTTCCATTTTTTTAAAGTTATGAAACAGAAAAAAAAACACTTCATACTATTATTTTTCTACACAGTAAGTATTTTTGCACCATTCTAAAATATTTTTATTACATCTGCAAACTATGTTCGCACAATTCCGTTGCAATTTGCATAAACGTACTATTACGACTCTGTGTACTGTGACGATGCGCAGACGCCGGAACGGATTCTGACCAATTATGTATCGCGATGCTAATAATAACGACTCTTGCACTTTCTATTTCATTTCAAATCCAACCGTTTGTCTTTAACAGCTATTACTGAGATGTTTAGACTGTAAATACGTCAATGTAAATTTATTTTAAACGCCATTTGAAGAACTAATTGGATACGGAACTCTGAACTGCGCTCGAATACTCAAATTGCCGATATTGGGATACAAACTGCCAGACTAAGTACTATACCGGTTTAAAGCGGATTGGCCGGAGTTGGCAAAGAACAGAGAGTTCTTTGCCAACTCTGCCTGCCTTCCCTCCTCTCTTCAAAGACTTGAAGAGAGGAGGGAAGGCCTTTGGCCAGCAGGGGGAACAGATAGGTTAGATAAGATAAGAAGAACGTGCAGTGTGGAACTCCGGGCAAGCTTGCACCAAGCTAAGTTAACGCACCTAAACTCGGGTTAAGTTGTTACAACTAAACCTGTACAATAAATATGAGGTGCTCCTGTAAAAAAAGATTCTTTCTTCTAAGTCAAGTGTCTATCGGTCGTTCTAAACTGAAATTACTGTTGTCAAGCAATTATCGATTTTTAATACTATTTTACATATTTGCATTTACAACTAAACAATTGCATTGAAAATAATCAACCCAAATCAACATCACAAAACGGACAGATGATATCATAGCGTCTACATTAACTGCTTAGACATGACCTTTCTTCAATGTCACATTTTTTTAATGATTTATAATTTAAGAAAATCTGTATCCTGATCTTTGACTCTTAAATGTCAAATGAAACAAGTTCATTAACTTTTAACAGTTCAGAAACTGACCTCATCGCCTTGACAATGACAAGCCACACTGTGAAGCAAAGTCAGATGTAAATACAAATTTGTTGTAGCCGTAGTAGATTAGTAGTTGTTTGCAAAGGGTCACAGGTTCAAATCCAGGTCTTATCTCGGTATAGGTAGGTACATCCACCTTAAGGACTAGAAATGTTTGCACGAGTCTCTCGCTCAAAGGAGAATGACAAAGACGTGTCGGCCGATACACCTTAGAAGCAAATTTTTGTGAAACTGCCGACCTCCAATACAAGTGACTGTGCTTATGTGCTAAATTCAATTTGAATTTACCACTGAGCTCTCCGGCGAAGAAAAAAACCGTGGAGGAGACCTAAATACATCTGCCAAATAATTCAAAGTTATGTGTGAAGTTGCCAGTCCTCTAGCTCAAACACTTTGCCTACTCTTGAGAGGCCTATGTTCAGGTGAAGGGTATAATATAATAGGCTGAGAAGAAATACGATTTACTATGCTATCTGTGGGGTAAAGGGTTATTTCGGTCACTGATTTTACCTAATTTACCGCTTACGTAATAATAACTTCAACGGGTCAAAATTGATCACCACTGCTTCAACCGAATCGTAATATTGCAAAATGCAGTCCATCATTTCATCCATGAAAAACCGTATTAAATTGCCACGCAGCTAAGTTACAACAGCAGTGCCATTTGCCCGTCGTGTAGGTGTGGCTTGAAATTTTATTACATACTATCGCCAACATAAAAACACCATGTCACAAAGTAAATGAAACGGATTAAGACCCTTATTTCACTAGTGTTAAGTGACTCGATTTCATTTCCCGATTGATTCGATCAACGTGGGTGGCGACATGTATAAAAATAATGACAAGACATTTCTATAAATTGCTCCATATATTCGATTTACATATTATGTAACGCACGTAGGACGTATTGATTAGAAAATCACTGTTGACTTAGTGACATCGTACTTGTAATCATGTCTCTAATTATTTTTATGGTAATTGCTGTTGAGATTTGCCTTTTACATTTAAATGATGAAAGAATAAAGCGATCAGTTACGTAGGTATTTCTATTTTATAAGCAGCTTATTTATCAAGGAAAACTACTGAGAGATTTGAATAAATTTAAATACATATTAAATGTTATTTATGAAGATCAAATGGATCAATAACAACGCCTTGAATATGATTTGGTATGCATTAGATTTCCCTTTATTGTGTGTCATTTCCTTAAGAGTTAGTTTATGACATCTGTGCTAAGTGCAAAACAAATCTAAAGTGGTATTTCTTCTTTGCAGGTCGGTATAAGCGGCGCAGTAGAAAAACCGGTCAGCGGATGACCCAGTCTCGGACGGTCACCGGAACCATTATGCCTTACATATCCATCACTATCTAAAGCAGCGGACCTGACTGGCATCGCAACCGGAACACCGTTAACTAATTATGCCAATCTGATAGGACGCGCCGCCATGATGGAAGAAGTCCCGCCCCGCCCTAGTGTCGAGTACATTCAACCCCTCCCCCCCAAGGTCAAACAGAAGACCGGCTCCACAACATTCACTCAAATTAATACTGAAGAAACAAAGTTGAACGCTAACGGGCTAGCCGATCGGAGCATGGATTCGCTAGGTTCGATGCACTCGCTCGTCCTTAATTCTAAGCCTCCATCTGCAACGGTATTCATAGCGGCGCCCCAGCCAGATCGACCTCCGAGCACGTCTGGCACGGACGCGCTAAACGGCCCACACGTGGTCACAATCAGGATAAACACAGACTCTGACAAACCGAAAGCTCCGAAAATCTCAAGCGTCCACCTCAAAAGCGACACAGACTTCGACACGTTCAAAGTCAACGACATTTACAAGAAAAGCAGCCTGGTCAGGATCAACGTCGACGAGAACCGACCCAAAATCTTAGACGAAGAGCTGAAAACCGATAAACCGCCGTACATTTACTGCAGCTCTTACATGAACTCTAACATGGTGATGTCGAGCGGGCAGTGTTCTCCGAGCGATACCCTAGATTCCGGAACATGCAGCGACCTCGACGGAACACCGCCACCGCTACCGAAGAAAAAGCTCACGAAATCAACGAAAAAGGTCTCGGTAACGTTAATTAGTCCAACAAATGGTAACGATGTTGATTATGAAGATAATGATTCGAATATATCGTGTGACTCATTGAACAGCAGTGAACTGAACGGGAGCGTGCACGCTGACGAAAGTCACAATGAGGACGCGAGCAAAAACGAAAAGAAGAAGAGTGCTGAGCCACCTGCCGCGCCGGTGATGCCGGCGTTCGAAGCCAACACAAATAACAAAGACAGCAGCTTTCTACCGCAGGGCCTGCTGCAAGACATTAGAGACCGAACCGTCAAACTCAGCACGGTCGAAACTGAAAGCGAACTGCCCGAACGGGACGCGAGCCCGAATAATAATGAAAATGCTAATCTACCGAAAGAAAGCGCGCAACTAACGTCGTTCCGTCTAGTTTCACAGTGTAACAGTGAAGTGAAGTCAAATTCAGAGTCATTACCGAAAACGCCTTTAATTAGCGAAAGCACGTACGAGGAGCGGAAGAAACAGGATAAAATAAAACAAGAGCAAATGTGTTACAGTAGCAATTATTTCGACACGGACAAGTATTACGATTTTCATCTGAACGAGAAGCAGTTTGACGATGCGTCCCTGAAAAGTGTTAGTGTGAGTGTTAAAAGTGCTAGTGATGATTTCGGGGGATTGGAATATTTTGCTGGGATAAAGGATTACAAGAGTGAGGAGGCGCCCTCTACTATAAGGAGTTCGAAGGGCACGATACGTGGCGTGAAGAACCGGGTACGCGCTGGGATCGCGACATTTCTCCAAATCCAGAGCACGACCAAGGTAATTTCAGCTACACTTTTTAATTTTAGTCAGTTAGTTTTTGTGTCAACTGCCGGGTCGTTATACACGTACTTGGTTTTAGAGGTCGTTGTTGTACGTATTCGAAAGTGTACGCGGGCACGTAGTCGGTGTTTATTAAAATTCTTATTTTAATGGTTGAAACGTATGAAGTGGAGTGGTATTGAATATTGGGCCTTCACGGTGCGTTGTCCGGAATAATAGCACAAGGAACAGGTGATGTAAAACAATTGACACAGGTTGGTGATTAGCATTCAGAATTATGAACGGACGTATGCCGTAAGTCATGTTGAAGACAACAATGCCAATTGTTGTCACACTAATAAGTGTGTTTCGTTAAATTAACATCTTGCCTGTTCTTGTTTTGACAGCTGTAATATAATTAGTTATATTGAGAAGATAATTTAGGTACTTACGTCAAATCTGGAAAGAAGCTTTAGCGAATTTCGTCTTTTTAATGTCAGGAAACTTTTTAGAATTTATAGCATAATAATTGTTCTTTAAGATTTCTTAAAACATGGGATACTTTGGTATTCTTTCTTAATTAACCAAAATCGAACGATTATTAAAGAAATACCGGTTGTAATCCGACTTTGCCTCTAAGAAACAAAGTCTTATTCCGACATAAATAATTGTAAGCACATAAACTCAACCTGTCACTATAAATACATTGACGGTGTAAATATTCACATTGGCTTTGAATTTCCATTTTATATTCACGATCGACGTGTCACGCTATTGAATTAATAAAAAGTCCTACGGCAAACAGTGTTAAGTCACGATCTATAAATATGAAAATATGTATACTTGATTTTCGATATTGTTACAAGATTCTCCAATTCAAACTTTTCCTGTAGAAACAGTGCGAGCATTGCTGCAATCATTCCTTAGTTACCTACATGAACGACTTATTTGCTCATTGCTCGCAGGAGTGATGGATAATGGGGCCAGAAAGTTCTAGAGTTTCCTTAGTTACCTACATGAACAACTTATTTGCTCATTGCTCGCAGGAGTGATGGATAATGGGGCCAGAAAGTTCTAGAGTTTCCTTAGTTACCTACATGAACGACTTATTTGCTCATTGCTCGCAGGAGTGATGGATAATGGGGCTAGAAAGTTCTAGAGTGTTCGCGGACGCGTCCGCGAACCGGGACATGAGCTGTCGGTAGGCCTCCAACGAGCAGGAGTGACGACCTTTTAAAGGTCGCGGGAACACGGTGAATGGCAATGGCACCAGACCAGTCTAAGTGCCGCGCTTTGGAGGAAGCCGAACCAGTGGACGCCTTTCGGCTGAAATGATGATGATTAACTACTTAAATTGTAATTTAGCTAAATGGTTGAGTGGTTTTAAAACGGTTCAATATCTATACTTTGTAATTCGTTTTACGGGGACATTGTGGAGACATAACAAATTGCTGCGCATCTCTTTTTTTATCTATTATCTAAGATAGAAACCATCATGCATCGATACAGTTCACGGTCGATTACGTTTCTCGGAACACGCTAATATGGAGCGACGCGGTGTCTGCGAAGAATGCAATGAGACTATAATAACGTGTTCCGGAAAAATGTTGACGATGCATGCACTATCGATAGAAAAAACAAACAGTTTTGTCTTTAATTTGATTTTTATTCGGTCATTCTCAGTACGCTACGACATGAGGAACTTCAAGAAGTGAGTGAATAAAGCCTTTGAAGGCCATGCCATGAAGACCTTTTCTCAAACCTTTTCCGTCTAAGAGAGATTTTACTCGTATTAACTCTCATTAACTAACCGCAAATTAAACCGCCGTCCATCCGCTTTTCCATTCAACTGGCTGATGAGTAAAATCGTCATTTCCTCCCTAAGTGCTTCCGAAGCATCACAATCGCGCTTTCCCAAAGAAACACGTGAAAGGTGATCAGGAAAAAAAAATTCACCTCCGACAACATTGTGAACGTTGTGCTTGTAGACTAAAGTTTCCAGTAATTACTGGTTTTTATAGGTTTTTGTCGGGAAGTGTTTACGGCTGGTTGGTTTTTATTTGACAACGGATACTTTTAAAATGATCGATGATATTAGTATCGCGTGAATCGTGATTTTGTTAGTTAATCGACGCTACTTAATTGTACTTGTGCATGATATCCTATTAAACACAAGTTTCAAGACAACAATGCTGAGTGAAGACCATTTTGGCAAACTAAATGTAATGTTACTTTATTCTTTTTTAAGAATACAAATTATTTTAAGTTCTATGTTAGCAATGTTTTCTGTTTTATTTATATCTGGTTTCATTTTAATTTTATACTTTATTTCATTCTTTATGTTTGCCAAATAAACTTTTTTTCATTTCATTTCATTTCAAGTTCGATATTTGACCACGGACCACTGTGTAAAGAGTGCACTGAAAGAGATAAGATGTTACACGTTGTATACAAATTTTGTAACATTTTGATGGGTGAATTTAATGGTTTGTTAAATACGTAGAGTGATCATTAAAACCGACGAGCTTGCATGGACAGAGAGATGAATAAATATACTTAGAGGAAGCGAGGAAGGTATGCGTGGATGGAAGCAGGCGTCGTTCTATGATCTCTGCCTACTACTACAGCCTATTTGCGTCCCACTGCTGGGCACAGGCCTCCTCTCATCACGAGAGGGTTTGGGCTATAGTCCCCACGTGGGCTCAGTGCGGATTGGGACTTCACACACATCTTTGAATTGCTTCGCAGATGCGTGCAGGTTTCCTCACGATGTTTCCTTCACCGAAAAGCTCAGTGGTAAATTCAAATTGAAATTCGCACATAAGTAAACTTAGAGGTGCGAGCCGGAATCGAACCCCCGACCCTCTGCATGAGAGGCGGTAGGTCGAACCACTAGGCCACCACGGCT
The DNA here is from genome assembly GCA_963971205.1 of Aethes cnicana. Classification (NCBI taxonomy): domain Eukaryota; kingdom Metazoa; phylum Arthropoda; class Insecta; order Lepidoptera; family Tortricidae; genus Aethes; species Aethes cnicana. The sequence goes on along the minus strand of OZ020289.1, from coordinate 8,696,592 downwards.
TCAGGCCCCGACGGAAAATAGGCGTAGGGTTTATATATGTATGATGTCCACATTAACCTTCCATTTTTTCATGGCATTAATGAACATATCGAGATCACATTATTCGCTTCGCTTTATCGATTAATTGCTATATTTCACTTCCTTTATCTTGTTCCGCATACTCAATAACCTTGTATGTATTATGTATGCACTCTATTGTGACTTATTAAAGGCCGTGCACACGAAACCGGCTTAGAAAGAGTAGATTAAAACATAAGACATACAATCTAATCGGTCACTTGATACTTAAACTATTTTATTTTTCTGTCTTCAAATCACTTCATTGTAATAATAGTTTGTAAGTATAAATGTATGTGGGATTTGAAATCAGCGACACCGAAATTATATGAAAAAACTTTTATTAAAAAACAAAATGAAAAAATTGTATAACCGAACACGTCTTTTCGTCTTGACCGTTAGTCTACCTCTCCCCTCTCTCTCTTTCGCACCCGTCCTTACTTCCCATACGTCCGTCCCTCTCGCTCTATAACAACGTCATTCATTCGTTCCATTCCACTCATCCTACAATCGGCCGTCCTACAAAACTTAAGTCTGTCCTCAGACTTGGATGTGCAACAGTTTACAGAAATAATATAACATTTTACAGTTAATGTTTACAGACATCGGATCCTATTCTAGCACTCTTATACAATAGGTGAGCTATAATCTGCTCTTATCTTATATTTCTAGCATGGGTGTACAAGTAAATGCATGTGGGGAAAACAAAAATAAAATAAAATAAAATCATAAAAAAATTAGTGCATACCGTGCAATTATGCTCCGGGGTGAGGCCATGGCTTCATATGGTCACAGGAGGTGGTGGTGTTCCTTGGACCTTCAGCAAGCTCGTCTATCTTCTGCACCTGATAACGGTCTCGCCCTGTGGCCTTGACTACTTGGTATGGCCCCAAGTACTTCGCCTTCAGTTTTGTACCTGCGCCAAACTGCGTACGCTTGATTGCGACTCTATCGCCAGCTCTATATTGAGTGCTCTGTTTTCTTCTTCTATTGTAGCATACTCTATTTTCTTCCTGAATTTTCAATATCTGCTCCTTGGCTCTTTTCCTTTCAGCTTCTCGTGCTGCCATGAAACTGTCTTTGTATTCATGTTCCAGCAACGCATATATTTCACTATCCTGCATTGTCTTCATCTTTGTTCCAACGAGTAACTCGAAGGGTGAGGTGCCAATACTTCTCTGATAAGTACTGTTAATGCATCTTTGCACGTTACTCACATGTTTGTACCAGTGTGTGGGATTTTCTATGCAAAGTTTTCTTAATACTGCGAGAAGAGTTCTGTGTATCCGCTCTACTTGTCCGTTTCCCCTTGGCACACCTGTGGTTATCGTTCGGTGGTCTATGCCTTCTCTCTGGCAATAGTCTTGAAACTCGCCACTGGTGAATGCAGTGCCTCTGTCCGTTATTATTCTGTTTGGGTTACCGAATACTTGCTGGTGGATCAGTAGTTTATCTAAAGTTTCTTTGCTCGTTGTGCTCTTCACTGGAAACAACCAGACAAATTTGGTGAAAGCATCTACCATGGTAAGTATGTGATTGTACATCTTCTTGGTCTCCGTCATTGGTCCTATGTGGTCCAAGTGCAGTGTATGGAATGGTGCATCTTCCTTATCAATGGGGTTGAGGAAACCTTCTTGCTTTCCTTTCTTTCGCTCTGCTAATAGGCATGGAATGCATGCCATGATACATTCTTCAATCTTCTTGTCTAAGTTTCTAATGAAGTAGTCCTTGCTTATCAACTCTATCATTTTCTTCTTACTGAAATGGCCATTCTTATGTGCGTTTCTAATAATCTCATCTTCTAGAGGTTCCGGAATGACGAGAAGTTTCTGCTCTCCTTTGTAGAGTAAGCCATTTTGCATAAAGTAGTCTTTGTAGCTTAGATGGTCTTTAAGCATGTCCATAATAGCCTTAAGTCCTTCATCTCTTGCTTGACTATCACGTATCTTATCGTGTATAGGCGTGTTTGTTACCACAGCAATGTACGGGTTTCGGCTTAATGCGTCAACATGCTGCATCTTTGTTCCTTCTCTGTGCTCTATCTCAAAGTCATATTCCTGTAACAATAAGATCCAACGTGCGACTCTCGTCGACATTGCCAATTCCTTTTTATTCAAGGTTAATTGAAAAGCTTTGCAGTCAGTGACTATCTTGAAGTGCTTCCCATACAGGTAACATCTAAATTTCTTCACTGCCTCTACTATGGCCAATGCTTCTAGCTCATAACTAGTGTATTTGCTTTCTGCTGGGCTAGTTTTTCTACTCATATAGTAGACCGGGTGAAGCAGTCCGTCTTCAGAGCTTCTCTGGAGTAAAATTGCTGAGTAAGCAACCATTGATGCGTCTGTATGAACTTCCGTTGGCAGTCTCGGATTGTATAACTTCAGTACAGGTTGACATGCCAGTCTTTGCTTTAGTACATTGAATGCAGTTCGGCATTTTTCATCAAAGTTGAAACTACTTTCTTTTTTCAGTAAGTCTGTGAGTGGCTTCGCAATCAATGCAAAATCTTTTATATACTTGCGGAAGTATGATGTCAATCCAACAAAGCTATGCAGCTGCTTGAGGTTACACGGCTCTGGGAATCTGACCACTGCGTCTGTTTTCTCCGGTGATGGCATGATCTCTCCATCTTTGACAACATGCCCCAGATATTCTACTCGTCTTTGAACAAGTTGCGACTTCTTCCAATTAATGTTTAATCCGTTGTCTACCGTTGACGCGATTGCGCGTCGAGCGAATATACTTTAATAACTAAGTAATTAAGTTTATTTTACATAATCTTTTTGACAATAGGCGGTAGACAACAGGTTAAGCCGTACTGTGATGCAACTTGCAGCACTTCAGACAATCTTGCAACCGCTTCATATTCCGTTGTGGCTGGAATGATTAAATCATCGATGAAAATTATGACAACACCTTTAGCAATCAGCTCTCTGAAAATTATAGTTATAAATCTGGTGAATACTTTTGGGCAAATTGAGAGGCCAAATGGTGCCCTCAAAAACTCATACTGTCCGGTCGGTGTCACAAAAGCTGTGTATTTGACAGATTCCTCATCCACCGGCAAATGGAAATACCCATTTTTCAGGTCCAATGTACTGAATACTTTAGCTCCTGTCAGTTTGTCAATATGATCCTCAATCACCGGCAAGGGATATTCATCCTTGACAATCTTCTCATTTACCTTCCTGTAGTCCACGCATACTCGCACACTACCGTCCTTCTTCCTGACTAACACTATTGGGCTAGCAAATTCAGAGTAGCTTACCCTTATGATTCCTTCATCAAGCCACTGCGTGACCTGCTTGTCCACTACATCTTGTTCCTTGGGTGCAAGTCTTCTGGGTCGCTGAGCCACAGGGATGTCATCTTTCAGCACAATCTTCAATTTGATAGGAGCCTCCTTTGTCTTACATGGTTGATAGGCCTCCACCACGTCTTTCACCTGTTGCTGCACCTCTGGACTCACCTCGTTACCTACAACAATAGAATCACACACATCTATTTCGTACACCCAATGACTAGATGGTTTCAAGACTACATGGTTATTTTCCATCAACATAACACAACATTGTAAAAATTCTTGACCAATAATCATAGCATATGGCATAGCGTCTCTAGAAACAATGTAGAACACCACGTCGGAATAACACTGCCCGTCGATAGTGATATCCAGCACTACTCGTCCAACGCAACTCACTTTGTTCGATCCTAAACCCGAAAGCGAAATCGTGCTTTTGCCGAACTCCGGCGCATTTAACCTTTCGTAACACTCCACCGATAGCAAGTTCACATCGCTTCCTGAATCGATCAATGCAATAATGTTTTGATCCAGCACTTTAACACTTTTCACCGGTTTCTTCATGTTTTTCTGTTTGTTTACATTCTCGTTTGATTTGACAGTCATCGCACTGCTGTCCGCCATCATGGATTCAGTACTGCCAACATCTACGGAGTTGTTACTAGTGATGTGACTCTGACCGACAAAGTTACGATTCGTTTTCACAACAGCGCCACCTGCGTCGTTTGGCTGCCATCTCTTCGAAGTGTTGCCCGCTCCGCTGCTTGAAGTTGTACTCACGTCACTAGTACCACGTGAAGTTTCTCCGCGCTCTCGCTGCAACTTCACACACTTAGTCGCAATATGGCCGAACTCGTTGCACTTGAAGCATTTCAAGCCTTTTTCTTTGTGTGGACATTCGGCCGATGCATGATTTATTTCTCCACAGCTGTAGCACCGCTTACTTCTTTCTTCTCTTCTCTCCGTGTGTCTATTCTTGTTGTGCGCTTGTGTAGTAGTCATCTTCATATTATCGCGTAACTGCTCGTAAATCTTAAGCTTTTCTTTCAGCTCGCTATAACTGCTTACACCATACAGCATGACTTTGTTTATTTCCTGATCTTTGATCCCTTCTACGATATATTTTATCGCCACATAATCTGGCATCTTTCCCCTCTTGCCAAGCTCTTTCATGGAGAACATGTAATCCAGACATGATTCGCCTTCCTTCTTCTTTCGTGCACTCATCATTTCGTGGATGGTCTTGGAGTCGATCGTGTCCGGAAATTCCTTTGCAATATTTGTCTTCAGCTCCTCCCAAGTCTTACAGGTTTTTTCAGACCTAAACCACAGCTCCGCCGTTCCGCATAATGAACGCCTCGCCATAAGCAGCTGCTGCACCGCCGTCCAGCCAAAGATTTCGGCATTATCGTCTACGTCTTGGATCCATCGTGTCACTGTGTATGCCTTATCCTGTCCGCTAAATTTGGGAATCAGCCCCTCTGTCAAGTGCAACATGGCTCCACTTTTCAAGGCCGTCGCATCGCGTGCATCTTCGAAGTCTGCTTGTCTGCTGTCGCGTCTCGAATCTTTCGGCATCTTTCAAATCGATCGCTTTCTTCCAGCAAAATAAACAGGCGTCGTCGTTTCGTCTTATTCCCCGTTCCGTCGTTTTGCTGAATCACTGCGATTTTGAGGTTATAATTTTTTCTTGCGTCGTCGTCTTCACACGGCGTTGCTTTTTTTCAAAATCCCGAACGAGCCCCCAAAATTGTGGGATTTGAAATCAGCGACACCGAAATTATATGAAAAAACTTTTATTAAAAAACAAAATGAAAAAATTGTATAACCGAACACGTCTTTTCGTCTTGACCGTTAGTCTACCTCTCCCCTCTCTCTTTCGCACCCGTCCTTACTTCCCATACGTCCGTCCCTCTCGCTCTATAACAACGTCATTCATTCGTTCCATTCCACTCATCCTACATGTATTTATCTTTAGTACGTGTTTAGTTTAAGTTATGGCAATAAAAATATTTTGAATTTGAATTTGATGAGAGCCTATATCGGGAAGAAAAAACTGGTCAAGAGTGAGTCAGACTCGCTTTTAAGAAGGGTTCCGCAGCTATCGAAATTATTCCAAAATTATCCCATATCTCTAAAACTACGTCGTTAACCGACTTTTTAAAACCAATTTTCGTTTGAAGATTCCATTTATCTTTTCACTTCATAGTTCAAAAGTTAGAGGCGGGACACACTTTTTACCACTTTAGGAGCAAGTATTTTTCAAAATATTGGCATAAATAAAAAACTTACTTATTAAGAAACCTTCGTATCATTTTGCAATACCTATCCAATTATACCCCACACGGCTATGTTATCCTAAATCATAGAATACAGTATCCATAGTCTCCGAGAAAAATGGCTGTGACATAGATGGACAGACAGACCGACAGACAGACGTACATGACGAAATTACGATATTATTAAATTATCTAAATATATAAAACTCAAAGGTGACTGACTGACTGACTGACTGATATAGTGATCTATCAACGCACAGCCCAAACCACTGGACGGATTGGGCTGAAATTTGGCAAGCAGGTAGCTGTTATGACGGAGGCATCCGCTAAGAAAGGATTTTGCGAAATTCCCACGGGAACGGGAAAAACGGGATTTTACATTTTAATATTTCTGCGCATACGAAGTTGCGGGGAAATCTAGTATTATTATATTTGGCTACGGAACCCTAAAAACAGTTGTTAATTTGTAAGTAAACCGGGCGTGTATTTTTTCTCATACCTATGTAGATAATATACGTTGTCACTTTATGTAAAAATGGGCTCGATTAATTCCAACTTTTTTGGTAGTGATTGGACAGTTCTGTTAATAATTGTAAAACAAGGAAATTTGTTTCTTAAAAATCATGCACCTGCAACAAAATAAACATTTAATGGTAAATCTTGATGAAGTTTTTTAATTACCTTAATTTGTAAACACTGATTGCTACTTCAATCAAAACGTTAAAAATACCTCGATAGCCATCGCTTCGCGGTTGAAGTAACACGGAATTTAATAAATTAAAATTAAACATTTGAAAGAACATAAGTAAATGTCCTTTCCTGGTACTTATATAAATATTCAAGTGCATAGCAGAGCGTAATCTGGCTTTTGAACCACTGGTTTGATATCGATTAAATTGTATACGCATCTCAATTGAAGGCCGAGAAAAGGATATGAAACACAATATTATCTTTACTAATAATAAGCCTGCAGAAGAAGTCGCGTCTGAAACTTGAAAATTAAAAGAAACTATCAAATCGAAGGGACTATATAAACGTTATGAATACCAAATAACGATTTTTAGAAAAAAACACTCTATGTATGCCCGGATTTAACTCGAAAACTACTGGACGAATTGCAACAAACAAAGGTATGGGGGTAGTTTATAACACTGGTCAATTTTATCCCGAAAAAACGCATAGTTCCCGCGGGAACGCTATTTCCAAATACCACGCGGACGAAGTCGCTGCCGAAGCATTAGTTTAATCTAATTTCACGTGGGCACAAGACAACCGCTTTTAACTATATAAATAAAGTCTAATGAAACAACATTAAAAACATGAACCCACCTCTCTCATTAGCTTAAATCAAAGCTTACCTTGGCTATAACAAACGCTGAAAGCTTCTGATAACTTTATCTTTGATCTTGAGCTTTAACATAAGCAATGCTAATGCCCTTAGTGTTGTGGGTAAACGTAAATATACTTATCTGAGATAAGGTATGTTATCTATTTAAACGGAAGTTGAAATTACAATACAATATACTTTATTGAACACCACACATTCAAGGAAGAGTACTTACAGACATAATATAATTACACAAAGGTATGGCATAGAGCAGTCGGTCTTATCGTTTAATAGCGATCTCTACCAGACAACCTTTGGATAGTGGAGATGAAGAAAAACAAACTAGGTTGGTAGGCGGTGCTCTGTACTAAAATGTGCAGAAGAAACTGTTTGTTTAAAAAGTAATAAACATAATTAAACACATTTATACATAAACTAACATATAAATAGATAAAAGCCAAATAAATTAAAATATATAATCTATTATCAAATTATAGAAGCCGTGGTGGCCTAGTGGTTTGACCTGCCGCCTCTCATGCAGAGGGTCGCGGGTTCAAATCCGGCTCGCACCTCTGAAATTATTTATGTGCGAAATTCAAATTGAATTTACCACTGAGTTTTTCGGTGAAGGAAAACATCGTGAGGAAACCTGCACGCATCTGCGAAGTACCTAATTCAAGGATGTGTGTGAAGTCCCCAATCCGCACTGGGCCCGCGTGGGGACTATAGCCCAACCCTCTCGTGATGAGAGGAGGCCTGTGCCCAACAGTGGGCCGTAAATAGGCTGTTGTAGTAGTAGTTGTGTCAAATTAAAGAAAATTAAGCAGTATATATCAGACAAGTGACAAATAATGCTCCTTTACCTTGTTCTTAAACACTGAAAGAGATTTAGCTAGCCTAAGGTCAACAGGTAGAGAGTTCCAAAGCAGAATAGCTTGGAATGTAAAAGATTTACTAAAAATTTAGAGCAGGAAGGAGGCACAGACAGAAGGAAGTTTTGGGAACATCTCAGAGACGAGACGTAACCAAAACGTAATATGTATGAAGTAAATTATTTATTCTCTATTCAAAGGATAATTCTATCATAGGAACATAGGATCACACATGGAATTAAAAAAACTGCTCTGCGATTACTGAGAACAATATGGAACGTCGATTATAAATGTGGAATCCGGTTATATATAGCGCTCCTGCGGTAATTAGGCGTTTTTCCTATATAAATAGTAGCCTGTGTACTTCCCCGTGAGTCTTACTATCTCCAAGCCAAATTTCATCTAAATCGGTCCAGCTGCTTTATTTTATAATACCGTTTAAAAAAGAACACTGCAACATTGTCAAAATCCTACAGAAAGGATCATTGAATCACTTTTTTCATGAGTTACAAAAGGCATTCGTAGACTCGCCACGAACGTAATCATGCGAATCACGTTTTTTTTTCTCCAGACGGATGAAAGTCAGCGCATGCGCGAAAAGTCAAGGATTTTAAAGTATGAACCATTTAACAATATCTTAATGTAGGACACACACTTAGTCTTTGGTGTCAATTAGGCAATTGACATTGAGGATATTTTCACATTATATTCAATTCATTAGAAATTCGACTACAACTAGGCAGTTGTGTTTGAATTTGTATGAATATATATATTTTTTAAATACTGAAACAATCCTACAAAGGGTAATTAGTTAAAGGTACTTACTAGATAATTTTGTTCAGTCTTGTTGATGAGATCCATGAGTAAATGAGCGAACTCCTAAAAGTGTGCGCTGGTATAATTTTGGCATATGATGAAGAATATGACAATATTTACTCAAAATATATCCACCACTTTGTATATAAAATGCTACACAAAGTGACCCGAATTCATCCACACCATCGTGCTGTTGAGTGTAGTATGGATACTAGTAGCCAGCGGAAGTTTCATGCCACGTTAGCTTCCTAACTAGACTTGGCATTAGCACAGATAACAATCCGATCGGGAACACGCGCTCGCGCATTCTGCTGTATAATCTAATTACAAGGGGATCAGTTTTTGCCGCTTTAGGAACCGACGCCGACGTTCACATGATTACTATCTACGTTGTCATGCATTGATTTATTGTCGGAAGAAGTTTAAATACGACGTAGGTTTTTCATAGGTTGTTAAGTGGTTTAGTAAGAAACCCTTCTTGATCGTCGGCAACTTTGAGGTTATCCCACATTAACTTCTTTCTTGATTGTCGGATTTGATGGTCTCAGAGTGTAATTTCACGTAGAAATATAGTTATATGTAAATTGGTAAAGAATATATTAGACAGCATTTTAAATGCGTAATGCGGGGATAACTCTTGTCTGTCTGTGCCTTCATGGCTCTTCAAATTATCACCGTTGGACCAATTGAGATAAAAAATTGGCAGGATATAGGTTGAGAGTCCGGGAGCAGACTGTATAATGATGTACTCTATGCTGAGAATCACAAGCTTAGAATACTTTTCATCCCGAAATCATCACTGGATGAAAAGAGGGATTAGACCACACACACTCCTATAGTCTAGGTACTAAGATATTCATGGTCTGACAAAGGACTGAAAAAAAAATCTTCTTCTGCTGACTCTCGAATTCAACTAGGCAGTGAAGGAATATTACACCCGATCCTTACCGAGAGCGAAAATTTCTGCGGCACTCTTGATTTCAGTCCACTCGCGAATGTTGCTCAAAAGAGTAGGTTTCTTGAAACCGCGAGGAATTCGAAGATCGAATTATTTTGCATTTCATCCTTTGTTGTTGTTTTGTGGTAACCGTTTTTCCCATGTGCCACTTTACACCAGTTTTCTTGCATTTCTAACCGAAGTTATTTACCATTCGTCGATATTGGAAAGTTTCCCTCAAAGCGCGGCATTTCTTTAGAAATTGTCAATTTATTTTGCGGTAATTTTGAGGTTATCCCACATGAACAGTTTCTCATAAAAACTGTTGTATATCACCTTGAAAGAGTCTAAAATCGCCTGACAAACTCACCTTATCAGTGTCACAATTCTTGGTTATGCCTATTTTACCGACATTGGAATGAAGCGAGGTTATATTTTGTACGATTACCTACCTCGATTGGTGTGTGGTTAAATGGCACAGCTTTTTTGTATTTTAATATGAGTTTTAATTCGGTGGGGTTTGTTCATGACCGTGATTTATTTATTTGTGTCAATTTGATACTTTGTGGTAAAAGTGTACCTACCGTATTGATGTTTGGTGATCTAGTATGGCATAAATTGGCATGTTTAAACAATTTTACTGCCAGAAAGAGCGGAGATAATCTGTTAGGTCACGACACTCGGCAATGAGGAAATACAACGCAAGGAGGAGGAAGAAGCCGTTGTGGCCTAGTGGTTCGACCTACCGCCTCTCATGCCGAGGGTCGGGGGTTCGATTCCGGCTCGCACCGCAAGTTTACTTAAGTGCGAAATTCAATTTGAATTTACCACTGAGCTTTTCGGTGAAGGAAAACATCGTGAGGAAACCTGCACGCATCTGCGAAGTAATTCAAAGATTTGTGTGAAGTCCCCCGCACTGGGCCCGAATGAGGACTATAACCCAAACCCTCTCATGATGAGGGGAGGCCTGTGTCCAGCAGTGGGACGCAAATAGGCTGTAGTAGTAGTAGTAGAGGAGGAGGAGGAAAGTGAAAAAAGTTAAAGGTTATTATTTGTCTTATGTCAAGAAAATGTTTCTTGGACTTTAAATTTACACACTAAGTATCATCGTTGTTATTTTCTATGAATACAATTTTTTGTTTAAATGATAATAAACCTAGATCTAGATTTTAAAAACCCGAGTTAAACTACCTTTCACAATTCAGCTTTATTCCGAGAAATAAATTTATTCATAATATTCTAGAGTTATATAAAGAAAGCAAATATGGCGGTGAAAGTTAATACGCTAAAATCTTACGTATTTCGAAGGTCTTTGCAATTCAGAATAAAGTTTTGTACTTTAATTTAAATTGTAGGTATTTAACGTTTCTATTACCTAGATTGCTCTAGATTTTATATTTCTATTTATAATCATCATAATATTTTAAACTTAAATTAACTTACCTAACTTGAACTATTCCGATTTCGAGGCCAGCGATCAGTGGCGACCGTACCGACCGTAGTCGCTGTATGAGAATGTATGGAACCGCTTCCGCGCTGCGGGTAGCAACTGGCATTGTGGCAGGTGCATTTTTTAAATTCATTTTTGAAAAATATTAGGAAGTTCATTATTATCACTAATACAGTCTCATAGGGCTTTTAATATCCGTGATTTCGAGTACTTAGTTGTTTTTATTAAATCAGCCAAGCAAGCTACTTCTAGCATACCAGTTCTAGGCAGTATCACAGGGCGGACACGGCCTATAAAAGCACGATATCGAACACAATTCGAATGAAGTGTCAATATGTGCATGCGAGGATGTCTGTACACTTGTAAATTTGTGTGTACCACTACGCGGGCCAACGATTCACTCACTATATCCTGATGAAACAAATGACGGTAAGGGCGAGTGGAGCGCGAGTTGCGCGCTGGCGAGATTCAGGCGGGTGATTCCGTGGCCATTCTGTATGTAGTACTATTAAGTATTCTGTGGCAGTATCTCAGCCTAATTGAATATATTGGCCAGTTACTGGAAATGTATGGCCAGCAAATTCTTCCCGGTCATACATTTCAACTGTGGGCGCTCGTGGGTGCCAAGGTAGACAACGCGACTTACTATCTTGATACTTGACGTAACCCGTCCATGTTAATGTTTTAAAGCTTTATATTCATTCACCATCGCTCCATTTGGATTTATTTGAAAACCTACTGATAGTCTGATACTTATTTTCCATTTTCGAATTCAAATATCAATTTTGTTTTTAATTTTACGATAAAAAGCAACTGTAACGGAATTGTTGTATGGATTATGGAGACATATTTATATTGGGTGTTGGTTTATTAGATAGAAAAAAAAAAACGTTTTTTTTCCTCTGCTGAAAAATTTATCGGAAGTGAGATGTACTTGATTTAATCGTAGAGTAGGTAGTCGGTTTGAATGTCAGGAGTAAAATAAATATCACAAGCAAACTCGCAAGAGGAAGTGTGTATAATAAGTGAAGCCATGCTTATGCAATTAATTATAATTGATAGACGTTCTTTTGTTTCCAAGAAAATTGTATTGAAATAGTTCGGTTCGATTATTTCCCATTTATCCGACCACGTGCAGGTTATCTAAGTAGTAGATAATCAACGTATCCGTGGAATCTCTCATTACCTACTCCTAATAAGATAAAAGTAACTTTCCGGCGGAATGCCTCACTACTTCTAATAAGATAAAGGTAACTTTCCATTAACATGTCAACTAGCCTTCGCTTTTAAAATATGACAGGTTATCTATGGAGCAAATGTTAAATTTTCTCGCACCTCTAAGTTTACCTATGTGCGAAATTCAATTTGAATTTACCACTGAGCTTTTCGGTGAAGGAAAACATCGTGCGAAAACCTGCACGCATCTGCGAAGTAATTCAAAGATGTGTGTGAAGTCCCAAATCCGCGCTGGGCCCGCGTGGGGACTATAGCCCAAACCCTCTCGTGATGAGAGGAGGCCTGTGCGCAGCAGTGGGATGCAAATAGGCTGTAGTAGTAGTAAATGTCAAATTTTAACAATCCATAGCCAAAATGAGGCATTTCGAGGCTTCGCTTTATCTTGTAGGAGGCTTTTATCTTGTCGATAATGTCGATACAATTCGTCTTAAAGTGCATGGCCGCCATTTGCGGACTCTCTGGCCCCAACGGCCATCAGTCCTGAATAGCCTGTTATTTTAACTACACTCGCCGCCAAGCCACACCTGCGTCACGCCATACAAATGGAGCCTAATCTACACACTAATATAAGATAGTGTACAAATACGTGCGCTTGTCTGCGTGAACCTGTTAGGGTTGGCGGACTGAACGAGCACGCGCGAGCTATCAACTCGTTTTGTAAAGTTATGTAAGCACTTTGTTACGCGCTGCGAGCGACGACCATGACTGAGGGCACGTTCCCGGCGCCCGTTCGCCGCGGGCGGGGTGAGGTAACCTGGCGTTGGTGCGGGGAGTACGTGTCGCTACTGGTACGTAGTGTAACTATTAGATATACTGTGGCCATGCCACCATGGAACATTGATCTATTAAGTATAAGTAAGAATTCACAATCAGCCGAAGAAAAATGGCCCGTCAAACTCGGGCACCCGTTTGGCGCTCACTAAATTTGACACTTAAGTCTTAAAGGGTTAGGTTTACTTTTGTATAAATTATTTATCTTGACACATAATAAAGAGGCGTTATCAGCATATTGGATCGTATTTTCTAATGTCAGTTTGCTCCATATATTTTGACAAATTCTGTCAGGCACTGTTCGTCCATATGTTAATAGAGGTCAATGCCATGGAAGTAATTTAAGTATAGCGCTGGTCGTCATTTTTCTTTGCGACGAGTAATAATAGTGACATTTAACAACATGGTAGACCTGGTTCATCTGTGCAATGGTTCTACAGCATATTTGATCTGGTCGGTGCTGTGCTCAGTAATGCCTTATGCTATTACCGCTTAAGCAACGCAACAGCTGTTGGCAACGGAACGCGGAAGACTAAGTTACCGCAAGAGTGTCCTGGAATCCAGTGTTTTTTATCAAAGTTGAAGACATCATTAACTATAATTGACGTAGATTGGGTTTACCACGACAGCTTACGCCCCACTGCTGGGCACAGACATCCTCTCAACGAGCTATAGGTAGTTCCCACGCGGGCCTAGACCTGATTTAGGTTCTCATATTTTTAAATAGCTATAGAAACCTGCGGATTTCCTGGCGATAACTTTGTTTCCTTTAAAATGAAAAATAATCTCATTTACAGCATCATCATCATTGGCGTTAGCATCATTTTTAGTAGTGTCTGATACCGCTTGACCGATTTAAATGAAATTTGGCATGGAGATAGTTGAAGTCCCAGAAAAGGACATAGGCTACTTTTCATCCCGGAACAACGCATAACTTAGTTCCCGCGAGAACGCGATAACCGAATTCCACGCGGGCGAAGTTGCGGGCAGAAGCTAGTAGGTACTAAATAAATGTAGACATTCTTAATCACATAATAAATAGACGACTCAGCTGGAAGGCATTCGTTACCTCATAGTAAATAACACATTGCACGCAAAATGTACATGATAATTTGTTTCATATTTCAACAGCATAAACTACTACCGTAGCCGCAGACTAAATTCATAAATAGGGATTAACATGAATAACATGCAGATTCAAATTACCTTTTCTGCCTACGCCTACAGTTCATAAGATAACGAATGAATTACCAACCCTAAGGACTAAGATTTTAGACTAGTTATTTCACCGGTTATTTACCCCGTACAACACAGCGAGCGGTTGTTTGGCGGCGAGCAGAATGCAATGCGTTAACCATTCAACTGGCAGATTTTGAAGTCTATATATAACTGGGCCCTTATATTATACATCGCCGCAGAGTACATATACATATATGATACCTGCAGCTTCTGCCCGCACTTCGTCCGCGTGGAATTCGGTTATCGCGATCACGCGGGAACTATGTTTTTTTACGAAATGAAAAGTCGCCTCCAACTATCTAAGTAAAGGGACTCCAACTATCTCTATACCAAATCCCATCCAAATTGATCCAGCGGTTGAAGCGTAAAGAGGCAACAGACAGCCAGACAGAGTTACTCTCGCATTTATAATATTAGTATGGGTGACAGTGACAGGATATTTATTTGGGCACTTGCCAGTTGAAGAGTTCAAGTTAAACCACACGGCGGACACGTCCTATAAAAGCACGATTTCGAACACAATTCGAATAAAGTGTCAATGTTTGCGTGCGAGGACGTCTGTATACTTGTAAACGTACTTGTAAACCAATACGCGGGCCAATGATTCAGCTCCATCTCCGGATGAAACAAATGACGGTAAGGCGAGTTGGGCGCGAGTTGCGCGCCGGCTAGATTCAGACGGGTGATTCCGTTTCATTCTGTAGTAGGTACTATTAAATATTCTGTGGTAAAACGCTCGTCGCTGATCGTACTAAGTTGTAGCCGAGCCGTTAGCACAGTCGACCTTGCAACTAGCGGTGTATACTGGTTCCAATGTGGACTCACCGACATTCCTCGGGGTTTTGATGGGTGTCACATCACTCTGCCCGGTTTTAATAGACCAATTAACTGTTTATCGAGTTAGTGGTTCGTTCTGTTTGTAAATACAAACTTGCTACTATCACTGGTTTTTAACTTTTAGAGAAGGTGCAAATGTGGTGGTGTTGAATTTTAATACAATACAAATGCACTTTATTGACCACCACGCATTCAAGGAACAGTACAAACATAAACGAAAATAAAGTTAAATGAAACTAGGTAATTTCTGAGTCGAAATAATAAAATAATTAATATATTGAAATTATGAACAAGAAAATACATTATTTACTGGAGGAAGTCTTTTTATCTGATGAATATTCAACCTACTTCAGCAACTTCATTAATTTAATGAATACTAAGTATTTTTAAAGTTTTACAAGTTTTTTTGGTTTAAGTTGTGCCAGCAGTGAGACGCAAATAGGCTGTAGTAGTAGTAGTAAGTTGCGATATCTATATATGTTACCATCAGTTAGACAAATGACTAGTCTTACAGATGACCCGTTCATTCATTATTTCATCCTATAAATAGTTACCTTTTGTAATTAATATACATAATAATGGATCAAATTTGATATCCCAATCATATCGAATGTCTTCTGGAATGTTAAAGCGGAAGCACCTTTCGGCGCCTTTGCCTCAAGGCTGTACCAACATCTGTCAATCCCACACCATCATACTAACTAAGACAATGACTCCCACGCTTTCGAGGCTTACTAGAGAGCATGCGTGCTACACATGCCATAAATTGCGGGATTGCATGCCCATTGGGAAAATCCCGCAAATTCTCAATTTAATGTGGAATCTTTAGAAAAATCTGTTTAAATAGGCTTTTGTGTTTGACCTCATTTACAACTTTTAAACTTTTTCGGCCGCCGAGGTGGTCTAGTGGTTCGACCTACCGCCTCTCATGCACAGGGTCGGGGGTTCGATTCCGGCTCGCACCTCTAAGTTTACTTATGTGCAAAATTCAATTTGAATGTACCACTGAGCTTTTCGGTGAAGGAAAACAACGTGAGGAAACCTGCACTCATCTGCGAAGTAATTCAAAGATATGTGTGAAGTCCCCAATCCGCACTGGGCCCGCGTGGGGACTATAGCCCAACCCTCTCGTGATGATAGGCCTGTGCCCAGCAGTGGGACGCAAATAGGCTGAAGTGGAATCTTTCTAAACTATCATGTCGAGGGGACTATATCTATAAACGATACTGAAAAAAAAAAACGATTTTTAGAAAAAAATCTGTACCGCCTGGATTTAACTCGAAAACTGCTAGATGGATTGCAACAAATTTGGTATGGGGTTAGTGTATAACACTAGTCAACATAAGTACCTATAGGCTACTTTTTATCCCGGAAAAACCGCGGGAACGCCTATTACCGAATTCCACGTGGACGAAGTCGCGGGCAGAAGCTATTAAAATAATAACTCTATTACCGTACAAGCATAGTAAAAATAGTATATATAGGATAAACAAAACGGTACCCAACATTACTGTACTATTAACGGGTCCCAAATCATCATAGTAAATACGAACCAACAAAAAATAACCGCCTCGATTAATCATAATCATCCAAGGAACCGTTGAACAAACAGACAGACTGTGCGAAGAAAAAAGGCAACTTATATGTACACGTCGTTATATAATACGGAAAATGTGAAAAAAATTACATAATAAATAATACTCAAGGTAACATAGATAAATTAAAACTAAAATCTTATTACTACTTAGGTATTTGAATAATAAAAGCAATGTATTTTTTTTTTCTTTTAAGTACAAAATAATTTTAGAAGACTTATTATTACCGGATTCCTAGTCCGTCAGGCGTTTGAAGGTTTGAAGTTTTGTCAAACTAGCGCACTTAATGGTTATAACTTTTTCACATATTATCTTCTACCAAAATAGGTATTTAAATATGCAAAGTACATGGTATCAAGTGTTAATTATGCAGCTAATGATGTAGTTTAAACAATTTCGACCCGCGTCCGCGTTGACCTCTGTTTCCGAATTTTTAATAAGAAAGTAAATGGAAAACAAGTTCTTTTGTGAAAGCTCATGTTTATGTCGTAAGGTGTAAAGGGCGCGGTGGATCCGAAATATTTGTAGTACCTGTAACTTATATCACCTGGATAAAAAAATAAGAGCCTAAATCTCATAAAATTATATGTCATCATCATCATCATCATCATTTTAGCCGATAGACTGCTGGACATAGGCCTCCCCCAAGGCGCGCCACTCAGACCGGTCCTGTGCCACTCGCATCTACCGCGTTCCAGCGACCTTTACAAGGTCGCCACTCCATCTTGTTGGAGGCCTACCGACAGCTCGTCTACCGGTTCGCGGACGCCACTCCGGAACTTTTTGGCCCCATCGGCCATCAGTCCTGCGAGCAAAATTATATGTGCTTATTTACAACCATAAGGAAAAGAAGCGTAAACCTAGAAGCACAGAATATTTAATAGTACTACATACAGAATGGCCACGGAATCACCCGCCTGAATCTAGCCGGCGCGCAACTCGCGCCCAACTCACTCTTACCGTCATTTGTTTCATCGAGAGATGGAGATTGAATCGTTGGCCCGCGTACTCGTACACAAACATTTACAAGTGTACAAACGTCCTCGCTCGCAAACATTGACACTTCATTCGAATTGTGTTCGAAATTGTGCTTATAAAGGCCGTGTCCGCCGTGTGCTAGAAGGGCAAGGTTCATACAAATCGGCATACGTCTGAAATAAGTGTTAAATATAATAATAAATGTCGCTGCCCATGAAAATTTTAAGCACCACCTGCATATAAGCCTGTCCTTTTCCCTATCCTTCTATCCCATCTTCCCTAATCCCATGTCCCATATCCTCCCTTATCCCATACGCCCTTTCCTCCACCCCTTTCTAAATCGGCAACGCATTGGTGCTGGTGACGCCTCTGGTGTTACAAATGTCTATAGGCGGCGGTGACCACTTACCAGGTGGGCCGTCTGCCTGTTTGTCAATCTTTTTACATAAAAAAATATGACATAAATAGAACTCGCATAATTATAGAGATTTTCCGATGTAGGCCGCTAAGTGAGGAGATTGTCAGTCTATCTATACATACCTACGTCTAAATACGTTGTCTCTGTTACGTAAAATGTAAAATTAATCAATACTCAAAGGTTAGATAGAAGAAATTCTTTAAAGGGATAAGCTCGCCCTTGTATATTGCCCCTATGTTTTAAAAATAAATAAATTGTGTTTTGTACAAAAAAGTGTTACTTACTCTAGTGAACCATTGACATCCAGCAGGAGGTCCTCCAAAACCCGCTATAAGTAGTAACCTGCATCCCAGCAGGACACCCTTTATGATGTGTCAATGACAACCTGTAGAGTATTAAACTACACACAATGTAACGCGATATACCATAACACGCCCTGTTAAGGTCAATTATTATCATAAAGCTGTGACATCCTATCGAAACCTTAAGGAATGCGAGCCAGCGAGTCATATCGAAACCGGTATGCGCACCGCTACTCGCCTCGCAAGGTCGGGCCGTCTCAATGAGGACTTGCATTAGAGTCTTACTACTTCTCGCGACCATCGGCAGGGCAAGTTTTCTCCTAATACATTGCGTGTAATGTTGACTAACCGCTGTGCGGGAAGCATCTTGAACGTGCGATGTACTAGGAACGCTCTAAGCGGTCGCGTGGTTCTGTGGTATCGTGGTGGTGCTTTAAAGTTGCATTCACAACACAGCAAGATACCTACGTCTGAAAACGCCGCGTTACACGCGATAAATCCATATTAATATTATAAATGCGAAAGTAACTCTGTCTGTCTGTCTGTCTGTTACCTCTTCACGCTTCAACCGCTGGACCGATTGAGATGAAATTTGGCATGGAGAGTTGGGGTCCCGGGAAAGGACATAGTTCCCGCAGGAACGCGATAACCGAATTCCACGCGGGCGAAGTCGCGGGCAGAAGCTAGTATAATTATAATACATGATTATTTAGGCATATCACTCGGGGAATTCCAAAGAACTAAACAGATACTTAGTTCAAAGCTTAATTTTATTTATTATTTACCTATTTCAATAAAATTTACGAACTTCACTAAACAGATTGAAGTAACATTTTCACATTGGAGATTATTAAGAAGCCTTATAAATATCGTATTTCGTAACTTGCTTATACTCGAAGTCGTATTTAAAAACAGCTAGTTTTGTATGAAAATTTGTCATCCATTAGGTAAGTATTTAAATTTCATGTCGAAAGTACCTATTTTTTTAATGTACAGTCAGCAGCAGAAGTAGATAAGCTGTCCAGGTGTTCAAAATAATAATAATAAATAAATAAATAATAAATAAATTTTATTCAGTAGATAAGTTTACACAATATTTCATAGAATTACACTAGGCGTTTATGATATCTTAATTAACTGACAAAGGTATAAATAATCTAAATGCGGCGAAAACATTACCTACTTCTGTGCCTGAGCTAGGGTAAACCTGTGTTTCAGGCAGAAGAAGGTCTTAAATATTTATTTGAAAGAACTTATATATTAAATATTCCCGTGGAAACATATTAACAAGATTATATCTACAGTACCTATAAAATGACCTACACACGCCCTTAACGTCTTAAGAATAAGGTCGTGTGTAGGTCATTTTGAACACCTGGACAGCTTATCTACTTCTGCTGCTGACTGTACCCAGGTTTATTTTTATTAATACCTGATAGGTATGTTTATTGCATTTAGTATAGATTATTATAATATTCATATTTATACTTACCTGTTTTCAACAAAATCAAGAAAACTCACAGATCTACAAGATAAATCAAACGTTATGGAGATAGAATCTTGATTACTTATATCATTTTAACTAACCGTTATGTCATTAACTTGATCGTTTATTCATTTAATTTATAGTTCGATTTAATAGACTACTTAAGTAGGTACTTACGCATAACACCCGCCCGAGGGGGGGGGGGGGTTATGCGGGACTCGCCGACCAGGTGTGGCCGGAAATCCCACTAAAACCCAATGATTTGTATACTTAGGGATAGGCCTATTCGAACATTCAGTCGCCATTTACTTCATACAACGAAATACAGCGCCGTCTGGTGGTCAACCGCAAGAACTACGAGAATGTTTTGCGCGCTCGCCGGTGTCTCGCTTGGTGTCCAAACTTGGATTGGGCACCAAGAAAGTGCGGTCATATGTCGTGTGCGTAGACCCGGTCTATACGAAGTATTATATGTCTATGCTAAACCCTAGCGATTCTCCTCCGCGCTGTGTGCGCGAGGGCTGCGGGATCGCGATATCGCATTCTACCGCAGCCCTCTCAGCGGGCTCAGTGTCACCCTTCTCCTCCGAGTGAGCGCCCCGGGAAAATATCGGGGCGCTCAGACTCCGTCGACATCAAATGGGCGTTGGGACCCCCCGACCCCGCGGCCCGGTCCACTTAGGTGGGAAACAGTATAAAATTTACCATTCATCGTTTTGGTTGAGAAAAACGTCTTTACGAAATCTGCATACATTTCCGAAGCAGATTAGAGACATTTGATGTTACCTTTTCATGTTATCTGTATTAGATTAGCAGGCGAACCAATTCACTTCACGTGCATTTTTTTCATCAGACTCATCACAGAATTGCAAAACTATTTCACATAGGTAGTTTAAAGCATCGTTAACCTTGTAATTAAGATTTTGTGAATGAATGTTCAGGCTATTAATAGCTCATCTCCGCTTTAATGGTTTTCAAACTCCACCACAATGTCATCCTTGTGGTTTCTATTGGTAAAACGATAATGGTCTTATTACCTTGGCAAGTTTACGGTTGGTTTATCATTTTAATGAAAACTGATTGGGACTGGATTAGAAAAAAAAGTCAGTCAGTTTTTAGCAAATTTTGATATACCCAGTGTGACTCTCATAATTAAGACGAATCTAACGACACCTCCCATGCTAAAATCCATCAAGCAATTTAGGCTACGGAGCGTGCCAAAGAAATATACATACATACACTCCAAAAACATAACCCTTCTTTTAGCGCAGTCGGGTAAATATGCCTATTACCTACAGGTATCTGTTTCAAAGCGGTCTTTTGATGTAGTTTAATATGATATTTATACGAAATTGTTGATGAAATATTACAACCTTGCCTTAAGGTTGTATTTATATTCTCATTGTAATATTTCATAACAAGCCTATCGCCCAATGTACGTCAATGAACTCTGTCCAAGGTATCATATTATCGCATTCAATCTACACTGGCCACCTTACAGAAATCATCACTTTTTTAAACACAACAAAAGCGCGCTGAGAGGGATAGAAAGTCCTAGCTTTCTTATATTACCTATGTTACCCTCGAGTATTTTTCTTAACTTATTACACAAGTTCAATAAAATCCATTAATCGTAAGGCTCGAAACGTACCTAAATCTGTACTAGCTAAATCTCTTTCAGTGTTTGAGAACAAGGTTTAGAAGCATTATTTGCCACTTGTCTGCTATGTACTGCTTTTCTTTTCTTGGATAATGGATAACATATTTTAATTTATTAGGCTGTTATCTATTTATATGTACTAACTAGTCTATTTATATGTAAGTTTATGTATAAATGTATTTAAGGCCCTTCCCTGACCCAGCATCGTCAAATTGCTCATTTAAGATCATACTTTTCTAAGAAATGTTAAAAGTTAAAAATATGAAAAAAACATATGTTATATTTGATTATATCATCCTTACATTGACAGCTTTCGATACACGTTTCACGAAACTTCGCTCGATACAATTTAATTCCAAAGTAACCTCTAACTCGGACCGCTAATCCAACTTTACTCCAGTTTATTATATCAAACAGTGTAAATGCATGTTGTATTTTTTTGTATTTTATTTTTCTCTATCGTGGTGTGTGGCAATAAATGGATTATTATTATTATTATTATTTGTTGGTACATTTTTATGTCACGGGCCCATGGGGACCCGGTCATTCGCATTCATGGGGCCGAAGCCAACATGAAGAGGCTTCTGGTACCTTTTACTATAAATGTGAGATGGCCGCAACTGTGGAGATCTGTCCTCCCAATACAACATGAGGCTGTACTGGCGGACAGCCCTCCCCAGTTGCCAAACTATTGCCGAGGAAGGAAGAGACTTGGAGTGGGCTATGTGGATGGGAGGTGTGGACTGGAAAATCGGGCTATGGAGTGAGATAACGGACATCCGCCTGATCAATATCTCACAAATTGAAGGCAAGGCAGACGGTGACTCGCCGCTTACGCACTAACCAAGAGGCTAGCCTTCGTGGGCCCCCTATTATTATTATTATTATTATTATTATTAAAACTAATTATAACACAAAAAATATCCATATTATATGCATACATCGACAGCTTTATAAATGCCATTTTTTTAGACGGTATTTTTATAGAAATTAAAACGTGTTAAAAAGTAACTAAATCGGGCGTTCTGTGCGTAGCGCTTTCTCTTTCACTCGTCCCACGAGTGACAGTGACGGCTGAGCTGGGTCTATGAACCGCCTTAAGTATGTTTATTACTTTTGTGTTTGTTTCTTCTGCATATCTTAGTAAAGAGCACCGCCTACCAACCTAGTTCTTCATCTCCACTATCCAAAGGTTGTCTGGTAGAGATCGCTATTAAGCGATAAGACCGACTGCTGTATGCCATACTTTTTTGTGTAATTACATTATGTCTGTATTGTTCCTATAATGTGTGGTGTTCAATAAAGTATATTGTAATTGTAAATAACAAACATCAACTCACATAAACTGCAAAGGAGATAGTGTTTTTTTCATTTGCATTATACGTGAAAATATTACCATAATCGGCCATCTAGAATGTCACTTGTTCGGTTAAATCACTGTCCCGATTGGTCAACTCTATTGTCTCAAAAAGCTTTTAACTCCAGAACTCTAGTTAGTACGAGTACATTAGCCCGCAAGAGTGCGGTGACGTAACGGTTAACGGTAAGGTCTTAATCGCCACTTGTCCAGTTTACAGGTTCGACCCAATTTTCAAGTGTTCACTGGCCCTGGTAAATGTGTGCATTGCGGTTAGGGTTGCCATCTCCTAAAATGAAAAAGCCGGACTCTGCCTAGAAAAAAGCCGCACATTTTACCTTAAAAGCCTGACATCGCCACAACTAAAAGCCGAACACAAATTCATAAACCTCATTTTTTTCCCGTTCCCGTGGCAATTTTGGGAAATCCTCTCCTAGAGTTCCCTTACACTCCTCAAGGAATCTACATGCCAAATTTCAGCTTTCTTCGATCAGTACTGACATGACTGACAATAGTGATGATGATGATGATTGCTTCGCTTGAGGCGCTAACAAAAAGCCAAACAAAAGCCGGACAGGCCCGACATATGAATATTTGGCCGGACACAACTCGAAAAAGCCAACCATGTCCTGCTAAATACAAACATATGGCAACCCTAATTGCGGTTAATCAATGGTTAACCATTTAGGTAGGCGCTTATAAATTGAATGGTCGTACGTCGTAGATGGTCGTACAAAGTAATTTATGTTTAGGAAATCTTAACCGTTAAAGTTTATTTAGTTTACTTTTCCTTAACTTAAATAGGTACCTACCTAATTTATTATTTAAGTTGGACCGGTTATGAATTATTAAAACTATACGTCCCAACGTAAAGTTTAGGTAATAATATGTACTAGGATATTATATCTATTATATTTTCTTTTATTTACATATTGCACTCAATTCAAGTGAAATAACACAGATAATTATTTTTACAGACTTAAAAAAATGCTTTTGATATGTTACCTATAGATACTTTAAACGCGCTACTCTTGTATAGGTATTTATTTATAGGTACTGTAACGTTCTCGCAGTAACGGTTCTAACAACTTGGACTGATTTTGCAATATAATACAGGGGTGCGAAAAATTGATCTAGCCAGGAAAAACTCATTTTATTCTATCGATCTGAGAAACAATTACCTCGGTTAACATACTAGGTACCTACTAATTAAGTGAAACAAAGACTCGGAAGTCCAGACGTGTCATTAAAATCATTAAATCAATTGAGTATGGACAAACGGGAAAGGCACGAGATGAGCCGTGACCTGGAGGTCGGCGGATTGCTTGGCAGGTGTTACGCAAGAAGTCGGTAGAAGACGTATGGGCACGGAATTCACAGATTTCGTACTTCACTTGAAACATCTGCTTACTTTAACGCGTTCACTGCTACCGACGCATATGTGCGTTTTGCTGACTTTCCCGCAGTGCCTTGAACGCACATGTGCGTTGCAATGGTCCCTTAATGACAGATGTGGCACCTGGCGAAAGTTCGTAAAACAGAAGTGGCAGTGAATGCCTTAAACGCGCTAATCTTATATATTTCTTTGATTATTTATTTATCAAAGCGATCCCGGAAACTACTACTACTACTACTATAGCCATTTGCGTCCCACTGCTGGGCAGAGGCCTCCTCTCATCACGAGAGAGATTGGGCTATATAGTCCCACGCGGGCCCAGGGCGGATTGGGGACTTCACACACATCTTTGAAATGCTTCGCAGATGCGTGCAGGTTTCCTGACGATGTTTTCCTTCACCGAAAAGCTCAGTGGTAAATTTTGAATTTCGCACATAAGTAAACTTAGAGGTGCGAGCCGGAATCGAACCCCCGACCCTCTGCATGAGAGGCCGTACGAGTAGGTCGAACCACTAGGCCACTACGGCTTCACCCCGGCTTCAATCACGGAAACGGGTCTAACGATTTGGACGAAATTTGGAATATGGGTGGGGTTTACGGGGGCGACCATCAATCGATCAACGAGTAGCTAGGTCTCGTATCTGACAAAACTCGGTTTTAGCTATTTTCACCCGAGCAAACCTCGGTCGCCCAGGACCTGTGAACTATAGGTAAGACGAAGGTTACACGCTCAGTATTTCATTTTTATACGGGGTCAAGCAAAACTTTGTGACGATATTTTACTTACAGAATCAGTTGTCGATTCCAAGCATATTTTATGGGCTCTTAATTTTTTCGAGTTGGTAAAAAAATTTGTATGGGATTGACGGTGTGAACGATACCTGAATCCCATACTATATTTTTTTTTACCAACTCGAAAAAAAAACCTAAAAAACAAGCTAAGAATCGATAGCTGATTATGTGGGTAAAATATCGTCACAGCGTTTTGCTTGACCCTATACATAATATTGAATCAATCCATCAGTCTGGTAAGATCGACGTCAGATTGATCGAGTAACCCCACTCATTGATGGTCTGATGACCCGGACTGATCATTTGAAAAATTACCTTCTTAGAAGAACACAGATCATAAATACTAATTTATGATCTGCGTTCTTCTAAGAAGGTAATTTAATGCCATGTGCTTACTAAAGCACATGGCATTTCCATCAAAATTAATATCATCATCATCATTTCAGCCGAAAGACGTCCACTGCTGGACATAGGCAAAATTAATATGTAAGTACTAACTTAATGAGAATTTTGAAAAAACTAGTACACGTCTTTCCCCGCTGACCTACCGCCAAATAGCAGTGCTCGCACTGTTGTGTTCCGGTAGGGGGTTAAGGCAGCCGGTGAAATTACTGGCACAGAGGCATTCCATTTTAGGCCTCAGGGTAGGCAACGCATTCGAGATCTTATGGTTTCTTAATGGGGCATCATAGGATTTCGATGTCCATGGGCCGCAGTAACCACTTACCATAAAGTGGGCTGTGCGCTCGTTTGCCTATACCATCGACATAAAAAAAACTTTGTTACAGCATTTTTAATTTTAACATTATCATTGGCCAGTCTGCGACACATTGCCAACAGAAAATCGTTGCTATCTGTCATCTGCCTCGATTCTCGGAATTCTACCTTAAAAAGGCCAGGTGTGGTCAATTTGCCGAATTATGTTGAGAGCTTGGTAAAATGACTGACGCAATGACCCACGAAATCAGTGCCCACTGACCTTTGCCGGCCACGCCTTCCGCGAGACTGAGGCTGATTTTTCAAAACTGGGGTTCCGTTTTTATTGTTAATACTTTTAATAATAAATTATTGAGGCCTCTGGTAACCAAAATGCTGGCCTCTATCTCGCACAGAGACTGAGCATTGCCATTCAACGTGGCAATGGTGCCAGCATTTTGGGTACCATGCGACGTAGTATAGGACTTTTTGATTAGGAAGTAGTGTTTTTGTTATTTTACTTATTGATTAAAATATGCTGTAAAAATTTTTTTTCGAATGAAATAAAGATACTCACAGTGCGAAATAAAGCTTCTTTTAATACCAACGTTTTCTTTTTAGTCGGTACAAAATAAGCCCGCCCTAATGGCCGTATATATTTTTGGCATAATTGGTCACTGCAGCAAAAATATATACGGTAGGTAAAAAGTTGAAATATATTTATTGTTTATATATTTTTGATTTGTAAGTTGAAATATATTTATTTAAACTTTTTTGCACAAGAAAACAAATATGTACAAATGGCGAACTTAATGCTCAATGGCATTCTTTACCAGTCAATCATAGGGTAAAACAGAGATAGTGTCGGTGCCCTTAACAAATCAATATATGTACTTAGATGGAAAAAAAAAACTTAAACACATAATCATTTATTTACAAACTTACATAATAATACGTATACATATATATGAAAATACGAGAATCCCGGTATCCTACGGGACATCGAGATAAAATATAACTCATGGTATTTTGAATCCTATGTATTTTTTAACTCATGGTGAAGGCATTCGTCTTTATGTGCTTTAAAGAATACTTAAACAAGCTTTCACGTTAATATTATTAATAGGAAATATAATTTAAATCGATATATTTAATCACATTCCGAATAAAATCTGGGTCACACCGAACGCGTTAGGCTTGGGACAATAATACGAAACAGCCGATACGACGTCACGGCATGTTGCGACGTCGCGCTACGATTCGACGTCGTGTCGTGTTAATGTACGAAGTAAACCATTTAAAAAGAAGATTTCCACAACACGACGTCGCAACGCACTGCAACGAGACGGCTTGTCGTACATAATTAAGGTTTAATCGTACATTTCCACGACACGACGTCGCAACATAGCGCTACATTCGTACCGTGCCACGATGCGACGTCTTATTGTGTATTTATGTATTGGCGCTTATATAGAATTAATTGTAATACATTACACACCGCTCACGAGCCTTGCACGCATTCGAGGTGACCCAGACTTTAGTGTGCCTAATTTTCATATCACTCTACGGAACCCTACAAACTTAGCAATCAGCTGTCACATCACAAGAGTAGCCATAAACCAATCAATGCGGTACAATCGTACCGGGCGATGACATAACGTATAACATTCAATATAGCGCAAGAAATAAGCAATAACATACTCTATTTCAACGGCTTAACTGCTAAACCGTGCGCCATATTAGTTTTGCTATACTCCTATTACTATACAGGTGGACGAAGTTGTGCAATGGACGTACACTTGCAAAGATTTTAAGTGCTCACTTTTGTATTGTTTAAGTTATCGTGCTTCAAAATATTGCCTGAAGTACATACGTAATGAAATATTGCGTGAATACATTTTGCGTTTAGCTTACTTTATCTTTTAAATGCCACAATGGCCCGGCGCCAAGAAAGATAAGCAGCGTAAAATGTACTTTTTCTCCTTCTAGCGCAGTCGGATAAAAACATGCTTAGAATCGATAGTTGTTTCTGTGCGTAAAATATCGTCACACGACGTCTTGCTTGACCCCGCATACATTTATAAATCGACTCAATAGTTTCGGAGAAAATTGTATAGCGGTAAGCGAAGGGCGGACGACACACGAGCGATCCAATAAGGGTTCCGATTTTTCAATTCGAGTTTCGGAACCCTAAAAATAACAAAGATCCATGCACATTATTCTATTCACATCATTAGGCGGCGACTGTACCAATACAAATACAATTACACTAACGTGCCAAAAGACGAATATTTTTACATCCTGCATTTCACCGCTAGCTGACAGATCAACATACAATCTTTTAACACCTGCGGGTAAACACACCTACAAACCCACTTTGGCGGTGTCGCATAAAATGATATTATGTAATTGGGGAATTTTCAACTGAAACATAAGGTAACATTTCTTTCTTACTTTCCCTTAGTGTTGCGATGGTAAGCAGATTTGATATGGTTTTTGCTCCATCATGTAGTGGGGTAAATTTAATGCCCAATAATAGCGACAATGCCCGATTATAGCGACAATCCCCAATAATAGCGACAATTTAAGGCCCAGCGATCGATCGCGGCCGAGCGACAGGTGCGGTCGTAGCGACGCCGTCTGTTGCATGGTTGCTCCCATCATCGGCCGCGCGCTATAGGTATAATCGCGACCCGCAAAAGCGGTTCCATACTTCCATACGTTCTCAAACTACAACTATAGCCGCGATCGATCGCTGGCCTCGGAATAGCGCCTTAAAATATAGGAAACTGCTACACCTTGTCATATAATAACAAGGCTTTTATTTTCACGGTATCTACTTAATTATTATTATTGAAAAACTAAGCCTCGATTTGATTAATTTAAATTTTTAAGTGACTATAATCCATCGTTTAGGGCAATCAAGTAGATAGTTACGAAGTCCGTGTGCAATAACTAGCGCCATCTATTTCAGCTGGTGACCACTACGTAGGCAGCTACGTTTTGTGCTACTAAAACAACCTGTGACTTTCAGAGCGTAAACGAGTTTCTAGTTATTCTACTCGCTTATAGATGTCGCTATTTCTGACTTTTATGATTTATTTTTAAGAAACAACTTTCTTTTTGTTTGCGTATAATTGACAACATTTCAATTTATTGGAAGGCGTAATCCGAAATTCATTTCGGTATCCGTCCAAAGGATTGAATAATAAGGTTTTTTTTTTTGTTCATCTCTTTTAGAGAAAAACGTGTTTTAGTGGTAACTGGTGCGAAACGTCATAATCATAATGGCTCTTTCGCTGAAGAGCGATGTAGGTACGAATGAGCGCTACGCGCAAAAGTAATTCAATGTGCAGAAGGGATACCTAGTATAGGATTTGCCACATATTTTCCACTAGCTTTTCCCCGCAACTTCGTATGCGCAGAAATATTAAAAAGTAAAATCCCGTTTTTTCCCGTTCCCGTGGGAATTTTGCAAAATCCTTCCTTAGCGGATGCCTACGTCATAACATCTACCTGCATGCCAAATTTCAGCCCGATACGTCCAGTGGTTTGGGCTGTGCGTTGATAGATCACTGTGTCAGTCAGTCACCTTTGAGTTTTATATATTTACATTGAAAAATTGTTTCACATCTGCGAAGAAATTCCTTGATGTGTGTTAGAAGTACCCAATCTGCCGGCACCCAATCGACCCGCTTGAGATGCCCAGCCAGTGGGATGAAATAATAGGCTCCAATAGCAATAGTTACGTAGTAACAATTAAAATTAAGCACATATTACTAAATTTTCGGTAGCATAACATTGTTTGAAAGATGTTGCCAATTACCACAAAAGTTGTTCTGCGAATTAATTATAACTTAGTAGAGATCTTCTACTATCTAAAGTCCCGCGCCTTCACATTTCAAAACGCTTCAGTGTATTTAAAAAGCACCACCAACATTCTCAACAGATGTGTGCGTGCTGAGACAGCCATCAACTATGCGTTGAGAGGGTTGGTGGTGCTTTTTAAATAATAATAAAAAAATTGAAGCGTTTTGAAATGTGAAGGCGCGGAACTTTAAATAGTAGAAGATCCTGACACGAATTACTTATTGGCAGTGTGCACAACGACAGCTCCAACTAACGGGTGGCGTATGAACCATAGAAGTCGTAACCAATATAAATGGAACTACTACTGTGACTAAAATTTGTATCAGTTGCATAAAAGGCTTGTAACTATGGAGTGTGGAATGTGTCTTGGGAAGGAGCGCAATCTTATATGGCGAAACAGTTGAAAACGTGTCCAGCGGATTTGATAGGCAACAAAACAAATACACCGTTTGGCTCAGTTGGTAGTGTCTTTGGCCACTGTTCCGACTGTCGCGCGTTCGAATCTCGCTCGGGGAAAAGTTTGTGTGATGAGCACAAATGTTTGTAACTCGAGTCATGGATGTTTAGTTATTCATATATGTTGTATGTATTTCTCTATATAAGTATTAATATCGTTGTCTAGCACCCATAGTATAAGTTTTGCTTAGTTTGGGGCTAGGTCAATTTGTGTGAAATGTCCCAAGATATTTATTTATTTTAATATCTCATTCAATCCCACTTCTCGTTCACAGAGCTACAAAGAAAAAGACGCCGGCAAAGTGGTCCTCTACACCACAACCATGGGCATAGTCCGAAGCACCTACCAGCGCTGCAACCTTGTCAAGAAGATCCTGCGGAATCTACTGATCAAGTACGAAGAACGGGATGTCTTCATGAGCATGGAGTACCAGGATGAGATCAAGGATAGGATGAAGAGCGAACAGATTAGAATTCCGCAGCTGTTTGTTGATGGCCAGTATGTTGGGGTGAGTGAAGTTTAAATCTATGACATACCTACATGGTCTAAGAAAACAAGGTCAGCCGATCCGGGTGACGTGTCACCGTAACGTCAAAGTCGAGTTGCCACTTTATTGCAATAAAACAAAAACGAAGGAAATATTATCTGCTGTTATAATGCAAAATGAATTATTTGCGCATTACAATTGTCATTTACTTGTTTAAGCACACAAAATGGGACAAGTTAAAAACAAATGAATGTAATAATTTAATGAAACACTCAAGAGGGTACGTAGGGGTCCGGGGATTATTTTAATACACCACTTGCAACACACAGCAGTGCGAATGACGTTAGGGTGACTACTAATAATACCGGACTGTCATACCTGGCGAAGTATATTATTGTATCATGACATACCAACTAATATTATAAATGCGAAAGTGACCTGAAGTAACGGAAGGGTCACGCTTAACGCATTCACTGCCACCGACGTATATATGCGTTTTGCTGACTTTCTCGCAGTGCCTTGAACGCACATGTGCGTTGCAATGTTCCCTTAATGACAGATGTGGCACCTGGCGAAAGTTCGTAAAAAGAAATGGCAGTGAATGCGTTAAACTGCTGGACCGATTTAAATCAAATTTGTTACGGAGATAGTTGGAGTCGCGGGGAAGGACATAGGCTAATTATTTTCATTCCGGAAATATGCATAGTTCCCGCTAACAGGCGAATAACCGAATTAAACGCGAGCGAAGTCGCGGGTAGAAGCTAGTGTATATATAAAAGTTATACATACACGGGTTTTTATGGTTTTATTTATTTATAAAACCCCCATTATCAACACCAGATATGATACTTAATTACAAACCGCTAAACCAATTTTCTCTAAGAACACACTCGCTCGATTGATCACCTGCCAAACAAATAAAAAGAAAACTAAATATATAAATAAACAGACACACCAAACTATGACTAACAATGATGAATCTCTGAATCTCGTGTTTAAGCATGCGTACCTAAATATCTTATTTTGTCTTATTACTTATCTTATCTTATCTTATCTTATCTAGCCTATTAGATCCCACTGCTGGGCAAAGGCCTCCCCTCCTTATTATTACATACTACTTATATTTCTGTACAGAAATATGCAATTATTGTATAAGTTATTGCGTCTCTGTTATTTTAATTAAGGAGATATTAAGAGGTTGCTGCAAAGAGGGCGGCGGCAAAGCCAGGCTATATCGCATCATCATCATAAAGATAGGGTTGTCGTTAAAGATGGACAAAATAAATAAAAAAAAGTACCGGGGAGAATATGTAAAATGATTTTTCGCAGAGATATGAGACCTAGCTAGACAGATTTTTCATCCCCGTAAACCACAAAAATTCAAATTTCATTGTAATTGTTAGAGACGTTTTTGACAACGTAATTACAAATCCATATTATCCATACTAATATTATAAATGCGAAAGTAACTCTGTCTGTCTGTCTGTTAACTCTTCACGCTTCAACCGCTGGACCGATTGAGATGAAATTTGGCATGGAGATAGTTGGCGTCCCGGGAAAGGACAGGCTACTGTTTTTTCCGGAAAAACGCGTAGTTCCCGCGGGAACGCGATAGCAGAATTCCACGCGGGCGAAGTGGCGGGCAGAAGCTAGTATATGTATAAAGGTAAAAATATACAAATATAGCTCGCTTAATAGTATCCAATAGTATAAAACTGTCCAAGTAAATAATCAATACTACGTTACTATTTCGAATAGGTACAGTCAGCAGCAGAAGTAGATAAGCTGTCCAGGTATTCCAAATGACCTACACACGCCCTTAACGTCTTAAGAATAAGGTCGTGTGTATGTCATTTTGAACACCTGGACAGCTTATCTACTTCTGCTGCTGACTGTACTGTAGTAAAAGACCTGTAGTTGACTGAACACTACAAAACACCATGTAACCCGATATTTCGTTTAAAACCGCTGTCACCATGTAGTAAAAGACCTGTAGTTGAATGGACACTACTTTAAAACGTAAATATTTTCACAATTAAAATTCATATTGGTGGCAACCCTGTACAATATTACCGGGGCAGTATTGCCAGGTAGAATGCCGGCGCACTGCTGCTATTATTGACTTTACTGAACACTACTGCAGTTAATGTGTTTCTATCCTAAAGGTGCTATTCCAAACGCAGCGATCGACTGACGCACGTGGCCGTAGCGATGTTAGTCGTTGTATGCGCATGTATGAAACTGTATCAGCGGGTCGTGAGCTCGTGACTGTCGCTCGCGGACGATGGGAGCAACAGACGACCGCTACGGCCGCGCGCAACCGCGATCGATCGCTGGCTTTGGAATTGCAACTTAAACGCAAACCCGACGGCGTATTTAAACTTTTGCTGTACTACTGAAATTAAGTTTATTAAGGCCGTTCCCTGACCCAGCATCGTCAAATTGCTCATGTAAGATTATACTTTTCTAAGAATCGTTAAAAGTTAAAAATTTGAAAAAAAAACATATGTTATATTTGATTATATCACCCTTACATTGACAGCTTTCATTACCTACACGTTTCACGTAACTTCACTTGATACAATTTCATTCCAAAGTCACCTCTAACTCGGACCTTTAATCCAACTTTAATCCAAACAGTGTAAAACTAAATATCCATATTTTATGCATACATTGACAGCTTTATAAATGCCATGTTTTAGACGGTATTATTATAGAAATTAAAACGCTTTAAATACTAACTAAATCGGGCGTTCTGTGCGTAGCGCTTTCTCTTTCACACGTTGCACGAGTGACAGTGACGGCTGAGCTGGGTATAGGAACGGCCTTAAGCTTTTGCGGCACTTTTGAAATTAATAGGAATCTCACTTACGTCATAGGAGGAACCCTTCTGCTAAGTTTCATGCTTCTAAGTCTAGTGGGTTTGTGTGTGCATTGATCAATCCTTCAGTCAGTCAATCATCAGTCAATTTCTAGTTTTATATCTACCGGATGTGGCCTGTAATCTTCTTCTTTTTCTTATATATAAAAATGAATCGCCGTGTGTTAGTCTGGCTAGGCTCGAGAACTGCTAGACCGATTTGGATGATTCTTTTTTGTTTTATTCCCTCTTATTCAGGAAAGGTTTAGAAAGGAAAGAAACTTGGTAAAAATCTAAAGGAACAACTAAAAAAATAAGTAATCCGTGGTGATACGAAGTTCGCCGGGTCAACTAGTAGGAGCTAAAATTTGATTCCACAGAGTAACCTGCAGTTACCTTCATCTGATCCTTATTATGGCTCCCAAGTGCTTAAAATCGGAGCTGAAGTGATTAAACCCATTTGCAACGCATTATTTATCAGTATAAATACACTCAACAGCAATGAAAACGGATCATTTTGTATGGAAAATCCTATACAAAGTGACCTGTTTTCATAGCTGTTGTGTGTAGTTGGTAAAATTATTGAAAACAGCTATGAATGACACTGTAAAATATTGCGACTGGGTACAATATATTCGTAATACATTGCCGGCTCGATTATTTTATAGAAAACAAGCTGACCCGCGGACTTCGTACCGCCTTAGATTTTTTTAGGGTATGAAAAATAGCTTACGTCCTATTCTCAGACCTACTGAACATACACTCCTTTCATAAGAATCGGTCGAGCCGTTTCGGAGGAGTTTGGTTACAAACCCTATTAGACGAGAATTTTATATATATAATGGTAATTATTTTTAAATTAGAATTAATGGAAACCATTTGAACTTAATTACCGATGAGTTAAAGGAGCTTCATTCAAATATTATGCTTCTATTACAGGCCACACCGTGTATATTCGTGTGCCTCACTAGTAACAATCTACGATCTTAGATTTCAAGCAATGTCATTACTTAAATTACCCCTAAACTTCAAAAACCCATTAATATCACGGAATAAAACCGACTAATCATTTTAATCCCACCAACCAATATTACTAGACCTTCGTGACAGCCTTTCTACAAGAAAAGTGCTAGTGAAATGTCTAAGTGGAAGGAAAGGTAGAAGTCAAGTTATACTGGTCGTACCTTCCTTAGTTAACATAGTACGGAAGGCACGAGCCGGCTCGAGCGAGGTCGGGTTAACACGTGCATTGAAGAGTTCAATACGATAGTAAGCCATTAAATAGGTCTGTAACTGTAATTAATACTATCGATAATCCAGTAATTAGCGATTAAGGCCGTTGCCTGACCCAGCATCGTCAAATTGCTCATGTAAGATCATACTTTTCTAAGAAATGTTAAAAGTTAACAATATGAAAAAAAAAAAATTACGTTATATTTGATTATATCATCCTTACATTGACAGCTTTCGTTACACGTTTTACGAAACTTCGCTCGATTCAATTTAATTCCAAAGTAACATCTAACTCGGACCTTTAATCCAACTTTACTCCAGTTTATTATATGAAACAGTGTAAAACTAAATATAACAGAAAAATATCCATATTATATGCATACATTGACAGCTTTATAAATGCCATGTTAGTAGACGGTATTTTTAAAGAAATTAAAACGCGTTAAATACTAACTAAATCGGGCGTTCTGTGCGTAGCGATTTCTCTTTCACTCTTTGCACGAGTGTAGTTACGGCTGAGCTGGGTATAGGAACGCCCTTAATACAAGTCATTAGTCACACGGATAGAAGTGGGTTATCGACTATGTAGTTTAATGTTGCCACGTGGCAATCTTAAATCAGTTAATAAATATGACTTATATTTTAGGTTTATAGTTGTTATTTTTTTCATAATTATATACTACATGAAATTGTACATACATTTCTTCAATAGACACTGCAAAGAAAAAAACATTTTTCGCGTCTTGAAACGCGTCTTAATACATTTTTATTAAGAGCTTGCTGTGTCCCACTGCTGGGCAAAGGCCTCCCCCCACTTTTTCCACCGTTCTCGATCTTGAGCGTCATCTGACCTGTCCTTTAAATAGGAGTCTAGTTCATCCCGCCATCGCCGTCGAGGTCGGCAGACCGCGTTTTCGCCTGGAGTTGCTGGGCTTCCACTCTGTGGTTATCTTGGCCCACAACTCCCTCGGCATCCGACAAACATGACCTGCCCAGTCCCATTCCAATTTTGCCGCTTTCTGAGCTACATCTACAATTTGCGTCAAGGAGCGCCAGGGTGGTGTTCCGGACATGATCCCTCAACTTTACAACTGATATGCTACGCTCCATGGCTCACTGACAAACCCCGAGTCTGTACTTACTTCTGAGAAGCAGCCAAAGACCAAGTTTGAGCACCGTAAGCACTTACATACATACTATCGAAAAACATAACCCTCCTTCTAGCGCAGTCGGGTAATAAACCATTTATTCTCAATGAAAATTGTTCTTTACTGCATGAATGAAACAAAACAATCTGAGTCTAAGTACAAACAAAACACAGGTGCGTGTCGTATAACGGTAACTGGAGAATCACTTCCATTGCTACGACGTAAATGCACGCTTTACATCTTCAGCTGACTTTGAATAAAATTCTTGTGTATTTATTTCTACTTTACTGCATACTAATTAAAAACTTTAAAAAATCCCCCGCCATCTGTAGCAATACCATGAGTTTACAGTGACCGCACTCGCTAGCGACTACGTAAACGATTTCTATGAAGAATAGTACAGCGCCCCTGGCTGTCACTCGTTGAACTAAAACTCTTTATACAAATCGTTTACGTAGTCGCTAGCGAGTACGGTCACTGTAAACTCATGGTAGTGCTACTGTTGTTGTTGAACTGAAAAGAAAATCAACTAAATATTCATACAGAATATAAAAATGATCTTAATGTTCATTATGATTTTAATCATTTCATAGAATGGAACTAAGAGTTCTTGTTTTCTTTTTTTCCCGCTATGAACAATACTACAGATTGAATGGAACCTAAGGCATTGTACACACCGCATTACATTTAATTTATTTGGCGAAAATGTGTCAACTTACTGATTTTACTCGGCCAGTCTCCACAGTAGGATGTGATTTTAATTTAAGAACCACTGAACTATAAAAACAAATTCCGACGATGTTTAAATTTACCGAAAAGTGCATTAGTTAATTAAATTTTGATTATAGGTAGGTACTTCGCGGTGCTCTGCATTTGAACTCGCTTGTGAGTGGTCGAAACAAGGTTGATTGAAAAAAAAAAATTGTTGTCTGAAAAGTCGGTTTACGGACGATAATTTTATACTTGATAACGTCACGTAACGCTACAATAAAGCTACGTAACGCTACAATTGCGTCATGTATTTCGTGGGCGCAGCCGGCGTGCAATTCATCAATTTATAAGACGTTATCGCCTCAAAAAATGGAAGCGATCTCATTACAACATTGTATGCATTATATTCATGATCTATATATACTACTACTACTAATAGTCCCCACGCGGGCCCAGCACGGATTGGGGACTTCACACACATCTTTGAATTACTTCGCAGATGCGTGCAGGTTTCCTCGCATTAATGTTTTCCGTCATCGAAAAGCTCAGTGGTAAATTCAAATTGAATTTCTCAAATAAGTAAACTTAGAGGTGCCAGCCGGAATCGAACCCCCGACCCTCTGCATGAGAGGCGGTAGGTCGAACCACTAGACTACCACGGCTTATAGGCCACCACGGCTCTATACACTAGCGCTATATTTTTAAATCGCGATGGACAGCTTTCGTCCATTTCTCGGGATCCGAGAAAGTCCATCAAGCCAGTTTTTGTGTCGTCACGTAACGACCATGGGGAAAACGCGCGGGAAAACTTTTTGAAAGCACACATTATAAAGCTTTCATGTGTTAATCACTTAGTGCTCTCCGATGTCAATGATGATAAACAAAAACTGGTTTAAGAGGGTTTATCCCGAAAGTTGGCAACGTCGCATATAGCTGTCAAATGTTTCGCTGTTTTTATTAATTTCTCAATATTACTGAATTAAAAAAGAAGTTATCGTTCTATGGTTGAATGACGCGTCTCGTTTTATATTTGTTGGTTAAGCATTCAAATGATATGATTAGCTTAAAATGCATCGAAAATGCGATGGAAAGTTTTCAAAATATAGTACTTCCATAATCCTAAAAAAAACATGTTCCTAGGATAATTGTTGCAATCCATACTTGATGTTTCATTCAACCATAGAGCGAAAATTCATATTTTCATTCAGTACAGTAACATTCATAAATTAATGAAAACAACGAAATATTTGACAGCTATTTGCGAAGTTGCCAGCTTTGGGAGTAAACCCCCTTCATTTTATTTACACTGTGAAGAAAGAATTGACTATCGCGACTAGTTTTGCATCATTTAATATTTTTAAACATAATTATCATGCATTTCAAAAGTATCCATTAACTTAGCTTTCTTGGAACAAGATCTAGGTATTTCCCCATGATCATGGTTCTATACTTCGAACGACATTCATGACCGTTTGTATTTATTTATTTGGCACCATAGACGTAAATAATATAGACCCGGTCTAACGTACACGTAATATGTCCCCACTTCCACGGTGTCCAATCCAAAGTTCTGTCACCGAGCGTGCGTGACAATAAGCGTTTTTAAAAAAACTTTTGAAACTGTTTCTCAGTATCTAAAAACTCGTCTCGTTGTTGAAAAAATGTGACCCAGCTTTAGTGTCACGATATAAGTTTAACTTTGTATTGGACACCAATGAAGTGGGGACACATGACATGTATCTACGTTAGGCCGGGTCCATACGAAGTATTATTGATGTCTATGTTTGGCACTCTCTCAGAAACGGCTCTAACGATTTAGACGACATCGCTATAGGTTGTAGGGTTTTACGGGAGTGACAAATCGTTCCAACTATGTCTCATATCTGGGAAAACTCATATAGCTATTTTCACCCAAGCAAAGAGATTCACGGCTTAAATAAACTCAACAGCAAAGAAACGGGTTACTTTGTATAGGATTTTCCATACATCTAAAAACTTCAGGTATTATTACCGTTCTATTTTTTATTTAAGTAATGCACGTTTAATACTTACTAGTGTGAATCCTACTACTACTACAGCCTAATTGCGTCCCACTGCTGGGCACAGGCCTCCCCTCATCATGAGAGGGTTTGGGCTATAGTCCCCACGTGGGTCCAGTGCGGATTGGGGACTTCACACACATCTTTGAATTACTTCGCAGATGCATGCAGGTTTCCTCACGATGTTTTCCTTCACCGAAAAGGACATGGTAAATTCAAATTGAATTTGGCACGTAAGTAAACTTAGAGGTGCGAGCCGGAATCGAATCCCCGACCCTCGGCATGAGAGGCGGTAGATCGAACCACTAGGCCACCACGGCTTTTTAGTCAGTGTGAACCCAGTCCAAGGAAAATCTAAAATTTTCCGAATATCTCCACAATAGGCACCATAACGTGAGAAAGCCATGGGAGTTTTTACATAAACACCACATAGTCACCTAAGGTTCTTATTCATTATTCTGGCTCACAACAATTTGAACTGTATGTGCTTAATGTAACGTTTCCATTGAAAAACTCAATGTAGGCAGATATCACCTTTATATTCTTAGGTTTAATACACCATTGTCGCGTCTGTCAGTATACCCAGTACGACAAGAAGCGGCTGTGAACTTCCTTGTATCTATAATATATATAAAATGCTAACGCTAATGTACGTATGTCCGGGGTTTTCTCTATCACCATCAATTCCAATCGACCCCCCGTTGCGGTGGTAAATACCCCTTGGTCTCTAGATGAAAGTAAGGGAGTTTGGTCGCGGTGGGTGGAAGTGGGTGGCTGTGGGTGGCGAAAATGTGAAAAAAAATATATCTGTCCTTCTTAAAAATATATATCTGTCCTTCTTAAACACATGAGAACGTCTGGAAAGTTCTAAAAATTTCTGGAATGATCCAGAAAGTCCAGAATGTGTGTAAATGTTTTAATCGATCTGGAATGTTCTAGAAAGTTCTAAAAACTTCTGTAAAGTTCTAATATTTTCTAGAATGTTCTAGAACGTTCCAAAATGTGCAAAATTGAATGTAGTTGATATAGAATTTTCTGGAAAGTTCTAATATTTTCTAGAATGATCTAGAACGTTCCAAAATGTGTAAAACTGAATGTAGTTGATTTAGAATGTTCTGGAAAGTTCTAATATTTTCTAGAATGATTTAGAACGTTCAAAAATGTGCAAAGTTGAATGTAGTTGATATAGAATGTTCTGAAAAGTTCTAATATTTTCTAGAATGATCTAGAACGTTCCAAAATGCGTAAAACTGAATGTAGTTGATATAGAATGTTCTGGAAAGTTCTAATATTTTCTAGAATGATCTAAAACGTTCCAAAATGTGCAAAATTGAATTTAGTTGATATAGAATTTTCTGGAAAGTTCTAATATTTTCTAGATTGTTCTAGAACGTTCCAAAATGTCGTGATGAAGAAACCTATAATATCTACGTGAAAAAAAAATGGGTCCTTATATATTTTTTCATACCATTAAACATACGATGTATTAACCCGCGCAACGCCGGGTTTCGCCGCTAGTTAAATATTATTTTTACTTATTAGCTTTACTTAAAACTAAGTACCTAGTCACGTCTGCAGTTCTGTTAGCCATATTATAGTGGTTTGACCTGTACCGTCTTTAACGGAAGGTAGCGAGTTCAAACCAGGCTCGTACCTCTGAATTTATTAATAAGTAGATTCAATTTCAATTTACCACTGAGTTTTTTGAAGAAGGATAACAGTGGGAGGAAACCGGCACGCACCAAGTCATTCAAGGAAGTGTGTGAAGTCTTTAAGTTCTATACCCAATCGCGTTCGTGATCAAAGAAGGCCTTTGCCCCCCACTCGTGGGACTTAAGAATGGTGGTTGGTGGTGGTATAATTAATATTCTTCTTCTAATATCTAATATATAAAATTCTCGTTTTACAGTGTTTGTAACCAAACTCCTCCGAATCGACTCGACCGATTCTTATGAAATTTGGAGTGTACGTTCAGTAGGTCTGAGAATAGCACGTAAGCTATTTTTCATACCCAAAAAAAAATTTCAAGGCAGTACGAAGTCCGCGAGGTCAGCTGATTTTATTATAATAAATTGCAAATTTCAAACGAAAGTATCTTTATTTGTGCAGTTTACTACTGCATGCTTTTGCTAACGCTTTTCTCAAGGTTTTTGCCTATAAACACGTTTTTATTTATGTCAAGTACAAGAGTAAAGTATAGCTTCCGCCAGAGGAAAGGAAACTGGTAACAATAGTATAGAAAACTTTCACTGCTCGTAGAAACGATCGGAAGGAGGGAAATGGCATGTTTACTGCGTAATAAGAATGACAAGTAAGTACATGTTATGCTGGAAACAGTACATTACAGACCTAGGGCGGTGAATTCGTTGATGTCCCAGATCGCAGGTGTTTGTGACCCGAACCGAAGGTGACGGCCATAAATATGCGTTATGGGGCTTTACGAATTACCGCCCGTGGTTTGTCAAAAGTTTTACGTCTTGCCTTGGCCAGAAAGTGAGATTTTCACTCCGCGTAGCGGGCAGAAAATCACACTTTACGGTCATGGGTGACGTAAAATAGACTTACATACATACTGCCACTGCAGCACTGGTACGCCAAAAGATGCTGCAAATGGTGTTGAAAGCATGAAATTCCGTAGGATTGATCTTTAGTTTAGTCATTGACCTATAATAACATATGGACGAACAGTGCCTAACAGAATATGTCCAAATATATGGAGCAAACTGACATTAGAAAATACGTTCCAACATGCTAATAACGCCTCCTTATAATATGTGTCAAGATAAATATTTTATACAAAAGTAAACCTAACGTTATAAGACTTAAAGTGTCAAATTGACTGAGCGGCAAACGGGCCATTTTTCTCCGGCTGATTTTGAATCCTTACTTATAATAGATCAATGCGTTTATTTAGTCCATATCAACAAATTGGATCCGTGGCACCAAAAAAAGAAAAAACCGGCCAAGTGCGTGTCGGGCCACGCGCAAATTATAGGGTTCCGAAGTTGAGGATGCCCACAGTACCTTTCTAAGACTTATTAGCATCTAACTAGCCTGTGATATGACGTGCCCGCCCGACGCCCCTGCCGCTCGAGAAAAATCATCATTATAAGTTGGTCGACTATTACTCGTAAGTTTGTACAGCCTACTTAGCTCTGATAGTTTTCCTTTCAACTACGTTATATATGCCACAACCGTGATTTTTTTCAGCTATCCGAATACCACCATTTAGCTGGCAGGGGGGGGGACACGTGACTCTAACAAAAAATAGCACTTTAAAGCTTAATATTTCACAAACGCATCACTTAATCAAAAAATGGTTTTAACAAACCCACGATATTTTTTTAAGACCTATTCAACGATATGCCGCACCATGGGGTACGCAAGAAAAAAAAATTACATCCCCACTTTACGAGTAGGGGAGGTACCCTATAAAAAAATATATTTCAAAATTTTATTCTACCACTTTGTCAGCGTAACTAATATGCATATTCATGCCAAATTACAGCTCTCTAGACCTAAGCATCTCTGAGCAATAGTGCGGACAGACGGACGGACGGACGGACATGGCGAAACTATAAGGGTTCCTTGTGGACTTCGGAACCCTAAAAAGGTGGAAAGTTGCGTGGTACGTCGCCGGTTCTAAAAATATATCATTACATTCCAATCACGTGTTATAAATATAAATATGAGGAGGCAGTAGGCACATTACGGGGTCAAGCAAAACGTTGTGACGATATTTTTACATGTAGTAAAGTGGCACACGGCGGACGCGGCCTATAAAAGCACGATTTCGAACACAATTCGAATTAAGTGTAAATTTTTGCGTGCGAGGACGTCTGTGTGCATGCGAGGACGTTTGTACATTTGTAAATGTGTGTGTACCACTACGCGGGCGGGACTATCCGGAGATGGAGAGTGGATCTACTACACTACACTGTGTAGTAGATCCACTCTCCATCTCCGGATGAAACAAATGACGGTAAGGGCGAGATGGACGCGAGTATAGCATTAGATATCTGGGGGCTAGAGACCTGGTGACCTGACATGAGCAATTTGACGATGCTGGGTCAAGGAACTGTCTTCACTAGCTTCTGCCCGCGAATTTGTCCGCGTGGAATTCGATTGTAGCGTTTCCGCGAGAATTGAGCGTTAAACTATAACAAATTATATACCAAAACCTTCCTCTTGAACCACTCTATCTATGAAAAAAACAAAATCAAAATACATTGCGTAGTTTAAAAGATCGAAGCATACATAGGGACAGATAGACTTTGTTAGGTATGTAGTGATATACCCTCTCGACGCGATTTTATCGTTAGTTATATTTTACTAGCATCTGCCCGCGACCTCGCCCGTTTTTCCGGGATAAAAAGTAACCTATGTCCTTTCCCGGGACCCCAATTATCTCCATGCCAAATTTCATCTCAATCGGTCCAGGGGTTGAAGCGCGAAGAGGTAACATACAGACAGACAGACAGAGTTACTTTCGCATTTATAATATCAACTAGCTTCTGCCCGCGACTTCGCCCGCGTGGAATTCGTTTATCGCGTTCCCGCGGGAACTATGCACTTTTCCGGGATAAAAAGTCTATGTCCTTTCCTGGGACTCCAACTAACTCCATGCCAAATTTCATCTCAATCGGTCCAGCGGTTGAAGCGTGACGAGGTAACAGACAGCAGGGCTTGTAACCGGTTAATTAAAAAAACCCCGAAATAGCCAAATATTTAGAATTATTTTATACTCTTTATGTGGAACTCCATAGTGTATTTAGGTTATTACTTCGTATTATTTTATAGCCTTATTAAACATGAAATAGTAAACGAAAGAACGATAAGCAAACCGGTTTATTTGTATGGGGGCAAAAACCGGTTTCAAGCCCTGGCAGACAGACACACAGACAGACAGAGTTACTTTCGCATTTATAATATTAATATGGATATTAATATGGATATGGATATAGGATGTTGTGATGTAGGATTTCCGCTTAAAAAACCCGTAAAACAGTGTAACATTTTTTACCACCTACCTATCTAATGTTACATGTATAAAAAACTGGATTAAGCAGTACTAGTAACAATGAATGCCAACGATTGTATCGACGTTTAAAATATATCGGAATTCATTCAATGTGTCAAC
Source organism: Aethes cnicana (assembly GCA_963971205.1). Lineage (NCBI taxonomy): Eukaryota > Metazoa > Arthropoda > Insecta > Lepidoptera > Tortricidae > Aethes > Aethes cnicana. The sequence continues at coordinate 8,652,842 of OZ020289.1, read as the reverse complement.
AAGCAAGCAAGCAATATTATGCAAGCAAATATCAAGGGCCGACATTTAGATCAATTCGTTCAATTATTTCAAAGCAATAAAGAGAATATGAGATTGCTACGCCCACAATTGTTGTCCAAATATGTGATTCGAGTTAGGTAAATAAACCCATACCCCACTATTATATGAATAATGTAATAATGTGACTTATGTTCCTGAATTTTTGTACAATAAAGTGTAAATAACCTGTCAATAAAACGTCACAAAAAAGGAAGCCTAAAAATTCCCTCGCGCCATTTTCACGTATTTTATCTGAATACTGATTTCTTTCTTAAGAGGATTTATCCCGAAGTTGGCAACGTCGCATATAGCTGTCAAATGTTTCGCTGTTATTATTAATTTCTCAATATTACTGAATTAAAAAAGAAGTTATCATTCTACGGTTGAATGACGCGTCTCGTTTAACATTTGTTGGTTAGGCATTCAAATGATAAGATTACATTAAAATGCATGGAAAATGCGATGAAAAGTTTTCAAGAGATAGTACTTCCATAATCCTAAAAATGTCGTGTTCCTATGATAATTGTTGCAATCCATACTTAATGTTTTATTCAACCATAGAGCTATAATTCATGTTTACATTCAGTAATATTCAGAAATTAATGAAAACAACGAAATATTTGACAGCTATTTGCGACGTTGCCAACTTTCGGAGTAAACCTTCTTAAGGCTTCTTTCAGAGACCTACGAAGCGACGAGCGGGGCGTTTGACGGCGCGTGAAGCGAAAGACTATGTGGTTGTCTCTCCCGAACTCACTATCTTCGCCGGTCACTGAGGCCTAAAATAGGTATAATCATTTTCGAACATTAATTTGTTTTTTTTTCTTAATTCCAGGATGCAGACACCGTGGAGAAACTAAACGAAAGCGGGGAGCTGAGGAAAATGCTTAAACCGTACAAGGTAAATTGTGATTTTGACAAGGACAAAGTTTGAGCATTTTTGCCCAGTAAAATACATTGTTTTATTACTTTTCAACGTCAAGTTATTAAGTTGATAAATTGCTATTTTTAACTTCCAAATGACACATCGAAGTTGCTTAAGGCATTCACTGCCACTTCTGTTTTACGAACTTTCGCCAGGTGCCACATCTGTCATTAAGGGAACATTGCAACGCACATGTGCGTTCAAGGCACTGCGGGAAAGTCAGCAAAACGCACATATGCGTCGGTGGCAGTGAATGCGTTAAAGGACTTCCCTTTTCGATTATTGGTACGCATTTATTTTAAACTAGCTGTTAACCCACGACTTTTTTCGATTATTTTTAACAATTAACGTGATTTTCTTATGTAATGTTCAAATTTTATCCTAAAGGAACTTTCTATTGGTATAAAAAGTACCCTACTCCCATATTTAACTTTATAGCAATCCTCTCTAGAATTCTACACGTGTATAATTTTAATTATTAATGGTCAAACATATATTAGTACGTACAGACAGACGTGACTTTTCTACATAAGTAACGGGGGCCATTCCCTATCCCATCTTCCCTAATCCCATGTCCTCTATCCTCCCTTATCCTCCTCCCCTTTCGCGATCGGCAACGCATTGGTGACGCCTCCGGTGTTACAAATGTCTATAGCCGGCGGTGCCCACTTACCACCAGATGGGCCGTCTGCCTGTGTTTGTCAATCTTTTTACATTTAAAAAATAAGTATAGCCGCCTTTTCGTAATAAATAGATTTCCATCTGAATTACTGCATTCTCTATCGTGTTAAGTATTATTCCTTTACAATAATTTTCCTTTACATTATTCACCTTGAACTGAGATTTCATAAAATTGTTTTCGTGGTTATCACTTGAGCTTGGAAACTTCCAAAATTCTTCAAGATCTACGCGAATAAATAGACTCGTGACTGACAATCAAACGAAAGCTTTTTTAAATCCGCATCGGAAGTCCTTCAGCTCAAATGATGATCGAGATGACATCATAATAATGTATTTTCGAATAAGTAAAAGGATTTTGATGAAATATTCTTAGCGAAACGATCTTGTTTTTTTTTTCTCCGTGAAACAGAACAATAGGGATGACGACAACTTTTTTTTTCTCAGTCTATCAGGAAGATTAATGAAAAGTATTGGACACGTAATCAAACTTATACGGAGATATATTGAGTTGAAATGTCGCGTGACGTCATGGTTAGGTACGATTTATACCTAACGGTGACGTAGTTAGCCCCCACTCTTCAACTTTAATGCGTTTTAACTTAGTCATTATTTGTTAATTTGATAAAACAAAAAATACGTGGCTAATATTTTTTTATCTTCACCCTGTCGTCAGCCAAGCCACATGTCAAATACACTTTTCACCTCAGCAGCTCGAACAAGTAGACTTTGCTGTCAGAAATTAGTGAGCAAAATCGTGTTTGTTTGACTCAGTGAGACAAAGTATTTTTTTAATTTGAATTTTTTTAAATCCTTTTATCCCATCAGACAATCCCATCAGGCAAAGGCAAAGGCCTAAGCCTTGCAGCCACAGTTAAATCGTTCCCGCGCTTTTTTTTTAAATTTGATTATGCGAATGGTCATTTCATACTGCGGCATCTAACTAGTAACTACTTCTTATACCAATAATTCAAACTATCTCGATTTTATCAGCTCTCTTCTTTTCATTTCTTTAAGAAAAGAGGTAGAATTATACTAGGCAAGTCTTAGTGCGAATCTATTTTCGTAGAAAAAAAAACTGAACTAGAAACGTTCGGATACGCGCAACGCATCATTACCGCCGTATTTTTAGACATTAAAACTTCATTAAAATTATACGTTGATTTAACTTGTGAAAATCTTACAATTTTTAAATGACTTATATTTCATATATTTATGTTATTTGCAAACATTTTAAACTAAAGTTTTAATTTAAAGTAAACTAAAAGTTTTCAAATATTACCGAATAAATTCGAAATTTATCATTGTACTAGTTTCCGAACATACGTTTAGAAAATTGCCGCCATTCTCTCATGTCAAATCATGTCTTTCTTCTTAATTTTCGATAACTAACTTTAAAGTAATTCTTTTCAAACATTAAATTCAAGTAATAATTTGAGTGAAAGGAGTGAAGAAGAAATGTTATTTCATATTTTTCGTGATGCAAGTATTATTAGGTCCTTACATATGAAATTGGCGTTTGGCGAACTGGCAACTTTGATTCAAAATATGTGGCGTTCGGCTAGGAATTCCAAATTCAAATTTATTTCAAATTTAAGACCATGTATTTCTGTGTTCGAATTACGAAATTTATTTGTTATCGCGTCATTTGTTTTTCTTTCACATCGTTCTGTTCACAATATGGAGAACTTAAAATATCGCTATATTTACGAATATGAGTTTCACCTCGGCACTAGTGCTGCAGAAACGGCTCGTAGGATTAACAATGCGTATGGGGAAGCTACTGCAAAAGAAAATACGGTACGTTATTGGTTCCAACGTTTCCGTTCTGGAAATTTTGACCTACAGAACAAGCCTCGTGGACGGCCGGAGACACAAGTTGATAACGAAGAATTAAAAGCAATTGTGGAAGCAGATCCATCGCAAACCACGTCAGAGTTAGCGGCAGGCTTCGGTGTGAGTGATAAAACCATTTTGATTCACTTGAAACAAATTGGAAAAGTGAAAAAACTTGAAAAATGGGTACCGCATGAATTGAGCGACGCAAACAAAGAAACACGCGTCGAGTGTTGCGTTTCACTTCTCAACCGGCACAATAATGAAGGCATTTTGAATCGTATCGTTACTTGTGATGAAAAATGGATCTTGTACGACAACCGGAAACGTTCTTCACAATGGTTGAACCCAGGTGAACCAGCCAAATTCTGCCCGAAACGAAAGTTGACTCAGAAAAAGGTACTGGTAAGTGTCTGGTGGACTAGTGCCGGTGTCATCCATTACAGTTTCTTAAGATCTGGGCAAACAATCACGGCTGATGTGTATTGTCAACAATTGCAAACGATGATGGAAAAGCTAGCCATTAAACAACCCAGACTGGTCAATCGATCTAGCCCACTGCTGCTTCAGGACAACGCTCGACCACATACGGCACGTTTGACGGCCGAAAAACTACGGGAGCTGCGACTGGAATGTCTTCGACACCCACCATACTCCCCGGACCTTGCTCCAACTGATTACCATTTTTTTCGGAATTTGGACAACTTCATGCAAGGAAAAAAATTCAATTCTCACGAGGCTGTCGACCAAACGGCCTTCAAAGATTTTATTGATTCTCGCTCACACACTTTTTTTAGTAAAGGAATCAATGAACTACCTTCGAGATGGCAAAAGTGCATAGATAGCCATGGTACATACTTTGACTAAATAAAAAAATAGTTTCATAAAAAAAAATCGTTTTCATTTCTGCCATATGAAACGCCAATTTCATATGTAAGGACCTAATATTTGCAAGTACCTTTTATGTGTTCTCGCTACTGAGGTGAAAAATTGTATGTGCTACTCGAGAGCAATTTCTTTTACTTCTCGTGCTCTTGAGTCCTTCGCTAGCTCAAGATTCTAAACTAGAATCACTCGCTGAACGCTCGTGATTCAACTATAGAATCTTTCGCTAGCTCAGGACTCAAACATGGCACTCGAAGCAAAAAACAATTTTGCTCTCTTGTTGCACAAATAACTATTAAATTTAAATCCGAAAGAGGCAGTAAGTCAAACCACTATGCTACCACGGCTTTTTCCATACATTTTCAGCATGACGAAAATAGAAATGTCTCCTCTGCAATGGAATTGACGCCCCTAGAACATCATCGTCTCAGCCGAAAGACGTCCACTGCTGGACATCATAGGCCTCCCCCAAGCCTCGCCACTCAAACCGATCTTATGTTACTCGCTTCCACCGATTTCCCGTGACCTTTCACGAGGTCACTCCATCTTGTTGGAGGCCTACCGACAGCTCATCTCCTGATTCGCGGACGCCACTTGAGGACTTTCCGGCCCCATAGGCTATCAGTACTGTAGTGCCCCTAGAGCGACATGAAATAAATTTAAAGACCTATTTAACTACCTAACTCTCAGTTCTGTTGGTTTTTAGCCCAAGTTGATGCATACCCTGGAATAATAACAATTTTATTTCTCCTGTGACGTATCTACATGAAAATTATTCGTTACGTGCGAGTAGCAACAGGCTCGTAATCCATCACTATTAGGCGGGCCGTGTTTACGCGGCACATGCTACCTCATTTAGAGAATTGATCCGCAAATGTTATTACTCGGATTCTATTAGCTTAGTCGGTTTTATGAGTTTCGCCTGGCAAGTCATCCACGTATTCGTGTTCAAATGATGGTATTAAGATGATAAGTACTTTTTGAGCGACTTTTCAAAAAAAAAGCTCAAAGTCACTCAGAGGGCAATGGAAAGGGCTCATCAGAAATGAGGATATCCGCAGTAGAACTGGGGTCACCGACATAGCCCGAAGAATTGCGAACCTTAAGTGGCAGTGGACGGGGCACATTTCTCGCAGGACTGATGGCCGATGGGGCCGGAAAGTTCTCGAGTGGCGTCCGCGAACCGGGAGACGAGCTGTCGGTAGGCCTCCAACAAGATGGAGCGACGACCTCGTGAAGGTTGCGGGAAACCGGTGGAAGCAAGTAGCACAGGACCGGTCTGAGTGGCGAGCCTTGGGGGAGGCCTATGTCCAGCAGTGGACGTCTTTCGCCTGAAATGATGATGATGATGATGATGATGATGATGATGATGATGATGATGATGATGATGATGATGATGATGATGATGATGAAGTACTTTTTACCCGACTACGCCAGAGGGAGGGTTGTTTTTTGAGTGTATGTAGGTATGTTCTTTGGCACACTCTAATAGCCTAAACGGCTCTATGGATTTTAGCTTGTGTGAGTGACACTGGCTATATCAAGAGTTGAAGTACCTACTTAAGGTACGTATCGTGTAGCATCATTTAATAAGCCGTGGTGCAGAGCTCAGCATAGGGTCGGGGGTTCGAATCCGGCTCGCACCTCTCAGTTTACTTATGTGCGAAATTCAATTTGAATTTACCACTGAGCTTCTCGACGAAGGAAAACATCGTGAGAAAACCTGCATACATCGTCGTCGTGAATCAATTCAAGAATCTGTGTGAAGGCCAAATCTGTACTGAGCCCGCGTGGTGCCTGCAGCTCAAACCTTTTATAGTGAAGAGAGATTGGTACTTAGTAGGCTAATGCACTCATTAAGTAGTTAAGTCTGTTAACTTAACCTCTTTCTAAGGTTGCTAAACGATTATTTGTCTTGAGAACTAATAAGAAAACAGTCACCCACCTTCTCAACCTATAACTACGACTTACTTATAATGTTCAGGGCATTTTAAAATAGAAAATAGGTATCTCTTAAGAAATCCCGAACATTTGGGGATTACTTTTAAACTTTATTATCATTTTATTGTTCGTGTTTAAAGGTCAAGCCTGGGATGAGATCCCTTTCTGAACTTTCAAAGTTATTTCGAAAAATAAGATTGTTCATTGAATTGGGAGACTTTTATACTGGTATGCATTTGAAGGATAGGCGACCTACTAGATTTTCGAACTTGGTCTGAATGGTACTCAATTGAGTTATCTCAAGATACATACTTAAATTGATACCTAAATGGTGCAAACAATTAAAAAAAAAAATATTTTCTTATCCAAAATTATTTACTGTTTAACCTACATACAAGTAGCTTTTCATACTAAAGAAATAAACTTAAACGTAGGTAGGTAATCGAGCATAAAAAAAAGATATACAGGGCCAAGCAAAAAGCTGTGACGATATTTTACCCACAGAATCAGCTATCGATTCTATGCATGTTTTTTAGGGGTTTTTTTTTCGAGCTGGTAAAAAAACACTTCGTAGGTGATTCAGGTATTCGGTACTTAAATAATCACTGTCAAATACCATCAATGGTGTAAACTAAGTTCTCATTAGAAGAGTCTTAACGTAGGTTGTATCTAATGGGACATTTTCCTCATTCCAGAGTCCAGACGCATGCAACACATGCCAGATGTGCGGTGGGTTCCGTCTCCTCCCATGCCGCGTCTGCAACGGATCCAAGAAGAGCTTACACCGCAACCATTTCACCGCAGAGTTCGTAGCTCTCAAGTGCATGAACTGCGATGAAGTCGGCCTAGTACGGTGTGAAGTGTGCTCGTGAAGACTAGGAAATGGGTGCTCTGGAAGCTTACGGAAAATTTTGGAACGTGAGAACTCTTAAGAAATAAGTACGGGATTTTGTAAAAGTTACGAGAACAGTGGTTAGAGAGAAAATACTGAACTGAAGATCGTTTGTGGAAAGTTTTGTATTCCAAGAAGACGGTGTAGTTAAGTCTTGAAATTGTGTCGAGAAGTTTTTTGATCGTTCAACAGTGTTAGTGTTTTGGTACGTATTGTTTAAAAAGAACTTTAGGTACCGTATTAAGAAGCCTTTTCATTTTGCATTTTCTAAAGTCTTGGCGTCGTTATTGTTTGATATTTTACTTCAAAATTACAAAAAATGGTTCAGGAAAATAAAATCCGAGAATCGTTCAAGAACATTACAATTGTCTTTGCAAAATGGGATCAAGGAAAAGCTTTTGGTTGTCACATGTTTTTGCTTCTTAAATGTTAAAAATTGTGAAAAATATTGATTGTAATACTAATTATTAGCAAACAATGATTAATATTAAAATGTTGTCAAATGCTGGCATGAGATTAATTTGGTAGATAGTGAATTTTCTTTTAATAGATATGTTCAATGGTTATCGGCCTCTGAAAGTTAATTACTTATATTTCTAAGTAAAACATCTAGAAATATCTTTCGGAGTGTTATTTACTTGAATGCTCTTCGAAGAATTCATTAATTCTGAGGGTATCTATGCACCTCGGAGAATAGAACTATAGAAATTTCTACTTATTTCGGCATATTTTTGCTAGAAATGTAGTTACGTACTTATTATTCAGTTTCACATACGACTGCGTCCAGATAGAACTCCTTGAAAAATATTTTTTGTACTCGTCAATTGAAATATGTGTATTAAGATTTCATAGAGAATACTGCAATGTCACTCTTTTCATCGTTAAATAGTCATACTTCCGAAACAACCGAAATAAGTTATTTGGATTCGCTCTAGACGATCGAAATACTTTTTCACGTTTCGGCATGGCCATCTAGATGCACGTCGTGACCAACTAGATTACAGGCCCTACCACGAAGAGCAAAATTCAAACGACATTTATTTTTCTTATATACTCGTACTAATGAGTTAAATTATTAATTTTAATGGACTCGTACAAAAAGTATTGTTCACAATAGTGCCATAATCAAGCTTTTCAATCTCGTACCTTACTTAGGCCACTCAGCAAGCTTCGTGGCCTAAACACGGTACTCGACTGAAAAGCTCTCTATTATGTCACGATTGCGAAAAATACTATTACATTACTGTAACGTTAAATGAAATATCTTCTCAGGAAAGCAACCGCAAGTTAAAATCTAACGTCATGTAAAAAATGTGACGTTGGAAATTGTTCCATAATAATTTAAGAACGTTATAGCACGCCGCGCGCCTTCTAAGTTGTATAAACTTGTACTGTAAATTTCATTATAATGTTGTCAGCTGAATAAATAAAAATGAACTGTTGAAGTGACCAAAATATGTATAACCACCTAGGTACCTAAATAGTTACTATCTTTTTCCCGAGTAAAGAAATCTAACGCTGGTACAATATGACCGGATTGATCCAGTTGGTAGTGACCCTGCCTTCTGTTTCGATGGTCGCGGGTTCGAGTCCCGCTCGGGGCAAACTTTGTGTGATGAGCACAAATGTTTTGTACTCGAGGCATGGATGTTTAGTATTTATATATTTGTATTTCTATTTTAGTATTTGTATTTCTCTATATAAGTATATCGTTGTCTAGCACCCATAATACAAGCGTCGCTTAGTGGCTAGGTCAGTTTGTGTGTCCCAATATTATTAATACTGAAGGTTTCATTTAAATTTGAAAGAAATATGGCTATAGTAGATTCTTTAATTTTCATTGGCTATATATTTGATGTGACAGTAAGAGCTATGTTTCTACTAATGCATGTATTTTTATCCTTAGCCAGTATAAATTGAGTTTTTCCAAAATTTCTCCGAGTTATTTTATTAGGTATGGTTGTTATTATTCGATAAGGTGATTAAAAATGCTTCCTTAATTAGACATTAAGAAGTTACTTTAATAAATAGTATGCCATAAATTAATTACTTACAATTAAATCAATTCATAAGATTTTAAAATATTTTAAGATGTAAATTGAAACCGAAAGGAATGTATTTTTTACTTGATTACATTTCCCGTTCTAACGCAATGAATTTTAAGAAGGAAATCCGTGAAATGTTCAATTTATTATGTTAATTTAGCTCAAAAATAATTCTTAAGAAATTGAGTGTGAATGTAAAAATAATGTCTTTAATTTTTACTTGAGTTTTATTACAAACAAAAGTGTATTTTTCGAAGGATCATTGTATTGAAATGTTTAGTTCAAATATGTATGTGTAAATACTGGTATAATAGGTATCTCTACTAACTCATTGTGAAAAATAAAAATGCTTTAGAACCAAACGCTGTCATAAAATTGTGATACATTTCCACTCACATGAGCTACAGCACGACACAACTTAGAAGGCGTGCGGTGAAGCACTTAAGCCGTTGATGCAGAGTCCATTTTTGCTTAATCCACGCGCCTTCTAAGTTGTGTAAACCTGTAACGCCTATGGAATAAAATGTTTGATTTTATATGTATTCTTTGAATTATTTTATGTGTATTGTAACATCATTATAATGCATGTTTATCATTACCTACTTAGTCCGTATCAATGGGCATTTTGTAAATAGTTTCGATTTAATAAATAATGGCAAATTTTATAAAATTATAGTTTTATTTCCAACTAATTTTGTCAGTGAAAAACTATAAGCAGAAGCATTTAATTAAAGTAAAGTTGAATTCCTGTTCTAGTTAAATATATTATTATATTTATCACAGCCAAACATATTCAAATAATTACATCACAGAAATCTGTGTGAGACAGATGCTTTTATCCTTTCTTCAAGTCAAAATTATTAGACCGATTTAGATGAAATTTTATATAAAAGAAGAAGAAGACAGGTTTGGCTTAGTTGGTAGTGATCCTGCCCACTGTTCCGACGGTCGCGGGTTCGAGTCCCGCTCGGGGCAAACTTTGTGTGATGAGCACGAATGTTTGTACTCTAGTCATGGATGTTTAATATTTATATAAGTATGTATGTATTTCTCTGTATAAGTATTTATATCGTTGTCTAGAACCCATAGTATTAGTTTGGGGCTAGGTCAACTTGTGTGAAATGCTCCAATATATTATTAATTATTATTTACTAGCTTCTGCCCGCGACTTCTCCCGCGTGGAATTCGGTTGTAGCGGTTATAGCGTTCCCGCGGGAATTGAGCGTTAAACTATAACAAATTATATACTAAAATCTTCCTCTTGAATTACTCTATATATTAAAAAAAACCGCATCAAAATCCGTTGCGTAGTTTTAAAGATCTAAGCATACATAGGGACGAACAGCAGGAAGCGACTTTGTTTCATACTATGTAGTGATTCACTTAGTCTAAGATACTTGAAATAACATGAGGATAGTTTTACTCCCATATTACAACGTAATCAGTTTTTTCATGTCTATGAAGTATCAATCAATCATTTATTCAGCAAATTGGCTACATAGGGGCACTTTTACACGTCAAAAATGAATTTATTACCATACTCTCAAATATCATTAATTATTACTCATTAGTAATGGCTAGTCTAAAATATTCTAAACTGTACGAGACCATTATCATTCCCATAGTCACAAAAGCTAAATACACCCCGGACAAAGTAATCGCCTGTTGCTTAACGGGAAATCAATGTCACTAACACACACAACCTGTTGCACATATTACAAACACACACAAGAACAACAACGCACTGACACTATAAAGTTACACACAAACTCGAAGTAACGATGACGCACACACAGGAATATTCAGGGTCTGGTTCACACACACAGCTTCGCGAGGCCCAGTTTCACTGAACAGGGTTAAAGCGACGCATCGAAATTATTAAAGGTGATATGGACTTCATTTTTTCTTGTCAATCACGGTTTTATTTTGCACTAGCCGTTTCCCGCGACTGCGTCCCGAGTATACATACAGACTAATATTTAATTGACACCTGAAAAACCCGTTTCGTGGAAATATCTGGATTAAAACTATCATTTGTTATTCTCAGGGTCTGAAACTATCTCCATAACAAAATTTCGTGATGTAAAGGAAAGATAAACGAACAAACACTTACAATATTAGTATGAGCTATTCATAATTTAATATTTTTGACTTCAATTTGTCAGAGTAAACTCCACGAGTGAAAAGTCCCCTAGAGGCGCTTGAATCGCTTGAGGTGCAGTGTTGCCATTTATGTACATTTTGTGCCACTGGCAGCACAGGCGGAATGTCAAACGTCACAGTGACATTGACACTGTTGTTTGTGGGTAATGACAATTTATAATATTGACAGCCTCTCACTGATAGTGACGAGACTTGAGAGTGATGAGCAAGAATACGTTAACTCTTATTACTCAACAGGTTAACGGTCGTAACTCTTATTGAAGCGACCGGGCCTAAGGGAAGTTGCAGCTAGGTCGCGAATGACGTCATTGCGGGAAGGTCAATATCACTGGTAAGTGCTCTTCTAACTATTGGAAAGGTGTATCAGCTGTCTCTTTCGTTCGGCGGACAGGCTGTCTGGGCCCGGGAGTGCAGGTAGTGTTGCCAGACTATTTTCTGAAAAATGAAGTAAATTAGGAAATAAATATATTTTCTGACAAAAAAAAATATTTTTATCATCATTGCTTCAGTCTAAAAACGTCCACTACTGAAAATGAGTACCTTAGGATGTCGAATATTTGCCAGATCTTTGCTTCATAAATTAACATGTTTTCATCCGACTGACAGCTCCAAAGACAATCATGAATGCTAAAATAAAAATCTATTTATACAACTGTGAATTTTAAACGTTAATAACCGTTTCAAAAAAATCTTTTAGCGCCCAATAAAACTTTTACTGACAGTCTCCATCATCGCCATAAATGATAAAACTATCTCCTTTTTGATAAAATTATATTTAATTCAATTTGTTATTGCAATCATGTCGTTTTGTTACTTACCTATCAACGTTACTCCGCATATACATAGTGTAGAAGAGTCTATGATATTTTTTCACTCGCTCTGTTACACAGAAATACGCAAAATTATAACAGCCCTCCTTCTTTATCCGAAACTAGCGGATTTAACCGCAAAATGCCAAAATATCATAAGCCGGTAACACTATTCAGGCATAGGCTGCGTCTGTGTGGGTGAGTTAGGGGTGTGCTCTGTTCAGCTTTACCGATTGGCCGCTATGCTGAAAGTGCTTGAGCAGGAAGTTTGCGTTTAGTTTTTACAACCCTAATGCCATTTAAAAGGCTCCACGCGTTAAAGTTTTTAGAGGTTATGAAAATTATAAGTTACAATGTTGCTTCATGGCGCAGTCAACAACTTCTTCAGTTGTAAAAGTTTCGATACGTCGCTTCATAATTACTGATCAAAAATACTTTCACCGAGTACTACTACTACTACTACTACTACTACAGCCTATTTACGTCCCACTGTTGGGCACAGGCCTCCTCTCATCACGAGAGGGCTGGGCTATAGTCCCCACGCGGGCCCAATGCGGATTGAGGACTTCACTCACATCCTGTAATTACTTCGCAGATGCGTGCAGGTTTCCTCACGATGTTTTCCTTCACCGGAAAGCGCAGTGGTAAATTCAAATTGAAGTAAACTAAGAGGTGCGAGCCGGAATCGAACCCCCGACCCTCTGCATGAGAGGCGGTAGTTCGAACCACTAGGCCACCACGGCTTATTATTATTATATTTATTCATAATCAATTACACGTTTTCGCTTGTACAGCGGAGCCTTCGACTTAAGGTGAATCGTCACGGCTGAACCCCATACAAAAAACTGCTCACGTAATCTTCGACTACGACTGCTTTTAGTTTCTTTTATCGTTCTAATAAAATATTACATTATTTCCCGAGCGCGCATAGATCAAAAACACCGCAAAAAATCAAAGAATAAAATAATTATAAGCATTTCAAAACCAATAAAATTTCGGTCGAACCAAGCTTGTGTGAGAGAACGTTTACACTGTAAGCATCAGGCCAATATGGCGTCGTGGTCTATGAACAGCTGATCTGCTAGTGCTAGTGTCCGTCCGATTCCTATTAATTTCCAGAATGCTCACAAGATGGCGTTAACCCGCCGTTACATAGTTGATCGCGTAAATCGCTTTTTATGAGTTGGAAAATCATTGAACGAAATAGGTAAGTAAGTACCTATACAAGTATTTTGTTGTTTATAATGATCAGATATAAAAAATGTAATGAGCGGTGACATGTCAGAAGACTGCTAGAAGAAATAAATCATACCTATCTCTTATAAGTATTTTATTCATTTATGTAAGAAATAAAAATAGCTACTTATAATAAGAAGTAGGTAGAGATCTTCTACTATCTAAAGTCCCACGCCTTCACATCTCAAAACGCTTCAATTTTTTTATTATTATTTAAAAAGCACCACCAACACTCTCAACGCATAGTTGATGGCTGTCTCAGCACATGTGTTGAGAGTGTTGGTGGTATATTGAAGCGTTTTGAAACGTGATGGCGCGGGACTTTAGATAGTGAAGATCTCTACCTGGCCTGGGCGATCGAGCTCTGCTTAGGACATTTTATCTCTTATATAGTACCTATAGATAGTACCTATATATAAAATTCTCGTGCCACAGTGTTTGTAACCAAACTCCTCCGAAAGGGCTCGACCGATTCTTATGAAATTTGGTGTGTATGTTCAGTAGGGCTGAGAATAGGACGTAAGCTATTTTTCATACCCACCCAAAAAGAAAACTATGGCGGTACGAAGTCCGCTGGGTCAGCTAGTTAGTCTATAAAAATTGATTTTTGCTGTAGGTAAAAAACAAAAAACAAAAATAAATTGACCAGATAGTAGACCACTCGAGCGTAGAAAACCCGCACTGTCTACACGCTCGCTGTAACAGTTATGGTGACGAGTACATATAATCTACTACTACAGTCTATTTGCGTCCCACTGCTGGGCACAGGCCTCCCCTCATTATGAGAGGGTTTGGGCTATAATAGTCCCCACGCGGGCCCAGTGCGGATTGGGGACTTCACACACATCTTTGCATTACTTCGCAGATGCGTGCAGGTTTCCTCATGATGTTTTCCGTCGCCGAAAAGCTCATAGTAAATTCAAATTGAATTTCGCACGTAAGTAAACTTAGAGGTGCGAGCCGGAATCGAACCCCCGACCCTCGGCATGAGAGGCGGTGGCTCGAACCACTAGGCCACACCACGGCTTTTAGAACATATAAGCTGTGAAATTACCATGAAATTACCGATCATATGCGTATGCGTAATAATAATAGTAGGTATCCAGATTATACAAATTGTGATTTGAAAAGTGGCATTTTACAAAATTAAATTGTTTTGTGTCCTGAATAATGTTTAGAATCTACGGTACGTAGCTAGTATCTAAACTTTAGATACTAGCTACAATGTCAGTTATACATATAAATCGTAGGTACGAGTAGGTACAAGCGAAATAAACTAATGATTTATTATTATTTACCTACTACATTTAGATTTACACATTGATGTTTCGACCGGCGTGCAAAACGGAACTCAATTAGGAATTAAAAAAAAAAAACAAAAAGAGACATTGACATTTTGTTGTGGTTATAATCATATGTACCTACGTAATGTAATGTAATGTCCCGCATTTGCCCGCAAATGCTACGTGCTATTTTCATCAATGCCTCAGTTGTATATTCTTTGGTGTTCTTTGGCCTGAATCCGCGCGCCTTCTAAGTTGTGTTTTGCTATACCGTGATGATGGTGATGGTATTGATGGTGGTGGTGATGATGATGATGGAGATAGTGATGTGATGATGATGGAGATGGTGATGTGATGATGATGGAGATAGTGATGTGATGATGATGGAGATGGTGATGTGATGATGATGGTGACGACGACGAGTAGTATTTCCTCACAGTTTGAGAAAAGCATTGTACCTATAGACCTCGGCCGCAACAGCATTGCCGGACTCGTACCTACTAAGAAGGCGTCCGGCAATGCGCTCCTTAGCGGCGTCTGCAATAATGTACTATTTGTACTTTTTACCGGGAAACGTCTACAGGAACAGCTAAAAAAAAGAAATATAACTTTGTATGGGAATCACCTTCGGGTGATACGAAGTTCATTCACCCGGCCAACCTATAGGGTCATTATTTATAAATGTTTATAATATAGTATGGATGGATATCACAGTCTCTTTTGGCTGTAATAAAATTGTGACAAAAAGACGCTCGGTCGCCTGTGACTTGCTTTCGCAGTAGCTGTACCTGCGCTGTACCTACTGCCGCCGCCGTCGAGACGTCCGATAGCCCGCGTCGCGTACAGCCGTCGAGTCGGCCGAACGGTAAGTATAGGAGCGGGTGATCGACATTCGTATTCTCGTTGTTGGAGATTGGTAGTAGGTACAAACAATGATACAAGTGGAATATGAATTCGGAATATTTTAGAGGTGTTTGTTATTTTCCTGGATAGGTATCCCTAATTAGTACATACCTATTTTACTAGAATTGAGAGAATGAATATTTTTTATGTAGGTGGTAGGTAAACGGAACTCTATACTTTGCGCGTACCTATAGGGTATTACTATTAGTCCGTTTTCTATTGGGAATGCTTGTATGGAGAGGTCGAAATTTTGAGTACAGCAATGCCATTTGGTAGGAATGTTATACACATTGACCTTAGTCCAAAACGCCCGGTAGCCACTTTGAACTCCTCGACTGGTGGGGGGGGAGGGGGGGGTTAAAGTACAGAGCTCCCGGCGTTCGGAAAAAAAATCCTGTCGGATTCGTTTGGACTTTTGAGTCAAGTTTGGTGTCGTTTTCAGGTAACTAGATGATGCCCAATTCATTCCTCATACCAGTTTTTAGGGTTCCCTAGCAAAATATGACGCAATACTTAAAATAATAAACTTTTATTAGTAGCGAAATGCAAACAAACCCTCATATTTTCATATTTTTGCATGAAATTTGGTTTATAAAAAAATACTGTCTGAAAGCCCATTTAATGCAGAATCTAAAAACATAAACAGTAAGTATATACTTTACAATTTTCAATGAAAAATAAAATATTGAATGTACTGCGACGGTCGTCAGCGCAGCGTAGTGGGCGGTAACAAGACCCGAAAAACTGTCAATGTCAACGCAAAAAGCTTTTATAATATCAATAAATTAAAGTGCTTACAATAATATCACACTTGTTATAAATATTCTCTTAATTATTATGAATTAAAACAAATGTGTTTTTTTAAAAAAACACACGAACTTTCGCCTTTATTACTTTAGTGTCATTTTTAATCATCTTCAATTTATAAACGAATTCAGATAATGTTGCCTGACTTCGTAGTCAGGCAACATTATTAAAAGTAAAGAAAAATAATAATAGAACGTTTTGTGAATTAGTTTTACTTACAACCACCTCCACAATTACATAACTCAGTACATTTGAGCTAGCGTTTGAAACATTGCACCTGGAACATCAAGATTTCACGCACCGACATCTTTTTAATTCTAGGCATTCTTGAGCAGCCGGAGGGCTTTGGGTCCACAGTGGCACCCAAGTTTCTTCTTCTTTCTGCCAAACCCATTCATATCGGCAAGAAATATTTTGCATCGCGTCTTCTTTAGGCACTTTTTTTGTAATATAAAATCCATATCCATATTAATTTGGCATGGAGATAGTTCGGGTCCCCAAAGGACATAGGCTACTTTTCATCCCGGAAAAACGCGTAGTTCCCGCGGGAAAGCGATAACCAAATTCGCGAAGTCGCGGGCAGAAGCTATTTTGTTATTATAAATCTGGTCAAGAAATTGATAATTTAATAAAGGCGAAAGTTCGTGTGTTTTTTTTTTACTTCTTCACGCTCAAGAGGCTGGACCAATTTTGATAAAATTCGGTATGGAGGCAGCTGAAACCCTTGAGTAATACATAGGCTACTTCTTAACAGCGGGTAATACCGCAGGGCGCCGCTAGTATAATATTAAAAAGAAGAAAATCAGGTAAAGAGAGAAAAACACATTTGTTTTAATTCATAATAATTAAGAGAATATTAATTACAAGTGTGATATTATTGTAAGCACTTTAATTTATTGATATTATGAAAGCTTTTTGCGTTGACTTTGTCAGTTTTTCGGGTCTTGTTACCGTCCACTACGCTGCGCTGATGACCGTCGCAGTACATTCAATGTTTTATTTTACATTGAAAATTGTAAAATTTATACTTACTGTTTATGTTCTTAGATTCTGCATTAAATGGGCTTTCAGACAGTATTTTTTTATAAGCCAAATTTCATACAAAAATATGAAAATATGAGGGTTTGTTTGCATTTCACTACTACTAAAAGTTTATTATTTTATATATTGCGTCATATTTTGCTACGGAAGCCTAAAAAACTGGTATAAGGAATGAATTGGGCATCATCTAGTTACCTGAAAACGACACCAAACTGGACTCAAAAGTCCAAACTAATCCGCCAGGATTTTTTTTCCGAGCGCCGGGAGCTCTGTACTTTAACCCCCCCTCCTCCCCTCCAGTCGCGGAGTTCAAAGTGGCTACCGGGTGTTTTGGACTTAAGTCAACTTGTACACCATTCCTACCAAATGGCATTGCTGTACTCAAAATTTCGACCTGTTTCCCAATAGAAAACGGACTATATTGATAAATCAATCAAACAATATGAATTTCAACAACGATGATACACCTGATTCAGGTACTTACTTGCATCGCGATTCTTATAAGAAATTACGACTCTCCCCGACTAGGTGAGCATTTTCACTCAAAAGTGTACCACGATGAAAATTCAGGTTTTATTTTTAAAGTATTTAATTTCTTAATTTTTTTAGCCAGAATAAAGAGTATACCTTAAAATTTATGAAATTTAACACGGTCCCCCTGAAATATCCTTAGTTTTTAAATAAACAAGGAACTTAGCTGACATGGTAGTCAATTCCTGTCAGTTTTGTTACTATATGGGCATTTTCACTCAAACTTGTACCCCCTGGTTTTGACAGTGTCCCACTACTTCAATATTTTATTACTGCCAAATATATTTGTTTGTGAATATTCGAATGGCATCTATATAAACTATATTCCTTAAATTATAGATTTCATCCCTAAATTCAAGTGAATTATGCTAAATGTAATTATTATGATTTTTTAAAGCCGCTCGGGTAGCACTTTTTGACGTGTCCCACCCCAATGTCGACTTTTTTAAAGTTGAATAATTAAAAAAGTATTGGGAAACATGAAGTCAATTGATGGCGTCCATAATCTACATTAGTTTGCTCGTCACAGGAATGAATATCGTAATAAAATTAATAATATTTCATATTAAAAACTAAATTTATATAGTGGTACCGAAAACTGTTGCCACCTGACATGTCAGGTTTGTGACCGCCAAAACGGGGCCAGAAAACCCACCAATTCATTTTTTTATCATATAAATAGCAACATTGAATGCCACTTGACTAGTTAGCCACAGGTTTAAAAATCCCGCGTGCGCAGGAGTGACGTGAAGCGAGGTGAAATTCGGTATGGAGGCAACTGAAGCCCTGGATTAATACATAGGCTACTTCTTAATAGCGGGTAATACCGCAGGGCGCCGCTAGTATAATATTAAAAAGAAGAAAATCAGGTAAAGAGAGAAAAATACATTTGTTTTAATTAATAATAATTAAGAGAATATCTATTACATGTATGATATTATTGTAAGCACTTTAATTTCTTGATATTATGAAAGCTTTTTGCGTTGAAATTGACAGTTTTTCAGGTCTTGTTACCCTCCCCTACGCTGCGCTGACGACCGTCGCAGTACATTCAATATTTTATTTTACATTGAAAATTATAAAAGATATACTTACTGTTAATGTTTTTAGATTCTGCATTAAATGGGCTTTCAGACTGTATTTTTTACAAATCAAATTTCATACAAAAATATGAAAATATGAGGGTTTGTTTGCATTTCGCTACTACTAAAAGTTTATTATTTTAAGTATTGCGTCATATTTTGCTACGGAACCCTAAAAAATTGGTATGAGGAATGAATCGGGCATGATCTAGTTATCTGAAAACGACACCAAACTTGACTAAACAACCCAAACTAATCCGCCAGGATTTTTTTTCTGAGCGCCGGGAGCTCTGTACTTTAACCCCCCCTCCCCCCACCAGCCGCGGAGTTCAAAGTGGCTACCGGGCGTTTTGGACTTAGGTCAACGTGTATAACATTCCTACCAAATGGCATTGCTGTACTCAAAATTTCGACCTGTTTCCCAATAGAAAACGGACTATTACGCGGTTGCATAGACATATATAATACTTCGTAAGTATAAAAATCATTGCGCGGTTGCCATTCCGATTCGCGGAATAGACGCGCGTCTCAATAGCCCTGTCCCGCTCTCTCCTACCGGCCGACCCTATGCCCCCGCGCCGCGCGCGCCAGCCACTCCAGCCGCCAGTCAGTCGCCAACTTTGAGCCATCACAACGCACACGCTACATTTTTGAGAAGAATTCACGATCACTTGTGATTAGGGCTTCGCCGCACACCGTGTTCTCATTTTACACCAAGACTCCACCGTGCGTGACAACTTTGTTGTTGTATTCCAGCGAGTGTTCGCGCTAATAGAATCGCTTCAACGGTCGCAGACTGAAGCACTGAAAGAAATATTTCGACGCCGGTAACATGCATGGCCGAGGGCCAGGGCACTCTTTCCGGCTGCAAAGCCACAGGAGTCGGTAGAAACCTTATTAGTGCTTACGGAGGTCGCCGCCCGTCACATCGTATAGGTATATTATATTTTCGACGCCGCAAGACAGTCAAAACACTGACATGTTTATAGTGAGACTCCCGGAGAATGATATCTCAGAAAGAGCGCAATTGGACATGACTTACGCCCTCCTTTCTAATCTAATAAGATAAGGAAAAGAGTACGGAGGGAAGACTTTGAGAAGGAGAGGAAACCGAGCCTTTGAAGGGCGCTTGAGCGCGCCGTGCGGTAGCAAGGCGCCCTGCGCGCCCGCGGCGGCTGCGGCGCCGCAGTCTTCGCCCGCGCCGACTGCCCAGACGCCCGCGTCAACCCAGGCGAGACCAATTCCCATAATTACTTTGCGAACGCACAACGTGTTATCAGTGAAAAAATAAAAGTGATCAAAGCTTTTATAGTAGAGATCTTCTAGTATCTAAAGTCCCGCGCCTTCACATTTCAAAACGCTGCAATTTATTTAAAAAGCACCACCAACACTCTCAACACATGTGTGCGTGCTGAGACAGCCATCAACTGTGCGTTGAGAGTGTTGGTGGTACTTTTTAAATAATAATGAAAAAATGCAGTTTTGAAATGTGAAGGCGCGGGACTTTAGATAGTAGAACATCTCTATCTAGTCTCGGTTGTGTTTCGGTAGTGAAGTGCGTCCGTTCGACTCGGTAGTAGCCATGTCCCTGCCCTTCATGCCAAATACCTTCTGATATTATAAATGCGAAAGTAACTCCGTCTGTCTGTTACCACTTCATGTTTCAGCCGCTGAACCGATATTGATGAAATTTGGTTTGGAAATGGTTGAGCCCCGGGGAAGATTATAGGTCACTTTTATCCCGGAAATCCTCTCTTAGTGCTGCCCTACATTCCCTAAGGAACTTGCACTCCAAATTTCAGCTCTCTACAACCAGTAGTTTCGGCTCTGCGTTGATCAATCAGTCAGTCAGTCAGTCAGTTTCTTGTTTTATATATATATAGATAACCGCTATTTTTTTAATCATTAGGATTGAATGCGGCAATACAACCCGCTGTCATATCATCTCAGACAGATACTCTAAAAAAACTGAATAGCCAGATTTATTATTATTATCCGTAGAGTGTGATCGAGTAAACTTTTGTCTCTATTTCAGATCAAACATCTTCTGGAATGCCTTGGATCTGTCTTCCTAGGAGGGACAAAGTAAGCTTTCTCGAAGAGAAAGATTACATTTACCTGCGGCCTGTGAGCAACAACGAAGAGACATTGTGAAACCAATCACTGCTAATCAGAACCAACCTTATCATGTGTAAAATTGTGATATATTTTGTTATACCTATTTTAATAAACTTGTCAGAAATGTGTAGCAATTTTATTTTCGTGTGGCTGTGTGGCAATATACTTACTGAGATAAGATAAAAAGATGAAGATAAAATGAATAATATTTGGAATTCAACACTATTGATCTAGGGGTACTAGACAACGATATAAATACTTATAAAGAGAAATGTGTAAATACATATGCAAATAAAGATCCATGACATGAGTACAAATGTTCATTCTCATCATAGGTAGGTAGGTACTCTGTCAGTCGTGTAGGTGTTTAGATATTTTGATAAAATAACAAAATATTAGGAATTTGTAAAGTAACAACTATTTAGTTGATAATATTATATACTATACCTTGGACAGCTCATCGCACCAACATCTCGGTGCTCAAAGAACTCAAACTCGACCAACAATATCCGTCCATGGTTCGTCTAAGCCGAATCGTCAAATACTTCGGTCACATCTACTACTACTACTACACAGCCTTTTCACGGCCCACTGCTGGGCACAGGCCTCTCATTACGAGAGGGTTTGGGCTGAAGTCCCCATGCGGGCCCAGTGCGGATTGGGGACTTCACACACATCTTTGAATTACTTCGCAGATGTGTGCAGGTTTCCTCACGATGTTTTCCTTGACCGAATAGCTCAGTGGTAAATTCAAATTGAATTTCGCACATAAGTAAACTTACAGGTGCGAGCCGAAATCGAACCCCCGACCCTCTGCATGAAAGGCGGTGGGTCGAACCACTAGGCTTACCTTCAGTCACATAACTCGTGGAAATCCGACAAGTTGGAGAGACTAAATGCTGAAGGGAAAAGACCCAGAGAGAGGAGGCCGAACAGGTGCCGCCGGTAAATGCGGCGATGCACCAGGGCGAAGATCGCTGCACATGGAAGACCGTCACAAGAAGTATGTGCCGGAGGAGGAGGATAATGTAACGAAATCCACACGGATTTTTATCCTTTGATTAAAAATAGTAGTAGAAATAAATAATCATATCTAGATTAAAAATATTTCTATAATGTCAAGTAAAATATATCAAAAGTTTCACTAGTTTTATTTTTCCCCTTTACAAATATTTATTATAGAAAAACGAAAAAAAAAATACAAAAAGTTGAAAAAGTGAGGATCGAACCCACGACTTCCACGATTTATACTTCATAAAAAGAAATCACAAAAACCACAGCGCCACAGAAGCTCTGTGATTCTCGGCGAAATTAAGCCTTGGTTTCCACTACGTTTCACTACCTCAGTATGTGTGCGTGAGTTCATTCTCGGCAGACTTGTCGCCTTTTTTCCTAAATGAAAGGTGATGTACGGATAATTATGTGAAATTGAGATGTATAATATATCCCTTCAATCGCATAGTCCATCAAAGTGTACCTTTGGGCTTGGAATTTTGCGTAAATCCTGAAAATTACAA
This sequence comes from Aethes cnicana, assembly GCA_963971205.1. Taxonomy (NCBI): domain Eukaryota; kingdom Metazoa; phylum Arthropoda; class Insecta; order Lepidoptera; family Tortricidae; genus Aethes; species Aethes cnicana. Next base: position 8,630,111 of record OZ020289.1, on the reverse strand, counting down.
TATCTACCACCCGCGCCATCTATTATCGTAGAGGCTACATAAAACCGTGAGTTATCACCTTAAAGGTTGTAGTTTTTTTTTTTAGCAGGTCTTCTCTATAAGCATTTCCGTTGTCAAAGTTGTCCAAAATCATGTATTTTTTTTAAACAAAACTGACAAAATAAAGTCAATACTAGCAGAGACAGATAATAGAATATATGCACGTCCACCGAGCCGCGAGCCGTTTCCTGCCCTAGTACAATCATCTATATATTTTTAATTTTTCGTTTACAATTTTCATGGCCTTCCGTTATTCTGATTGTATTTGTTATTTAGAGAAAAATGAACCTTATCAGTAACCCTTTCAATCTGCATCATAAAATACAGCATATTATTTTTTGTCACATTTGACCGGTTCGAGTCCCGACTGAGGCAAGCGATTTTTCATAAATCCTTAAATGCAGTATTTATTGTTTTTAAAAACAAAGGAAAGTCTCCCTTACACAAAATGTGCTATTTACAATATTTAAGGTAGTTGCCATCCATGTGGCATTCGATCTTTCCACCCTGTATACAAGAAACTGACTGACTGATCGATCAACGCAGAGCCGAATCTACTGGTCGTAGAGAGCTGAAATTTGGCATGCAGATTCCTTAGAGAACGTAGTGGAGCACTAAGAGAGGATTTCCCGAAAATCCCACGGGAATGGAAAAAAACGGGATTTTACATTTTAATATCTCTGCGCATACGAAGTAGCGGGAAAAAGCTAGTTTATTATAGTTCAGCGCTCAGTGAGTTCAGAATTGGCTGGCGCTTGGCGGTTCGTTCAATCGGAGCTATTCGGAATGCTTCGGTCCCATTTCGTGCAAACGAGATAGTGTGCTCCATGAACTAAGAACAGGAAGGTGATGGGAATACTTCATTCTAGTACAGTGACAAGAACTTATTCTTTTTAGTACTTAGTATGTACTAAGTACTACACAAGCCTAATGGGGACTATCGTTTCTTTGCCCACTGTTGACTAAGGTCCAGAGGTATAACTGTCAAAGGCGACTTTATAAGATCGGCGTCGAAACAATGTTTTAAATCTTGAATCTCATTAAGTTTATTAATTATAAATAACTATCATCATATCGAGTAGCTATGCCGCAAAGTTGCGCAGTTCCGTTTTGTTCGGAAAAAAGAAACCGTTTTCAAAGCGTTCACACTCATCGCCAAATAATCCATATTTGCGATAATTCCACGAAGGAATTCACTTTTCAACACCTCACCTCTTGGACCTCACGCGACACTAGCGCCTCTAGTGGTAAATTCACACGCGATAGCCCCCGTTGAAAGAATGCTCCCAAAAATTACGGGGTGAAAGGGGCATGGCAGGATGCGTGGATAGATATACGCTCATGCTGCGGGAGTGACCGTGACTGCATGTTGAGACGTCAAGGCTGGTTCATCATCATCATCATCATCATTTCAGCCGAAAGACGTCCACTGCTGGACATAGGCCTCCCCCAAGGCTCGCCACTCCGATCGGTCCTGTGCTACTTGCTTCCACCGGTTTCCCGCGACCTTCACGAGCTGCTTCAAGGCTGGTTGACATCACTATAATATGCGGTTGACACTTCTTATATGCAAAAACCATAAAAGCAGTGGCAGAGGGGAGGGGGCGCCCTGCTAAAATAAGTCTTCAGGATTAGATGTATATACCCCATATCTATTTACCCCTTTCACGCGGCGGACACGGCCTATAAAAGCACGATTTCGAACACAATGCGAATGAAATGTCAATGTTTGCGTGCGAGGACGTCTGTACACTTGTAAATGTGTGTGTACCAGTACGCGGGCCAACGATTCACTCTCCATCTCCGGGTGAAACAAATGACGGTAAGGGCGAGTTGCGCGCCGGCTAGATTCAGGCGGGTGATTCCGTGGCCATTCTGTATGTAGTACTATTAAATATTCTGTGCCCTATTCTCTCCTTTTTTCAGTTGAATCTAACACCATCGAAATCCTATACACGATTGTAACGACCACACCGACATACGTTCGTACGATACAACACCCACAGTTTAGTCACATTATCACGTCGCTTCTGGAGCAGAACAGATGGCCAAACGACGTTAGAAGTAAAGTGACAGAGGCTACGCTACTGTTTCTGAAGGCTGAATTCTGTATGGCCGACGCAGCGACTAGATATGAGTGGAAATGCAAAGAACAGGTGAGAATTTACACATGGTATTAATGAAGTGGTAAAATATTATAATAAATACCAGAAAAACATTCATCATTAAAAAAAAAAAATGTTTTTTTCACTTTTTTTGTGCTTCTGCCCGCGACTTCGTACGCGTGGAATTCGGTTATAGCGTTCCCGCGGGAATTGAGTGTTTAAATTATATACTAAAACCTTCCTCTTGAATCACTCTATATCTATTAAAAAAAACCGCATCAAAATCCGTTGCGTAGTTTTAAAGATTTAAGCATACATAGGGATATAGGGACAGAGAAAGCGACTTTGTTTTATACTATGCAGTGATAACTATCTTGCAGAGGGTCGGGGGTTCGTACCTCAGAGTTTACTTAAGTGCAAAATAAAATTTGAATGTATCTACCACAAGATTTTCGGTGAAGGAAAACGTGGAAACCTGCACGCATCTGCGATGTAATTCAAGGATGTGTGTGGAGTCCCCATTCCGCGCTGGGCCCGCATCTCAAACCCTCTTGTGATGAGAGGAGGTCTGTGCCCAGCAGTGGGACGTAAATAGGGTGTTGTGGCCTCTGGTGTTGCAAATGTCTATAGGCGGTAGTAATTTTCCATCAGGTGGGATGTCTACCTGTTCGTCCATCCATTTCATTGGTAAACTTGGACGAATCTGTCTTTTTTTAAATAGCGATTTTTTTTTCAGACCATAGACCCTGATATGGTACCATTCACTCGTACCATAGAGCAAGAATACGAAGCCTTAAAACCAGCCTTCAAAGCCATAGACATTTGGACACAGATCCTGCCACACATTGACTCTAGTAAGTATCACCACAGAATATTTAATAGTACTACATAATTCCTCCTTTCCTCCTATTCGAAAAGGAGTACTTTGTTCTCCGTTTAGAGGGAGTAAACCGCGATTTTGCTGCCTCCATTTCTGCCCCGCAAACAGGGAGCAAAGTAATATTTTCCTCTCTAGGGAGCAAAGTACGTTTTCGTTCCCTGCTGCTACTCTCATAGGAAGAGTGAAAAGCAGAGTGCGCAACACGGTAGCAAAATTATTTAAACCTTGGGTGACATAGCTTGAATCCCTCGCTAGCTCAAGATTCCACGTTAGAATATTATTCTGGAATCTTTCGCGTCGCTCTGGATTCAATCCGTCACCCGCGGTAAAATATACCATTTTGCTCCCTAGTAACACAATCTACTATTAAGTCACCGTTAGTCGTAAAGTGGGTTTTACTGCCAGCTACGCGGGGAGAAAATCTCACTTCCTGGCCAAGGCAAGACGTAAAACTTTAACAAACTACGGACGGTAATTCGTAAAGCCCCAGATCGCAGGCGTTTGTGGACCGAACCGAATAATAATAATAATAATAATAAAACTTTATTGTTTAAACTGTGTAGTACAAGGTGTTAAATTATAAAAAAATAGATTCAACAGTTTGCCCTTTCCGGACGTACAATAGTTAAGATATAAGTAGTCTTACATTTAATTAACTAAGGTTTAAGATGTAATGTAACAAAATTATTAATTTATACAATTTTAATTACTGTGATAATGACACTCGTGTTCTAATTAGTTGTTGTACCAAAATATTCATTTAAGTCATAGAAACATTCATTTAAGAGCCATTCTTTAATTTTCATCTTAAATCTATTACCATCCAGTACTTTAATACACGTCGGCAAATGATTGTAAATTTTAATACCATTAGCATATGCACTTTTCTTTACTATATAGCTGGACGGTGGCACAGTACATAGGTCATACCTGTATTGTCTCCTAAGGTTAGGCTTTACATCGCTTTGTTTAACAAAGTGCTCATTTTGTTGTTTGATAAATACGCAAATTTCTAATATATATATACATGTTAGCGTTAACAGTTGAAATTTTTTGAAAACAGGCCTTAATGAGTCAGTATTTTTGAGATTAAATATAAATCTTAAACATTTCTTCTGGTACATGAATGTGGATAGTACATTAACTGAGTTACCCCAAAAGATTACGCCGTATGATAGTAGAGGGTACACATATCCATAATATGTTTTAAAAGCTACTTCTATTGACGTTACATTTTTTAATATGGTCAGTGAATAACAACTTTTGGAAAGCTTTTTAACCGACTTCAAAAAAAGGAGGAGGTTCTCAATTCGTCGGAATCTTTTTTTTTAATTTTTTTAATTTTTTTTTATGTATGTTCACCAAAAATAAATAGTAAACGTGAACCGATTTCGATGATTCTTTTTTTGTTCGAAAGGTGGTACTTCCAAGTTGGTCCCATATTAATTTGGTTCAGTTTTGATGATGGGATCCATGAGAAAATGAGGGAACTCCTCCAAATTTGCTAGCACGTAGATGATTTTGGTGTCAATTTCGAGGACTTCAGAGTTACTTATGTACTTCTATAGTAATGTTTGGAAACTGTAGCCGAAAAAAAAATTTTAAATAAAAAAATAAAAACCGCCTTCAAACTCCGACAGACTGCGAAGTCGGTGTCAAGTGAACCGACCCAAATAAATGATAATCATATAGTGAACTTGACATTGACATCGCAGTCTGTCGGAGTTTGAAGGCGGTTTTTATTTTTTTATTTAAAAATTTTTGTTCATTTTTTCAATGTGCGATTTCCAGTTTAAATGACGATCTATAGTAGTGCCCAAAAAATTTGTGTTATCTATTTGCTCGAGTTTTTTGCTATTGATAGTTACGTTTATATTTTGTTGTGCCTGCTTATAGCCTGTGAATGAAGCCGAAGGCCTGTAATGTACCATTTTTGTCCCCCAGTCCCGGAGGAGCGCCTCCGCGCGCCGCTGCTGGTGTTGCGCGTGGTGTTGCAGCAACTGTTGCACGCGCGCCGCCCCGCGCCGGCCTTGCAGCTCGCCCACGTGGCCGCGGCCGTGGCGAGGAGGATAGACAGGTTTGTTGACCTACCCACTTCGTATGCGCAGAAATATTGAAATGTAGAATTCCGTTATTTTCCGTTCCCGTGGGAATTTCACGAAATCCTCTCTTAGTGCTCCCCTACGTTCCCTAAGGAACCTGCATGCCAAATTTCAGTTCTCTACGACCAGTAGATTCGGCTCTGCGTTGATCGATGGCTGAGATACGCGTCACGCTCGTGAACGGGTGCTGTCTGTGGGGTCCGGTCTGTTCATACTTGCAAGGACGTTTAAAAATAATCATTAGCTTTAAATATATTACTAAGTCAAACATTTTAAGCGAGAGACCTCATCATGTTCTTATTGACATGTATTAATGAACTCTTTTATACATGATGCATTTCATTATTTATTGACATTTTGAGACTGTCGACATCTTTGGAATTTATATTTATTTGACAATGGAGGCCATCTCCATGTTTTTTTTCTGGACCCTTGGAGTCTATACATTTAAGTTTAAGTTAGGGACTATACATCCCTTCAATGTAATTTTAGTACGTACTTATATGTATATTTTATACATGTAATGTAAATTTTGAAAAAAGGCCTTCTGCTTATGTTTGTTGCGGCGCTTCTTCAGAAGCGCTGGTAAATTATTTTTCTGACGTGTAAAAGTGTGGCCAATTTGCTGAATAAATGATGGAATTGAATTGAAGTCAGTCAGTCAGTCAGTTTCTTGATTTATATATACACGGTGGGTCAAAAAATATGGCAAATAATTAACCCACAGTATCGGCTATGGATTCTAAGTATATTGTATAGGTTTTTTTTTTTGAGTTGGTAAAAAAATATATTTTGTATAGGATTCAGGCGTCGCTCACACAACCAATCCCATATACAATTATTATTTTTACTAACTCAAAAAAAATTAAAGACCTATACAATATACTTAGAATCGATAGCCGATACTGTGGGTTAATTATTTGCCATATTTTCTGACCCACCATGTACATATATATATAGATAAATTATCTTTATCTTCTAGAGAGGCGTTCTTAGAGGCAGCCGGTATAATAATCTCGCACGCTCACAAGGCGACGGAGAATTTGCGAAATATACTGACTCTGGGCGCCGAGTGGGCCGGCCGGATGCTGGAGAGAGACGACACTATGGACTGCGCTCTCGTCTTCATATGCGACGCCGCTGTAAGTCCACTAGTTAAACACGAGCTTCTGCTTATGGAGGGACTTTTGTATTGGTAAGGAGCGCACTCTTATATGGCGGAACAGTTGAAAACGTGTCCAGCGGATTTGATAAGCAACAAAACAAAACACACTCTCCTCACAACCGTTTTCGCGTCAGCAGCGCCATCTGAAGGCGCTACTGCAGACTATCCGCCTAGGTGGCTTGGCTGGAGTGGCGACCGCAGCGCCCTCAACCTACCCGATTTGGTGTCCACTTTTGGAACTATAAAGATTGCGCTCCTTTACTTCAACCCTCCATACTTCTGCCCGCGACTTCGTCCGCGGGGAATTCGGAAATAGCATTCCCGCAGGAACTATGCGTTTTTCCGGGATAAAAAGCAGCCTATATGTTGACCAGTGTACTACTACCCCCCATACCAAATTTTGGTTGCAATCCGTCCTATAGTTTTCGAGTTAAATACGGACATACATTCATACATACATACAATTTTACTTAAAAAAAAATCGTTATTTTGTGTTCAGTATCGTTTATATAGTCCCCTCAACTTCATAGTTTCTTTTAATTTTCAAGTTTCAGCCGCGACTCCTACAGACTTATTATTAGTATAGATTAACATTGTCCATGCCATGGGCAAGGTAAACCTCTTACCATCAGGTGGCCTGTGTGCTCGTTTGCCAACCAATGTCTGCCGAAAGACGTCCACTACTGAACATATACTAATATTATAAATGCGAAAGCAATTCTATCTGTCTGTCTGTGTTACCTTTTCACGCTTAAACCGCTGGATTCAGATGATTTTTTTTTGCCGGAAAAACGCATGGTTCCCTCGGTAACGCGATAACCGAATTCCATACGGGCGAAGTCGCGGGAAGAAGCTAGTCAGTATATAAACGTTTTATTAGTTAAGATACAGAATAGAACCTGGGCGAATAGCTAAAACCGAGTTTTCTCAGTTATAAGACCTAGTTAGATCGATTTGTCGTCCTCTAAAACCCCTATATTTTTTATTGAATAAAAAACAAATTACAAAAATGCCATGCAAGAATTCTTAACCCATCATTGGCAAAACCTGACATAGGTTTTTCTGCCGATGGGGAGTTCGTCGTTCTATATAAAGGCAACTAATAAATAACACCTTCTACTTATATTTAATAAAGTAAAATAAAATATGATACTATATAACGAATCTACAATATATAGTTATTGTCGTGAAGACAATAACTATATATTACAAAAAGTGTTGTTTTAGAGTACTTTTTACCTTACTTTCTCTGAGGTAAACTGATCGCCAGGCAATTCATTTAATATTTTAGCCAGTAGGTAATTATATGTCCTGTTTCCGTACACATTATTACATTGTTGTAAGTGGAAGTAATTTATAATTATTATACTTATACGTATTCGAAATTTCGTCCAAATCGTTAGAGCCGTTTCTGAGATCGCTCAAAGAAATATACAAGATTAGTAAGTACCTAAGTAAATAGCACTTTATTGTACTAAAGAACATGAAAATGTAGATATACAAAATTCGCAAACCATTGAACAAAGGAGAACTTATCCTTCTAAGGAATTTCTTCCAGATAACCTTTTAACAGTGGAGAGAAAATAGTTGAATAGCGTGTTTAAAGTTTAAAATTTATTTTATTGAAATCTTAATGACCTATTTCAGATATTCTACCACAAAACTGGCCACCCGGGGACCTCAGCGAAGCTCCTGCGTCTCGCCCAAGCCCGACTACTCGGCGGAGAGACAGACAAACACACAGACTCGCTGGCCGTGGGCAGGCTGTTGGACGGCACGGCTCGGTTTGGTGGTTTGAGCGCTAAGATCAACGCGCAGAGACACTATCTGCTGATTGGGAATCACGGTATGTGTTTTACACTAAACGCATTTTTTTTTACTTTAATGAAACACACACAAGCGACATACGGCAGGACTCAGGACGCGCGATCTGAATGGGGGCTATCGCGTGTGAGTTTGCCACTAGAGGCGCTAGTGTCACGTGAGGTCCAACTTCACTTTTCACTGGTTTTGGCGGGCTTCGTGACATAAATTATAAATTTCTTTAATTTACCTGTTGAAAAGTGATCTCCTTCGTGAAATTATCGCAAACATGGATTATTTAGCGACGAATGTGAACGCTTCGAAACAAAAAAAAATACAACCGTACAAAACGGAACTGCACATCATTGCAGCATAGCCACGCGATATGATGATAGTTATTTATAATTAAGAAACTTAATGAGATTCAAGATTTTAAACTTTGTTTGGGCGCCGATCTTATAAAGTCGCCTTTGACAGCTATACCTCTGGACCTTAGTCAACAGTGGCGCCAACTGGTGAGCAAAGAAACTATAGCCCCCATTATATACGAGCGGCGAGGCGAACGGCGTGACTCGTCATTCATTATACAGGCTAAAGTTGTTGCGAAAGCATGCGTTCTAAAAATTTTACCATCGCAAAACAAATAATTTCTAGAATTAGCGTTCATTTTAAAATGTAATAATTATGATACACGCTAGTGTCCGACCGAAATTTCGGTTTCGGTTTCGGCCAGTTTCGGCCAAAAAATCAAATTTCGGCCCGAGTTTCGGTTTCGGCCAAAAACGGCCGAACCCTTCGGCTGCGCCGAAACTTACAACATCGTACCTTATTTGAAATAATGTATTTTTTTCACTTTATAGGGTAGTTAAATTTTCAAACAGAACCTCTGTAACTGTGCTGAAATTTCATTGTGATAAATCTTTGAAAGTAGAAACCTGTAATTATAGGTCGGCGAGATATTAATTTTAGAAAAAAACGGGCTTACTAACATTTTTTCGACTTTTTAAGGACTTTTTTTTTTAAAAAGGTTCGGTGTCGGTTTCGGCCGAAACTACAATGAAACCGAACCTTCGGTTTCGGTTTCGGTTTCGGCAAAATAACATGTTTCGGTCGGTCACTAATAAACGCTAATTCTAGAAAGAAACATTGTTCGAAAATAAATAGGTACGTTCATAAACATAAATTAATAAGCAAATTTGTTAGACCCGTAATAAATTTGCGTATTTGAAACTTATTTTCATAACTAAGAAATAAATTACCTCAGCGTGTGATTTTGAAATACACCTACCTGGTATAAATACATAATCTATAATCATAATATGTGAACTTGGCATTGACATCACAGTCTATCAGAGTTTGCAGGTTTTTGATTTGAAATTTTTGGTGTTGAATGATTGAATTTGAATAAATTCAATCATTTATTCAGCAAATTGGCCACATAGGGGCACTTTTACACCTCAGAAAAAGAATTTACCAGCGCTTCCTAGACCCATTGCTTGAGAAGAAGCGCCGCAACAAACTCAAGCAGAAGGCCTTTTTTCAAAATTTCCACATACGAGTAGTTATAACATTTACATTACATGTATAAAATATACATATAGGTACGTACTAAAATTACATTGAAGGGATGTATAGTCCCTAACTTAAACTTAAATCTAAGATCTTAGTTAGTATAGTCTCCAAGGGTCCAGAAAAAAAAAATATTATGGAGATTGCCTCCATTGTCAAATAAATATAAATTCCATAGATGTCGACAGTCTCAAAATGTCAATAAATAATGAAATACATCATGCAAATACTGGTCATTCCGTATAACAAGCAATGCGTCTCTCGCTCGCCGTACAAGAGCTATCTCCAGGCGATATCGCCGCGCGACTCGAGGCGTTGCGCCGCCTGAGTGGAATTCACTGCCGCACCGCTTTCGTACATTTTGTATGGAGCATTTTTGAAGCGACATTTGTCTGCGCCGTATGCCGCTTATTTGTGTTTCATTTCATGCCTTAGAGGGATAAGTTCGCATTTGTACATTATTATTATTTGTGATTTTTGTGTATGTATTCATTTTCTGGTGTACAGTCGAGTTCATTAATATGTGTACACTTTTGGACCTTATTACAACGTGGTAAGGTGCAAAAGTGTGTATATATTGGCGAACTCGACTGTTCAATATAAAGTGTTATCTACTTCCTTGCATTTATATCAAATGGTAAGTTTTATTACGGTCCAGTTTTTTTTAATAATTGATGAATTTACATGTTACTTTTTCCAGAATCCAACTGGTGCGGTCGCCACCGTCGCTCGCTGACGCTCAAACATCGCATCTCAACAGCCACTGAGAACGTCATCGCTCTCACGCGTCGACTGCGTCTGTTCAAGTAAGTTGCTTTTATGACATCCGCGAAGTAACTCAAGGAGGTGTGTGAAGTCCCCAACCCGCACTGGGCCCGCGTGGGGACTATAGCCCAAGCCTCGTGGTGGGAGGAGGCCTGTGCCCAGCAGTGGGACGTGAATGGGCTGTTGTGGCGGCGGTGGTAAGCTTTGTTTTTTGTGAACTGGGGGTCAAAATATATGTATCTACAACCAAAATTTATAGCACGACGCAGTTTAGAAGGCGCGCGGCGAAACCCTGAAGCCCTTATTGACAACATTTCATTTTAGCTAGGTAGAAAATTTGAAAAATTTAAAGGGATACGTATTTTTTTCATAATTCAAATTGAAATTTAAAAAATCCTCATTCTAAAAGGGCGTGAGTCCAAAATGACGTTATTTATTACTTTTGTGAAAAGAATTAGTTCTGCGCGTAGCGCTCATCCGTACAGAGAAAGAGTACTAGATGACGTCAATTGGTCGTCACCCAGCAGTTATCACTAAAACAACATTTTGTCTAAAATCAATGAACAAAAAATGTATTGAATCCTTATAGACAGAGATACCGATACAGAAATGGTTTTAGAATTACGTCTTCCTTAAAATTTTGAAATGTTTTCACTGCTCACTGGTTTGCGCCACTATCCAAGGTGGTGCCTGTCAATGTCAACGTTTTGTCATTTCATACAATAATGTCAATGTCAGTGTCGTTTGACGTTTCGGAGACCTCATTGTTGCCAATTTAGCGTGTAATACGGCACATGTGCTAAATGGACAAGAAATCTGCATAATTTGGCCACTAGCCATCTGTCAATTACATAGAGAAATATTTGTTGTTATTGGTTTTACTTAAATTATTAAAAAATGCCGCGCTGTGCAGTTCCAGGATGCAATGAGAACGGACGACACGTATTTCCGAAAGACTTGCTATGTATCTGGGGCAGGTATAATTGCATTGGGATGTCTTCATTTTCATCACAAACAACTGAACCAAAATTAAAATTGCGGTCAATATTTAACAATTTTAAACAAATCTACTTAAAATTGTCAACAAGAAACCCGTAAAAATTTGACAGCTGCAGTGTTTGGGTTTTGGTTTGGGTCAAGCGTTTGCAGCGCCATCTCAGTCGAGCTTTGCGTATTCTTGTCCATTGGCAACATTGCACCTCGCAGGACAGCGAGCGCTTCTAGCGGTGGATTCACTCGCGGTGACACTCGATTGCTTAATCCAAGGGCCTTCTAAGCTGTGTAAATTTTACAAAAAGGAATGGTCTATAATTTACAGGCGCAGTCGCGCGGCGGCAGCTAGCGCGCTGGGCTCGGCGAGCGCCGCGGCTCGCCTGACGGTGTGCGCCGCCACGCAAGACCCCAGCCGGACCGACATCGCCAGGGTAAGACCATCCTGCTCACCAGTTTAGAAGAAAAATAGCATAATTTGGCGGCAAAATATGTCATCATCATCATCATTTCAGCCGAAAGACGGCCACTGCTGGACATAGGCCACCCCCAAGGTTCGCCACTCAGACTGGTCCCGTGCTACTTGTATCCACCGGATTCCCGCGACCTTTACGAGGTCGTCGCTGCATCTGGAGGCCTACCGACAGCTCGTCTGCCGGTTCGCGGACGCCGTTCAAGAACTTTCTGACCCCATCGGCTAGAGGTGTGCTGCTCGTTCACCTAGTTCCCACGGGTAGTTTCCAAATTCTCTTTTCCGAATTCCACGCGGACGAAAACTACTACAGTAATATTAATATAACTCTTTTTTTCCAGAAAACCATCGATCAAAACCTCAAGTACATCATCGGTTTACCGGCAAACGAGGATGCTCCAATCGAAAGCCTCTCTCACCACTGCAAAGATACCAAAGCTCTCTTGACGCCAGAACCGAAGCATTTTGAGATAATGAGAGACGCACATCTTGCGAAGGCACAAACCAGCCCCACTCTACCCAAAGAATACGTCCAAATGTACAAGCCACCGAAGTTCTTTGATCATGAAAATAACTGTCTCTGCTACGCTTGTGAAACACCGTCTTGTCTTATACTATCATGCCTAATCATTGGGCTCGAAGCCAGTGTGTATTTCCGGGCGAAAGAAATGGACATTGCTAAGAATTACTTTGACGGAGTGCTCAGTTCTTTTTGCACCGTCGAAGAGAAACTGAAAATAGCTATGAAGAAGCTAAAAGAGCGAAAATACGAGAGGTACATTATAGATATAGTCGAAAAGATCTACGAGACTGAATTATTGAATGTAGAGTTAGATATTTTGATTGAAGCAAGCTTCTTTGAAATCTCACAAGAGAACTACATGAAAGCCGATGATTATATCTACGTGAGAATACAGGAAATACTACAAATAGCCAATACTGATTTGCATTTGAAGAACGAAATATTTAATTTGATGACCGCGTCCGAAACTATACGAAGAACAAATAAAATCATCGATAAAGTTGATTTGGAGAACGATTTCGAGAATTTAAAGATTACTCCAACTAAAGAGATCCTTAAAACGCCTGATGCAAAGCCGAACAAACCACCAGTTTTTCCTAAAGTTATTGTCAACAAAGATGAACTTCCGGAGAAAAAGCTCAAAGTTCCTTTACTAAAATTCGATGACGCTGAGGAGAGTGCCAACAAATCAACAGAAGCTACTACTAAGAAGCATAGCTTTAAAATACCTGTGCCTATAGTAAGCAAGCATATGTGTGAATCAATACCTCGTGCAACTCGATCTAAAGTGAATATACTAGTGACCGAACCATCCGAGGACTTAGACATAGACATAGCCATGACTCCGCAGGCAGACAGATCGAAAGTCGAGTTCTTCACTCCCAATGCGTCCACTCCTGACCAATTCTTCACGCCAATAACGTCAGTAAAAACGTACAGTAAGAAATCACTACGGCAGAACATTGTTAAGAATTTAGAAGAGGAGTTCACACAGAAAACTCCTAAAGTCACTCAAGATCGTCCTAAATCCACTAAAGAATCCCCAAAAATGTCCAAAGATCCTCCTAAAGTGACTAAAGAGATTCCTAAATTAACTAAAGACGCTCCCAAGTCAACTAAGGATGCTAAATTGTCCAAATTACCTGGGAAAGTGTCGGATGTAGGGAACAAAGAGAATTCGAATTTAGAAGTGAGACGTCTTTCTAGGGTTGAGACGGGGTCTCTGAAATCATTGAGGGAGTCAAGACTGAAAAGATCGACCAGTCCTGGAAATCTCCCAAAGGAAGAGAAACAAAATCGAGCTCGGAGACTACCTCGGCCCGCTAACTTTGCCGATAAGAAATGACAGTTGACAGCTGTAGTTAATGTTTCGACTGATGTGTACGGTCATTGGACGAATCTTGAGCGGTTGCCTTCAATGCGCAGAAGTCGAAAATAAGGTCTCATCGGCAGAGGAGCGCGGGACGCAGGGGGCGCTGTGCCGTGTGCGCACGCTTATTGGCCCTTCAATCGTACCCAAGCGCAGAAATATCCACTACTTTCGCTTACTCAAGATCAATGCCGGGACCTACATGTAATTAGAATAGTTTTTGATAATAAACGATATTTTAAGGAAATGGTTTTAATTTTCATCATAATTCAATAGTTTCTTCAGCATCTGGGTTCTGGGCTCTTACGTCACTTTGTAATTGACCAGCACAATAATGGACGAGATCCGGTACTAAGAAGCGCCGCAAGATTAACGCATTCACTGCCATCGACGCATATGTGCGTTTTGCTGACTTTCCCGCAGTGCCTTGAACGCACATGTGCGTTGCAATGTTTCCTTAATGACAGATGTGGCACCTGGCGAAAGTTCGTAAAACAGAAGTGGCAGTGAATGCCTTAACAGGTCATTACGTTTTCGTGCAAGTATAATTAAAATTATATAGGTAAGTTAAAGACTTTCGCTTCATTTTTATAGTTTTTAATCATAATGTATCAAAAACTTTGAAACTTACATTATATATCCCTATTTAGATTGAGGAGTCAGGGAACTATAGCCCAAACCCTCTCGTGATGAGAGGAGGCCTGTGCCCAGCAGTGGGACGCAAATAGGCTGTAGTAGTAAAAAAATCAAGAGTAAATAATAAATAGGCTATACTTTTATAAATAATTTTATTTTACATCAAATAACACATATTACATGATTATCGACTAAAGGTTACTACAGTACACAATTTGTGCTACTCTGTTCAATAATAAAATAGGAAATAATATGAAAAAACTCGGTAAAGCGTCAGTGCTCAACGATTTACGATACACACAAATAAATAACCATTTTCACTCTAAAAAAACGGCCAGTAGCAATCTACCACGTTTTTTTTTGTAGAAAAACAGCATTTTCAAGCTCGTATTTACATAATTCAATTTTTTTACTCAAAGTTTTAGCGTAAACCAGTTAAGTAGTTTCTTAATTCAAACCCTTATGTTTAAGCTCCAACATAATGATTACATTTTAAATAGTCGAGATAGTTCTATTTACGATTCACAATACAGTTAAGTGCTCAAAACATTATGATTATATGTATTATTAGCATTTTTTATCCAAATAATTTTGAGCACTTCGACTGTTCAAATACTTCTTGTTCTTTACTTTTTTGTTACATAAATAAATCACACATAAAATTGATTTTTTTTTGCTAGTTCAAACGTCAGCATGGAATAAGTAGTTTCACCTAGATTTAAATATCAAACTTAACACTTTAGCTGCCGCGCCACGCTCGTAGTCAATCTTACTAATTTATAGGTGATAGCGACTACAGACTACAGACCGGGCGGCATTAGTGTTAATATCAGCTGTACTTCCCAAAGTTTTAAAAGCTAAAGAATAATAGTCTATTTCTATTAGTTTCATATCTATAATATATTTGAGATTATAATAACTATATACAAGTATGTACTAATGTACTTTTAATCATTAAATAATTGTCAGTTTGATTTAGAATTGTATGAGAATATCTTAAGAAGCATTGGCCCCTATAAATTTCGACTTTAACTTTGCATTGACTTCTATGATATAGAAGTCAATGCTCCATGACAGACGGTATTCCAAAATATTCGTTCTAAATCAAAAAGAGAATTTTCTATGTATCTCTACAATAACTATATCTAACATTTATAAAATTACAAGAACGAAAAATCTGCACAATAACCTAAGTAACTTAAATAAAAAATCTCATATGCTATTATGATTTGAATATACAACTACAATATACCGCAAAATGTTAAGCAGACTTTTTCAATTATGTAATGTCCAAAATATACTTATTACACAATTTTCGAACACTAAAATTTAAAAAAATATCGTTTGAAATACTGGATTGTATCTTTCAAAATCAAGTGATATAATATATCTAAAAAGTGTTAGTGAAGAATTAATGTATGTTAGTACACTTTCACGTAAAATGTTACAGTCAATTTTATATTCACGCGCGCAATTCGGCCC